>JAJTUV010000488.1:0-668429 GCA_021653895.1 Mastomys natalensis | reverse complement strand
AAAAGAAAAAAAAAGGGAAAAAAAACAAGTAAAATATAAAAAACAGACCTAAAAAAAATTTACACCAGACTTCTTCAGAGTTTAAAAAGCAGAAACCCTTTCTACGGGTTGTTTCAGCCCTGAGTTTATTTTTTCCTGCCACCTACTCCTTTGGGGGTTGTATTTTCTTTTTTTTTGTTCTAGAGCTGTAAAAGTTGAAATGTGGCTCTCCCATTTTTTTTGTAGGCACTTAGAGCTATGAGTTTTCCTCTTAGTGCTGCTTCTGGATCCCACAAGTTCTGGTATAATGTCTTCTTTTTCATTAAATTCAGAAAGTCTTTAATTTCTTTCTTTTTTTCTTCCTTGACTAAGTCATCATTGAGTAGAGATTGTTCAGTTTCCCAGCTGTGGGTTTTCCCTTGGTTTTTGTCATTATTAAACCCCAGTCTTAGTCAGTGGTGATCTGATAGGATGAAAGGGGATTGCTTCAATCTTTTTTGTATCTGTTGAGGACTGTTTGTGCCCAAAATTTATGTTCTATTTTGGAGAAGGTACTTGGGTGCTGAAAGAGGTATTTTCTTTTGTTTGGGATAAAATGTTCTATAGAATTTGTTTATTCCATTTGGTTCATAACTTCTGTTAATTTCAATGTGTCTTTTTTTAGTTTCGTTTCCATGATTGTCCATTGGAAAAAGCGGTCGTTAAAACCCCCCACTATTATGTGTGAGGTGCAAGTGTGTTTTGGCTTTAGTAAAGTTTCTTTATGTATGTGGTGCCCTTGTTTTTGGGAGTGTAGATGTTCAAAATTGAGAGTTCATTTGGTAGATTTTTCCTTTATGAGTATTAAGTGTCCTTCCTTATCTTTTTTTTGATTACTTTTGGTTAAAGATGATTTTTTTGATATTTGAATGGCTACGCCGCTTGTTTTTGGGGCCCTTTTTTCTTAAAATTGTTTTCCCCCTTTTTACCGAGGTGTGTCTGTCTTTGTAAAGGGGTGCGTTTCTTGTATGCAAAAATTCGGGTCTGTTTTGACCCACTGATAGTCGGTTTTCTTTTTTTTGGGAGAACTGAGTCCTTTATGTTAAGAGATTTTAAGGGAAAATGTTGTTACTTCCTATTTTTTTTTTTTTTAGGGGTGGAATTTGTTTGTGAGTATTTCTTTTGGGGTTTTTTGGGAAGGGGTTTACTTTTTGCTTTTTCTAGGTTGTACTTTCCTTCTTTGTTTTGGCGTTTTCCGTCAATTATCCTTTGAGGTGAATTGGGGGGGAAAAGATTGTGCAAATTTGGTTTTGCAGGAATTTTTTGGTTTTCTCCACCAAATTTTTGAGTTTTGCTGGTATAGTAGTCGGGGGGCATTTGTGTTCTCTGGGCCCCTGAGATATCCCCCGGATTTTCTGGCTTTTATAGTTTGGGGTGAAAAAGTCTCTTTGTAATTTTATAGGTCTGCTTTTAATTTTTTACTTGACCTTTTTCCTTATGTTTTAGTTTTTTTTTTTTTGTTTTGTCCCTTTATTTTTGATTATTTGGATGGGGGTTTTTTTTCTGGTCTAGTCGTTTGGAGTTCTGTAGGTTTCTTGATTTTGGGCTCTTTTCTTTGGTTTTAGGAAATTTTCCTCTATAATTTTGTTAAGATTTTAGGCCCCCTTTAAATTGGGAATTTTCACTCTTCAAAAACCTATTACCGTGGTTTGGTCTTTCATTTTGTTTTAATTTCCTGGATGTTTTGGGTAGGATTTTTGCTTTTTGCATTTTTTTGGCGTTTTAATTTTTTTTCCTTGATATCTTCTGCACTGAGATTCCCCCCTTTCTACTCTTTATTCTGTTGGTGATGCTTGATCTTGACTCCTTATCTTTTTCCTACATTTTCTATCTCCAGAGTAGTCTCCTTTGAGATTTTTTTTTGTTTTTTTTTCCTTTTTAGACCCGGGGAGTTTTTCCATTCCTTCACCGTTTGGTTGTTTTTTTCTTCAATTCCTTAAGGGGTTTTTTGTTTCCTTTTTAAGGGTTTCCCGTTTCCTGGTTTTCTTGAAAACTTAAAAAAATTTTTTTTTTTCCTTTTTAAAGGGGTTTCTCCTTTTTTCCTTTTTTCTCCTGTATTTCTTTAAGGGATTACTTTACTTTCTTAAAATCCTCTATCATCTCTAAAAGTGATTTTATTCTGAATCTGTTTTTCCTTGTGATGGGGTTCCAGGCTTGCTATGGGGAAAAAAGGGGTTTGATGTGCCGGGAACTTGGTTTCTGTTGTTTGTGTTCTTGCATCCCCTTTGCCTCTGGTTGGTTGTGTTCCCCGTGCTCACTGTGTCTGAGGACTGTCTTTCAGTTATCTTGTTGTGTCAGAACCCTAAATTTCCCGATGTCCGTGTTCCGTGATCCCAACCCCCTGATGGAAAAACCCCCCCGGGGCTCGGGCGCCGGGGACCCTGAAACCCCGCCCCCCGTGTGTAGCATTTCCCTAGGTGGTTCAGGTAAATGTCCCCCGGAACAGACCAGCAGGTTTTCCCTGCTCTCTGCGTGGCTCCCTGGGGGGGGTCGGGAAGGGTTCCAAGGAGCAGTCCACCTCGGTGTTTTACCCGCCAAAAGGACCAGATCTCTGCTCTGAGTGCAGTGGTCCTCTAGGATAGTTCGTATCAGGTGTCTCCACGAGCAGGACAATCTGTTCCCCGCCACAAGACCAGGCTCGGGGTGGAAAGGGGAGGTGGTATTCTGTTTGGGGGCAATGATCCTCAGGAGTCTCGGTCAGGTTTTCCACAGGAGCAAACCAGCTAAGTGTCTGCTCCAGGCATAAGGACCAGGCTCGGCAGAAGGGAGGGGGTATTCCCCGGAGGGGCAGGGTTTGGCTGCATGTTTTTCCTTAACACCCCCTGGCTTTCTTTTGTAACTCTGATTGGGGGGTAGTGGGCAAAGTGTCTTTCCCTTGCTCGAATGCAATGGGTCCATGGGATGCTCGGGATAGGTGTTTCCACAGGAGCAGACCAGCAAGTGTCTGCCCCGGGCAAAAGGCCAGCTGGGTTTCTGAGTTTCTTAACAAAGCTGGATGGTTCCTAGTAGTGGTTTGGGGTATTTTTTTTGTTTTTTTGATTGTTTGGGCTGTGATTTTTTTGTTTGGTTTTGGTTTGGTTTTTTTTTTTGTTGTTTTGGGGTTAAAATAGTTTGAAAAGGGGTTTATTTATTTTTTTTTTTAAAATTTTGGGTGTTTTATTTATTTACATTTCAAATGTTCCCCATTTTCCCAGTCACCCCCCCCCAAAATTCTTTTATTTCATGAAACCCTTTCCCCTGTTCTATGAGGCTGTTTCTCCACCCCCCCAAACCCCCTCTCACCCCACTGTTTTTTGGATTCCCTACCCGGGGAGAATTGACCCTCACAAGACAGGGCTTCTCCTCCAACTGATCCCAAAAAATGCCATCCCGTACTTGCCTGGAGCCATGGGTTCCTCCATAGTACTCTTTGCTTGGTGATTTAGTACCGGGGTCTATGGGGTCGGTTGTTTGTATTGTTTTTTTTTTTGGTGTTTGAAAACTCTTCACTTCTTCAGTTTTTCCCTTTTAAACCTCCTCCTTGGGGGCCCGGGCTACCCAAGGTTGCTCCAGCATCCACATCTGTATTTGTCAGGCTCTAGAGGGGCCTCCGGAACGCAAAAATCAGGTTCCTGCCGAAGCACCCCCTTGGGGCACCCTCAAAGTTTCTGGGTTTGGTATCGGTATAGGGGATGGACCCAAAAATAGGGCACCTTGAAGGGGCCTTTTCCCCTTCAGTCTTGATCCCACTTTTTCCTTTTTCCTTTAGACAGGAGAAATTCCGGGGTTAAAAATTTGGGATGGGGGGGTGGCTCACCCTCAACAAAAGCCTTGCCAACCCTTTTTGGAACAACCTACACCCCCCCCCTCCTTTTGGGGTTTTTAAAACCTCCCCCTTTGAGCCCGGGGAGCCTCTTGCTTTTCTGGTCCCCGGGATTTTTGGGACTACCCCCAGTTCCCATTCTCTTTTGTTAAAAACCCCCTGTTAAAATTCTGACCCTCTGTATATCACCCCCTTTTTTTCCCATCCCAAAAACCTTCCCTCTTTCCCCCCCCTTTTCCCTTCTTCCCAACCCCCTCCCCCCATAACCCCTCCTGTGAGTATTCTGCCCCCTTCTAAAAGGGGGAAAAAGCATCCCCTTTTGGTTTTTTTTTATTAAAATTTCATGTGGTTTAATTTTGGCTTTTGGGGTTTTTTAAGTCGGGCCTAAAATCCAATAATCATGTTGTACCATGTGTTTTCTTTTTGTTGGGTTACCTAACCAGAATGATTTTTCAAGTTCCACCTTTTCCTAAGAATTTTCATAAGGGGGGGGGGTCTTTTTTTTTTAATAGCTGTTTTATTATTCCATGGAAATGTAGTAATTTTCTGAACCATTCCTTTTAAAAAGGAATCGGGTTCTTTCCAGCTTTTTAAAAAAAGCCTCTATAAAAATAGTGGAAGTTGTCCTTTTTTATGGGAGCATCTTTTTGGTAAATCCCATGAGAGTATAACTGGGCCTCAGGTGTACTTGCCAATTTTTTGGAACTGCCAGAATTTCCCCAAAAAAAGGCTTACAAGTTGGGGTAATCCCCCAAAACCAAGCAGGACTGTTTGCCCTCTCTCTCCACATCTTTGGAGCATCTGTTGTCTTCTGTTTTTTTATCTTAGCCATAGGATTGCTGGAGGAGAACCCCCAGTTTGTTTTTTTTAATTTTCCTGGTTTTAAGGAGCCGAAATTTTTAGTTTCTGGCCCCTTTTTGACATTCCTCAGTTGAAATTTTTTTTTTAGCTCGTCCCATCTTCCCAAAATTAATGGGTTTTTTGGGTTTTTTGGACTTAATTTTTGAGTTTTGTGTAAAAAAATATTAGTCCTCTAATAGGGCTAGAACCCTAAAAAGGTTTGGGAAAAAGACCTTTTCCTATCGTTGATTCCATTTTGCCCTTTGCCCTTTTTCCTCTGTCTTACAGAAATTTTGCATTTTTATGGGGTTTCCCTTTTTTAGTTTTTGATCTTAGGCATAATTTTGGTGTTTTCGGAAATTTCCCCTGTGCCCTTTTTTCCTGGTTTTTTCCCCACTTTCTTCTATTATTTTCAGGTTTTTTTTTTAAAAATGGAGGCCTTGGCCCCCTTGGATTTGTGTTTTGTCCCTGAGAAAGGGGAATGGATAATTTGCTTCTTTACCTACTGACCTTAATTTAAAATCAGACCCATTTGTTAAAAAGCAATTCTGTCTTTTTTTTTTTTTTTATTTTATTTTTCCTGGGGAATGATTTTAGCCCCTTTTTGTAAAGATAAGTCCCCTAGGTTTTTGGGGTTATTTTGGGTCTTCAAAATTTTTCCCCCTTGATTCCTCCTGTCTCTGTCCAAATTTACCATCTTTTTGTTTTTTTGGGTTTTTTTTTGTTTTGTTTTGTTTTGTTTTTTTTTGTTTTTTTTTTTGTTTTGTTTTTAGTTGGAATTTTGAGGGGGGTTGAAAATTTTAAACGTAGATTTTTTTCCCCGCAAGATGGCCATTTATTCGTATTAATTCTTCCAATCCATTACCCCGGGGGGATTTTCTATTTTTCAAATTTTTTCTTCTATTTCTTTCTTCAGGGGGCTTGAAGTTTTTTTTCAACAAAAATTTTTACTTTTTTTGGGGTCACACCATGCCTAGTAGTGTTTTTTTAAACTGCTTTTTTTAAACAACTAAAATTACAAAGATTTGACTTTTTTTTGTTTTCTTTCATATTCCTACATGGCTCCCAAAAAACAAGGTTTTTTTAAATTAGTATTTTATTATATTTTAAAATATAGATTAAAAATTAAAAACCCCCCCCCGAGAAAAAAACTGTAAATAAATTTAAAAAAGCCAAATCCCTTTTATAGACTGTTTTAAATTTTTTTACCTAACTTTGTTTTTAAAATATTTTAAAACCCCCCCAAAAAACCCCCCCGGGTGACCCCCGACAGGGATGTAAAAGGGGAAAAAAAAACCCCCCAAAACCCAGAATTGAAAAAAATTTTAAAAATTTAAAATTTTGAAAGAAAAGTTTTCAACAAAAAAGATTTTCCCCCAAAACAAAACTGTGGCTAATAGAGAATGTAGCTAAAAATTTGGGGGGAAAATTTTTTTTTTAAAAAGATTTTTTTTTTAACTAAATGAGTTTTTTCCCTTTTAAATTGATAGAAGAAAAAAAAAGGGGAAAAAAAAATTTTTAAAAAAATAATAGTAAATCCTGATGTTAATAACGGGGAATTTAAAAAATAATCCCCCAAAAAATATTACATGAAATTTTTTTAAACACTAGAAAGAGAAGCTTGGGTAAATTTTTAAAAGGGGTTTTAAAAAAAAAAAGGCCAAAACTACTCTGAATAACCTTCTGATGTATCAATTTTTTAAAAAATTTTTTTAAAATAATTTTTATGTATTACAGTTTTTTTTTTTTTCCCCCCAAATTTTCTTTTTTCAACCCCTTTTAAAGGGGGGACCCTTTTGAAAAAAAAATTTTGGGGAAAAAACTTTTTTTTTTAAAAAAACCCCCAAAAGAGCACTCCCAAAAAATCCCGGGGAAAAATCCCCCCTTTTCAGATCCGAAAAGGGGAAAGATTTTTTTTTTCCCTTTTAGCCTTGAATCCAGGGGGGATCTTCCGGTTGGGTAAATTTTATGTTTTTTCCCCCAAACCCTTTTTCCCAAAACTAAAAATTTTCTAGAGTCCCTTTTTTTTTTTCATCTAAAAATTTGGGGGGTTTTTTTTTTCTTCCCCACCCACTTCTTTAAAAATTAAAAAATTTTCAATTAAAAATTTTCTCAAAAACCCTTTTTAACCCCCCCAAAATTCCCCCCTAAATTTTTTCCCTCTTTTCCCCTCCTTCACATTAGGGCCCTTTCCCCTTTTTTTTTAAATTTTGTTTTTCCCAAAAAAATTTTATTCCTATGTAGGGGAAAATAACCATATAGATTTTTTTAAATAAAACCTGCTCGGGGGAAAAAAAAACGATTTTTTTTTTCATTATTATTATGTTCTCCAAATTTTTAAACCCTTTGGTTTTGGATAACCAACTATTTTAAATTTTTTTTTAAAGACTCCCCACTCTCAATTTTTTTTTTGAAGAGGGTTCCTTTGGGGGGGGGGTGAGGCCCTAAAGGGGGGTTTTTTCCCCCCGTCCATTTTTAAAATGTTTTTTTGGGAAAAAAACTTTGTTCTGTTTTTTGTTTGGGGGTTTTGGGTTTGGGTTTTGACTTTTTTTGGTCCCCGAGTCCTGTGTACTAAGAAAAAACAACCTCCCAGAAAATTTTTCCCTTGGGGCCCTGTTTTTTCAAAAACCCCTTTTCCCGAAACCCCCTTTCCCCCAAAATTTTCCCCGAGCTTTAGGTGTCTGAGTGTTTTTTTTGATTTTTCCATTTGTTTTTGGGGGTTTAATTTTCCTCTGCCTTTTGTTTTGGTTTTTGTGTTTTTTTTATTAAAAAAAAAATTTTCCCCTTTACAAATTTTGAGGATGTACTTTTCTGTGGTTATAAGGAAAAAGGGGTTAGATGGTTTTTAAAAGGGGTTGTGGTGTCTTAGAAAAAATGATGATTGTAGTTTTTCTTTAATCTATTTCTTCACAAAAAAATAAATTTTGTAGACAGGTATCTAGTATCAGAATAATTTTCCCCCCTTTTTGGGGGGATAGGTTTTTAAATCCAAAAAGTGTTGTTCCCCCCAAAGGGTTTTGTGACTTTTTAAACCCCTTTTTGGGTTTCATGTGCGGGGTGCCCCCCCTTTGATTTTTTTTGCTTTTTCTGGCCACGAATGGATAAAAGCATCATAGCTGGGTGGTACTTTGGGTTTTTCCCCATTTTTTTGGGAAAAATTGCATGATTTTTTAAAAGATACCACAAAAAACTACCCTTTTAAAAGGAGGGCATTGGGACTTTTTTAGCCCGGACCCCAGGGAAAATCTCCCTTTTAAAAATTTTTTAAATTTTTCCCATTAATGGGGACTTTTTTTTCTTTTCTGGGTAAAAAACATGGGAAATCCCAAAAAGGGCTGTATAGTTTGGGGGCCTCCCCTTAGATACCCTTTTGGGCCCAAAATTTCCCCAAAGGGGGGGCTTTTCATGTCTCATATTGGGTTTTGGCTCACCAAAGGTCCCTTTTTTTAACTGACTGGGAAAAAAAATTTTCCCATCTGAAAAATTTAAAACATTATGCCAATAACTCCTAAAAATACCTCTCTGCCCATGAACATTTTTTCCCCAAATTTTTTTAAAAATTTTTTTGTCGGGAAAAATTAAAAAATTTAAAAAGGGGTTTTTTTAAAATGAAGAGATTTGGGGCACTACTGTTCAACTTTAACCAAATGATTAAAGCTGCCCATAAAAAGGGGAAAAACCGCTCCCCTTTTTTATGCAATGAAAAAAAAATTTCCCTCCTGGTATTTTCCCCCCAAAAAAATTCTAATCAAGCCAAATCATGCAGAAATAACCTCTAAGCTCCAATGGGGGGCTTTTTATGAAAAAATTAGTTTTTTTTTAACAGAAAAAATTTAAAAATATCAAAAAAAAATCTAATTACAAGCTGTGGCGGGTTTGCTTTTTTGGGGGGAAAAAAAGTACACTTTTTTTCCCCTTTTCTTCCTTATCCTGAAACTACCGAATGTAAAAATTCTATTTTGTAAAGATTGTCGACCAAAACTTTTTAGAGAGGGGCTAAAATTTTTTGGGATAAAATTGCTTGTTTGGAAGAAGTGCAATTTTGGTACCCTCTTTGGGGGAAAAGCACATCCAAAAATTCCCCATTTTTAATTTTTCTGTCCGGGGGGGAAAGGGGGGGAACATCGTTAGGAGTTTTAAAATGACAGATCATATAAGAAAAGTCCCCCGCAAGGTTTTTTTCTCCTTATAAAGCAACAATCTTCAGTAAAAATTTGAGTCACAAAAGTGGGGAAACAGTTTTGCTTTATGAAAGATGCCACTTTTTGCAGCAAACAAAGCACCAAATCAAAGCGATTTTTCTTTTTTTCAGCTGGAGGTGGGAATGTTCCTGTTCCAGTTCATCCCCAAAGGGGTTTCAGCTGTTAACTTGGGAAGGCTGTTTTACTTTTGAAAAGCTTAAAAGTTTTGGGGGGGAAAATTTTTTCCTTTTTTTTTTTTTTTTTCCCCCCAATTTTTCCTTTTAAAAAAACCCTTTGGAGCAGATAAACCTCTCCCCATTTTCCTTGTTCTGTGCTGCAGAAAGTTTATATTATTTTTGAATTTTGGTTTTCCTTCAAAAAAGACACAGAAATCAAAATTAATTTTTTTAAAAATTTTTTCTTTTCCCTTTGTTCCAATAAACTCCGGGGGAATTCTGGACAAAAAAAACATATGCAGACTTTCCAAAAAAAGTATAACTTTTTGTTCATCAACTCCAGCCGGGGCTGAAATATTGAGGTTACAAGACTTTGTCAATCTAAACTACTACTATTTTGAATACTCCCCCAGTTTTTTTATAAAAAGAGCCCAAGCCACTACAAAATGGAAAAGGGTAAAACAATTATTGTGGGAGTCCTTAAAAAATACGTATACTTACTTTTAAAACCTTATTCTTCCTTTCAACCAAGTCATTTCACTGTGTTATGAGCTTTTTTCCCCCTTTTTGGGGTTTTGTTTTTTTTTTTAAAAAAGGAAAAATTTAAAAGGAACCCCATGTTTAGCAACACAAACCTGATGTTTTTAGAATCTCCACTGACTCAAAGTTATACCACTATAATATGTGGAATCTCGGGGACCATTTTTAAACACAGAATGCCCCCCATTCTCTGATTTTTAATTTTATGTCCACAATTACTGAAAACATTGCGCTAAGAAAAGGGGCTAGCATTGTGCTAAAAGTGGAGAGAAAAAACAAAAACAAAAATTTTTCTTTTTTCCTTATCCCTTTTTAAAACAATTTAGAAAAAAAAAAAACCCCATATACAAAGAAATAAAAATTTAACAACTGAATGGATATCATCACTGGGGAATCTAAAACCAGAAAGAAAGTACAAGTAACTGAACAGAAAACCCAAAGCCCAAGGGGGTTGTGTGGGCATCTCTGGGGGGAAAAAACGTTCTAAAAGAAGAAGGAAGAGCAAAAGTTCAACCTGTCACTGAAACTACAAGCTGACAAATTTCCCTTCCAATAAATGATATAATGCATAACACCAGAACTCGGGAACATCTAAAAACCCGGGGTACAATGATCCTTCTATATTTATTCTCCCTTGCTTGGGATTGCTAAAAATTTTTGGGAAAATCCTTATTAT
The DNA here is from genome assembly GCA_021653895.1 of Mastomys natalensis. Classification (NCBI taxonomy): domain Eukaryota; kingdom Metazoa; phylum Chordata; class Mammalia; order Rodentia; family Muridae; genus Mastomys; species Mastomys natalensis. The sequence continues at coordinate 658,196 of JAJTUV010000488.1, read as the reverse complement.
TACCCTCTTGGTTATATAGATTGTAGAAAATTTCCCCTTTGCTTAAGGGCTAAAACCCCTTATAAAAAAGTCACACCACTTTTGTCTTTCCAATCGGGGTTTTCCCTTTACTCAGGACAAAGAAGGCTGAAGAGAGGTCATGGATCTAACCAGGAACCGTTTGAACAGGGGTGGTCCAGGAGTGGACCCCCCCCCAAAAAGGGGGGGAAAAAAAAAGGGGGGGAAAAAAAAATAAACTTTTTTTTTAAAAAAATTTTCCCCCCCAAAAAATTTTTTTTTTTTTTTCCCCTTTTTTTTAATTTTTTTTTTTCCCCCTTTTAAAAACCCTTTTTTTTCCCAAAAAAAACCCTTTTTTTAACCCCCAAAAAAAACCCCCCTTTTCCTTTTTTAATTAATAGCCAAAAAAAAAAAAAAAAAAATTTTTTCCAAAAGAAAAAAAAACCCCCCCCCTTTTTGGGGTTTTTTGGGGGGTTTTAAAAAATTTTAAAAAAAAAAATTTTGGGGGGGGAAAAAAATTTTTTTAAAATTTTGGGGGGGAAAAAAAATTTGGGGCCCCCCCCCCCCCCCGGGGGGGGGGCCCCCCCCCCCGGCCCCCCCCCCCAACCCGGGGGGCCCCTTTTTTCCCCTTCCCCCCCCGGGGTTTAAAAAGGGGGGAAAAAATTTTTTTCCTCCCCCCGGGGGGGGGGAAAAAATTGGGGGTTTAAATTTTTTGGGGGGTTTTTTTTTCCGGGGGGGGGGGGTTTTTTAAAGGTTTAAAAAAAAATTTTTTTTTTTTTTTTTTTTTTAAAAAATTTTTTTTAAAAAACCCTTTTTTTTTTGGGGTTTGGGGCCCGCCAGAAAAGGTTTTTTTTTTTTTTTTTTTGGATAAAAACCAACCTTTTTTTAAAACTTTAATTTTTTTTTTTTTTTTTTAAAAAAAAAAGGGGGGGTTTTTTTTTTTTTTTTTTCCCCCCGGGGGGGTTTTTGGGGGTTTTAAAAACCAAAAAAAAAGGGGGGGCCCCCCTTTTTTTAAAGGGGCCCCAAAAAAAAGGGGGGGAAAAATTTTTGGGGGGGGCCCCCCAAAAAAATTTTAAAAAAATTTTTTTTTTTTTTCCCCCCGGGGTTTCCCCTTTTTCCCTTTGGGGGTTTTTTTTGGAATTAAGGAAATTTTTAAAAAAACCCCAAAGGAAAATTTTTTAACAAACAAGGTTTTTTAAAAGGGGAACCTTTTTGGAAAAAGGGAAACCTTTTCCCCTTTTTTTTTATTCACCCCCAAAACCCCAAAAAAAGTTTTCCCAAAAAAAACCCCTTTAAACCCCCCCAAAAGGCCCAAAACCAAAAAAAAACCCCCAAAAAAAAAATTTTTAAGGTTTTTCCCCCCCCCCCAAAAAAAAAAACCCCCCCGGGTTTAAAAAAAAAAAATTTATTTTTTTTTTTTTAAAAAAAAAATTTAATTTTTTTTTTTTCCCCCCCTTAAATTTTTTTTTAAAGGGTTTTTTTAAAAATTAAAAAAAAATTTTTTAAAATTTCCAAAAAAAACCCCCCTTGGGGGAAAAAAAAAAAAAAATTTTTTTTTTTTTTTTTTTTTTTAAATTAAATTTTTTTGGGGTTTTTTCCCCCCCTTTTTTTTAAAAATTTGGAAACAAACCCCAAATTTCCCCCAAAAAAAAAAAAACCCCCCCCAAAAAATTTAATGGGGGGTCCCCTTTTTTTAAATTTAAAAAAGAAAAAATTTTTGGGGGGGCCTTTGGGGGGGGGGGGCCCAAAAAAAACCCCCCCTTTCCCCCCCCTTTGGGGAAAAAGGGGGGGGGGTTTTTTAAAAAAAAGGGGTTTTAAACCCCGGTTTCCCCAAAAAACCCCTTTTTTTGGGGGGTTTCACCCCCCAACCCTACCCCAAAAAGCGAAACCCCCTCCATAAACCCCCTCCTGGCCGTCTGGGCATTTTTCCACTTCTCTACACACAGGATCAAAATTTCCCCCCTTTTCCCTCTCCCACACGTTCCCTCCCACCCCCCCCCCTTATTTTACTTTTTTACTCCCATTCCTGTGAGTTTTGGGACCATCATCACTTAGGCCTTACATATTTAAACTTAATTGTTCTGTGTAGTTTAACAGGGGTATTCCATACTTTATGGCTAATATCCTTTATAAGTGAGTATTATCAACATGTCCTTTTGGGGTTTTGGTTTATCTCATTCAAAATGAATCTTTTAGTTACATTTGTCTGTAAAACTCTTTGGCATCCTTTTTAAAATAGCTAAATAGTATTTCATTGTGTAAAATGAAAACATTTTCTGTGTCCATTCTTTGGTTGGGGGAAACATCTGGATGTTTCTAGTTTTTAGCTATTATAAATAAATTTTCTTAAAAAACATAGTGGACCACATGTTTTTTTGTATGGTGGAACATCTTTTGGGTATACCCTCAGGAGCCATATAGCTGAGTCTTCAGGTAGAAATTTCCAGTTTTCTGAAACACCTCAGATTGATTTCCAGAGTGGTTGTAAAATTTTTGCACTCCCACTAGCAATAAAAGGGAGTGTTTCTCTTGCTCCACATCCTTTGCCAGCATGTGCGGGTCACCTGAGTTTTTGATCTTAGCCATTCTGATGTGGCAAGATAGAATTCAGGGTCCTCTTGTTTTTCTTTTCCCCTAAAATATAAGGATGTTGAAACATTTATGTAAGTGCTTTTATTAGAGATTCCTCTTTGAGAATTTCGTTTTAGATCTATACTCCTTTTTTTTAATTTTTGCTACTTGGTTTATTAGTTTCTAGTTTCTTGAGTTTTTTACTTTTGAATATTAGGCCTCTTTTAAAAATGTGGGGTTAGTGAAGAACTTTTTCTCAATCTCTAAAACTATTGTTTTGTCCTATGGACATTTGTCCTTTGTCTTATAGAAGATTTTCGATCCCATGAGGCCTATTTCAGAGACTCATAGCAATGGGTATATGGAACCTGAGGGGGCCCACCTCCTGTTGCCAGGCAGGCCCCCCGTGGAGAGATAAAGGGTTTCCCAAGTATCACACAAAACTTTTGATTCAAAAGTTGTCCTGTCTACAAGAAATGCAGGAACAGTGGTGGAGCAGAGACATAGGCTGTAGCCAACCAAAAGCAGGCCCAAATTGAGACCCATCCATGAGCAAGCACAGTCCCTGCACTATAATCATACTCTGCTATACTTGCAGACAGTAGCCTAGTATGATTGTCCATCTTAGAGGCCCCTCCCGCAGCTGACTGTAATAGATGCAGAGACTCACAGTCACACATTGGACGACTCTGTACTATTATGGTAGCATTTGTGGATGGTTTGAGAACCTGGAGGGAATAAGGATTCCATAGGAAGAATAGTAGAGTCAACTAACCTGTACCCCTGAGGGCTCTCAGATACTGAACCACCATCTGAAGAGCATACATGGCCTGAACCTAACCCCAGTACACATATGTAGCAGATGTGGAGTGTGGTCTTCATTGTGGGTCCCCCGACGAGGCAATACACAGGCTGTTACTAAATTTTTGCCTGTCCATGGAATCTGTTTCCCTGGCTGGGATGCCTTATCTGACCCCTGTGGGAGAGGATTGCCATACCCTGCAGAGACTTGATGTGTCGGGTAAGGGTTATGGGAGTGCTCCACCCACCATCTCAAGGGAGAAGGGGAGAGGAGATGGAGGAGGAACTGTGTGAGGAGGGTATTGGGAGGGGGAGCAGCAACAGGGACATAAAAAGAAGATAGATAGTTAGATAGATAGATAGATAGATAGATAGATAGATAGATAGAGATAGACAGATAAATGGGGAAAGAAAGATGCCAGCAGGAGCAATGGTGCCGTAAAACTTGTGGGAGTGGCCACCTTGTGGGCCTGGGCCACTTGTAGGATTGGTCCTACTTGAGGCCCAAGCCACAAGAGGGAGACCACACCTAACATTGCCTGGATTTATAAACAAGAGGCTGGATACTCTAAGAGACCTAGGATAGAACCAAAGCCAACAGGCAATAAATAAATAAACAAACAAACAACAAATAAATTAAATTATTGTTAATGATATTCTACTATACTCATAGATCAGTGAGGTTTCATGAAGCAACTGACAGGAACAGATGAAGAGACTACAGCCAAACACTAGACTGCAATTGAGGAATCCCAAAAAGATAGAGAAGAGATTAGCAGTCAGAGGGTGGCTAGCCTAGTGTTACATCTACAATGTAACCCCTATATCTAACACTCTGGAAACATTACAAATTAGGGGTGGAAAGATTTAGAGGCCAGAAGAACCTGGATGCCTGTATCTTCTAGACGTGTCAGTAAAGCTATATCAAGGAAATATCAACAATATGGTTGCCTATGTAAGATGTTTATAATGACACCCCCAGTCAATCACTTGATATGAATGAAAGTACACAAGGTCCCATTCCTAGATCTAGAAGAGTAGCTATAGTCAATCAAAGGTTTCTGAGAGGAGAATTGATTTTCTCACAGAAATGAGCTCCTTGATACATTAAATCCCCAGTACTCATTTCTAAATACATATACATATGACAAACATTAATGCATTCAGAAGAATATATATATATTAATATAATATATATATATATACATATATTGTGTATATATATAATTAATATATACACATATATATGTAAGTTGATGATATAAACTAAAAGGCATAGAAGAATGTGAGCAGAATAGAAGGCTCAAATGGGGGACAGGAAGGATAAAAACAATGTAAATATAGTACTCATCTATGCAATTCTCGAAACAAGTAAATTAAATAATTTGTAATTATTATAACTCTCCACCCGTAGTTAAGGATTTGTCTAAGCTATGTCACCATATGAATTGTATATGCCTGTAATTCTTGTGAAATAAGTACTGTGTTTGCCTAACAACAGATTTTAATTTCTTTATCTCATAGACTTGTATTAACTTTTGCTTTTACTTAGTATTTGTATGTTATACTTAACTTAAGGAATGCATCAGCAGATTTCACTGGAAGTGTCTAGAAAGCATCTTTTTCACTGAAGAACTTGTGTCCTATTATTCCTCCTACTGGTTTCGTTATACAAATTCCTAATATGTTATTTTGAGAATTGTGCTATCTCATCTCATTTGTTTGCTTTTTTTGCCTTTAGCTTCTGAATTTTTAATATTTTCATTATTTTTATTTTCTATTGTCATTTGGATAGCAATCCTATCTTAAAAATTTTTCAATGTGTTACCTCGTGATAACTTGTTAGACTCACTTAGTTAAAAAAATTATATGTTTTTTATTATATGTGTTTGTAAAATGTAAGTAATACCAGAGTTCTGTAAAGATGATATTCCTCATTTAATGGCATTGCTGGTTTATATTTTAATTTTTATTTATATATAATTCAAGGTTATTTTTGATCATATAAATGTAGTCTGTAGACCATGATTGTTTAGATCATTATTTTTTAATTTTTTTTATTTAGTTAGTTAGTTATTTAAATCACATCATAATTTACTTATTTACACAGAGGTTATAAACACAAAAAAGGCAGGATGTGGGAAGGGAATGGCACCGGAGCATAGGTGTTCAGGGGAGTACAGATACCTTTCAGAACAAGTATCAGCTGGGTGTAGGCTCAGGGGACAGGTACTATGGCTATGCCTATGATTCACTTGTCCTTATCTAAGTTGGTACTGTCCACCGAGGCTGCCTATTTATAAGATCTATGACTACTAGGTCTGGTAAATTTCCACAGAAGCTCCCTGTTTACAATAGCTTATAGCCTTCTTTTTCAGTGTTTTTCCACAGAGAACCCAAGACTTTGTGTTAGCATGAATGTATGTCAGGCCTATTGCTGATTTTAGGCCTATGGCTGATTTTAGGCCTTTAGTGTATATGTAGGGCTGCTCCTGACCTCTCCTCCCTTCTCTAAGTATAGAAGGGCCTTGGCGATTCTATTCTTTTTTTTTGTTTTTTGTTTTTTTTGTTTTTTTTTTTTGTTTGTTTGTTTGTTCTTTTTTTTTGTTTTTTTTTTTTTTACCAAGTGTCAGATATACTTATACAAGAATTCTATAGAGCCTTCAAACAAGCAATACTTTTTGAGTTATGTTTAAAAAAATTCAGAACCACAATAAGCTCCTTCACAAAGCAAATAATATTGAAATAGTGAAATCAAGTATAAACCCAACAAAAAAATATAAGTTATAGTCCAGTATCCCTCATGAATATACATACAAAAATTCTCAATGAAGTAGTTGCAAACTGAATACAAGAGATATAAAAAAATAATATTCCATGAACAACTGAATAACTGTTTTTTTTTAGAAGACCATACTCCATATACAGGCTGCATGTTTTGGGATAGCCCCCACTCCAGATGTTTGAGACCTACATGAAAACCAAGCTGCACATTTACAACATATGTGCAGGGAGGCCTAGGTTAAGCCCATGGAGCTAGATCTGTGTAGACTAGATATGCTCCACGGTTGGTGATTCAGTCTCTGAGAGCTCCAAGGGTTCAGGATGGTTTACTCTGTTGATCTTCCTGTGCAGTTCCTATCTCCTTAGGGCCCACAATCCTTCCACCTATTCTTCTTTAAGAGTCCTCAAGCTCCATCACTGTTTGGCTCTGGATGTCTGTATCTGTCTGAGTCAGCTGCTGGTTAGAGAAAATAGGGAAAAGCCTTGATCATATGGGCACAGGGGAAAAGTTCCTGAACAGAACACCAATGGCGTATGCTCTAAGATCAAGAATTGACAAATGGGATCTCATAAAACTGCAAAGCTTCTGTAAAGCAAAGGATACGGTCAACAGGACAAAGCGGGAACCAACAGACTGGGAAAAGATCTTCACGAACCTTACATCTGATAGAGGGCTAATATCCAAGGTATACAAAGAACTGAAGAAACTAGATTCCAGACCATCAAATAACCCTATTAAAAAATGGGGTAGAGAGTTGAACAAAGAACTCTCAACTGAGGAAACTCGAATGATTGAGAAACATCTAAAGAAGTGCTCAGCATCCCTAGTCATCAGGGAAATGCAAATGAAAACAACACTGAGATTCCACCTCACACCAGTCAGATTGGCTAAGATCCAAAACACAGGTGACAGCAGATGTTGGCGAGGATGTGGAGAAAGAGGAACACTCCTCCATTGTTGGTGGGATTGCAAGCTGGTACAACCACTATGGAAAGCAGTCTGGCGATACCTCAGAAAATTGAACGTGGTGTTACCTGAGGACCCAGCTATACCCCTCCTGGGTATATACCCAGAAGATATTTCAACATGCAACAGGGCCACATGCTCCACTATGTTTATAGCGGCCTTATTCATAATAGCCAGAAGCTGGAAAGAACCCAGATGTCCTTCAACAGAAGAATGGATACAGAAAATGTGGTACATTTACACAATGGAGTACTACTCAGCCATTAAAAATAATGAACTCATGAAATTCTTAGACAAATGGATGGAGCTAGAAAATATCATCCTGAGTGAGATGACCCAATCACAAAAGAACACACATGGTATGCACTCACTGATAAGCGGATATTAGCCCCAAAACACACAATACCTAAGATGCAACGCATAAACCTCATGAAACTCAAGAAGAAGGAGGAAGACCAAAGTGAGGGTGCTTTTGTCCTTTTTAGAACGAGTATCAAAAGATTCAACCAGAGCTCCCAGGATCTAAACCTCCAGCCGGAGAACAGATAGGGGCAAGCTGTCCTCTGGCGATTCTATTCTTGTGAAGGCTGGGATAGAGGCCTGACCTCCAATAATTGAAGGGGACCTTGTAATGGCTCCAGTCCTCCTGTCGTTGTCCAGTGAGGCATGAGGGCCATACCCATCCCAATGTCTTTTTCTTGAAGGGGGGATACTTTTGACATCAACCCCTATACAGTCAGGTTTGTCCCTCAGGGAACCCAGATAGATATTTTTAAGTTTTATTTATATTCCCTTGCAGTGCTTAATTGTTTCTTGAGAAATGTTTGGTCTTATTTTAGATACTCTACTCATTTTCATTCAAAAACATTTTTCTTTAAAAATATTAAGTATATTTATCTAATTTTTTTGATAATTCTAATATAAAAAGTTACTATGTTTCTAATTCTATGGTTTCAACATTTTCAATAACTGCTAAGCATTTTATTTGTATTCCTAAATGCAAGAAGGTTGTTATGTGCCTTATGGAGAAGTTATTTGAGCTAAGTAAGCTTTGTGCAGGTATTACTTACTGTTAACTGTAAGTTCAGTGTTTATAGTCTAAGTATACTTATTAAATAAGATATATATATATATATATATATTATATATATATATATATATATATATTATATAAGGTTATTTATATAGTGATGAGGACATAAATGATACTTGAACGTTCATGTAGACGATGATGTCATTACTGGGAAATAGTTGAACATCCAGGAGGTAGGACCTAATTGAAAGAGAAGGTTACTGAAGATATATGCTTCAAGGGTAAACTAGAACCTGCTCACATCAAACAGTTTTGCTCCACTATACACGTTCTCATCATGATCTTCTCCCTCAAATTGGGCCCAGAATCAATGCTCAAAAGAATCAGAAGACAAAATTATTTCTTTTAATTCTGAGTTAATTATCTAGATATTTTTCTGAATAACACAATTCACAAACACATTGTGATGACAAGGGCAGCAGAGCCTAACCTCACACCCAGGTACTGTGACTCAGTAGTTCCTGGTTCAGTATCCACAGAAATGGTATAAAAACAATGAAAAACATTTGTTCTTTCCTTTAGATTTTAGGTTTTTATGAGTTCACATTCTTTGCTCTTCATCTGTGAAGTTATTTATGGCAAAGCTGTATTGATCCAGATATGCTTCACATCCTATTTGTCAGTTACTTGAGAGTATTGTCATCCAAGGATGGCTTTAAACCATGCTGCTGCTAGATATGTTATCACTAAACAACTTAAATTAATCTATTCCACACACTTCTGTGAATGACAATGTGTGTTTGGAGATTCACATAGAGTTTGCATTTTTCTCTTCTTTTTCTTGTCTACCAAGTTGGGAAATTCAACATTCCTTTTGTTAGCAATTTTGTGAATGCAGAACACCATGGAGGAGATTGATGTGGAAACCTGAGAAAATTTTTACCAGAAAGATGATAGGAATTATCCTCCATGATTCCTTCAATTGTGTAAACTAAATCTTAAAGTTATAAGTTTGGGAATATGTTCAAGAGAAACATTATGATTTTGTACACTTTTGTCCGAGATTTTTATTTTTTACTTCACCCTTTTTTTTTTTTTTTAAAAAAGACAATTTTGGGATTGAAGGCTGAATAGATGGGTCACTTTATAAAATTCTTACTTTTATACCTAGGACCCATGGTTTGTTGTGGTTGATGCTGTTGGTTTTGTTATGTTTTGTTTTTTTAATTGAGTCACAGCTTCATACGCTGTTAATTTGTATTCCAAGTCCAGGGCAGGCAGAAATGCAGAGACAAGTATATCCATAGACCTCACTGGTCAGTCAATTTAATTAGTAGGCCTCATGAGTTCAGTGAAAGCTCTTGACAGAGGAAGACAGTCAACACTGAGGTTGAAGCTTCTTCTATATGTGTGTGTAAACATACACTTGCACATATGGATGTACACACACACATACACACACACCTTATCACATGAAATCAGAGAGTATTTGGCTGTGACTCTCTGTATCTACTCCCATTTGTTGCTGGATGATGCCTTTGTAATGACAATTATGTTAGACAACAATCTATGAGTATAGCAGAATACCATTAGTAATCATTTCACTGATTTTTTTTTTTTTTTTTTTTTTTTTTTTTTTGCCAGTTGTGTTTGGTTCTACCCTGGGTCTCTGTGGAAATTGAGCTTCTGGTTCTTGGCCATACAAGAAGTGTCAAGTCTGGATTTCCTCTTATGGATTGAGCTTTAAGTCAGACCAGTCATTGGTTGGCCACTCTTACAAGTTCTGTACCATCTTTATCCCAACATATCTTGGAGGCAGAAGAGACTGTAGGTTGAAGGTTAAAGGGACCACCTAAAGAAGACAGGGAGGAAGAGATTATAGGAGCCAGAAGGCTGCAGGACACGATGAGAACACAGCCCCACAGAAGCAACTAAGCAGGGATAATAGGAGTTCAGAGACTGAAGCAACAATCATGGAGGTATGTGTCTGAGCTAGGTCCTTTGCATGTATGATATGGTCCTGTAGCTTGGAGTTCTCATAGAATTCCTAATAGTGGGAGTATGGGCTGTCTCTGACTCTTTTGGCTCCTCTCAGGACCCTTTTCCTCCTGCTGGTTTGCTTCATCCATCCTTTATATAACAGTTTGTGTCTAGTCTTATTGTAACTAGTTATGCCATAATCAGTTTGTATCCCTGGAAAGCCTCCTCTGTTTTTGAAGGGAAACAGAAGAGGAATGGATCTGGAAGAAAGGTGAAGTAGAATGGGAAGATTAGAGAGAGGGAAACTACAGTTGAGATATAATGTATGAGAGAAAGATAAAACAATCAGAGGGTAATATTTTTTTAAAAAAATTTAAACAATTCCTGGCTTTGTTGGCTGCTTCATTCAGGAAATACACACCATCTTCAAAACACATAGTTCTCTCTTCAGTTATGTTTATAATTCTAACCTATTCCCAAACCTTAAGGTATGGTGGTCAGTACAAAATAAAAATATTTCTCCAAGTACTTTGATATTCATGACATATTTTTTTCAAAATAAGATAATTCTGAATATTGGGAGTTGTTGTATCTATGAGATGAGCTGATGTATGTGAAAATAAATTTGCTGCTATGTGATGCTTGAATGTTAATTAAAAGAGAGTGTTATTAGATAATAGAACAAGACACAGTCATGGTACAGGAAATTGTTGAATGTGTGGAATTTTCTATCCCTAGATGTTCCCATAAAGATTCAGAGTCAAACAATCATGTAACTTACCATTAATTTCTATTTTCATAAAAAAGGAGAGTTGTGAATATTTTTCTCACATTATAAAAATGTTAACTTAATTAAACATGGGTTCCTTTAACCTGGGTTATTGTGTAAAGACGTTTGCCAAAACCCTAAAGTCATGAGTTCAATCCCCAAGTTCTACATGGTGAAAAGAAAGAACAAACTCCCAAAACTTTGTCTGTCTGTCTCCATATATTATAAATAATTTCATTTTATATATAAAATGAAATTATATATATATATATAGAGAGAGAGAGAGAGAGAAGGAGAGAAAGAGAGACAGAGACAGAGACAAAGACAGACAGACAGACAGACAGACAGACAGACAGGGAATAATATTTGAGTAAGTACAGGAGTAACAGAGTCAGTAGTCCTATCCCAGAGTCAGCAATCATGGACATAAGTTCTGCTTACTTTGCTTTGATTAGAAACAAGTTGCACAGCCAAAGCCAACAACCCAAGATGCTCAGAAACTTAAGCTTTTTGTAAATGCCAGAATAATAAGAATTAGATCCTTTTGCCAAATGATATTGGCTGCTAAATCAACAGTAAATATGGTTATTTAATTTTTTTCTTTTAATGTAATGAGTTATATAGCATCTTGTACATGTCAAAATGAAAGTACAGTACAATCATTAGGAAAATATCTGTGATTTTTATCTTCTTTTGTACACAAGGTTAACCAGTACACATGCTTCCAAGGATTCACTTGCCTCCCATCTTAAGATAGAAACACTGGAACTATGAACTTTACATATTGCACCCAGCTTTATATAGGTTTGGGGGTGGGGTATAATTTCAGGTCCTGGCAGTTGTGTGGTAAGTGCTTTATCCACTGAGATCAGCCTTCCATACCCATTACACACTTACTCTTTTCCAGCATGTTTATAATTATAAACTTCTATTTATATTATATTTATATGATATTTTTGTTTAGACTGTACCTGAATAGTAAATGTATTACCTAGAGTTATGCATTACAGTGTATGTAAAGGATATTTTATCTTTTGGGTCAACATAAAAGATCAGAGTACAATGATTACAGAAATTTCTTCTATAAGTGATCATGACTTCTTAAGTAAATCCTTGGTGTAGGGTACCTGTGAATGAAGATGAAAGTCTTCTAATATTTGAAAGTAGAAACCTAAACAAAATCCATTTAAATCAGATACCAGCACCCTGCCTGGGCACAGATTCTTCTGCAGAGCAAAGAAATGCAGAATGACAGCTTAACGAACATGTTTTAACAATGACATGTCATTTTATCAGGTCTTTGAAATGACTAAGAAGCAGACTAATGGGATGATTAGAATGAAGGCACAATATGACAAAATGCAGAGCACTTTCCTCACGTCATCCCTTTGAGACCCGTGGGTGGCACACGTTACCTGTGTTTTATAGATGGTGAGATGAAACAGTTTATGTGCCAGGAGACATCTCACTGACATTCTGATTCTTAAACAGTTGTAGAGTTTCTTTTAATAGATCTTTAATAGTTATTATATCAGCTGTGCTCTCCTGTGATATGCCTGAATAACAACACATATGAAGTTGTTAAGGGAGGCTGGGTTTCACTCTGCCTTCCTTTCAATACACACATTAGTTACTAAAGTGGCAAACAAAAATAGCAACACCATCTCTAATTCTGTCAAGAGAATTTATGAGTTTCAGAGATCCTTTCTGGGATTTTATAAGCCATTCATCTTATTATCTCTAGGCCATTCATCCTATCATCCCTAAGCCATTCATTGACACCTATGTAATTGAAATAAATAGGTTGCTAAAACATTTGCAATGTGCATGTTTCAGTAAATTTGAAATTACAAAGTTATGATACTTGCTGAAGGATGGAGAATCACACTTTTTCAGGATGTATCCACTTGTAGGTATCATCCATTACATGGCTCCATACTCATGTGAATATTAGCAGCATTAATTGGAATTAGGAGCATGTTTTAAAAAAGAATAAGAAAAGAAAAATGCACAAAGTTAGTAAGGGGATGTGATGGGAGGATACAGGAAAAGTTGGAGGGCAGATATGGGAACAGATACTAGATATAATTTTACACTGGTATGATATCTTTAAAAATAATGAACATATTATAATTATGATCCTTATTTATAATTCAATATAATCAAGTACTTATTATAATAATTTTAAAGGACAAGACAATTAAAATTCTTGTACTAAATTCTAAACTCACCACTAAATACTGTATAATTTTGTGCCTAAAATTAATTACAGGATTTTCCAAACTGAAGTAACAGTGCTAAGCAGTCAAGATCCCTTATTTAACACATGATGACAGAAGAGGCTCCGGGTCTGTGCTCAGTGATGGACCACAGCACAAGAATCCCACTGATCACATGTCTTATCACCATTTCCCCTAACTCTTGTTCTCTGTCCTGCCTTACCTACAGCTACCTGTGATCATCAATATTGTTAACAGCTCTATCTTTTTTTGGGAGGATAGCTAACAGATGACAGGGATATTTGTAATTCTGATAAGGACTCTATTCTGGCCTTCTTATCTGGAATTCTGTGACAGTTCACTAAAACTCTAAAAACTCAAAGACATTTATAGAAGAATGGTCAATGCCAGTTGATTTTATCAGTATCTATAGGGGCACTAGATAAAAATGAATTGTATAAAAGTTCATTATTTTGTCTCTCACTTATTTTTTTTATTGGAAATTTTATTTACATTTCAGATGTTCTCTCCTTACCCCATTTCCCTCCCTCCTTCCCAGGAACTCACTATCCCTTCCCCCCTCCTCCTGCCTCCACATTGGTGTACCCTCACCCACCCTCCCCCGTATCTCATCTCCCCACCCTCAAATATCCCCCCCAACGACGCCCAGCCTTCATGGGACCAAGGATCTCTTCTCCACTATGACAAAATTTTTAACAACTAAAAACAGGTAAGAACAATTTATATATGGTAATTTTGAAACTACTTCTCTCTCTCTCTCTCTCTCTCTCTCTCTCTCTCTCTCTCTCTCTCTCTCGCTTTTGATTCAAATCCCACGTCTGATTATTATACTCAGTTGGTCCTTGGGTAAAAACTTATCATTTGGCAGAAGATGGCTTTGAACTTCCTCCTCTACCTCCTGAATACTGGGATTATAAGTGTACTAAGGACTGAACTCAGTACTTCATACATGCTTGACCAGCACTCTGCCAATCAGGCTATACACCTAGTCACATTCGCTCATAAATTATGTTGATAATGTGCTAACAAAGACATAGTGATGTCCACCACATATTAAAATATATCATATGATTTTCTTGACAGTTTATCTGTTGCTATAAAACATGTTCTTGACATTTTATTACTACATGAGTTTAAATAGGAATATACACACTCACATAGGCAATTGTATCACATAATTTCTCAAGACATTAAGTCAAAACTTTTCAATGTTTTATTTCTTATTATTTATAAAACTATCTGAAGTTATCACATTTTTCTTAAAAAATATTTCTTAGAGTTTTAGATCTTTCTACTATTGAGGCTCTGAAATATCTTACTCTTCAAAGGAGAAAGTACATTACCCATGTCATTATGAGAGGAGTATGATAATATTTGAGTAGAATGAATCTTACAATAGTAATTATAAGTATGTCTAGAACAAAAGACCCATACTGAATCATCTTTACAGAAACACTGCAGGTGTTCTGCCATTGCCGAGAAGCTATTCTGACTAGGGAGTAGCTTTTCTAAGGGAGAGGCATGATGAGGACACTCTGAAGAAGGTAGTACAGAAAATAGATAATCAGTAGGAATAATAATTCTCAGGACCAGAAAGATAGCTCAGCATATAAGAGTACTGATGATTTCCCAGAAGACCTGAGTTCAACACCCACATCATGGCTTACAAACACCAGTTCAGGGGATCTGAAACCATCTTTTATCCATCACTGCCACCAGACACTCATATAGTATACAACATATATACTGCCAAAACAATCATACACTTAAAAATAAATATACTCTAAAAATTATTTTAAAGAGTAATAATTCTCTTGAAACAGCTGAACTTCTAAAGATATTTCCATTGACTTGAATACTTTGTGCACATGAATATTAATGTGCATGGATACCTAGTAATTAAAAATGTCACTGTTTGAAATACCGTATGTGAAGCTACTATTTAAAGGAAGGAATTTTATTCTCTATTTTTAAGACTGTCAGTCTGGTAATGATATCAGTGCATTTGTACCTGTATGTGTGTCTACATGCTTATGTGTTCACAATTACATATGGGTATAAATGTGTAATGGGTGTGGGGTGAGTGTTGCTATGAGTGTGAAGGCTAGAGTTTGATACAGAGTTCAGGTAGCTCTTCCGTCAGCCAGTTTCTATTTTACTTTTAGAGAGGGAGTGTCCTTGTAAACATAGAAATAACTGATTTTTCTAGAATGAATGGCCAGTGAACTCCAGCGATCTTATTTCTTTATTTCAAGTACTGTGGTAACATACATATGCCACTAAACATAGATTTATATTTTTATATATGCTCTAGAGTTCTGCACTCAGGTCTTTATAATTTCATGGTATGAGAATTTTAAAGAGTACACTATTTGCCTTACCTCTCAAGGAAATTATTCTTATTTATTTGTTTGTTTTATATATTTACATTCTAAAAGTTGTCCCCTTCCCTGTCCTCCCTCCCAGAGTTCTTCACCGTATCCTCTCTCCTGTTTGCCTCTGATAGGGTATTCACTGACCTACCCATTCATGCCCATCTCACCTCACCACCCCTCCCATAGGCATCCTGCTTCCCTGGGGCATCAAGTCTCTACAGGATTAGGGACATCTGGGCTAATTTCAAAATTCATTAGTCTGATGAAAGTTTTGATTTTAGTCAAATAAAGAATTTTTATGAAAATAACTGACTAGGACTAAACCAGAGAGAGTTTTTCTCTGGGTAAGGCTTTGGTTATTGTTACTCTAAGGATTACAAAGGCAAAACTAAAAAGTTATAATTTTTCAGAACCAATTTAAGTAATATTCTGCTCTACATGACTGAGGCTTGATTTTGAGACAGACATCAAGCAGGAACTTCAGCCATCCAAGCGAGCAAGCATTTCATACAAAAGCAGAATATAGTCATTGCCCTATTTAGTCTTGTGATTCATTACCTTGTAAGAATAGCTGAGGCAATGAAATAGTTTACAACAATCATTTGACTACACCAGAAAGTCATCCATCTTGGGCAAGTTAGCTGATGGAATACACCTAGGGTAGGAGCAACTTCTTCATGTCTTATACCAGCCAAAAACTATTTTGTTTTTACAAGCCTAGCATAGTATATTATCCCCTAAGCAGAATGTTCACCATCACAAATTTTTACTAATACTAGAGAGGGTAAAGTGAACAGCTTGCTCTATTCATAGTAGCCAGAAATTTTAAAGAGCCTGTCTATTAGATGTCTATCAACTGATGACTGGATAACAAAGTTGTTACACACATACATGATGAAATATTATCCAGCTGTTAAGAAAAGTTCAGGCATTAAACATGCAGGTAAGTGGATAGAGCTAGAAACAATTATCCAGAGTGAAATAACACAGATCCTATAAGACAAATACAGTATCTTTATGTGTATGTGGATGTCATATTTTAATCTTTAAATATGTATGTTTAATTTAAAATATCCAAAGAGGTTAGGTACTCTGTAAAGCACCAGGGAGAGGATCTGTTAAGGGAAGGAAATGTGAATATCGTGTCATAAATGAATAAAGGGGAAATTAGAAATAGAGGAATATAATAGTAGAGGAGATACTATGAGGAGGGACACTAACACTAAACTTATCTTGAAAAGCCACATACAATCTACTACTATAGTAGCTTCCTAAAATATATCCATATATGGAGGAAATTTCAATAGAGTAGCCATATGATGGTGAAGAATGTCCTCACTAGACATCATATGCTACTAAAGAAAACCCTCAGTACCAAGAATGAGTTATATCTTTGAGTCATTTGCCAACTGGGTCTCAGAGACCACTACAAATATCACCTGTCATTTCTAATTCTATTGGCTACCCTCCTCAACATGATGGTAAGATACTTTTGCCAAAGACACCATATACTTGTTACTGAGCATGGAGGAAAGGTGTTTCATCCTATTGATTAGATTTCATAGTATTAAAGGTACTATGCAGGCTCTGGGAGCAGAAAAGTAATGTCTCAAATGCAATCCTCAATCTCACCACTAACCCTGAGAGCTACAACACTAATTTACCTACAAAATACACCCACTGCTAAAATGTTTTAAGAGTAACCAACCACACTTTTAATTGGATGTAAATTCCACTTTACGAGATAGAACTCATACCTTACAGTGTTAATAAGGCCAATAACCTGAGAGTATGTAGGTCATGAGCCACAAGGAATATCTACTACTATTATTCTACAAAATAAACATAGCCATAAACAACTTCTAATGATGTGTTGCTATACCCATAGATCAGTTCACCATTCAACCCCATTAGAAAAACTTTTTCTCAGAGTAGCTAGTAATTACACAGGGGCCCAGTGTTGGACAAAGTATGGAAAGTGAGAGCTTGGAATGTTCAACCATAAATTGATTGTCTTTGTCACTTTCCTTCCAATCAAGTCTCAGAGATCTATGTGGAAGAGGAAGATAGACTGTAAGAACTAGAAATAATAGATTGCTCCAAGGAAACAGCATCTTCCAGATACAACAGTGCTCATGAATTATGAATTTACAGAGACTGTGACACTATAACAAGACCTGCATGAGTTTTGGACAAAATAAAGCATGAAGCAGGGAAAATAAGCAAAAATTCTCACCCCTAAGCAAATGATTGCTACTGGGAGAAAATTATGTTTTCTTTGATGGAATTACACTGGGTATATCCACAGGCCTCATGCTCAGTAGTATTTTGCCAACACAAAAGACTCCATGTTCTGAGTTGAGTGTGTGTGTGTGTGTGTGTGTGTGTGTCTCACATAGCATACTTTTTTATATTTTGTCTGTATTTTAAGAGAGAAAACATGAAGTTGCGTGAATAGGAAAGAATGGAACGATTGCAAAGAAGTTGTGGTAGAGGAAAGACTATGATACCAATATAGTTTATGGAAAAGTTTTAAAAAGAAATATAATAATTTTATGAGAACAGACACAATATTCTTTATCTTCTAATTGATATACAGATAGTCATATAGAAAGCAAAGATGAAAAACAAGAATTTGCCCATTTTTTTATGTTACCAAGCTTGTTTTTATTTCAATAAATTCTGACGTCTCCAAGAACTAAGAAGCTACATGGCAGTAGTTTGTCAACTAAGAAGAAATATGTATTGTGTGTGATGACATTGGTAAAGCATGAGAGCTTGTAAAGATCATGTTGCCATGCCAAAACAAAACAAAACAACAAACAAACAAACAAACAACAAAAAAAAAAAAAAAAAAAAAGGAAGAGAAGCAGAGTAGGCCAGAGATGTGAAGATTATTTTGAGGAACAGCAGACTGATAAAACACTCTGGTAGCCAGATAACAGAGCAAATAACAAAGCACATGCTGGCATATATAAGCCACACACAGGCATGGAGCATACAGGCAACATGGAGATGGAAACACCGGTATATAGACATAAATGGTCACACTGGTGAAGCCAAATGACTCAGGCCTCTGATCTCAGTCATATTTGCACAGAAGCACACACAAAAAAGTGGAAATCCGACAAGACAAATATATGCCAGATTACACGACTGTTTACTTTGTGCTTCCCTGAACATCTAACATCAGTAATATCATGGTGACTTCAGATGTACAGTGCCAAGCACATTTTATGGGACTCATATTGGACATCCATTTCAGTCGCATGTCTAAACTTCATAGTTGCAGCTTTCTGTATTCAGCACAGCTGAAGAAAACACTAGATAAATCAAAACTTTAGAGGTAAAGATGAAGATTATGGCTTGAAAAAGTTGCAATTAGTCCTAGGAAAATAGAAGAGCTCAATAGCCTCAGAGCTTAGAGCATGTGCAGAAGATATTTGTGGCCACCCCAAGCTTTCATCTGTACACAAGTTTCAAGCACAGTATAAACAGAGACTGAAGCAAAACGCACACTTACATATGACCCCAACAGAGCACAAGAGCTCACCTTTAAAAGCATTTTCTTCTTCTTGAAAATTCCATACATACACACATCAGATGTGTTTTGATTGTATCTACCCTTCACTTCCCCTCCCACAGTTCCCCCCAAATTTCTCTCACATTTCCTTTTCTTTTTTTCTTTTAATTTTTTATTGAATATTTTATTTATTTACATTTCAGAGGTTATCTCCTTTCCCCATCCCTCCCCTAGAAACCCCCTATCCAATTCCCCATCCTCCTTCTTGCTTTTTCTTTATTGGTATTTTAAGTTAATATACATAGCACTGGGTTTTACTACAGCATCCTCATTCATGTGTCATTAGAGTTCTTATTTGTTTCCCTCTGCACCTTCCCTTTCTTCCTCTAGCTAGTTTCCTCATCTGATTTCCTGTCACATGAATTCCATCACCCTCCTTCCTCATCCTTTTTTTTTTGTATTAGTAACTTTTTAAAAATGTTAATCAAAGGCTTTATAAGTTTGGAAATGCTCAATAACAAGATGCCCATACAATCAGAAGTGTAGCCCAATACCCAACATAGATATACCAACTATCTTTCTTTGACTGGCGGAGACATGCAAATATCTGCCTCCATGTTCCCTCTCCTCTCTCTCTCTCTCTCTCTCTCTCTCTCTCTCTCTCTCTCTCTCTCTCTCTCTCATCTCCTAGCTCCTCCTCTCCTTACTCCTCCTCTTCCTCTCCTTACTCCTCCCACCTTAGCTCCTCCTAAGCTCACCCTTCCTGTTAAAATAAAACTTTTCTCTCAAAATACAATTAGAGCATAACTATATCAATTTGTATCAGTAAGGTACAAGATAGACCTAATCCAGTCCATCATTTTGTTGACTAAACAGAACATCAGTCATCTCTCCTAACTAAAAGATTTAGTTCTGAACCTGGCTTTTTTATTGACTTTAGAATGAATGTCAGCTGAAAACCATCCTCACAAATCTTTTCTCTCAAAGTAAATAGCCAGGATTCGCTATGAGACTATAAGTCTTCAACCCCAGCAGAAATCCAGTATGACTGAATTAACTGAAATTATGGGAATCACAAAGCATAGCTTCTAAAACTTAGCCAATTCATAGAGACCGCTGAACACCTGGACAGTCCCTATACTACAAAACATTGGAACATCCGATCTTCAGCCTTCTGGCCAGGATCATCTGACAGACCTAGTGATGCAGAATTATTAAGGGTTGATTACTCTGTCTTGGCAGATATAATCAGTTGACTATTCTGCAAGTGTGTCCTTTTCTGGACAGTAATTTGTCTGTAGATGAAAAGAGGCAATTCTTGCCTAGTGGCTGTCTAACCACAACTGGTGTAACTCCAAAGATGCTCAATTTCTTCTTAGGATTTAAGATGACAGGAAGCTGTCAGGAGCAGACAGGTCTCTAATCAAAATGAACCTTAATACAGAAATGTTTGTAACATCAATTCTGTGGACTTCTGACGTTTTGAAAACCAACTCTCCATGTAAGGCAGTCTGGACTGTTGTCTGTTAACTCCTCACAGCTATTTCGAAATAAAATATAAAAAACACCCTAACAATAAACTCAGAGCCATGAATTTGCTATATGCCTTTAACTCACAGGCCAACCATCTTGAATCAGTTAAAAGAGTTAATGAAGGACTGGGTCTAAGCCTTGTATTCCTAAATGTGTTATATAGGCAGAATGCCTATGAGACTAACAATATTAATCTCATTTTTATTTCAATAAGAAACTCATACTAATGAAAACCTTAAATTTGAAATCAAAGTTTATTATGTACCATTTAAGAAATTATAACTTCAGCTTAATAACAATTATACAGATTTCTACCAATAGGTTATGGCTATGCAATAAACCCTAGCTATTCCTCCCTGTTCCAACAAAACCACTACTTTTCCCTAGAAAGACGGCCCATTGTTAACCACGTCAGTCCCATTGCCCAGGGAATAGGGGCACCGACTCTTCATTAACTTCTTCAAGCTGGTTACAGGCATTGAGATATTAGAAGAGGGGCAGCGGGGGAGAGTAAATTGATAAACCTCTGATGTCTGTGTCTTCATTGCATCCAGCTGATATTCCAGGACACCAGAGGTTTGTGTAGGTTTGTCCAGCTTGCTTGATGAGTAGATACACCAAGGCTGTGTATTCTGCAATATATAATTTTCAAAACAAATTTTAGTATTAAGATAATTTTTTGTTTGAATTCTGGAATCTAGTCTTCTGGCAGCCTGCCTCTATCATGTCTAATCCAAATAATTCTGGGAGTTTCTATGAGGGTTTGTCCCCACCATACTCCCATTCCCGCCTCCCTGCTCTCGAATTCCCCAACACTAGGGCACATTTCCCTTTCAATTACATGTCTGAACTTTATATACATTTTAAAAGATATTCTAGCTAATTGAGCCCAGTTATTTGTGTCCACATGTACATAGACTTGTAGGCATCCACTGGCCCATGTGGAACTTACCAGTGCCACATTTCTAAAACAAAAAAGTGATTATCCCTTCCCCTGCAAACCATCCATTACCAATAGATCCTCATCTAGAGATAGATGCTACAGAGTTCTTCTCACCTCCATACTACACTTCCTAACTGTCATGGCTTTATAGAGGCCTTATGTAGGTTACCGTAGCTATTGTGAGTTCATGGGTGCTGCAGTCATGTCATATCAACTCACACAACTATTTGCCATCTCCAAATCTTGCACTCTTTTGCCCCTCTCTTTGCATAGTGTTTCCTGGGTTGGTAGGAGGTAGGTGAATGGTCTAGTTATCCAAATTGTCTTTGCTTTAATGGTTCAGATATTTTCATACTACTTAGCTATAAAACAAAGCAAGTATTGATACATACTACAGTAGAGTGAGCCTTGAAAGTTTATACTAATTAAAGGAAAACAGTCTTAAATGTCTTGTGTTGTATGATAACATTTACTTGAATGTGTAAATTAATGAAATCTATAGAGGCAGGGTGTGGAGAATCCAGAAAGAATAGAATAAGTGAAAATTTAATGTCTATCAGGTTTATTATCAGGGTTATAAGAATGTTCTGTAATTCTATAATGATGATGGTTATACAATCTTGTAAAGTACTAAAAATCACCAAATTGTACAATTTTAAAATAGACAAAGAGATTGAATTTGCATATTAGATGTATGCAGCTGCGCACACAAATGTTGAGCTGTACCAAACACTGATATGTTGGACTTTAAAAGGAAAGTCATTTGACCCTTCACATAAAAACAACTTACCATATTCTTTAAAAAAATGTTTTTAAAAATAATTTTATATATCAAAACTATATTTCTGTTATTATATCTCTACCTCTCCCCACTCAACTTTCCTAGGGACTCCCAACTCTTAAAATGTGTGACATTTTAAAATTGAACACACACATAAAGAAACACACAATCTATTGACTCCTTCAAGTGTTGCACACGTGTACATGAGTTTAAGGCTGACCTCTTGGAGTAAACTTATTCTTCCTCTCTCTGCAGCTATTATTTGCCTGTAGTTCTTCCTCTAATGTTGAGACCTTGTGAAAATTTTACCCTATTAGTTTATTTAATCACAACAGGTCAGGTTTAAAGACTTGTTCTTGTAATCTTTCCAACCCTTTCGTCACAGTTTTCTCTGAGCCTTAGGTGTGCAGGTGGTATTATAGATTTATCACAGTATGGCTAAAGAAAGAATTGTAGAGAACGAGATAGTAGAAGGCTTTGAACAGGAGATAAATGATGAGGAAGGGGATTAACAGAAAAGAGGGGGAAGGATGGTAACAGAGATGGAGAGTGAAAAAAGGGAGATAAATAACCATCTTCTTTTTGAAGCAATGTATTTTCCCATAGCTCAGGCTCTCCTACAATGTACTCTATAAATAAGAATGGCCTTTGTCTGGAAACTAAAACAATCCTCTTATTCAAGTTTCAAAATCATAGTTGTGAATTAAGAAATCTTCATAATTTTAAAAGATTGTGCAAGATTGTTCAGTAAGTATATTTAAAGTTTGAATAAAATTATGCATGGCATTTCCGCAGGGGAAAAAATGTGAGCCTAGGATTCTATAACTAGTAGTAGAATAGTCAGGAGTAAAGGCACAAGTGTTTCATACTTAAGGAATCAAGAAATACTGTTTCTGTGAACCTGTCCCCAGTGACATACTGGGCTCAAAGCAACATCACTTTGTCAGCTTCCTTTATCTATTGGTTAGGGAACTAAATGAAAGTTAGAAGAACATACCCATCATAATGAATATGCAACAGTGATGTCACAGCACTACTCAGCACTAGATATTGATTCAACTGAGTTCACTGGAGAGTTTATGTTTCCCCAGGAGTCTGTCTTCTCTTCCTATACTTTAAAATTTATTGATACAAATCTTCTCTTGTCATGCTATTTATTTCAATATTTCTTTTTATTTTGCTTTTATTCATCCTAACATTTTTGGAATTGATTCTTTTTTCTTGTTCAGTTTCATCCAAGATTTATGACCTCTCTTAATTTTAGCAAAATCCTAATATTTACATTTGATGGCACTCTGTTTTAATATTCTCATTAACTTGTGATCTTAAATTTAATATTTCATTTTTTAAAATTTTCATTGATTTTGCCCTTCTTAAGTTCAATGACCAAGATGGCCTTTTTCAGTAAGAATTGAAGGTTATAAATTTCCTTTAAAAATTAATTTGGCCACTTTTCAAAGTAATGATAGTGTTTTTTAATGCCCATTAATTTTCTTTCTTTGAGTTTCATTCAGGACTGTGTAGGTTCTGAAATTTTCCCCCGTGGTAAGCAAATGGGTCACTAAAATTCAGCATTCAGGACCCCATGAATAGCAGGTACATTTAAGGAACCATTACTATATATTTCATTAGTCCTGCATGATTCTTCTTGATGTTTCTGCCCCTGGAAAGATTTGTGTTCATATACTCTTTGAAAACAAAATATTATGTTACACCTTTTGGGGGATCTCTTTGAGATGTTCCCATGTCTTCAAGTCCATTGCCAAAAGTTAATGTTCAGTCACTATTTCTATAAAATCCTAGGTGTGTTTAGGGCTCCAAGGGACAGAGACTGCTCCCAAATGCTCTCATGTCTTCAGTTTGAAGTCCTAATTCTAAACACTACATCTCCTATAGGGACTAAATAAAATGTGTGTGATTTTAAAAGGTGGACAAGTATTTAGAAACAAATTAAGAAAATGCATAATGCTATCTCAAAAATACCACTCATTTTGTAGATAACTACATTACTTAAATAACACATCATCATTTTAATAAATGTTCTATAATAAAGTTTATAGACTCTTTCTTAATATCTCTGGAAGAAGAGAATTTTTACCATGCTTTAAGCAGCTTTTGGACCTTGAATTTTTAAAGACTTTTGGTTTTATCTTCCTATGAGAAATTTTAAGGTTTATGAATTTATGCCTTTCTTAATAACTAAATTATCAAAGAGAATAAAGGTACCCTGCTCAGAAAAGAAAATATTGAAGATTCATTCTATAACTTCAGCACAAAGGCGATTTCAAATGCACATTCATACATATACCCCATGCAGAATAAGGACAGATGGAAACTGCCCAGAGTAGAAACTTGAAGGTGTGATGTTATTGTTCACCAAAATAACATGGAACCACTCTTCTTTATGTGTATTATAAGAAGTGAGACCTCTAACCTGCTCAACTCCTAACATCCCACTGAGGCTGAGAATCAAGGCTACCTCAGATCCATACCACCTGGGAAATTCCTTACAGCATCTCCTCAGCTATTTAAATTTGACATTCGAACTGGACACAGGGGCATAGGTGGAAGGTTTAGTCTTTAAAATGTCCCCAGCACTGTCTGTCACTCTTGCATCCTCAGTCCTATCCTCCAGAATTATTTTGCTAATTTCCTACCTCATTTATTTTCCATCTTTTATCCTTTCTTGGCTTCTACGACTTTCCTACACTCACTCTCCTTTCAGAATACTGCATCCACTTATCTGTCCTCTCTGTCTCTCTGTGTCTTTTCTGTCTATCTGTCTCCTGTTTCTCTCTGTCTTTCCCTCTTTCTGTGTGTCTCTGCCTCTTTATGTATCTGCCTTTGTCTCTCTACCTCTATCTGTCATCTCAGTTTCCATCTACCTCTCTGACTCTGTCTCTGTCTCTTTATCTCTCTGTGTGTCTCTTTTTCTATGTGTCTCTGTCACTGTCTTTCTCTGTTTCTCTCTCTCTCCCTCTCTCTCTCCCTCCCTCCATCCTTCCCTCCCTCCATCCCTCCTTCTCTTTCTTATACTGATCTGTTGAACTCCACAGTTCTTTGATATTAGTATTGAAATTTTGTATCCTTTCAGTGTTCAGTTTAATTGACCAACAGAATAAAGAAGTCTGTGGCCTTATTTCCTGTTAACAAGATGACAGGAAAAAAAAAACAAAACCAACAAACAGTGTGTGTTGGGGTGGAGGGGAGGAATCTCAGCTTCAGTGTTAAATTGTAGTTTCCTTAAGAGGTTGGATGATTTCTCTGTTTCTTCCCTAAAACAAATTTGTTTCTCTTCTAACTGATATGTCTCCATATTGTGAGACTCCAGCTTTTACCAGAGCTCAGAGTACCTTCCTTCTTCACTGCCTTGGTCTCTGGCACCCTCTCATCAAATCCACAGCACAACTGATCTCTGTGTATTTACCATCTCTCATATCATGCAGAGCATTCCCTTTGGGATAGGATGGATCTCTTCCTCACCTTCTTCCTCTTTCTCTTCCTCTTCTTCTTCCTCCCCTTCCCCGTCCTCCTCCTCCCCATCCTCCTCCTCTTCTTCTTCCCTCAAATAAGAGCATACGCCAGGGATCTAATGGTAGCTATGTCATCTTTAATTGATATGTTAGTTTTGAACAGGATGTATGTTGTTTCTGAGAGTTCACATAGGAGACTGATTATCAACTGGCCTAGTTGTTGTTACTATTCAAAACTATGTCTCCAACGTCATTCTGAAGGAGCTTCATGTCATACATGTAATTAAAATTGGGAGATTTGAAATTATTATAGTATCACTAACATTTATTGCACATATACATATCCTGCATTTCCAGATCTGTTACAATTTATTCCATCCTTTGATCCTCAGTGAAATCTCTGTGACATTAATACAATTTTTCCCATCTCACATCTACAAAAAGAGACCCACAAGATGTGCTGGGTTACATGATTTCCATATCCTGATGTTTCAACAATAAAGTTCACTCTTAGTCACAACCTCTCTGTTGCCACTTAGGACAACCATTGGGAACTTGAGAATTTCATATTTAAATCAGAAGTGCTCAGAACTTTGTTATGTGGCTTTATTGCTCTTCTAATCATCCCTTGGAACTATAAAAAGTATCGTCACTGAATTGCATGCCTGATAATCATTGTGCAACTTGATTTTGAGATTTTTTTCTTTCTAATAATGAGTCCACAAATCTGATACCACAAATCACTTTACCTCCCTAGATTTTTGTCTCCCAAGAGATTTAAATTTTTTAATAAAATAATAATTATACTATCATTAATGAAGTATTATTAGTTTGCAGAAATCTTTAAATGAGGTAGTATATTATAGCTTAGGTGGCTTAGTATTCACATTTTATCCAAGACTGGCCTTGAAATCATGGCTACCCTCCTGCTTCAGACACTGAGTGCTGGGAATCTAAACATAAACTCTCATTCCTATTCAGTAGCTTTGAATTTGAGGTTTTGTAAATTAAAATGTTAAAAAATCTAGGAAAAAAATTTTTTATAGCTCCTCAAATAGATATCAACCTCATAAATACAACTTTAAATAAAAAATAGGAGACTGAGAATATTCCTTCTATCAAAGATTCCAGAAAGTATTTAATTAGCACTGATTAAGTGTATTAAGTAATACAATTTGCAGAGTGCTGTGCAAAGTACAGTGAGGACAGCAGTGTCAACTTCAGGGGAGTTTCTTCCATGTAGAGCATTTTCCAAGTGCTTTCTGTGGACAGCCTGGTGAGGAAAAGATTTGAAGGATCCAAACTAAATGGCATCTCATAATACACCCACATGACCAGAAATGAATAAACACAAGCACAGGAACTGTCGAAATGAAAGCAATTAAATGAAACACAATTGCTCTGACAGCAAGGCTCTATATGCAGAAGGTCAGCATCAGTAAGCTTGCTATTACCAATCCTACAGAGAAGTCCCACTTCCCCATCGCTGACTCTCTGTTGCACACCAAGGATGGGATTTCTCACAACAGATCACATCAGTAACCTCCAAATATTTGAACTAATTTTACATTAAGGCTTAAATATAATTAAGAGAGATATTTAAGTCCCAAAGTATTTAGAATTAAGAAGGTGACTTTCATATTTTATTCCATAAGGTTCTCATTTCCATTTTCTACCCTCTTCAAATCTTATAAGAGCTAATCAAGAAATAATTCACAGGGTCACTCATTCCCAAACACCCAAAGGGTAAGTGGGACACAAAGTTCTTCTCTCCAATTAAGCTAACCACAGAGACCACAGGAAGTTTATTGACAGTTTAGCCAAATGGTCATGGAAATTTTTATTCTGGTTTTGGGATTTGCCCTTCGGTGACTGAGTGAGACTTGGACAAGCATGAATTTGCAATATTCTCATTGGCAGAGAGAAAGTAAGTGTCCTTCCAGGAGAAGTAAAGAGCTCCAAGTATAGATCATCTGTATGAGATGAAGGAAGATGAGAAACCAGAGAATTCTGGTATTAAAAGAAAAGGGTACTTTCTCAGTTATTTTAATTTATCTTTATTATAGAAAATTTCATACATTTATATAATAAAATATGATGGCATCTATCCACCAGTTCCCCTAATACACTTCCCAACACATCCCCCTTTGACTCTATGTATTCTCTGGTTACTTCTGTTTTGTCTATAACCCATTAACTCCAATTAGTGCTACCATATGTGCACGGGTATGGGCTATGATTCTGCCTCACCAAATATCCTCTGCAAATTGCTCCTCAGGAGTGGCCAGTGCTTGGAGATACTCTACCTATCTATATTGGAATTTTGGCTGATGTGATCTTTGCATGTGTTATGCCAGCTGTTGTGAGCTCATGAATGTGATGGCCCTATTATGTCCAAAAGACAGCTTTTCACAGCAGTCTTCTCCCCACCTCTTCCTCTTTGTTCTTTTTAACACCTCTTTAGAGATGCTCCCGGAGACTTGGCAAGGCAGTGGAGTGGTATGGGTGGGGTGGAAAAATAGATTTATGAGTTAGGACTAAATATTCATTATCTTATTCTCAGCACTTGACAATAGTTTCAGTTTGTTATTATTACTAATATTTCACTTGTTCACTTTACATCCTGCTCACTTCCCCCTCCCAGTCACTCCCTCCACAATCCTTCCCCATCCCTTTCTCCTGTGAGTGGGTGGGAGCCCCTTGGGTATCACTTCACCATGGCACATCAAGTCACTGTAAAGCTAGGCACACCCTCTCCCACTGAGGCCAAGCAAGGTAGCACAGCTAGAATAACATACCCCATAGAAGGCAACAGCTTTTGGAATAGCCCCAATCCAGCTGTGCAGGACCCACATGAAACCAGGCTGTATATTTTCTAAATATGTGCAGGAAGGCCTAGGTCCAGTCTGTGTATGTTCTTTGGTTGGTGGTTCAGTCTCCGAGTTAGTTGACTCTGTTGGTTTTACTGTGGAATTCCTATCCCCTTCAGGTCAACAATCCTTCTTCCTATTCTTCTATAAGAATCCTCAAGCTCCATCCACTGTCTAGCTGTAGGAGTCTGCATCTGTCTGAGTCAGCTGCTGGGTGGAGCCTCTCAGAGGACAGCCATTCTAGACTCCTGCATGTAAACATAACAGAGTATTATTAATAGTGCCATTGATTGCTGCTTGTCCATGGGATAGATGTCTAGTTGAACTGGTTATTGTTTGGCCTTTCCCTCAGTCACTATTCCATTCTCTGTGACTGCATTTCTTGTAGACAGGATAAATTTTGGGTTCAAAGTTTTCTGGGTGGGTTGGTGTCCCTAAGGGTCTGTTCTGGTGTCTGGCTAGGTATAGGGAGTAGCCTCTTCAAGTTCCATATCCCCAATGCTATAAGTTACACCTTTTTTTGATTCTTGAGCATCTCCCTTATCTCAGAACTCAAGTCTTTTCCTGGAGTTGCCCGCTACCTCCCTACCCCTATCAGTTGCAAATTTTCATGGTCATCCTTCTTGTCTCTACCCACACCTGATTCTGAAATGTCCCCCCACTCCCCTCCTCATCTTGTCGCTCCATCTGCCTCTTATGACTATTTTATTGACACATCTACGTGAGACTCAAGCATCCTTGCTTGTGTATTCTTTCCTGTTTAGCTTCTTTGGGTCTGTAGAGTACAGAATTGTATCCTATATTTTATGACTGATATCCACTTATAAGTGGGTACATACCATGTATATCATTTGGGGACTGAGTTACCTCACTCAGGATGATATTCTCAATATCCATTTACCTGCAAAATTCATAATGTCTTAGATTTTAATAGCTGGATGCTATTCCATTGTATAGATGTACCACATTTTTTTTATCGGTTCTTCAGTTGAGGGATATGTAAGTTGTTTCCAGTTTCCAATTATTACGAATAAAGTTGCCATGAACATAGTTGAACAAGTGTCTTTGTGAGATGTTTTTTAGTTATATGTTTGTGAGCATTTTTTAGTTATATACCCAGGAGTGGTATAACTGGGTCTTGAAGTAGAACTATTCCCCATTTTCAGAAAAACTGCCAAATTGATTTCTGGAGTGGTTGTACAAGTTTGCACTCCCACTATTAGTGGAGGAGTATTCCCCTTGTTTCAAATATTCACCAGAATGTGCTATCATTGAGTTTTTGATCTTAGCCATTCTGATTGGTATAAGATAGAATCTCAGATTTTTTGTTTGTTTGTTTGTTTGTTTGTTTTCCACTTACCTGATCACTAAGGACTGTGCCCATTTTTAATTGTGTTATTTGAGTTGTTGATGTTTAACTTCTTGAGTTCTTTATAAATTTTGGATATTAGCCCTCTGTCAGATATACGGTTGGTGAAGATCCATTCCCAATCTGTAGGCTGCCAATTTTTCCTATTCACAGTGTCCTTTGCCTTACAGAAGCTTTGCAGTTTTATGGGGTTCCATTTATCAATTGTTGATCTTAAAGCCTGAACCACTGGTGTTCTGTTCAAGAAATTATCTCCTGAACCAATGAATTCAATGATATTTCCCACTTTCTCTTCTATGAGATTGAGTGTATACAGTTTTATGTTGAGGTCCTTGATCCACTTGGACTTAAGTTTTGTGCAGGGTGAAAAATATGGATCTATTTAATTCTCCTAAATGTAGACATCCAGTTAGACCAGCATCATTTGTTGAAGATCTTTATTTTTCTTTATTTTTACATTGAATGGTGTTGGTTGGTTTCTTTATAAAATATCAAGTATCCATAGAGGTGTAGATTTATTTCTGGGTCTTCTATTCCCTTGATCAATATTTCTGTTTCCATACAAATACCATGCAGTTTTTATCACTATCACTCTGTAGTAGAGCTTGAGGTCAGGCATGGTTATTCTTCTTGAAGTTCTTTTATTGTTTGGGATTGTTTTGGCTATCCTGGGTTTTTTGTTCAAGTATATGAAGTTGAGAATTTCTCTTTCAAGGCATATAAAAATTGTGATGGAATTTTGATGGGGATTGTATTGAATCTGTAGACGGCATTTGGTAAGATATCCATTTTCATTTTCACTAAGTTAATCTTGCCTATCCATGAGCATGGGCAATCTTTCTATTTCTCCCTTAAAGAATTTCCAAACATTTGGACATTCTTAAACTTATTTCTATTAACCATTAGTTCCAAACACATCTTCCAGATCTCCTGTGCCAAGTACTGACAAAACTGCTCTGTATCAGCCAAAGTCACATTTTACTTCATCCTTCACTCATCTCCCACCATCTCACCAGAAAATGGAAATAGAAATATTGCTACACAACATCTTCTTAGTAACCAGTCATGGGAACTTTTGTCCTGATGACTTCATTGTGGACTGAATACAATGTTATTATAAATGTTTTCGAGCCTTTCTCTACCATCTGAATACCCAAACAGAAAATTGTAATATGTTATAGTCTGTATTGATTAAAATTCAAAGATAGTAGCAGTTATGTTAATAAGAAAAGCTCAGAAAATTACTCATCAAAAACATATTTTCCATGACAACAGTCACAACATGTGAGTATTGCAAAAGTACAAAAGTACATTGGGTGATTCTCCAAACCTAACACTAGGAATCTACCATTCTTAGGTAAAGAAATGAAGAGAATATGTACAGTTCACCCTTCCCCTGATAATACAAATAGTGACTTCAGAAAGTAACTAAAGTAAGTAATTTTAATAACAGAGGGAAAAACATTAATTTAATTGTGTAGTTGCCAAAAAAGTGGCAGGTATTTTTCCAGCTTTTTATTGTTGATGTTCCTTTTTTTGCTTTAGTGTTTGTTTGTGTGCTTGCTTTATCTCTGTTTTTTCCACAAAACACATACTTGGTGAACTGAAATAATTTTATCTGCATACTCTGGCTGTGTATAATAGAGAAGTACTTCAGGGCAAATTTCTCCACCCAGAGCTTGGAGAGATCAGTTTGATGCCAGTGATCAGTTTAAAAAAATCAAAGTAATGTCATGTGCAAGTGATAAATGATTTTGTTAGATGTCAAAAAAGAGTACCATGTTAACTGGCATAGATCAAAAGATCTCAAAAGCTGGTTCCATACAATAACATTCTGTATGGCTTTTCATGTGAATGTATCTTTTGTCCATGTATTGTATGTGGTATGGAGAAGAAGAGAGTGTTAGCCCTGATAATTATTGATTTATAATTATTTTCAAGAGCAACTGGGTGCAGGGAAAAAGGCAAATCCACGAAGCCTCTTATTTCAGACATGGATGACTACATGAGCTCAGCTTTCCTTCCAGTATTAAGCATAGGAGTTCTGATTCCTTTAGAGACTTCAAATGCTTAGACAACATGCCATCTATAAAATAACTTACTAGGTACTCCTGTAGTCTTCCTAGCTATAGAACAAACTCCAAAGACATAGTGTAAAATTTTAGTTATAAGAAAACAAATATTTTGAAGATTCGTTATTGTTTTGTTGATAATTATATTAAATAAAATTGTAAAAACCACAAGCTCATATACAGTGCTGTTATATGTGGAGCTGTTATATTGTTTTAAGAACAGTTAGCCCCATTCTTATGATGTCTTCTCTCTCTTCTCTCTTATAATGCTTATGAAGTCATGAGGAATAGAGAGAAGGTAAAAGGTTCTGGCAAATTTGGCTAGTTTGGACCATTGATTTTGTTCATTGTTTGTTTTGTTGTTGTTTTCTAAAGGAATTTAAGGAATTATTTTTAAATTTTTTCATACATTATATTCTGATTATGCTCCGCCCAAATTCCTCCCAGATCCTTCCCACTTCTACATCCTCCTAAATGTATACCAGTTTCTCTCCTCTCTCTCTCTCTGTCTCTCTGTCTCTCTGTCTCTCTGTCTCTCTCTCTCTCTCTCTCTCTCTCTCTCTCTTTTTCGCGCGCGCACGCGCGCGCACGCACTCATAAACAATCAAACAAAACATAAAAACCAGAATTTATTTTAAAAAAGAAATATGAACAAACATATATACACAAAACCTATAAAAACATAAAATTGAAAACAATAATATAAAAATAAAAGACAAGTAAATCTAAAACAAAGCCCAAACGAAGCAATATGAGGCAACAAGGCTACAAAACCACCAAGGAGGTGTGTTGGCCATCTATGGCTGGGCATAAAACCTTCTCCTTTAGGCGTTGTTCATTACCTAGTAAGACTCTAGGTAAGAAAACTAAGTTTTCCTTGGTAAGCAGATGAAACCTGGAGATAGCTTATGGGTTACAGAGGTGGGCTTCTGTTCACTTACTCTCTCAGCACAGGAACCCCATTTGGCTTGAACCTGTACAGACCCTGTAGATATTGCCAGTCTCTGTGAATTCATAGATGTAAAAGTCCTGTTGTGTCTGGAAGATACTGTTTCCTAGCTGTTCTCTATCTCCACTCTCTCCTTGCCCTAAAGTCTTTCTGTCTCCTTGACTTCATAGCTGTTTAGACCTTTCTTTAATCAGAGCTTCCCAGACAAGATTCCTCACTGAGCAACCTATCTGTTATTAGATGTCATAGCAAACCCTGTTATTCACAAAGAGCTTTGCCTGCATGCTTCTCTATGACACTTCTGTAAGTAAATATGAGCATTAAACTTTGTGATAAATGCATACTTCAGCAAAGGACATTTTTCTTGCTAACACCATTTTGAATTGGGTTTATTTATAAATAAAAGAGGTTTTTTTTGTTGAACAAATACAATTCAAAGACAGGAAGTGATGGATGCATGCTATTGGTGTTCTTTCCACAAGGCCAGTGTGTTTTCATTAAGTAACAGATGATGCTTACGAAGTCACGTAGTTTTTAGATCAGTAGTTCTTACCCTTTCTAATGCTGCAATCCTTTAATACAGTTCCTCATGTTGTGATGACCCCAGACATAAAATTATTTGCATTGCTACTTCACATCTATAATTTTGCTTCTGTTATGTATAGTCATGTAAATGTCTGTGTTTTCTGAAGGGCTTAGGTGACCCCTGTGAAAGGATGATTCAGATTCAAAGGGGTCATGACACACAGGTTGAGAACCAAAGGTTTGGATAAAGGGATTCTCATAATTTTCTATTCAGAAAAATACATTAACATCCTTAGATCAAATAATTGAAAGCCTACATCCATCTCTACATGGTGTATGTGTTTTTCTCAATTAGATATCTGCAAATGACGAGCAAGTCATGTGAATGGGTTCATTTGGCTATTTAGTTTTCTGCTATGACTGCCCAAATAGAGGCAAACTGTGCCTAAAGGGTAGTCTAAAAAATAAATTAAGTAAAATTATATATTAAAATTCAAACTAACAGAAACAGTCCTTGTTCATTTGGCAGGTAATTTGTAGTAATGTTAAGTAATTGATAGCAATTTCTCGTAATTTAATGCTTATCTGCATCACTTAATGTTGTTTTCATTTAGTAAAACCAGTGCTGAGAAAAAGAATTAATGGTCGATGGTCATCCCTCCTATTTAAATTCTCCCACAAGCAAAAGAATTTCAGAGTTAGGAAGGAACTAACTAATGGGAAATTTTGGATCAGATAATTGGTTTTCTGTTAAAGTAAATATCATAGATTATTTGATATATAAATGTTGGAGTTGAATAAAATGAGAAAAACGATACTGAGCATGCTGGAATGAACTAAGTGGATAAGGAAGTCTGAGTTAATATAGTAGCAAACTTCATTGTTTTCTGTTTCCTTGGGAGAAAAAAGAATCTGATTAGAAAGTTCTACAAATAATTCTTGAATGCACCAATGAAATCTACAATTGTCATTTTGGCAATTTATAGATCAATTGCTCAGAAGATCAGAAAGGGATATATCTTGACACAGAGTGTGTATAATTATATATATATATATATACACTGAGAAGTATACACTTGAGCTCAAAAGATAATCAGCTGTTAAGGGCTAAGATTAGAAATGAAAAGACAAAAGAATTGCACAATTGTTGAAATTTTTCAAATGATCACTGAATTGAGTTAATTAGAAGCCTGATTGGTTTAAAATACTATTTTCTTTTTTATTGAAAAGTATATTTTCTTACATAATATAACCTGGTTGGAGTTTTCCCTTCCTCTACTCCTCACAGCTCCTCCCCACAACCCCTCCCTCCAGATCTACTCTCATTCTGGCTCTCATTAGAAAACAAACAGGCTTCTCAGCGATAATAATGAAATAATAAGATAAAACAAAACTAACACATCAGAGTTGGATAAGACAAACCAACAGAAGGAAAGGAGCCCAAGAAAAGCCAAAGATTCAGAGATCTACTCATTTGCACACTCAAGAATATCATAAAAATATTAAGCTAGGAGCCTAAATATGCAGAGAACCTGGTGTAGACTCTGTATGCTTTCTCAGTTCCAAGTCTCTTTGAGTTCACATGAGCTTTGTTCAGTTTTTTTAGAGGACCTTGTTTTCTTGGTATACTCCATCCCTTTGACTTTTATTCTCCTTTGCCTCCTCTTCTTCAGGGTTTCCTGAGTCATTAGGACAGGGATTTGATAGATAAATCCAATTTAGGGATGAGTGTTACAAGATCTCACTTTATGCACAATATCTGACTATGGGTCTCTATATTTGTTTCTATCTACTGAAATAGAAAACTTGTCTGATGATGGCTGAGACAGACACTGATGTATAAGTATAGCAGAACGTCATTAGGAGTCATTTTATTGCTTCCTTTTTGTTGCTGTTGTTTAGAACAGTAGTATTTGGTTTACTGTAGGCCCCTGAGCTATCTAGTCTCAGGTTCTTGATCACCTAAGCAGTGCTACATATAGGTTCCAGTTCATAGTGTGGGCCTTCAGTCAGATGAGTTATTTAGAGGCTACCCCTAAAAGCTTTATGCCACCATTGATCTAACATAACTTGAAGGTAGTGTACCATTGTATATAAAGGGTTTGTGGTTCACTTGTTTACTTTCTGGTTTGGTAGCATATAAAGTTCCTTTCCTGTATCAAAGGTGCTAAAATGGAGGGCTGAAGCTCTATGTAAGCACCAGCTAGACTTCTCCATGTTCAATGAGTTGAACAAGTTTTGTCTTCAGCAATCAGGACTTGTTGGTTTGTAGAGAATAACCTATAGTCTTGGGAACAGTCCAGGTAGTTTGGAAATTCCCATGAGATCCCTTGACTAACAACCCAGTTAGATGTAACCCAATCTTGGCACTAGAATCTATATTTGGTGACAAGATGTAGCAAGTTGGTACTCTGGCTCCACCATTATTTGACTATTTCATTTAGCTTGTGACACACATGTATATATTTTAGGATGCATCTACTGTATTAGCTTTTCATACAATCAATCCAATGACTCTTAATTTTAGCTGTTTCTCTCCATATTCATTCTCTTATGCTCTTCTCGGTTATCCATTCCCACTTAATCCTGTTCCTGATCTCTCCATGAATTCATAACTATCTATTCTATTTCCATTTCCTAATAATACCTATGTGCACCCCTAGTCCCTCACTTTATACCTGTCTTCTGTGTTTCTATGGATTGTATCTCTCTGTCATTGATGTAACAGCTAATATTCACATAGAAGCAAATTACATACCGTATTTGTCTTTTTATGTCTGATATACCTCACTCGGGATGATTTTTTCCCATCTAGTTACCTACAGATTTCATGATTTCTTCTTTTTAATTTTTCTTTTCATTTCATTTTAATTTTGGTGGCTGAGTAAGTTGTATAAATGCAGCACATTTTTTAATCCATTTTTTGTTGAGAGACATGTAGGTTATTTCCAATTTCTGGCTATTATTAATAGAGAAGAAATGAACATGGTTGAGCAAATGTCTCTGTGATAGGATTATGCATCTCCTGGGTATATGTCAAAAACTGGTACACCTGGGGTAGATAGATTCTCTTAATCCATTTGACATAAACAAATAAAAATTCAGAAGCAAGTTATGTGTTGAAGGTTTGAGAGTACATAAGTCATACATTGCTATTTTTCTTAAGATATTTTGTTTCCTCTTTGAGGTACTCAGCACAACATTTCCATTTTATTAATAACCTCTTGCCCCATTCTTGGTTCTTATTTTCCTTCCATATCATAGCTATAGGTCTTCAGGAGCACTGAGTGTTGTCCTTTCGTGACCTACTTTTCAGATCGGCATTTGGCTTGTACAGATGACCTTTGGAAACTCATTCCTCTAGAAACTTGAGTGCTGTATTGTTGAAAAATATTTTAATGATGAGTGGTCTATTAGGCTCCAGAAGACATGCTGTTATAGTCAGTCATTCCTTCTAATTAAAGTAGGAGGATTTTTCAAATGGGTAATCCACTATTCTGAAACTAGAGTCAGAAATTATCTAAATCAGTGGTTATAAAAAGATATATAATCTTTCCTAATATAGAGAAACTTTTCATAATGTGGTTAGTTATAGTCTACTGAGTCATTCAAATCATCAAATAACTACCTGTACTCTCCAAACATGTCAAAATAATATTTTAGATTAACATACTTAGATGACTTTGAAAGTCAGTCAAGGGAGGAAAGGTTCATCCCCAAGTCCTGAACTCTGGAATCCTCCTGGGTTGTTGATCTATTTAAATTCATATTAATTGGGCTATCATCAAAATACAATGACCTCCTCTGTCCTTGAAACCAAGCTACTATATCTAAATATAAATATAAATTTATTTATGTAAATCTTGAGACTAAAAAGAAAACTAGAGCATTTAAAAGAACAGTTCGATTTACATTAAAGTGTGAAGAGGTTACCCCCATCCTAGCTTCTGCCTGCTCACGTCTCTCCTGTCTCACATCTCTCTTCTCTTTCTCCAAAGCCTTAGTGTATCTATACAGTTCCAAGCAATCATATGTTCAGATCCATTGTTTTCAATCTACAAATTGTACAAACTGAAACAATTGTTCTCATCTGCTTGAAAATCGATTTCTTTCCTTCTTTTCTTCCTCCTCTCCTCTTTTTCTAATGGTAAGATTCATCACACTGATATTGTCTTAACTAAAGCATGATTAAGTATTAAAAAGCATGGTAATCAATAAATGCTATTTTCACCATTTGTATTCAGCTAGATATTTATTAGGGAAAAAGCTTCACTGTTATTACTGGTAATATTTACTGAGAGCTTGCTATTTATCAGTCACCCTTCAGGACATATTTTAAGTGCTTCCTCTTCACTAAAGTATTTAATAACACTCTCAGTTACTATTATTTCTCTTTCATTATAGCATCATAAATACCTTTTATTGTTGCAAATATATTCACATTTATATTTGTGTGCTTTTACTCTTCTTACAAGATGATAACTTCTTAAAAGTAATAGCCCATTTGACATCTTTTTATTTCCTGTCTAATCATTTAGTTCTACTGAACTGCACTCAATCATAATAAAATGAATTGAAGTGAATTTGAAAAGATTGATATGCAACCCCAGGCTGAAGGATAACTTCTTTCACACATAGATACAAATATAGATGTAGAACACATCATCTCATAATAAAATTTATGAGTATAAAATCCATTGTTGCAGAAAATATTTTTATTTCCAGTTCTACCCATTAATTTGTATACTAAACTAAAAGTTTAATAATAAAAGGAAAGTGTTTTGGAATAACTACAATGAAGAAAAAGTATTCTACTTTATATTCTACAAATGACTTCTTCAAACATTACCATATTGACAATTTACGTGTTCTAACAATTTAACTTTGGTCAATATTATACTATTTTGTTTATTTGTCACATGATTTTAATAACTTCTATTGCCTTTTTGGTAATAATATTTTTTTTAGCTAATATGGAAAGTAATGGATTTCATCATAGCATTTTTATATATTCATGTTATTTTACATTGTTCTTATTCATTCCCCACTGCCTTGTATTATTTGTCTCTTAATCTCTCACCACCTCTTTCTTTTTCTCTCTTCACCCACTTTGTTCCCCACATTCTTTCATGTCATAGTTTTTTTTATTATTAATTTTCTTCCTTATCCTTTTAATATCTCTTTATAAAAAGTAGAACACAAATAATATAAAAACTATTTCACTCCTCTTAGTCTTGCTTATTTTCCTTAACACAATGATCTATCTCAGTTGTAACCATTTTTTTCTGCACTTCATGGGTTCATTTTCCACACAACTGAGTATAATAGCATTGTGTGTACATTTTCTTTATTCATTCATGTGTTGATGAACATATGGACTAGTTTGCTTTCACAGCTGTTGTAAGTAGAGCAGCAATAAAGACAAGTGTGCAAAAGTGAGTAGCAGATAGATTTAGTGTCAACCCAAAAAACATAAGTCAGGATCTTGGTATTTTCTATTTTTGATTAAGCGCCACACAGGTTTTCATAGTGGATGCAGTAGTTCACATTCCCATCAGCAGTGTATAGTGTTTTTCTTTTCTAGAATCCTCACCTGAACCTGTTGTCATTTCATTTCTTGGTGATGACAATTCTGACTGGGATGAGAAAGCATCTTGAAGTAGTCTTAATTAATACTTTCTTCATGGCTAACAATGCTCAATATTACTTTCAAATATTTATTTTCCTTCCTGTGAGAACTGTAATTTAAATTCATTAGTCCATTTATCAGTTACATGTCTTGATTTTCTATTATATTGATATTTGTCATTATTTATATACTCTAGATATTAATCTCTCAGTGATAAGTTGTCAGCAAAGACTTTCCAATTCTGAAGGCAATTTATTCATTCTGATTAGTATCTTCTTATCCATGTAGCTTTCCAATTTTATATGATCTTATGTGTTAATTCTTTGAGTTATTGTCTCTGCTTTAGAAGGCTTTCTGCATCTATGCCTATATTACAAAATATTTCTTTTGTGTTTTTATCATTAGAGACACTGTTAAGTTTTAAAGTTTTATGTCTTAACATTCAAATCCATGATCAATTTTTAACTGAAGTTTTGATGAATGAGAACTATAGATATAGGTTTATTCTTCTACTGATAACTCTTTCTTCCCAGCACAAGTTGTTACAAAGACTTTTTCCAATATACCTTTCATTCACTGTTGAAAACTTGGTGACTATAACTGTGAGGGTTTATTCCTAGGTCCTCTACTCTGCTCCATCAATATACAAATCTGTTTTGTTCCAGTACCATGTTGTATTTCTTACTATAGCTCTACAGTATAATTTGAGGTCAGATAACGTGTTGTTTCAAGACAATGGTACCAAACAAAGTGCCACCTTGTAGTTTGTGCTATTGTAAAATTTGTCTCTGAAAAGCATCCATCGCTCATCAGGTTTGGTGAATGCAAGGCCATGTTGTTTATTCCATGTGTAGCCTCCACCTCTGTCACCATTACCATTTTGTGTATGTGTCTGTGTGAGTGTCTGTGTGAGTGTATGTGTATGTGTGTGAGTGTGTGTGTGTATGTGTGTGTGTGTGTTGGGGGGAGGTGCATTTGGCAATGATAGGTCTGGCAAGGAAAGAGATTGATTTCTGCCCGTAGAATAGGTCACCATTAATGCTTAATTCTGAAAGTTCTAGTCTACTGAGGTGAGGTAACCTTTTGGTGGATATTTACATGTTCCACAAGTATCTTTCTGTCCTTTTTCCATCCAGAGATTTATATTCAAATATCACTTTCCCGTTCGTTTCTCTCATCAATTTTGCAATCATGATCCTTCCAAGTCTCTAACAATCAACAATACCTTTGGTGAACTTGCATATAACTTCACCTTTTGCCATTTTTCTTCCACAAATATATATATGAGCTTGTTCATATATGAGCTTGTTCACTGAAAAGCAGTTAATCATGATACTGCTCAACTATTATAGTCCTTTAAGAATATTCCAGAAAATGGCTATAATGCTGTAGCTCTTCACAGTCTGCTCATGTTTACAGAGCACATAGAAATATCCTATATCTTCTTGTTTTCAGTTAATCAAAATGCATACCTCATAGGCTTTGGGTGTATACTTAGCAAAAAATAGTCTGTGACAAGAGTAATATGCACATCCAGGTTTCTGGTATGATGGGTTTAATAGCACCCAGTTCATACCAATGTGATATTCGGGTTTGTAGGGCTTGTTAAGCAATCAATTTCTGCTAAAGCATAGTAGCAGACCTATAATTGTGTCTCTTAAATGAGGGAAGTTCCTTACAAGTGACTAAAGAATTATAAATACTTTGCTCAAGAATTCTAAAGTTCTCTATATGCCTATATGGGTGTGACAAAGGCTCAATATAGTAACTTTACTATTAACACCTTATGAATCATTAGGGCTATAGGATCATATAATATATGTGATAGTACAGACTGTACAGCAGGCTACAGATATTAATGAAATTTCTTCTCTTGTAAGCCCCAATCAAAAGTAGAACATTTTAATTTTTTTTCTGTGAATCAGGTACCCATTCACACATTCACACAGTTCATTTTGTGAAGGGTACCCATGCGATGAATATGCTTTCTTCAAACTCCAAATAAGCTTGCTAAGAATTATGTTTTTCCTTCTTTGTAAGAGGAGATGCCAGATAAAATAGCTTATCTTTTATCTTATAAGGAATATTTCTGTATGGACAACATCGTTGTACTCCACAGAATTTTATTGAACTTGAAGGCTCTTGCATTTTGATAGGAATTATTTCTCATACTGTGATGTGTCAATGCTTTACTAAGTCTGCAGTGACAGCTACCAGCTTCTCACTCAGTCCAATTAGCATAAAGTCACCAATAAAATGGAGCAGTGTAATATCTTTCTGAAGAGACAGGTAGTTAAGATTCTTGAGAACAAAATAACGGTATAGGGTTAGTGCATTAATATACCCAAGATAAGAAAGTGAAGTTGTATTGCTAGCTTTGCTGAAAGTAAATTGCTTCTGATAGACCTTATAAGCAAGTATGAAGAGAAAAACAGGTAGATCAATAGCTGTATGTCAAACACGAAGAGATGTATTAAGCTTCCTGAAGAAGAAAAGCATATCAAGCACATCAGCTGGAATAAGAATCACCACTTGATTAACCTCACAATAATCAACTACCATTCTCTAAGACCCATACATCTTCTGCACAAGCGTAAGAGGGAAGTGAAATGGAGATGTGGAGAGAACCACTATGTCTGCAATTTTTTTTTCATTTTATTATTTAAATCACATTGTAATTTACTTATTCACACAGGGGTTATAAACACAAAAAGGCAGGATGTGGGGAAGGGAATGACACCAGGGCATAGGTAATCAGGGAGAGTACAGATACCATTCAGAACAGGGTATCAGCTGGGTGAAGGTTGAGGGGACAGGTCACTACAACTCTGCCTATCATTCACTTGTCCTTATCTAAGTTGGTACTATGCTGAAGCTATTCTCTTCAGTCTCTCAAGGTGTGTAATACTCTACTGACCTACTATTTTCTCAGGTGGAGGCAGCTCTATTGGTTTCCATGATCCCTTCCAATGATTTATATCTCTCACCAAAAAGGATTCTGGGTCCATAAACTGAATAAAGTCTGAAAATTGTTCACGGTGTCCTGAATTTCGGCTGCTATAATCCAAATGAACATTATTCATCTTCTCTTCCCTCTTCTTTCCTCTCAATCACCCGCCTCCCACCCCACAGCCTCTTCTTGTTTCATTTCACATGTGTCGCTTCACATTTGCTCTTCCTCCATTTCTTGACATTCCTTTTTGTTTCTTTTGATCTGAACACATAATTACACATACACACACCACCACAACCACCACTACCACTCACCATCACTACCACCACCACCACCACTAATCTAGGTTCCACAAATGAAGAGATCATGAGGTTGTTCTTTCTGAATTTAGGTCACCTAGCTTAACATGATACTTTCTGACTGAATAAATTTTGCTTCAATTTTTATGATTTCATTTTCCTTTACAGAGGAATAAAATTTCATTTCATAAATATTTCATATTTTCAACATCTTCTCATTTGTTATTTAGGCTCTTTCCATTTCCTGGATAACATGAACAAAGCAGCAATAAACATAGTGTGATAGAAGATATCTCTTCTGTATGGGGCAAAAGAGATTGATCAGTAGTTATATCCATGCACTTCTCTATCAGAGGACCCAGGTTCAATACCCAACACCCATGTCAAGAAGCTTACAACCACCTGTAACTCCAGTTCTAGGAATTTAATACCCTCCTATAAAGCCACCTTGCACTGCACTCATGTGCACACACCCACAGAGAAATGATAAACTTACATCCACACATTCAGACAATGAAAAATTATATATGTATATGAAAGTATAAAGATCCCTTAACACATATGCTCAGGATTGTTATGACTGGTTCATATAGTTGTTTTGTTTTTAATTTTTCTAGGAATCTCTATGCTGGTTTCTGTAATGGCCATAGAAGTTTTAGAGTTTGGCAGCAGTGGTTAGATTAGAGTCGAACTTCTTTCCCCATAT
This sequence comes from Mastomys natalensis, assembly GCA_021653895.1. Classification (NCBI taxonomy): domain Eukaryota; kingdom Metazoa; phylum Chordata; class Mammalia; order Rodentia; family Muridae; genus Mastomys; species Mastomys natalensis. The sequence continues at coordinate 615,054 of JAJTUV010000488.1, read as the reverse complement.
CTTCCCAAGCATTTGATGTTAGAGTTCTTGATGATAATCAATCTGACTCTGGTGAGGTTGTATCTCAAAATCATTTAAAAACATTTTTCTCTGCTGACATAGAATGTTCAACAGTACTAAAAATATTTATCAACTTTGCGTTTGTTTCTTATACTACCATTTGTTTATTTCATTAGCCTATTTGTTGATTATAACTTTTTATTTAGTGTGTATGTTTAATTTTTGAAATTCTTTATAGATTTTAGATATTAGCCCATAGTATGAAGCATAGCAGGCAAAGATTTTTTCTATTCTAATGCTATCTGCTCTGCTCATAGTTTCTTTTTATGTGAAGAAATTTAATTTAATATTATACCATTAGTTAATTAATTTCAAGGACTATTCTCTGTGCTATAAAGAATCTTGTCTTTAAAATGTTTAAATTATTCAAACTATCAAACTAAAATGTTTAAACTATTCCCATATATCAGTACCATGAAAGATAATCTTCATATTTTCTTCCAGAAGTTTTAGCATTTTAGATTAAACACTAATGTCTTCTGTCTACATTTAAATGATTTTAGTAAAGGTAGAAATAGTTGGTTTAATTTAATACTCCCACAAGTAGATATTCAGTTTTGTTATTACCACATCTAGCTAGGGCAGAGAGATATATAAAAGAAAAAATAGTAAAGGAAAAAGTCAAACTGTCACTATTTGCAAAAGACGTGATTCTTTATTATTCTGATCATAATTTCCCCTTCCAAATCTTCAGCTCCCAACCTACCTAACTTCATGCCCTTTTTCTCTTTCTTTAGAAAACAGTCAAACAAACAACAATGAAAAAGGATTAAAAACAAAAGCAAACAATATAAATAGCCAACACATACTTGCTCACACACACACTAACCCATAAAAATCAAAAATCATAATATGCTACCATAATATACTAGTAAAACAAAACAAAAAAATGCCCAAGCAAAGCAATATAAGACATAACATACACAAAAATTCCAGTGAGTTTGTTTGTGTTGGCCATCTACTACTGAGTATGAGACCTGCACCTAAGTGTTGAAAATACACTTGGTCAGACTCCATTGGTGAAAAATTAATGTTCATTCACAAGTGGATGTTGTTTGGAGATAGCTTCTTGGTTGGGGATGGGAGCTCATATTTATTTTCCCCAGTGATCACTCTAACTTGGACCTGTGTAGATGCTTTTAGTGCTGCCACAGACTCTGTGAGTTCTTATGTGCTTCAGTCCTGTTGTTTCTGGAAGACAGTTTCCTTGGTGTCATTTACAGCTCTTGCTCTTATAATCATTTGGCCTCCTTTTCCTCATAGCTCCTGGAGCTCTTATGGGAATGGCTTGATGAAGACTTCTATTTAGTACTGAGTGCCCCCAAATCCCCTTTTCTGCACATTGTCTTGTTGTGGGTCTCTGTATTAGTTTTCATCTACTGCAACAAAAAACATCTTTGATGATGGTTGTGTGAGGCTATGGGTATAGCAGAGTAATCTTTTTTTCTTTCTTTTTTACAGTCCAGTCTTCATCCATCTCCCATTCTGCTCCCCCCATGGCTCCCCATCCCCTACCTCCTCCTCCCTTGTCTCCAATAGGATGTCCCAACATCCCATCCACCCTCCCCCAACCCACTTCACCAGACCTCCTCTCTCCCTGGGACTTCAAGTCTCTCGAGGGTTACATTTTCTTCACTGAGGCCAAACCAGGCAGTCCTCTGCTGAATATATGTTGGGGTTTAGTATCAGCTGGTATATGCCTCCTGGTTGGTGGCTCAGTGTCTGAGAGATCCCGGGGGTTCAGGTTAGTTGAGACTATTGGTCCTCCTATAGAGTGGCCCTCCTCAGTTTCTTCCAGATTTTCACCATTTCAACCACAGGGGTCTCTGCTTCTGTCCATTGGTTAAGTGTAAATATCTGCACTTGACTCTTTCAGCTGCTTGTTGGGTCACTTGGAGGGCAGCCATGCTAGGCTCCTGTCTGTGAGCACACCATTACAGCATTAGTAACACTGTCAGACCCCAGCGCCTCCCCTTGAGTTAGATCCCAATTTGGGCCTGTCAAAGGACCTCCTTTTTCATGCACATCTCCATTTTTGTCCCTGCGGTTCCTTCAGACAGGACAATATGGGTCGTAGAAATCTTAAACAGAAAGAAAACAGCTGGAGATACCATATTATCTGACCACAAGTTATTCTACAGACTTACATTGACAAACACCCAAAGTAATGTCATAAAACCAGACAAGTAGACAGATGCAATAGAATAAAGAACCCAGAATAAACTCACACATCTATGTACACCTAGATTTTGAAGAAAGTGTTAAAGATGTCAAAAACATAGATGGAAAATGAAAGTTTATTCTGGATTATTAGTAATATAAATGCAGTATTTCCTCAGATATATCATCTACCCTTAATATTCATTCTTCTGCTTTTAAAGTCATGATGATTTTTTTGGCTTTGTTTTTAGTTAGTTAATGAAGTGTTCAGTTTCCACCATTTTTCATTATTTTTCTTTCTTCTCTTTGTTCTTTTGGAACTTTAGTGTGTTTTTATGATAGTCCTCCATCTCCTAATTCCTTCTAGATCCATTTCTTCCCCTATCTATGCCACTTGTCAACTTCATTTTATTTTATTTTTTTAACAAATCAAGTCCAACTCATGCTGATTTATATTTTTTGGATGTTTGACTTTTCACTGGATTGTTTTCAACCTAATAGGAGCTATACTTTTTCAAAAGCAAGAAAAGATAACTCCTTCCGAGCACCTAACTTTTATGTATTATCCAGTGTTGTCCTTACTGTGGTATACGGTAACACCATTTTAACCTATTTTGTGTTGGAGGGGAAATGCATATGTATGAAGCTTCTAAAGTACCGGGTAGTTTTCCATATAAATTTTTCAGAACACTTTAGTATTATTTATCCTCTCCTTCCCCCAATTTAATGAATGTTCCTTGATTTTCCTCTTTAATCCTTTATACTACTGTATTCTAACATTTGAAATCCACCCATGGCCAATTGATAATTTCCTGGCTTCTGTAGTTATTTCATATTAAACACAAATATCTGAAGAATTAAAGCTAAAATTCACGTACAATAGGAAATTTGGCCTGGGTTAGTTCGCTCAGAATGATTGTTTCTAGCTCCATCAATTTACATTTGAATTTCATTATATTTTTCTCTTAATGGCCAAATAACATTCCACTGTGTAAATATAGTTTTCATTATCCTTTTATCAGTTAATGGGCATTTGGATGTTTCTATTTCCTGTCTATTCTGAATATAACACCAATGAACATGGATGGACAAGTATCTTTATAGTGATGTGTAGGATCCTTTGGGTATATGCTCAAGAACAGTATCATTTGGCAGATATATTCCTAACATTTTCCGGAGTTCCACACTCATTTCCATAATGGCTACAAGATTCCACATACACTAGCTATGAATAAATATGGGTAAATAACAAAATATGTTTTTATTTTTAATCTCTTAATCTCTCTTATTTGTTAAATTTTATTTCTTTGCACATGTCTTTCTAACCTATGTTGCTAATCTTGTTATCCATTTTATTGACTTTTTTCCTCTTCAGGAACTAGACTGGATATATCTCCTTGTTTATTTCACCTTTAATCTCATTCATTATATGACATAGAAAAGAGGGTAAGTTAAGTAAATGAGACAGACGAAAAGTAAAGAAAAAAGAGTGAAAAAGAGAAAGGAGTAAAAAAATTGTAAAAGAAACAACAAGGTATTTTTTCAAAATGAGAATAATGTAAAAATATAACTAAATGTAAGAAGGTGAATAAAAATTTAAAATATTATGAGTCCAGTAAATCCCCAAGCTAAACAACCAACACATGTGTGCAAAAGTCCTAGTGGCGGACCCATGCAGGCTCCCTAGTCACCATTTCAGTCTCTGTGAACCTCTATGAGCCCTGCTTAGTTGATTCTGTAGACTCATAAAAGTGGGGGTAGGGGTGTGATTCTTTTGCCTGCTCACAAATCCATTTTCCTCCTACTTAGTTGCCTCATTCAACCTTAGTATGAGGGTTTATGCCTATTTTATTGAATCTTTTTATGTCATGTTCAATTGATCACTAGGATGCTTGCTTCTTTTCTGAAGAGAAATGAGGAATAGTACATCTGGAGAAGAGAGGAGGTTGGAGGTATTCTGGGAGGAGAGGAGGAAAGGAATGTTACATCAGGATGTATTATAGGAGAGAATTCTTTTTTTTTTTCCTTAAATTTGTTTTTCTTTTTTTTCAAGTGAACCATTTTCTTCCATAGAGTCTCCAGAACAATAACATTCCTCAAGTAGATATATTTCTACTTGGAATACAATGCAGTTCTCTGACAAATGTTATGCCATACTCATTGAGTTGGTAGCAGTCTATATGCTTCCAGTTCCAGTTGAAGAATATCCAGGTTTGTAATCAAAGAGCTGAAAGCTTAAGTTACCTTGGTTGAGTTACTCCAAAATGCATGTTAAAGGATTGTGAGTCTTTTTTTCTATTAGTTCAACACTTGGTGATTGTATCTTGGCTAACAGAAACAGAACATTTTGCTCTAGGGTTTCCAAAGGTCCCATTGAAATATAAGTTGTGATGACCACCTGGAAACTAGAACAGTGGGCACGAAGATCAGGCATAATCGGACATGAGCAGAATGTGATAATCAAAAGAAGTGCAGCTGCTAATATCCAATGAACATGAAAAAAATTATGTAGACACATTCGTGGTCTGTTTGGACATCTCTTTATTCCTTTGTGTTATGAAAATATATGCACAAGAAGCACATAAGAATGGCATGAATAGCTTGAGCCTTGGAACCTGAAGACTCCAGCAGAGTTGTTAGTAGAGAATGAGTTTGATACAATAAGGACAATGCAATGAACAGGGGAGAATCAGTTCTCTCCATATGTTCAGACCAACTGAAGAGGAAGTGAATGAATCCTCCTACCTATCCTCTTCTCAGTTTCCTTGGGAAAAGAAATGCAGAAGAATCCTGAGAGAGCAATTTCCAGAAGTCTTATGAGAAGACAACCCAAGTAGACAACAGATGGGCTGTGGTAGATGATTACAGTTGACACTGAGTTTCTCAGTTGCTATTAAATGCACATGTTCACCAAGAAGCTAGGAGGACTGACAGTAACCAACCACCTGTTTTAGCTGCCAGCACTCCTCAAAGATTGAATCACTTGCAAAGAATTTCCTTGCTCATAGGGATAGGTACAAGTTACCTGTTCATTTGGTAACATAATCTGAAACTAATAAGATGAGAAAACATAATCATTGGCCTTGGTCTAATTTAAAAAGGGAAGGAGAGTGGGGTGGGGGAGCAAAACAAATTTTACAGATGATCAAATCTCCAGAACTCTCTATTGAGTCTGAGTTACCACTTTACTATTTCTCCAATTCTTTATTTTGCAGAATCATTACTTATCTGTTTTCTTTTTTATGTTAAACTCTATCTTGGAGTTTTGTTCCTGAGTTACTCAATCTGTATACATGCTAATCAAAGCAATGGTTTCTATAAGTTTGTCAGTTAGTGGGAACATATCAATCCATTTTAGGATTAAAGGTTTTGATACAAAGAATAATGTATTTCTTAAATTGCAGATCAGTTATCCAACCTTCTTAAATATTTCTCTGGATAAGTATTAAAGAGCTAGATAAAAGCTCTCTAAAGATAGACTTTATGTACAAAGTTCAAAATATGTTCAATGTGAACTAAAAGTCAACCACAGTGTTTATTGTGATGTATAATCTTCATTGTCAACTTGACTTCATTGTAATAGGCTCAGATACACACATCTGGGCAAGTCTGTTAAAGCTTTTCCAAGGAAACTTAACCTAAGAGCAAAAATCCACACTGACTGTGGAAAGTACCATCCCTGAGGATAGAGACATGCACTGAAATTCTGCTTCTTGACTGTGGACACAATGTGACTAAATCACCTTATGTTCCTATGCCATATTTCTCCTACAGTGATAGACTCGAACCATAGACCAAAGTAAAATATTCCTTCTTTTAATTTCTTTAGGCAAATATTTTGTTGTAGCAATTGGAAAGGTAATTTGCACAGTTGTGGGGGATGTGCAAGTGAACCTTGGTGGAGGAAAAAGTGGGAAGGAGAGTAAAGCACCATAGGCTTCTTCTACTTCTCAAGGAATCCCAATTGCCAAACACAGTATACAGTCTGAGATGGCTCCAGACAAAGGTGAGACAACACAAAGGATCTGAGGCCAGGGTGTTGACTGCTTCCCCTGTCTTCAAGGAAATCTCTGTGGTGATTGACCCCTCCCCTACAGGCTCATGGAAAGAGGAGACAGATTCAGCTAAACAATGCATGCCCACCACCATTTTCCCTTGAATATGCTAACTCCCTGAAAGCTGTATATAAACTTATGTATTAAATAATAAAGTTAAATCTGCACCCTGATGCTGGTCTCCTGAATCTGAAGCCTGGGAATCTTCCTAAGCTCTGCCTGAACTTTCCCTCCTTTTCCCAGTTCCTGTTCCCAAATGCAGCTATGATTTCAAGTTATTTTTTTAACTAATAGAAGAGAAGGTGGGGAAGATCCTCGAATACCTAGGCACAGGGAAAAAGTTCCTGAACAGAACACCAATGGCTTATGCTCTAAGATCAATAATTGACAAATGGGACCTCATAAAATTGCAATGTTTCTGTAAGGCAAAGGACACTGTCAACAGGACAAAATGGCAACCAACATATTGGAAAAGATCTTTACAATCCTACATCCAATAAAGAGCTAATATCCAATATATACAAAGAACTCAAGAAATTAGACTCCAGATAACCAAATAACCCTCATATGCTCCACTATGTTCATAGCAGCCTTATTTATAATAGTCAGAAGCTAGAAAGAACCCAAATGTCCTTCAACAGAGGAATGGATACAGAAAATGTGGTACACTTACACAATGGAATATTACTCAGCTATTAAAAACAATGAATTCGAGAAATTGTTAGGCAAATGGATGGAACTAGAAAATATCATCCTGAGTGAGGTAACCCAATCACAAAAGAACACACATGGTATGCACTCACTGATAATTGGATATTAGCCTAAAAGCTCGCAATATCCAAGATACAACTCACAGACCACATGAAGCTCATGAACAAGGAAGACCAAAGTATGGGTGCTTTGGTCCTTCTTAGAAGGAGTAACAAAATACTCATGGGAGCAAATATGGAGACAAAGCGTGGGACAGATACTGAAGGAGGAACCATCCAGAGACTGCTCCACCTGGGTATCCATCCCTTGTCAGTCACCAAAGGTAGAAGCTGATATAGGATGCCAGGAAGTGCATGCTGACAGGAGCCTGTTATAGCTGTCTCCTTAGAGATCTGCCAGAGCATAAAATATACAGAGGCAGATGCTCACAAGTAACCATTGAACTGATCATGGGGTTCCCAATGGAGGAGTAAGAGAGAAGACTAAGGAGTTGAAAGAGTTTGTGCCCCATGAGGAAAGCAACAATACCAACCAACCAGAGCTCCCAGGGTCTAAACCACCAGCCTGGGAGCACATAGGGAGGGACCCATGGCTCCAGCTGTATATGTAGGGGAGGATGACAGTGTCAGGCATAGGTGGATGAGGAAGTCAGTGAAAGCTGGATGCCCCAGTGTGGGGGAAATCGTGGGTGGGGAGGTTGGAGTGGGAGGGTGGTGGGGGCACATCCTCATAGAAGCAGGAGGTGGGGATGGGATGGGGGCTCCTGGGAGGGGATGGTGAAAGGTAATTACATCTGAAATGTAAATAAAATATCTAAAAAAAAACAAAAACAAAAAAGGTACTTTTTACTATATTTCCATAAATTTAAAAAGAGGTCTTGTTTTTTAATGATGCTGAAAGATCAAATACCATCTCAGAAGAAAATGTATGATTCTGTTTATGTAACACTTTAAAATACTGTGTGATGTTGTGTATGTGTGTGTTTGTGGTTTAAACCCAACACTTTCAAAAGGTATTACAGTTTGAGAAATAGTCAAAATTTGAACTTGATTTATGATTTAGATTCTGAACTCTGCTTAACCTTTGGAAAACCAGACAAATCTTATTGGGAAAATTCTGAATGAACTTGTAACTTTTTCACTTTTTCTTTCTTAAAGAAAGGTCACATTTAACCTGTGTATTTAATCAATTTTGATACTACACAGAATTTTTAATACCATAACGTTCACTCTAGAAGCCCTCCTCAGGCAATTTTCCAATTACTGCTTACCTGTCTAAAAGAACTGCTGTCCTAGGATGTCATCACCAAGAGGCTTTGCCTCTTGGGAATATAAAAGAAAATAGTCACATATTATGGGAACCTTACTATGTTTACAAGATCTATCTATATTATTGAATTTATCAATATTTTTAAAATTGTTATCCCTGTATATTATTTATGTAGATATTCTACTTATATTTTTATCCACTTTAATATGGATGATGCATTTTGTTCAATTTATTTCTGTCATGGACAAAGCTTTTCTTTTATAATTAATTATTTTATTTATTTACATTTCAAATGTTGTCTCCCCCATCCCTGTCTGCCCTCTGCAAATACTCCATCTTATGTCCCCTCCATGTTTGCCTCTAAGAGTTTATTCCCCAACCCATCTACCCACTCACCCATCTAGCATCCCCCTTTCTGGGACAACAAGCCTCCACAGGACCAAGTACCTCCCCTACCATTGATGCAAGACAAAGCAGTCATCTGCTATACATGTAGCAAGAGCTATGGACTCACTCGTATTGTCTTAGTCAGGATTTGTATCCCTGCACAAAACATCATGACCAAGAAGCAAGTTGAGGAGTAAACGGTTTATTCACCTTATACTTCCACATTGCTCTTCATCACCAAAGGAAGTCTGAACAGGAACTCACACAGAGAAGGAACTTAGAGGCAAGAGCTGATGCAGAGGCCATGGAGGGAAGAGTGCTGTTTACTGGATTGCTTCCCCTGGCTTGCTCAGCTTGCTTTCTTACAGAACCCAGGACTACCAGACAGAGATTGCACCACCCACAATAGGCCCTCCCACCCTTGATCACTAATTGAGAAAATGCCTTACTTCTTGATCTCATGGAGACATTTTCTCAAGGGAGGTTCCTTTCTCTGGGATAACTCCAGCTTGTTCAAAAACACAAAACAGCCAGTACACATGTATATTCTTTAGTTGGTGGTTTAGTCCCTGGGAGCTCTGAGGGTGCTGGTTACAATCCACCCAGCAAGGAAATCAAGCCACTCTCAACATTAGACCTGCCATCCAAACCAATGCTGAACAGAGAAATGCTCTAGTTAAATGACATCATATATCATATCAATCCATAAATACTGCAAAACATGTCAACTAAGCATTACAGATGTACTTTCTTAGCTGTTCATGGAACTTTCTCCAAAATTGACAACATATAACTGCATTACTAAAAGGTAAGAAGGATAAGAGATACCTGGAATATAAGTCAGTGGGTGCATATTCATTGTGCTATGAGTTGTTCTGATTCTACCATAATATTCTGCCTTAAAATAGGTCCAGAGTCAAATGGTTAAGTACTCTGAAACTTGGAGCCAATAAAGCCTATTTTCCCTGAAGGTGTTCCATCAGTAATTTTTAAGTAGATTGATATGAAAAGTGTAGCACATATTTCTCACATACTCCAGAAAAACTACCTCAAATATATACATGAACCCTAGTAGATAAGTTGAATTCCATTTTCCAGTTACAGAAGTTAAATTAAGTCATTGAACTCTTTAAAACCTTCTTATAACCTAACGACTGAATGAGAAATTAGTGGTATCCCAGCAGAAGTGCTTTAAATTATGCTTTCAAAAAGAATATGTGATTTAATCTTAGAATTTAGTCTTTAGTCTTAGAATTTTTGGAGGATTGTATTATTTACAAATTTTCTACCATCTGTTTTTGCAGTCATTCCTCATTCTGACCCTTAACATGTGTTTCTGTTCTCTCATATATGTCTGAGATCAGGAAGTTGTCTACAGACTCTAGGAGACAGGAGGAGGCTCAACATGAGATTATTTATTGTCTCTTCCTCTCACAAAGAAAAGTTACCCAGAAAGTGAAGCTTGCCACCTGAATGTAGCTGTTTGTCCATGCAGCAGCCCATGAAATGCATATTTGTAACAAAATAATAGTGTTTTCCAAGTCACTCAGGCATCTTTGCTCTGGTACCCTTTGAATTTATAAACATTTTGTGTATGTGTTCCAAATGACTCTGGACCACAGAATTACTGTGTGTCTGTATAAAACACATCCCCTTTTCTTGTTCAATAAGTGGTCAAATATTCCAGAGTAATAATGTGTGCCTTGCCAGTAGCACAAGATATAGGAAATTAGGTTTTGTAAAAGTTATCTTTTTTAACTATCATTACCCTTATGACTCCATAATCCTAAACACCAGGGGTGTAACAGAATAATTAGCTGTGTGACAATGGTATAAATTTAGTCTTGTTAAAACAAGGAGTATTAATATCCCCTTGGGTTATCATCCTGGCCTAACTTCCCCAACCATAAAGTATATATACTAAGACACAGACCTGTGATTCTGTGGCTCATCTAAACTGCCCAAGGAAAATGGTATAAAGATAAATGGAGTGGGAGGGAAGAAGGGAAGCAGAGCCTAAGAGCATCATAAAACAGATGCATTAATCACACTTTAACGAGTGGAAGCATTATATATTATTATAAAACCAATAGCTGCAACAATACTATAATGATGCCATGATGATGTTGTGTTCATAGCAGTTTGGCCATTAAAATTATAAGAGCTTTGATTCTTGTTTATATTTTATTTCTTATTACTCTCTCTGGGTTTATGTGATAGAAATAATAACCAAAAGTACCAATTGTGTAACTGAAATGTAGGACCATCAATATCCTAGCTAGTGGTAATACTGTGCCTAAAGATGAGCAGAATCACAGGGGTGCACTGAGAAAAGCATCACCTTCATTGACAAACTAAGTTTCCTCACTAATAAACTGAGACTTGAGCATGGCTCAAGTTCCACAGGTCTCAATTCCCTTCTCTGTGTAAGAGAAAGGGATACAGGAATGTCTACAGCACTGGGATCAAATCCTCATTACAGAGCAAGGCAGCTAGTCATTCATTCACAGTAAAACACTCAAATGCTACAGCAATTAACCTGGACAATTGCTTAGTTATTTTAAGAGCTATATTGATAACTATCATAATATATCTCAAGTATATTAAGAATTACATATTATGAACTGAACAATGCATCTCTAGTATCTTTACTATGTATTAATATTGTAGCTTATTAGTGTGGTACTTGGTAAGCAGTATTTTTATGAGTGAATGAGGAAAGAGTAAAGACTTTTTAAGTCAAATCACATACATACACACACATAGAAAAGGAAGATCCATTTAGAATCAAATATTTGAGGTCCATGTTACTATAAGCCAATTATTTAGCCTAGGGTTTTACCCTCATTTAATTTTTTCATGTTTCCTTCCACTGTAGGATCAGACTATTAATACAATTAATGATGCAGAGAGGCTTAGCAGTATATCTGAGCAATTAAGCCCCTTCATTCAGGCAGTAATAAAACCTGCAATTGTCTCCTTTCTGCCTGGAAGAGCAACTTTATAGTTTATTGAGCAAGTACAATTTTGACCCAACTGTGACTGTTCTTAAACTTCTCTGCATCCTCCTGTCGTCAGCTAACTCAGTGAAAGTAGTGTCTATTTTGGAAAACAAGATCAGAAATCAGTATTATCAGGATACATCTGGGCTAAGTACTGTATCCAAGCACAAATGTTATTCACAGTCACCTGAGTAAGCCAAACTTTCCATCAATGCTCAGAATCCTACTTTTCTCTCTCTTTTGTCTAAATATGAAACAAATAAGTTAGTAGCCAGGATAGTCATGCTTGTTGATTCACTGATACCTATCTTATTTATTCCTAGCAGTGAAGTCAAATTTGTTCTCAGCAGGTTCTTAGGTTAGCAAGTATTTATACATAGTAAAATACTGTTTGACACATATGTGACAGTAAGTATTTGAAGAACACCAATTGGCCCCATTTATGTTTAACTGCCACTTATTATTTACTTTCAGTAGGCACACATATTTTCCCTATTTATTTTTATTTATTTCACTTTATATCCCAATAGCAATCCCCCTTCTTTTCCTAGGTACCCTCTCACATAGCCCTTTTCCCAATCCCCCTCCCCTTCACCTCTGATAAGGGCAAGTCCCCCCATCCCCTTCATCATATCAACCAATGCTGGTACATCATTCTCTATAGGACTAGGCACATCCTCTACCACTGAGGCCAGACAAGAAAGCCCAGTTAGGGTAAGAGGATCCATAGTCAGGCAACAGAGTCAGGGACACCAGACCCCCAGGAAAACCAAGCTGCACAGCTGCTACATAGCTATGTATGATGCACGCATGTTTTTGAAGGATATGTAAATTTCTGTATTCTTTTACATAAAGGGAATCAGAAAAATTGTGAAGAAAGTGCTGAAGAGTGCCATAAATAGGTGGCAAGTTTATAGACAAAGTTAATGATGTTAGAGCTCCTTTTTTGTCTTAACAGGCTGATAGTCTTGTGTGGCCCTCTGCGAAAGGGCCCTGGCCCCATTTGGCAGCAGCCTGAACAGGCAAGGTGGAGGCTGCCTGCCGGGTCAGCTAGCTCAGTCGGTAAAGTCTGAAGTTCCATGGGCTGGAGGCTTTGGTGATAGCAGGCCCCAATGATACGAGGAAGTCCTTGGTTCCAAAAGGGTTTATTATCATGGCGGATGGTGGATGGATTTGGATGTACCCCCAAAAATCAGGGCATACCTGAGTTAAATAGGGAAGGAGAAGTGGGAAGGGTCTGGGGAGGAATGCTTAATTGGCTCCGTCCTCTGACCTTCATTAGTATGTAAATCTCTAGGGCCTGAGGCTGTAGTCACACCCTCTACCTGTGCACTTTGGGAGGGGCTGTAATGGCCTACGTGACTAAACAATGTAGGTCTATGGAGATTAGACTGCTTGCCAGGACCCTGGGTTCTGGGGCTGTGGCCGAACTCCTGCCATTTCTCCCTTGGAGTCTCGGGGTTCCAGGCCCATGCCCAGCAAAGAACCAGGATACCCTTACACAGTCCCACAGTCTTGAGTAAGAAAGTTCCAGAAACTTGATGAGATGGTCTTATGTTATCTAAGCATGCCATAAAACAAAACTAGATTAAACATAGTAAAGGTGTTGTGAAGGTTGTTGTACCTAAGATATTGTCATAAGTTACCTTCAAATGGACTAGATACTAGCCATGTGTGTTGTGGTCTGTCACTTTCTTGGATCACTGTTCAGTATTATGAATCAGCCTAGGGGAGAATAAGATAAGAAGGACAAAGATAAGATGAAGGGAAGTAGTGAGAATGAAAAGTAAAAGAGAAAAAAATAAATAAAGATTTCCCTGAATTAAAAATAAGAAGAAATAAATGACTGTTGTTTTTGAAGTAGAAGAAACAGATAGCACACGTACATGGATCCTATCTCCCAATGATCCATTAGCCAAATATATATTATTATCAAGCTTAGACATCCTTACCCATTCCATTTATAACAAGCACTTCTAACCTCTCAAAGAGCAAGCAGTCTAACCCACTGTGGTATAAGATACCACACACTAACAAGAAAACAAAACCTCTTGTCATTTCTTAGGTCGAAAAGAGATTGTGGCACAGAAAATTATGTGAACATTAAAGAACACACAAACAGCACGTTTACATATCCATCTATTAATAACATCGGACAGAAAATATGCCTGTAGAAAGCAGAATGTCTGAAATTAACAATCAAAAAGTAACATTACTGAAACCTCTCTCCTCTGCTAAAAGATAAACAAACAATTCAATACCAGCTTCGTAATGACCACATATTTTCATCCACAGCAGGTTGCTGCCTAATCCCTGCAGGAAAATGACAAATGAATGCTGTTTAATATTTTGCTTGAACAGTTTTTTCTTCAGAAAACTATTTGCAATACGATAATGAGAAGAGCAGAGCTGCAGAGTAGCATTTTATAAGGATGACTACCTTTCTAGGGCATATCATCTGATACGCACTTTGTTTATCCAGAGTGAATTCAATGGTTAAAATGATTAATTGAACTCATTTTGTGTTACTCATACCAGCTCTTGCAAAGGAGGTGATTGCTATTTTTTTCTTAGTGACTCATACAAAGATGCCAGCAGTTCACTGGCAATAACAAAATGACATTTCTAAACTTAGCAGTTCATAAATCTTATAAGATGCTAGCCACATCCAGTTTTCTTCCCTCACTTCATGCTCATCTCTGTACAAGATCAAAAGTGCAAAAGATGTAAATATGTCTGGAGGGCAGAGAGAGACTTCCTGTGGCACTCCATAGCAGGTCCTTCTCTTAGTACCGCTGAGAACTCTGGGACGAATAATGTGTATATTTCTCAAGTGAAACCTTTTATTATTCCATCGAAGTGCTAAATTTGTCTGGTAAAAACATTCAAAAGTCTGTTAACATTTTCAAATTCCAATTTAGAATTAACAATCAAAAAGTAACATCCATTCCATTCAATGGATTATTTTTTAAGGAGCACTATGGAAATTCACACATTTCCTCCAGTCTTGCTATGTTATCTATTGTGCAACAGGAAATATGATACAACTCCACAGCCTCAGGAAATGAGTAAAAAATCCCCAGTATTACTTTCTGTGGTTCACATAAGACAGTTACCAAATGTGGTGTGTTCTCTTTGTATTTCCTTTCCCCTCACCAGAACTTTAATGCTAGTTTCTGAAGTTCAGATTCATTTCTAATATATGACTCACAGAGCTAGTCTACAGCAAAGAAAATAAAATTGAGTTGACAAATACTGATTTGTTTGGGTTTTTTTTTTTTTTTTTGGTTTTGCTGTTGTTTGTTAATATGGGTTTTATTTATTCTTTGAGGATCCCATATATATATATATATATATATATATATATATATATATATATATATATATATATATGTTGTTCATATTCATCAAATTCTTCCTCCTTCCAGACCACCTGTAAGGCAGCTTCATGTCTTCCTCTTATCTCCCACCCCCACCCCCAAAGGCAAAACAGAGCAAAATCTATGAACTCTGATTTGTGCTGGCTGAGCATGGGTGTTAAGACTGCCTTTATAATATGACTGATGTGCCAGTTGTCATTTTACTGAAGAAAATTGACTTTCCTTCTGTCAGCAGCAATCAGATGGCATTAGTTCTGATTAGGTAGGTTAGTGGCTCCATGTGCACCTCCTTTCTTCATGCTGAGATTTTTGTCTGGCTTGAGCTTGTACAGGTATTGTACATGCACCACAGTTTCTATATTTTCATATGTACCTCTACTCCATTCCATCTGGGAACACTGGTTCTGTGGAGTCATCCATCACCTCTGGATCTTACACCCTTTCTACTACCTTCTCTGCATATGCCCCAAAGCATTGAAGAGAATGGTGTCATACAGAAGTCCTATTTATGGATAAGCATTTCAAAGTCTCCTTGTCTCTGCATGATAATGAAAAGGTCTTTAAATTAATTAATTTATTTACTTTCTATCTCAATCTTGACTTCCCTTCTTCTCCTCCCTGTCTCTTCCTCTCCTCCCCCTATGACCCTCTCCTTTCTTCTCAGAGAAGGGAGGTCCCCATGTATATCAACCCACCTTGGCAGATTAAGTTGCAATATGACTAGGTGCAACTTCTCCTATTGAGCCTCAAAAAGGCAGTCCAGTTAGGGGAAAGAAGACCACAGGCAGGCAACAGTCAGACACAGCCCCTGCTCCAGGTGTTATGTGTCATTGGTGATGGCAGGAACTTTCAAAGTCTCAAAGTTCTCTCATCCATGGACTACCATGTGACATATCTCCTCCAATACGGCTATACTTCCTAATTTTTGCCAAACTGTTCTACTGGTTGGAGGCCATGTTTTCAAATCTGAGCATATGGGAGTCATGCCCCTTCAAGCCACCATTTAGGTAGTGCATACTTTGTGACCCATACAGAAATAAGGTCATTCCAAAAAAGTTCTCCTCATTCACATTTTATTTACTTAATATTATGTCTGTATTGTTTTTAACTTGCTTATTTGTGACTTAAAAAATACTTTTTATTATTGCAAATTTGGGATGAAGCTAACAGAATTACTTCTCACTGATGATGATTATGTTCAGTACACTGTTATACCATTTAATTCAAGTTAATTTATTCTAAAATGTTGTGTCCTGGTAGATGTGAGCATGGTGGAGAACACTTGCCATATAACTCAGAGAAGAGAGGTAAAATAATCTTGTGCTTCAGTTCAGTCTGGGCTACATGACAAGATTCTATAAGATCTCCATTTTTGGACTATGGAGATGGGGTTGTATCACTTCTATGTTTCTCTTTGAAATGGCACACAACTCTACCAAAAGAATTTGCCTTTAATAAGACAATGGCTTTTTGGAAATTATTCTTTCTGTTTCAATAGTGGTACTTATTGTTTATCTTACAGTAAGTATAATTTTCTATACCAGGGAGAAACTGAACTGAACAAATTATTGATTTAGGTTATCTTATAGAATAAATTTCAAGGTACAAGAATGAGATAAATGTTCCATGCCTAGTCACTGCTTGAGCTGCTCATTTGTACAAAAGCAAGTGATCTGAGAATCCAGTGATAAGACATCTTCAAAATCAGGCATACAATAAAAGCAAAGGCATCGGAGTCAGGTGCTTCTGACAGTTTAAAAGTACTGTCAGCTTTCCTATTTGATTTAAGGTGGTTATTCCTCAGTTAGACAATATCGATGTAAGATTCTAGTTCTACAAAGAATCCTATGATGGATGTTGATGCTGAAGATTTGCTGGGAGTAAATACTGCTGCCGAGTACTTTTGAAAATAGGATGCGGAGGATGAGTTCAAAAGACATCCTGACTTTATGCCAATAATTCATATTATCACTGGCTCACTCTGCCTGCTGTTCTCAGTCTTAAAACTTGAAGATAAAAGCAAAATTGCCTCAAATTTTAGCTTTTCTCTCACATCTCAGGATATACAAGCATGCCCTGGCTTAATGAATTTTAGATATTGATAATCATTTAAAATATAGAACCATGAACCAGATTCCTTGAGCATTAATTTACTACATCTTGATCTCAAAACCATTTATCAAATAATGAGCTAGATACTAACACTGTGGTGACTCTGTAATTTTTTTTCTGTTTATATTCTTTGGTGGATCCTGCTGGGAAATAGTAATTTGGTTTTTCATTAACCAGTAACAGAACCCTTCCTGGTTTCCTCTATTTTATTCTCAATAAGAGAGAACAATCGTTAACTGGGTATTGGTGATATCAAGAAGTATTAGCAGAGCAGCTGTTTGAAAAGGAGGGTTATGCAAGAAATCTCTGTGTAAAGGCCGGCAGTAATGTATCGGCAAGAAGTGCATGAGATATAGGGAGGAAGCATTGACTCTAGTCTCAGGTGGTGTCACTCAAAACAATGATATGATAAACTGGATTATAGTGATGAAGTTGGGCAATTTCCACAGCTAACTTCAGTCATTTCAGAGCAGCAGAACAACTAAGCTGTCAGTCCAGTTCTATTCCCTGTCCCCAGACATCACACTTGGCGCCAGAATTCTAGGCAAAGCAGATGCTCACTCGGCCCCTGCTACAAAGTCACTATTTACTGGCATCAGTGCAATTTATTTCAGCAACTTCAATCCCTTTGGATTCAAAGCTTTCAAAATAACCAGAGAAATAGACATGGCTTGTCATGACCAAACTCTTCAGTAAATGGAAAGGCAAAATGCCTCCCACCTGCACAGATGTTGCAAAGCCAAATGTGTAAAAGCAACTTGACTTTGATTTCTCTTTTAAAAATTATTCATAGTAGATTCTTCTGTTTCAGATGCCCTACACCAATATATGGGGGGATAGAGGCCTCTGATATTCTGTAGTTATAATGGGCATCTTCTTCTTCTTGACTATGTTGAAATAATTTTTTCTTTAAAAATTATTTTAAAATATGAATCTTGTATAATTAAAAAGTAGCTCATAGAAACATCCGGATCCTAGCTATTTTTTTTATGTATAAGAAAATCAATCTTTCACTAGACCATAAAGAAGCTAACAAGAAAAATGTAAGAAAGATGACAAAAATCTCACAGTTTTAACTTTAATCAACCTATAATTTACACTGTTCAATGGATTTCCTGGTGTTTAGGGACAACACAAATGATGTTGTTGCTAATAATAAAACACATGAACTAGAAGAAGCTTTAGAAAAAACATAGAGTAACATCTTAGCATACGGGAAAGCAGGGGGACTACTCATCTGTCTGTGAGCATTTATTTATAGACACAGGTGAGTTGGGAGGAAAAGGCTGAAGGAAAACTGGCTTCTGCCTTAGATTCAGCTCTCTGTGAAAATCAGCTATTTCATGAGTGTTAATGATCTCAAACATATATATCTAACTCTAATAAAAAAAAACAACTATATTTGAAATTTGATGATTGCTGGATAAAATAGGCAGTGCAGTGACCCACAGAAAAGTTTAAAAGGCAAACAACCTACTTTCTTTAAAGCAAAATATAAAAAAATATCAAAACTTTAAAAGGAAAAGTGAGTCCTTCACAAAGAGTATATCATAATTATTGTTTACACATAAAGATTAGGAGATTATCTGCGGTTCTCAATGCATCAGTATGAAAAAGCAAACTATAGACTATCATTGCCAGGGACCAATCATGTACCTTACATTCTGGGTCGGGGGAATACAAAGTACTGATGACTTATATACACATTCCCACTCTCACACACACACGCACACACACACACACACAACACACAAGAGAGAGAGAGAGAGAGAGAGAGAGAGAGAGAATCAAAAGAAATTCAAAATTCAAATTCAACTACCTTTAGTATTAAGAACTATTTTTGTTGCTGCCAAGAAAATTTTGCTCTAATTTTCTGTGGTGTTTAGATAATTGGGAAAAAAAACACTGTTAATAAATTTTTACATTACTTTTATAAGAACATTCTTAGTGTGAGTTGACATCTCTGAATGTGATCAAAATAGGAACACAGTGATGCTTTGTTTTAGAGCCACTTGTGTAAAAGACAAACTCATGACTGAATGCATGACAGTCAAGGGCAAGCTTTGTCTTCATAGCCAGCCAGCACCTCCCAAATGACTCCATGCTGTATCTTTGTGTACCACACAGCTATCTGTAATTCCTCTTAACAAGCACTTTACAAAATTGTTTCTGGGATGGTTTAGAAAATATTATATTGAAAGCTGAGTGCAAAGCCTTCTCTTAACAGAGAAGAAATTTCAGTTGATTTTCACGGTCTTAACATCTTTAATCTATTATGTATTTCAACTAATGATCTAGGGGAACCTAGACAAAATAAGAAAAAAGCTTCCTAGAGGACACTATCATTTCCATTTTAGGAAAAAGAGCAAGAATTCCTGGAGGCAGGGACTGGAAAATATGTGGAACAAAAGGAAGAAGATAAAGGAATAAAGGAAGGATAATGTGATCAAAGACCAGAAGTGGGAAAAATGCACAGACCAGTCAGTGAGTTTCAGTCAGGGTTAGTTGGAATTTATCCTGACTGAATGGCAAGTCATACAGGGTTGGCAGTAGCAAAGGAAAATAGTGAGCTGCCCTTTAGGAAGAAGCATTTTCACTCTATTCTGAACTCTCAAAAGAAATCATGCTGCAGGTAAGGCAGCTAGATATGTAGTTCATCGTAAATGGATCCTGAATTGAAGACATACAATGGTTATAGAGAACCACAGAGAGATTTAATTAATGATCTTCTCAATAGAGTTTTGTTTCTTTGCTTCTCTGTTGTTTTGCTCTTAAAGGTGAGATGAAACACATGATAAAATTCAGGCCAATCATTTTGTAAATCATAGTCTGCTTTTTGTTTTCTTTTTGAGATTATAACATAGTTACAATTCTCCCTTCCCTTTCATCCCTACAAGCCTACCCATATATCCCTCCCTTCTCTCTTTCAAATTCATGGTCTCCCTTATTTCATTAAATGTATTTATCATATGCATATACATATATATTCCTAAATATAACCTGATCATTAAAAATAATATTACTTATATGTATGTGTGTTTCCAGAGCTGATTATTTGATATTGAATAACCAATTAGTTTTTTTCTTTTTCAGGGATATTTTTCCTCTTCTCAGAATTGTTTAGTTGTCTACAGTTCCTATGTAGTTTGAGGGCTTGTGGGATTTTTTCCTATCCATTTTGGCATGTCTATTTGTGTAATCCTTGGTCTTTGATCAACTTGTATTTAGAAAGATGTGTTGGTTAAAATTATGGAAATAGGCATTCTTAAAAGCAATCTAAAACCTATCCTTATGCCTATGGGTAAGTGTAGCCTTCATCCCTCATGGAGGAAACTTCTCTTTGTAACAGACAGAAACCACAATCAAATTGCAATGTTGTAGAGTCCTGTTCCAATGGATACATCCACAAAACATTTCTGTACATAAGGCTCAGAAAACATTGTAGAATAGGAGGTAGAAAAATTGTAAAATACAAAGTTCAGAGAGTTTGCTGTGAGACTGGGTCTCCTAATAATGTCACAGTATAGTTTTGTTTTTATTCTTTGCTAATGTTAGAACAGAACAAAAACACTTCCAAAGGAGAAGTAAAGGAAGAATGTAGAAAAAAGTTCTGCAAAGAGGATATTGTCTTTGAGAATCATTAGTCAAATTAACAGATATTTGGATATAAGAGTATACAGTATCTGAACTAAAGATAGATAGCTTTTTTGATAACAGAAAAGAACAGGCAAATAGGGAAGCAAGGAATAGACTTTACTCATGAGGCAGTAGGTTCAGACAGATTGGTTAAACATCTTCATCATTTTGAGCTTTACAAAGTTAATTTTTTAAAGGAGATTCTTCTCTCATACATTACATCCTGACCACAGTTTTCTCTCCATTCTCACCTCCCATCTATTCTCCTACCTCCCCCCTTCCTCAGTCCTCTCCCTCTCCATTTTCTCTACATAAGAATGCAGGCCTCCAAGAGACAAGAGTCAAACAGGACAAAATAAAATACACTAAGAAAGGCAAAAGCCCTCTTTTCAAGGCTGTACAAGGCAACCAAAGAGGAGAAAAGGAGTCCTAAGAGCAGGCAAAAGAATCAGAGATACACCTGCTCCCACTGTTAGGAGTCCACAGAAACACCAAGCTAACATCCATGCATATGAAGAGGATCTGGTAAAGACCCATGGAGGCCCCTTGCTTTCTCCTTCAGTCTCTGTGAGTCCATGTGAGCCCTGAATAGTTGATTTAGTGAACCATGGTGTCCTTTCATTTCCTCTAACTCCCAGTCTTTCTACCCCTCTTCCACTGGCTTTTCAGATCTGAGTGGAGGGACCCAAAAGAGACCTCCAATTTAGACTCTCTCTGCATAATGTCTAGCTGTGGGCCTCTGCATCTGTTCCCATATGTTGTGGAAGGAAGCCTCTTTGATTACTGAACAAGGCACTGATCTCTAAGTACAGCAAAATATCATTAGGAATCATTTTGATTTTTTCTTTTGTTAATCCCATTTGTTTCTATGACAGTGGATGTCCCATTGATGAGGACCACATCCACACAGCTCATTAAGGGATCGAGCCGTTTGGGCATGAAGCCTTCAGCCCTCTGTTCTCATCTCTTTGACCCAAAAAGGTACTATGAAGGCTATGGAAAGACACCTCCACACCAACCCACCCACAAAACCCACCATATACAAGATGACCTGGGGTAACAGTGGAACAGAACTTGTGGGAATGGCCAACCAATATCTGGTTTAACTTAAGGTCCGTGCCACAAGAGGGAGCCCATCTCTTACACTTCTTGGATGGTTAGGAGCCTGAGAGTGGAAAGTTGAGTTTGCTAAAGATGTGACCTCCAAGGCCATAGGAAGGGTATAGAGCATTGACTGCCTCTCTTTATTTATTGAGTCTCTCTTGGGAAACAGTAGGCATCATCAGTCATTAGTGTAAAGTTCTTTTCTCCCAGACAAAGATGTTTACTTCAATCTGCTTGACACCTGAAGAAATTTAAGATTTTCCACTGGATGTGATAATCTAATAATTTCCCACCCCCAAAATATGTTCCACACCTTTATCCCTGAATATACTACTTTACATGACCAAAGGGACTTTGGTGGTAGGATTAAGCTTAGGGACTTTGAAATGGTGAAAAATTCTTACATTATCCATTTTAGCACATTAAAATCACACAATTCCATAAAGGTAAATACTACTTCTTGCATCAAAAAATATAATTACAACTAAAGCCAGGCCAAATAGACATGCATGTATAAAGAACTCAAGATATGTGGCTGGGCTAGAAGATAAGACACACAAATACAAGGATCTGTTAGAAAATGAAATGGTTGGTGTCTCAGTGAGTGATTTGAGGTCCCAGGGGGTGGAGAGATCTGGTGGGGTGGAGTGGGGGTTGGGACATCCTCTTGGAGAAGGAAGAGGACTAATGGGATAAGGAACTGTCAGAGGATGGACTAGGAGGGGAATAATGACTAGACTAAAAAAATTAAATAATAATAATTAATAATAGAAGATTAAATGCAAGGAAATGAAATTTTTCCTATAGCCTCAGGAAGGGACAGTACCCAGAGAAACTTCTGATTTTAGCCAAAGATACTCAAGCCATACTAATAACATATGGAACTATAGGTTAATACATCTGTGCTGTTTATATCACAAAAGTCTATGACAAGTTGTTACAGATGCAGTTAAAAATGAGCATGCATGGTAATAGTGAAGTCAGACACACACATGGGTTTTAGAATCTATATTTCACACTACTTTCCCTCATAAACTCATGCTGATCAGACAAAACTTACATAAGCACTAACCCCCTGTAAAATGTTACATTCTGTGATAGATAATATAGTTCCTTTTTTCACTATACTTTCACGTTTTAAATACATCTCACTGTATGCATTTAGGATTTTACCTACCTTCCCTTACATTTAAAACTAATGTTATGAATGTAGGTAAAATTTCACATCATTTTTTTGGTATCTTACTGGAGTAGATTGTTTTATTTTTTATATGTAGGGTTTCTGTAAATGTGAACTCATTTCTGTGTGCTTCTGAATTAAATAACTTATGAATTGGATGAATATGAAAAAATTACTTTAATCTCTCCAAACTTCCATTTCTTGACTTATAAGTAGTGAAACTGGCAGCATTGGATACACAGGTAGTAACTAAGGCAATAGCCATGAAATGATCAGCAATGAAGAAATAGTATTTAAAGTGTACCATTTAAAACCCAGAGCCATTATCACACAAGTTTTCCTGTATACCATTGACAGGGGCCTTAGAAGAACTCTTATTGTTTTGTTTAACAAAATCTAAGAAATAAAATGTGTCTATGCTGGGACCTTTGAAATGCAAAACACAAGAGGAATGTTGAGGGTAAATTATGTTTTTCCACAGTGCATATTCCATACATTAAAATGTTGATCGAATAAAAATATTCTAAAGATATATTGGCAACAAAATTAGTTTTCTGAAGAAAATTTAAGGAATAAAGTGTCCCTATTGTAATGGAAAGAAACTGTAACAAGATAAAATAATCTAAGGCAGATAACTATGTAGATCAATGCAGAAGAGGTGACAATTTGCCAGCTGTTGAGGCAGGCACTGCCTTTTATTCTGACAGAACTTGACATTGTTTAATAGATAGTATTGTCTTTCACTTCTCCTTTTTCTGTTACATGACAGTGGATTCAGAATAGATAACTTTCAGGCACATTACTAGGCATAATTGAGTGTTTTATTCATATTGCATTTAGTGACAATTATCATATTTATTATTTGAATGGTAGTCCATTACCAAGGAGAAAGTGGATTTTTCTCCTGCTTTCTATAACATACTCAGAACCACTTATCTCAAAATAATTAATTAATCTTTCATTCTTTTACTCTATATTGTTCATGAGACATATTTTCATGAGTAGTAATGTTTTCATGTTATTGTTATCTCCTGACTCTAAAAATACAATTATGTGCCAATGGAGTAAACTTTTTGCTCTGCTCATAAAACTTAATGGCTTTTAGAACTCCATGCATTTGAATCAAATAATTTTGTAGCTAACATTAAGTTGACTTTTCAGGCAGTTGAATTAAAATGTCAGCTACTCAATATGATAATGCCAATTCAAATAGGAAGCACAATCAATAATGACCATTCGCAATAACTATCCATGAAGAAACTGTAATTACATAATAGGCCTAATCTTTCTCCATCTGATTGTATATATCATGAAAATTAGAAAATATTATTGGTTTACGGCTATTAGCTTTCATGTGCCTTCTTATGTATGTGGATATATAGATATAAATGTCTCCAAACATTATAAATATTATAAAAGGCAAAAGTAATTTTTAATTCCCAAAACCTATAATTTAGCATTCGTAAGTAATATTTTTAAAGACTATAGTTTTGGATTTGAGATAAATAAATTTTAATTTTTTTTAACTTCTTGTTTTTTCCCATGAAAATAATGATAATTATCTTAACCCTTAACAGGGAGTTTCAAAGAAATCATTTATCTCAATTGATTTTTAGAAATAGAACATAAAAATTAATTGTTCATTAGAACCATGGGATTGACCAGTTTGTAACCTAAGTGACAAAATATAAATCCATGTATAATTGCCCTGTTCTCAAAAATAGTAGAAGATACCCTGATACTAAAAATTATACCACATATAATCTAATTAAATAAGCACTATTTTAAAGATACAGATGGAGATGTGGTATAATGACTCTGACAGAGGACTGTATGATGTACTTACACGAAAAAGTTTCATGAAGATTAGAAGATAAGGAGGGATGTCATAAATTCAATCCATGCCTTATGCTTGCTAAATTCTGTCTCTAATGTCTTCCATACTAATAAGAAGTAGGCTACAATTTATATGCAAGTGACTCTTTTCTTCCTGTTCTTCCTTTTCCTCCTCCTTCTCATTTTTCTCCTCTTTTCTTTCTTCTCTTTTGCAGTATATGATATATTTTGCAGGATTCGTTTTATCATAAGTGGTTGAATACAAGAGGTTTGAGATTATTAAATGGATTAATACTATTTAAAGGGTTAAAGTAAAATTCTATGAGACCATGAAATTCATAGAGATTTTCGTTAGCTCATTATTTCTATTTGAGTTCCTGTTTGTGATTTTGAGAGTTCTTCAAATGAATATTCTAAATCTCTACTTACTTATATATTTTCTTATATTTCATTCATTTAAAAACCTTAATATAATTTTAAGTGATTAGGATTTATGATAATTTGCTACTGGAATAGATAGGCAAGATACACAAACTAGTTATGACCAATGAAGGTAATTAGAAACTGTGTAAACCTATGCTCCGGTGTCATTCCCTCCCCCACATCCTGCCTTTTTGTGTTTATAACCCCTGTGTGAATAAGTAAATTATGATGTGATTTAAATAATTAAATAAATTTTTTAAAAAAAGAAACTGTGTAAAAGTTCCCACAGATGTTGTAAATGAGACCCAGGGAAGAGGCCTGTGTGGAAAGCAGAGCAGGACTGGGTCTCATACAATATTTTACAGTTAAATGTATTTTCAAGAATTCAGCCACAAAAACATGAATATTCATAAATACAAGGCTGGAGTTTGGAATATAAAAAAGGGAGTAGATAAGCCTTTATTTTGTGAGAAATTATATAGTTTACCAGATAGCATATGTGCAGTGCATAAGGGTCTTCAAGTAACAACACATCATTAGCAATATAATAAACTCAAGATGTTTTGGCAGTTGTTATAGGATCATGTTAAGAAAAGAGGGCCAATACAATACCTTCAACTTGTACATCAGAAGGTATAAATATGTATACATAATCCATATGTGTAGAAACATTCGTAATTAGAAACTAGAACTGTATGCACTTGAATTCAATTGTTAATGTTAATTCTTCTCAGAAAAGGGCAAACAAATTCTCTCTGTTGTTGCACTGTTTAAATCATATTTCATCATCATGGTTTTGAAGTATTTATAAATTGACTTAAATGATCCATATGGTAGTCACCCCTTCTATATCATATATATGTGTGTGTGTGTGTGTGTGTGTGTGTGTGTGTGTGTGTATCAGTATTCCTGATGTTATTTTGATCATGCCTATACTTTTACTGAATCAAATGCCTATTGGTAATAGTAGCCCCTGTTATTCTTAGCTTTCTAATACAAATATCTACGCAGCATCAGTCTGTATTGTCCAAAAGTATTCTCTGCAAATATCAGCTAAGTATTTCCCAGAAATAATTTTGCCCTTACCTTTGTAAACCTATCTGTTATTCTCTTTGAAATAATAGAGATGGATTTGTAGATCATTCTGTTCTTTGGCAAATAAAGACTATCTGATTGAATCCAATTCCCTAGAATAACGAATAATGACTCTCTACTGTACAGCCATCATTAACTCACCATTACTTATTGTTTTGTGATGTGAGCCTCCCTATGCTTATGTGGAGAAGTCAGTCTACAGAATAGTTGAGAACACAAGTGCCAGAAACAGAAAGCCCAGTTGATTGTGGATTTATCACCCACAATCTATGCCACATTAAGTAGGGTAACAATTTAAGTTTTCTCAGAGAATCACCTGGATTTTAGTACAAAGTTTTCTATATGCTAAGTTCTCAAAAAAAAAAAGTGAGGGGTTTTTCTACTTTTTGTGATAGATACCTTTCATTAATTATGGATGATATAAAGAAAGCAACTTAGAAAACTAATGAAGCACCAATGTTATGTAATACCTATTCCTTGCCATCCTTTGAGACTTCCAGAGAAGTGAGAGGAGGTGTTGCCTCACACTCTACTAGGATCAACTATCAGGACAAAAGTAAAAAGACTCATCACAAAATAGGAGTTGTGTGTGTTCATAGAAAAAAAAAAAACACATCAAATTAGCCTTTCCTGGCCAGAGCTTGTAGGTACACAACTTTAGAGATAGCATAGACCAGTGGTATTCAGCCTGTGGATCACAACCCCTTTGTGGGTAAAATGACTCTTTCAAGTGGGTCACATATCAGATGTCCTGCATATCATATTTTTTACATTATGATTCAAATCAGTAACAAAATTACAGTTAAGTAGCAACAAAATAATTTTATGGCTGGGGTTACCACAAACTGAGTAATTGTATTAAAGGGTCACAACATCCAGAAACCTGACAACCACTGACATAAACCTTGTCCTTTTAGAATAGTTCACATATACCAGTCAGCAGAGCTCTCCTTTCTATAAGAAATGGGTCCAAATAATGACAAAAGTCAAGATATCAAATTCTGACAATGGTGAAACTTTTTCTGAATATTTTGCCATTATGTACCTACTCATGTACCCATTCATTCTTTCAGACTTTTTACTGAATTGCACAATCAAAAAATGAGATCAATAAAAATCCTTCTGAGCAGTAGTTATTAATATGATAGTGTAGAAAAATACAGTGATTTTTAAAAATGAATCACTTATGATTTTTATGGTATCATGTACTTTTAAATAACATACTTTGTCAAATATCACATGAGGATATGCAAAAATAGACAGATGCAAATATGCACACTCACAATAATAAATAATGTATAGTTTATGTGTATGTGCATAAATATGTGTGCTTAAAGTGTTAAAAATGTAGATTGTAATGACTTTACTTTGGTATTTTAAGACTCTTTCAAGAATAGATACAATTAAGAAAGGATGGGGAAAGACATAACATTATTTAGCTTACTTTTCTTTTTACTTAAAATTCATATGCCCACTGTCTGAGACCATATAAAATTTAAGTAAATCCTATAATTGTATTTGAATTAAGTCCTCTGACCTATCCTCTCTATAGTACTCAAAAAATATCAGATTATAAAAAAGTGAAATACCTGGTTACATACTAGGATTTCAGACCCTAGATTCAATGTTATCTGGTTTCATTGAATTGTTCACATAGGTTATAAATGTTTAATGAAATGTTATATTAATTATTTCTCTCTTCAAACTGACAAGGGACAGAAACCGCACAGGGGAATAATGATTTATTTTGGCTCATAGTTTCTAAGGTTTAAGTGTATTATGATAATGGAAACATGGTAGCTCAGTCCACAGTAATAAAGAGAATGGGACAGTCAATTAGGAAACAGAAATTATAACTTGAGTCCATTAGGTGTGTCCTTCAAAAGTCTACCTCAAGTCATCTCCTCTGTCAACCACACCCTACCTCTTAAGACATCCATAACCTTCCACTTGTACAACAAATACAAAAAGAACATAATCAGCTGAAGGATAGTGTTCAGTGTGCTAACCTAGAGTGTATGCATTACACTCAAACCATAATAGTAATTGTGATCTAGAATTTGTATTAACCCTCAGAGACAGAGATGTCTTAGTGCTCTGAGAGATGTGTAAGGAGGAAAATTTTTATCAAATAAGTTTTAGTCTCCTTAAATATTCAGGTGCAAAGAAGGTTTCATTAAGTATCATGATGATTACCTGTAAATACTGACAGGAGCAGAATTCCACCACCACCACCACCACCCCCGTGCTAGGCATCAAGGGAAGGTCACAGACTGAGTGAAAGAGTTAGTAAGAGTCAATGATGGGAAGATATTGAGAAGAACTTTTGAGTAGGTCAAGAAGATTGGAAGCTGGAGAAGTTCTGGGCATTTGGGAAATGGCAAAGAATTCCAAATAGCAGGAAAAGGAGAGCAATGAAGACAAAGACTGCAGAAATAAGTTACCTGCTCTTGTATACTTAATGAACAAAATCATTAAGACAGAATTAGGGCACAATTCTGCATATGTTCAGATTTTATGTAACACAGAATAGTTCACAAAACATGAATGTGGGCTCCAGTATCAAACTGTAATGACTATGTCTTAGTTTCATCACTAATTAGCCAAGTAATCTTGAACAAATGCTTTTTCCCACCCCAGCCTTCTTCCCTAGGCATTTTATTAAGTATATGTGAATATTTCAAAATTAAAACATGAGATCTGAAGCACATCTAATCCCAAGAATTTGGGGAAAGAAGTATTCCTTACCCAATATAATACTATAGATAGATAGATAGATAGATAGATAGATAGATAGATAGATAGATAGATAGATAGATATAGTATGCTGCTATTATCAGTTTTTATATATGAGTACTATACTTACATCATTTCCTCCTTCTTCCAACTCCACCTGTACTGGCAAATACATAACCTTTTATTTAACTATTGTTTTGTTACATACACATGCACACACACAAGAGACATAGATGATAGGTAATAGATAAGTTAATAGACAGACAGACAGACAGACAGACAGACAGATAGACAGACAGATAGGTGATAGATGATTTAGTGTGTACATGTTTAAGGCTGACCATATAGTATTATATAACTTTTCCGGGGACATGTCCTTCGAGAAAGCAGATTCTTTCTTCTGCAGCAGCTATTTATTAGATGTAGCTCTTCATCCACTGGTATAACTTTGTGAAATTTTCTCCAACCATATTGGTGTGCAAATTGATATTGTTATTGTTTAGGTCTTGTTTGGGCAGTTGTGTTGTTGAGATTTCACAGGTACAGTTTCTACATCATGTATAGAAGATACTATCTCATCTTTTGTGGACATCCTGGTTCTCTAACTTTTAGAATTTTTCTGCCCTCTCTTCTGGGATGTACCCTGAACCTTAACTGTGAAGGTATCATTATAGATATACCACTTGGGATTGGGCACGCCACAGTTCATTGAAGTTTTTCTTTTAACTTACTGTGTCTCACATAATCACTTTTGAAATTAGGGTAAAATAGTGCCTTCCTCTTAATTTTTAAATTTTTAGAAGTCAGTAATGTGAAACATTTAAAATAATGTGTGGCATAATGAACTGTTTTGCTACATCTGTTACATAAAAATGACAAAAGAGAGCAAGAATTTTAATAAAAGCCAAACCCCTTCTACCATGTCATGAAAAACAATGGGTAAGGAATATTTTTTTGTCCAACACTCTTGAGACTAGATGTGCTTCATATCTCTGGTTCAGATTTTGGAATGTATGCATATACTTAAAAAAAATACCTTGAGAAGGAGGGTGGAGTGGGAGGAAAGCAGTTGTTCAAGACTACTTGGCTAATTAGTGGTGAATCCAAGATGTTGTTTTGGTAGTTTGATTCTGCAGCCCACATTAATGATCAATGAACTACACTACTTCACATTGAATCTTAGGATGTGCAGAACTATATTCTAATTCTGTCAAAGGATCCTTAGGAATGAGGTCTTCTTGACAGAGTAGAAAGATAACTTAGAAGAGCCATGACCCAAGAGAAGAGGACAAGGCCCATTAATTATTAAAAACAGCCATTATTTGAAAGGTAAATGATATTCAGAAAAAGGAAGAAAAATACAATATTTGAGGCAAAGTGTAAATGATGACACAGTCCATACCATCTTATCCAAAAGTCTGTTTGAAGGGTACTGCCTGTGAATGAAATCTTTAGCTTATAGTTATATCATCATATAATAGAGAACCTTTGGAAAATGTTAGAAATTCAGGACATTATTCTGTGGGTATTCTAAATCAAAGTTATGGATATACTATCCTGAGATTGTCAACACCATAGTAACTAATGATAAGGATTTACACTTCTATTTCAAAAATTTTAATTAAAAATACCTGTTTCAAAACTATGATTGAAGAAAAAGATGATCCAGGATATATATATTATATATTGCTATTCCTTATTTTTTTATTTGAGGATGAAGTTGGTTATATTGTGGGGATACCAGGATGCTTTCAACATATACAATTCAACAAATGTTAATACAGCACACAAATAAGTTATGGCAGAAATCACTTTGTCATCTTAATAGAGTTAGAAAAAGCCCATGCATTCCCTCATGATAAAAGGTTAGAAGAAATTAGAAGAACAATAGTCATACATATTATAGTCTAGATATGACAAACATATCTGGCATCATACTTATTGGAGAGAGACAGATTTCCCTCTAAAATCAGAAATGAGGTGAAAATGATCACTTTTTCTATTTTTTTATTGGATATTTTCTTTATTTACATTTCAAATGTTATCCCCTTTCCTGGTTTCCCCTCCCTTACCTCTGGAAACCACATATCCCATTCCCCTCCCTTGCTTCTGTGAGAGTGTTCCTTGGTTTGTGGTTTAGTCCCTGGGATCTCTGGGGGCCTCTGGTTGGTTAATATTGTTGTTCTTCCTATGGGATTGCAAACCCCTTCAGCTCCTTCATTTTTTCCCTACCTCCTCCATTAGGGGCCCCATGCTCAGTACAATGGTTGACTGTAAGCATCCGCCTCTGTATTTGTCAGGCTCTGGCAGAGCCTCTCAGGAGACAGCTATATCAGGCTCCTGTCAGCAATAGTGTCTGGGTTTGGTGACTGTATATGGAATGGATCCCCAGGTGAGTGTGGTAACCCGATCACAAAAGAACACACATGGTATGCGCTGACTGATAAGTGGATATTGGCGCAAAAATTCAGAATACCAAACCTAAAATTCATAGACCACATGAAGCTCAAAAAGAAGAAAGACCAAAGTGTCGGTGCTTCAGTCCTTCTTAGAAAAGGGAAGAAAATTTTCATGGGAGAAAATACAAAGTTTGGAGCAAAAACTGAAGGAAAGGCCATCCAGAGACTGCCCATCTGGGGATCCATCCCATATGTTGTTATTCTTGAGTAGAACTGCATATACTCTTGGCTAACTATATAGTCCTCAATAAGACTGCTCTTACTTTAGACACTAATTATAAATTTGGATGTATTCAATCAACCCAAATTTAGGTTTAGCTACTATATAGTTGTAGGTATCCATGATTCCCTCAGTTTGACAGCTCACAAGAATGACCCGCTGAACTCAGAAAAACTGTATTATCTGTGAATATAAAATATTTGAAAGGATAGAGAAGACACAGACGTTTAAGAGCATATCTGGAGTATTCTAAAAGGTCTTCTTTCCATAGGGAAATATGCTACCCTCCCAGCAAAAACCAAAAAATGTTCAACAGCCACAAAACTCTCTCTGGCCTCAGCACACACAGTTTCTATTGAAATTGTATCATGCACTGATGATTGGATCATTGGCTTCATGAATGAACTCAATCTCTTGCTTGTTTCCTCTGCCCAGCAGTCAGACTGATATTTGGGTAAAAGCCTCAGCACTATCGCACTATCATCATATGGTTTGTTTTTGTCCCACTCCCAAGTCATCTCACCTGCATGAGCTATCCAAGAGGCCGCCAGAAATCACCCCTAATTACGCTAAACCGCACTGGACTAACATAAATGATAAAGATGTACTTAGCACTGGGAAAATATCAAGTTTCAAGGTTCTGTGATGGGAATCTGAAATAAAGATAAGAGCTTTTTTACTTTAACCATACACACACATACAAGCTCATGAACAAATTATTTCAAATACAAGTATATAAATTACATCATGATATCTATTTTGTGAGAGACACTAATAAATAGTTTTGAAACTTATAGAATACAGAGTTTGAGTCTATTGGTAGAATGATTCTAGGATATATGGCACTTTCAGCAACCAGGAGCAAAACACAACACAAATGGTACAGGCAACACAGCAGGTACCTGTTCATACACACACCCATAATATCACATACACATAAATGGCCAGAGTATCTCACTATTTATCTCCAGCTGGCATAGGACACTATCTGTAGCCCAGGTTAATCTCAAACTTCTATAGATCTTTTCCCTCAGCCTCCTGAATGCATTGCTGACAAGTCTGTGATACCACACCCAGATGATAATATAAATATTTTCACCAACACTAAGCCTGGTGGTAGCTTAATTCCCATACTTTCTCTATCATAAATTTAGGCACAAAACCAGAATGATATCAGAATTCCATTTTCCAATTAAGTTTGTCCCTTTAACTTAGTTTATCTTTATGAGACCAGGGAAATTATAACCCATTGAAACATTAAAATTTTGATTCACTTGGAAGCTTTTATTAAGCTATAATTAATAGTTAGAAAGAACTTTACTAGACATTTGGCATGAATTGAACCATTGCCTAATTATCATAATAAGAAAGTATTTTTTTTAATGAAGACTGGGTATTCAAACCATGCAGAAAATGTAAAATTCTATTCCAAATGAATTGTTATGATGTTTGTATATTAACTCTGTCCAAAAGATGTATAAACTGTAAACCTTAAGCCTAAAATGGATATAGATATTTTTAAACCATTAGAAACCATATTTCTTTGCTAATTGTTTGATTTTAAATGTAACAAAAATTTAAACCAGGCTATATTTTTCATGAAGTTATTTTTGTAGTGGTGGCCTACGCAAACTCACAGTGGAGATAGTCTTGAACTGGATAAATGCATTTCAGAAGTTTAAAAGCATGATTCACAAGCTATTCTAGTTTGCTTTCTGTCACTCTCATGAAACACTCTAACTAAAGGCAATTTAGAGGAGAAAAGGATTTCTTTCAACTTACAGGTTACAGCTCATCATTGTGGAGAAGTCAGGGCAGGAACCCAAGGTAGACCACAGGAATCCTACTCACTATTTCATACAATATTTTCTCTAACTTGGGAACGAACAGCTAAAGAAGTAGAGTAGAAATCATAGAGGAATGTTTCTTGATGGCTTGCTCACTGATTCATGCTTAGCCTTTTTATACATCCCAGGCCCATCCATAATGTGGATGCCATGCTGAATGGAATGGGCCCTCTCACATCACTTACCAATTAAGGTAATCCCCACAGACATGCCCACAGGCCATTCTAATATGGGCAATCATTTAATTAAGAATCCCTTGGCTGGTGACTCTAGGCTGTGTTAAGCTGACAGTAAAGCTAACTAGAAAATACATCACTACTTGTCTGTTTGTGATATTGGAGAGATTGAAGCACAAAACCCAGAGAATAACCAAGTAATATGACCACCAACTTATTTGATGATTCCCTTTAAAAAGGCTATGATGGCACCGGCACCACAGTTCCATGATGTACTTGGCTCTTTGTTAGAGTGTGACAGCTTCTTTTCTGGTCCTGAGATCTATGCAGCCTACATAAGCAGTATGAAGATAAAGTATGGCAAATATGTATAGATTTAGCACGAGTGGTGGACATTTGCATTCAACTCTAAAAAATCTACTACACATCAATTATGTTTAAATCCAACACAATTAAATAGAAAAGCATTCTGAGAATCTTCATCTTTTTGCCTGTTCTATCACTGAAAATAATCTTTGTAAACTACAAATCTTCTTTAACTTGGAAAATATATCACTGTGCTTTGCTTTGAATGGTGTGCAAAGTAGATTCTTCCTAATCATGACAACTACCCAGCCAACTGTTAAATATCTTTTAAAGATTATTTACTTCACTTAATGTCAGTCTTCATCTGTGATTAGACCAGTGGAACTGCTGCAGTGCCTTGTGAGGTACAACCATTTGTTTTAAGTATTATTGAGAGAGAGAGAGAGAGAGAGAGAGAGAGAGAGAGAGAGAGAGGAGAGAGAAGGAGGGGAGAGGTTTTAAAGTAAGTAGATATATTGGCATAACTAGTAAATCAAAACTATAATGCAAGAAAATTACCAACACAAAAATAACCTCATAAAAACTATAGAATGGATTAAACTTTTGTTGCATGTACAACTGAACAATTGTCTGAGTCTATGGCCATGTAGCATCAGTGTTCTGTTTAGATGCCCATGGCTCATATTACCACTAAAGACCATGTGGACATCCTTGGTAGGGCTGCCACCTGACTGTGTTGATATCCAAGGGATGTGTAGACCTGTCCCTGCCCCTCACTGAGTTCAGCACTCTGGAGAGCTAGACTCACCTCTCACTTACTGCAGCACTCAGGAGACCATGCCCTACACTTTACCTGAATAGCACAGTAGAGCTGTCCCTAGTGGTGGGGGCATGAGTGAGTCAGTCCCAAAGGGTATGAGTACTGGAGAGCTGGCACAACCACCTGTCTGCTGTGGAGTGGCATGGGTGCAGGGAGATTCCCTTTCCCTGCTCACTTCACCATCTACAGCAGTCAGGAGAGCTAGCCTTGGGCACATGAGAGTGAAAGAACTGGTCCTGTCCCTTACCTGCTGCAGCAATTGAGAGAATGACAATCCAGTATTGATGGTGTAGTGGAAGCAAGAGGCTTGGATCCAGACCAATGAACAAAGAACATTTACAAATAAAGAGATACAGACAAAGGCTATACTATGAGACAAAAGGTGACACACTACAGATTCTATGACAAGATGTCTTTATGCTTTGTTTTGTTATTTGAACATTTTGTTTTGTATTTCTTTTGGGGGAAGTTTGCAAGGAACATGGGACGGATACAAAGAGATGGGGAGATAAGTGGGATTGGGATGCATGATGTGAAATTCATCAAGAATCAATAAAAAGGTTTTTTTTTTTTTTTTAAGTCTTTAAAAGACACATATACCAGTGAGTATGTAGAACAATGTATTACTGGTGAGTTTGTAAATAAGGTTATTTGAGATGAGAACTTTCCCAATTTTCAAAAAATAATATATTAGGCATTTAATCTGCCCCATAAAACATGACTGCACAAAAATTTGAAAAGCATTAATTTATAGTTTCTAAAAAATCAACTCAGTATTTGTCTAACTCTAAATAGATAAGTAAAATAGCACATATAGTCATTCAATTAAATAGAACAAAAAGTAGTGCAAGGCTGATATAGGTTATGAAAATGAAAGCATCATGCTAATTTTCAAATAAGCAACAACAGAAAATTGTATAACTTTATTTAAAGGAAGTGTCCGAATTTGGCAAATATACAGGAAATTCAGTAGCTGGTACCAGGGACTGAGCAAAGGTCTAGTTAGGAATTATGGATACCAAGTAAAATCCAAAAGTATTGATTTTTTAAAATAATTCTAATAACTTTGCATGACTCTATGAAACTCTATACATACTTTAAAAGGATAACTGTTATCAATTGCATGTCAACAAAGTTGTAATTAGAAATATGCCTTGGGAGATATATTAAAATTATTTAAGAGTTCCTTGATTTAAAGGGGAAAATAATTACTTAGTTGAATAAATAAGAGATATTAATTGTGCCCATAGTGACAAAGTGAGTCCTTAAAAGAAGTGTATATTGCTAAATGCTTTATTGGAAGATGAAAAAGTTTTAAATGAAAGTGATGTTAGGAAACCTATTAAAATGCCTAGGGAAAGAAACACAAAGGAAGAGATAGAGCAGCTGGCATGAATAAAATCACTGAGTGAAATGGTCATATTCATAACTTCATGGTAATCAACAGACCCTCTCCAGTTTCTTGTCCTTTACCCACCTCAGTATACATATATAATGATTGTATTCCCATCAACTACCCCAACATTCTTGCCAGCACTTGTTGTCATTTTTGTTGTTTATTTTTGTTGTTGTTGTTATTTTGATGATAGCCATTTTGGCTAGAGTGAGATGAAATCTAAAACTTTTTTATTTTATATTTTTTTAATGTCTATGCATAGTGAACACTTTCAAGAATATTTCTTAGTCATTTTGAGGACTATGTGTTAAGTTCAGTGTACTATTTTTTAAATTCCACGTGCCCTTTATTACTATTTATATCCATCAGGCTCTATTTGCTCATTTCATTCTTTTTAGAATTTTTTATTTTATTTACTTTACATCCCAATCACAGCACCCCTCCCGCCTCTCTCCTAAGTCCCACCCTTACAAATATCTTCCCCCATTGTCCCACTCCTTCTTCTCAGAAAAGGGGAATCCCCCTTGACTACCACCCTACCCTGGGGCATCTGGTCCCAGGAGGTCTAGGTACGATCTTTCCCATTGAGACATATCCACTCAGTCCAAGTAGGAGGAAGCAGATGCAATCACAGGGAACAGAGACCGAAACAGGCCCAGCTCCTCTTGGTAAGAGACCCACATGAACATCAAGCTGCAAATTTGCTACAAATGTATAGGAGTTCTAGGTCTAGCTCGTACATGCTCTTTGGTTGGTGTTTCAGTGTCTGAGCCCCATGGTCTCGGGTTAGTTGACTCTATGGGTCTTCTGTTGTCCTTGATTCATCCAACTTGCTCACTTCTATCACCCACTCTTGAGTGTTCAGGAAAATGGATGAAACTTGAGAAGATCATCCTGGGTGTAGTAACCCCAGAGTCAGAAAGACACTTATGATATGTACTCACTTACAAGTGGACATCAGCTTAAATCATGACTCATTTCTTTCAGTACTTGCAAGCTATTTTTAGAATACCAAGGTTCTGTGATACTCAGGGCACTAAAACAAAAGCTATTTGATAGACTTCCATAAATGACATGCTAGATTTCAAAACACAAACACAATTAGAAGGTGTACAATCAATGCAACTTACATTAAATATTGTAGAGGAATCCAAAGTATTTTTAACTTGACTTAAAAGAGCCTTAACACAGGGCTAACACCTGTTTGAAATCCAAATCCTGTGCCAATTTTATCTCTTGCTAACACAATATCATAGAGAACTGCAGCCAATTTCTCTAATATGTCTCTGAAAATGTCCAGAACCACTCTTCTAAATGAAGACTCTTATTTCCAATATTGGATTGATTTCTAGACCAGTCCATGATTGAGTTTGAATAACTGGTCATATTTAATAACAATACAAGAGGCATTATAACTTCTCTTTTTGATTTCTGTTCCCCAATGTCTAAGAACTTGAGCAAGGCAGCTTGTGCCATCAGGGGTATAGGTAAGCAATGGTGGGTTGGAACTTATGTCCAATATAGCTTCTCAGTCACCATTGTCAGGCTTTAAAGAAGCAAGAGGGTAGTAGGCTTGATTATTGCTGGTATAACAGCTTTAATTACATTAACTGCAATTGCTGTGACACAAGAAATTAAGACAGCTACTTTTGTTAATTATTTAGCAAAAAATGTGACTAATGTGTTGAATATACCAGAGGATTTGGACAGGCATTTGGAAGAACAGATTGATGCTCTTTATCCTATTCAAATTACTGGAAGGAGGTTCAGAATTTAAAGGTAAGGAGTCATCTTGAGTGTCATGCAAAATACCATTGGATTCATGTTAGTTCTAAATTAATGGTGGTAGTCATTATAATTAGGAAAAAGTTTAATGACATGTGCAGTGTATTTGGCATAATTCTACCACCCCTTGGGATGTTTTAACAATACATAGGGAGCTTATGAATTTCAAGAATGCTGCTATGCTGAGCGTTGATGTGGTAAATACTGTAGATAAAATTACCCATGGCCTGAGGTCAGTATTTCTATTTTGGTCAAGCTTCAAAAATGGCATATATAGCTTGATCATATGCTAGCCCTTTTTGTCCTGGTAATACTTTAATTCCTGCCCATTGTGTTAAAGTTTTTCTTCAACAACATCAACATGTCAGCAGCCAAGTACATGGCTTGAACCTGAAAATGGATCCCAGACAGAGTTATTAACAGGTTGGCAAGCTAAGTATGAGTAAGATTATGCACAGAGCCTTACCAACCTAAGACAGAAATGCATTGCTTTTGATAATGCATATTCCATGATGGGTATGGAAGGCATTCTTGTCAGAATGACCTAAGACAGGCTCAATCTCATTGATGAAATTAAAAAGGGGGAGAGGCGAAGAGCCTTTGTGGCTGCTTGGCAAAATCTGACATGGGCCAAGACAAGGAAATGGGCTTCTTGACAGGAATATGACATTGGCCAGAACAAGGAAATAGCTTCAGGCAGGAATAGTATTCTAATTCTTAGGCTAGAACAAATGAAGTAAATATTAGGCTTGAACAAAAACATAATTTCAGACAGGAATCTAAATTTTAGGCAGAACAAGGAAGTAGGCCTCAGTCACGAAAATGACCTGGGCTAGGACAGGGAAGTAGGCTCAGATACTTTGGTCATCCTGATAAGCCCTTAGAAACAGTGATCACAGGACTGCACACGTAATTGGGTTTAATGCCTTGCTTTTTCTTTAACTATTTGTGTTTATTGTCTTGTTTGTTCCTTGACTATTTGCATCAATTGTATTGCTAGACCCTCAACCTAGAACTGAACTTAACATGCATGTAATCAAAATAGTATAAAAGCATAAAAGAGGATGGAGGATGGGATAGTGGGTTCTAGGGAGGGGAAATGGGAAAAGGGGATGACATCTGTATTGTAAA
This sequence comes from Mastomys natalensis, assembly GCA_021653895.1. Classification (NCBI taxonomy): domain Eukaryota; kingdom Metazoa; phylum Chordata; class Mammalia; order Rodentia; family Muridae; genus Mastomys; species Mastomys natalensis. Next base: position 575,768 of record JAJTUV010000488.1, on the reverse strand, counting down.
TAAATAAATTATCCAATAAAAAAAAAAAAACCAAGTGGACATCAGCCATAAAATGCAGGATAACTACAATCCACAGAACCAAAGAAACTGAGTAATTAGGAGGTGCCAAAGGGAAGATGCCAAATCTCATTAGGAAGCAGAAACTAAATGCTCATTAGATATAGATGGTGTGACAGAACTGGGTAGAAGAGGAGATTAAGGGGGGAAACTGGGTGGAGATCATATGTGGGGAGACTTGGGGTGAGAATGGAAATCAGCAAGGAGGGGGCAAATCTCTGGTGACTACTGGAGGCCTGAGATGAGATAGGGTACAGAAAGGCTATGGGTGTGACCCTAGCTTAGATACTTATAGAGGGGATATGGAGACTGAAATGGCCACTCTTACAGCCAAGAAGGACTTTCAGAGGAAGGAAAGACATGTCAATCCATTCACAAAACCTTTAGCCTGAAATTTGTCTTGCTTAGAAAATGTGCAGTGATAAAGATAGAGCAAAGACTGAGGGAACAGCCAGCCAATGGATCCCCAACTTGAGACTCATCCCATGTGGGAGAACCAGCCCCTATTAATAATACTCTGCTATGCTTGCAGACAGAAACCTAGCACAACTCTCTCCTTAGAGGCTTCATTCAACAGTGGATGGAGGCAGATGCAGAGACCCACACCCAAACATCAGGCAGAGCCTGCAGAGTCTTGTGGAATGTCCTATTTTCTAATTAGGAGTTTTAATTTAGGGTGTTACTTTGTACATTCTTTATATAGTCGAGAAATATACATGGCAGAGATTTTCTTTCTTTCTGAAGACTGTTCACTCTGTTGATATTTCTTTGGCTGTGGGGAAGCTTTTATACTTCAGTGTCCAGTGATTAACAGAATTTAATAAAGGTAAGTGTATTTCGTTTTGTTTAGTCTCTTTTCCATGAGTCAAACTCAAAAATTTTGGAGATTGTACATTGGTGAATTTGTATCCATTGTGACATTAAGACAATTCTTAGCTGCAGAGCTAAACATATTTTTCATTCCTTTACTGCCTGACATGCAAAATAAAATACATGATGAAGGAAGGAAGGAAAGGAGGGAGGGGCAGGGAGGGAGGGAGGAAGAGAAGGAAGGAAGAAGGAAGGAAGGAAGGAAGGAAGGAAGGAAGGAAGGAAGGAAGGAAGGGAAGGAAAGGAGGAAGGAGGAGGAAGGAAGGAAGGAAGGAAGGAAGGAAGGAAGGAAGGAAGGAAGGAAGAAGGAAGAGGAAGAAGGAAGATGGAAGGAAGGAGATGAACTACAAATTAAGGCATGAGAAAATACATTGCAATAGTAAATGTATAATTAAGTTCAAGTTATAGTATCATACATTTTATGTCAGTCAATGACTACCTACTTCAAAGTAGATAGTATTTTCATATGTACTAAAAGTCTGCATTTGATTTACAATTATTTCTGTAAAATCAGTGCATATCATTCTTTCTTAAGTTTATGTGATTGGTGCACTTAGGTATATCACATGTTCTGTTATTGAACATTTACTTTGTATAAATCAATAGTGAAAGGTTCCAAAGAATCACACATTCAATACAGTGATGATGGCAGGGAAACTGGAAGCTTTCTAGCTTTTCTTATAAGGAACTTTTACTTTTATTTTAGAATAGACACAACTGATGGAAACAGATACAGAGACCCACAGTCGAACACTAGGAGGGAGGAACTTGGGAAATTCTTCAGAAGAGGTCAAGGAAGGATTGTAGCAACCAGTCAGGTAGAGGACAGCAGAAGAATATGATCCACAGAACCAACCAATCTGAGCTCATAAGGACTCAAAGAGACTGAACCACTAAACTGGGAGCCTGCATAAGACTGATGTAGGCCCTCTGCATATATGTTACAATTCTGTAACTTGGTCTTCTTGTGAGACTTAACAGTAACTCTGTTGCCTCCTTTTGGGACTCTTTCATTGTACTGTGATTCATATGACACTCTAAGATTAGAGTACATTCTTTCCTTGTGCCTTTAAAATTATTAACAACATTGGCAATGTCTATGACAAAACAATTTTAGATTTAGTGTCAGAGTCTCATCACTGATTGCTCACTAAACAGAAATACTGAACTCATCAGGAAGCCTACTCTGTAGAAGCTCATCACAGCAGATGATTTTACTGCTTGAGTTTGTCTTATTAATATGACTTTCCATGTAGATGTTTTCTTTAGTTTTGTTTAAGCATGCAAATTTCCTTCTTAAAATCACTACTAGATTATCTTCGAATCTATATCATACTTATCTTGACTCTTTTACAAAACAGCTTTTGATCCACTAACCTCAACTATATTGTCCATTACAATGATTGAAATTTTGAGGTACATATACTCATTCCTATCTTGGGTGTTCTGTTTTGGGTTTTGGATTTAGTCCTTCCTTCTGCTAACAAACAAATAGAAATGCTTCTAGCATGAAAAGATCCCCTCCAGGACAGCATTTTTAACAAATGGTGCTGGTTCAACTAGAGGACAGCATGCAGAAAAATGCAAATCGATCCATTCCTATCTCCTTGTACAAAGCTCAAGTCCAGGTGGATAAAGGACTTTCACATAAAACCAGACACACTGAAACTAACAGAAGAGAAAGTGGGGAAGACCCTCGAATACCTAGGCACAGGGGGAAAGTTCCTGAACAGAACACCAATGTCCTATGCTCTGAGATCAAGAATTGACAAATGGGACCTCATAAAATTGCAAAGTTTCTGTAAGGCAAAGGACACTGTCAATAGGACAAAACGGCAACCAACAGATTGGGAAAAGATCTTTACCAATCCCACATCCGATAGAGGACTAATATCCAATATATACAAAGAACTCAAGAAATTAGACTCTAGGCAACCAAATAACCCTATTAAAAAATGGAGTAAGGAGCTAAACAAAGAATTCTCAACTGAGGAAATGCGAATGGCCGAGAAGCACCTAAAGAAATGTTCAGCATCCTTGGTCATCAGGGAAATGCAAATCAAAACAACCCTGAGATTCCACTTCACACCAGTCAGAATGGCTAAAATAAAAAACTCAGGTGATAGCAGATGCTGGCGAGGATGTGGAGAAAGAGGAACACTCCTCCATTGTTGGTGGGATTGCAAGATGGTGCAACCACTATGGAAATCAGTCTGGCGGTTCCTCAGAAAATTGGACATATCACTACCTGAGGACCAGCTATACCACTCCTGGGTATATATCCAGAAGATGCTCTAACACATAACAAGGACATATGCTCCACTATGTTCATAGCAGCATTATTTATAATAGCCAGAAACTGGAAAGAACCCAGATGCCCTTCAACAGAGGAATGGATACAAAAAATGTGGTACATTTATACAATGGAATATTACTCAGCTATTAAAAACAATGAATTTGATAAATTCATATATAAATGGATGGAACTAGAAAATATCATCCTGAGTGAAGTAACCCAATCACAAAAGAACATACATGGTATTCACTCACTGATTATTGGATTTTAGCCCAGAAGCCTGAAATACCCAAGATAAAAAAAATAAATAAATAAAAAATAAATAAATAAAAAGATCCCCTCTAGTGAAACCTACAAACCCTAAGAAGACCCTCTCTTCTAGAGGTGGATTTACTTCTAGTTACCTTTTCAAAACAGAAAAATTCTCCAGGCCCTCTCCCAGAGTTATCTGGCAAAGCAGCCACTTTGTTAGCATGAGGAAGGTGCTGAATTTGAGCATACGATGTAAAGGTTTCTTGTTAAGAAAAACATCAGTTTCTATAAGGATTCCTACCAGTGCTTCCTATGTACATCTTCACTGTCTTTTGAAAGTAGGTGTGTTAGCAATGGGTTACTTGGATGTTTCACTACGAAATTCTGTTTCTTCTTTTAATACATGCTCTTGCAAATTACAGAAAGGAAAACTCATTCTAATTAGGTCGCAAATTCTCAATACCAATTAAAAGCTCAGTTAATAGGTAATCTTTTTCTATTAATAATTATGTGCCACTGAAATTTCTTCAGTCTTTTTACAACTGTGTTAATTCCATTTTCTACTATATTCAATTCCTCATATTTAAAATCATGCCCTTTAGTTTATTTTGAATCATGGTGTTTTGTTTTTCTGGCTATTTTAGTGCAGAAATGAAATCTGACCTTATATGCCAGAAATAATACCCTCCATGTAAAAATTAGAGACTTATATTCCATTAGGCTTGGATGTAATTACTTTCATTAGGAATTTACTCTTCAATTTTATCCAAAGAAATTTTTTGCCCTTTTCTATTTTCTATTGTTCTAAAACTGCATAAATTTGTTTATCAATGTCTTGCAAATACCTGTTAGTTGAAAATAGCCTGGTTCTTAAGATTGTGTTCTTTTTTTTTCCTCATAAAAATGTTGTCTTTGAGGAGCAGTTGGGAGCAGACCAGGAGTGGAATGAAGTCTGGACTGTAAAAAAGATAAAGATAAAATTTAAAATAATGTCTTTGAGAAGACAAATGGAAATCATGATGTTTATGAAGCAATTTGGATGGATTAAGAGTGCTGGCATTTTATTTCTTCTTCTCAAACAGAATTAAATCTCTGTTAAAGATAAAGAGCAATCTATTGTGCAGGAAAATGTATTTTGCACCAAGCTTATGCTTGCTGTCACCTACACACAATTATTTCAAACGTGTCACATTTGGGAGAAGCAGAAGCAAAGGTGTCAGCCCTTAAGCTGTGAACAATTCAAAGAACTGTTCATTTGAAAACAATTGCACCCAAACACATAATCCCACAAAACCACAGGAAAGAAAAATGTCTAGACCACTTAGCATGCCTCTACAGCAGTTATATAACTGTGCACTATTTTTTAACTTTCCTGAAACAAATGTACATTTTAGAATCTATAAGTAAAATGTATCTGGTTAAGAAGCTCTAAGAATAATTATATATAATTCCATCTTCACAATAGACCTCTGAGTTAAGTATCTTAATTATTCCATTTTATTTGTAAGTAAACTAAAGTACAAATGGAACAAGCAGATGAGAGAAAGTCACAAAGCCATATCTGGTATCATTACTGAAAATAGTTTTCACATTGAGGTTGGACTCTATCATTATTTCAACTGGATTATGAGATGTATAGAACTGGTGAAACTAGCTTCTGAGTACATTTCTTGAAGTCTTCCCAGAAACTATTGAAATGTGGTGTAACGACTGCAGTCTGGGCAAGAGATCCATACTACATGTGGATACCATCCGATGGGCTGAGTTTCAGGATAGGAGAAAGAGAAAGAGGATTTCAACCTCATAATATATGCATATTCTTTTTCTTCTTAGTGATCCAATCTAGTAGTGAATGAATCCCCTGCTGTCTTCAGATTCCTTCTTGAATATTAACATGAACTCAACACTAGTATTCCTCTTAGAAGCACCCAAGTCTTCCAGTATATAGACATATACACTTTCATTCTTTCTTCTTGTTCTGTACCCCTAAAATCTAAAATAATGGAAAACTGTAGATAGATTTTTGTCCATCTAAATTTTCTTTATTTTCACCTCATAATTAAGTTTAGAATCAATTGCAATGTCCATAGTTCCCATTGCCTCCCTAACTTCATCTGAACTGTATGATGTACTTCAATGTTTAGGAATACATGGGTATATTTTCTGCAGGCCATCTCGCTATTTTTCTTTCTTGAAGCTAATCCTAATATCATTAGTCATTCCTAATGATAGATATATAAACACAGTATGCACCAGTATATTGGTTTTTGTAATTTTGTTTTGAGTTATGAAATGGAATAGTTATTTTTCAAATTTCAAACGTTTCGTGAAAAACTGGCCATCGCAGTAGACCTATGAGTAGATTACATTTTCCTACCTCTTTCAGACTTTAAACATTTGGATTATTTTATTTCATTGTTACACTGTCTTTAGGATTATATGGACATGGATTTAAATTTCTACCGTCATTTATAAACAGGCATATTTTGTTGCTTGCCTAAATTCCTTTTAATTTTTTGACCTTGCCTTTATTTCTTTTTCTGTTTCATCCATGGTATGAGAATTAAATTAGATAATATGAATTAGGTACTAAATGTAATTCCTTATTTACAATCCTAGTCAAATATCTATTTCATATAAATGGTTTCAAATTTCCTCAAATTGGCTATTGTCTTCTAAACTAGCCTACTGGTTTATGTAATAAAATATAGTACAAAGAACTCTAAACTCTGAAGTTCATTTACTAGGTTTGAAAGACATCACTTTTACTTACAAGATGGTAAATTGTTTAGGTACATTAACATAAGTTTCTTAGCTTCTTGGGTTCTTTCCAAAACTTTTCCATAAAGATACAGCAAAATTTACAGTTGTTTTTCATTGCTGTTATTGTTTTCGTCATTTTGTTGTTGTTGTCAATGTTGTTGTTATTGTTGTTTTGTGGCTTTGTTTGTTAGTTTGTTTGTTTTAATAACTCACTGGATGAACACATACCATCTGTATCTCAAGTTTTAAAATATTCTCCTTTTATGATGGAAATCTGCATCTCATATTCCAGCTTTACATGATGCAGAAAGATATTTAGAGGGTTAGGGTTAGAGTTAATGTTAGGGTTAGAGTTAAGGTTAGGGTTAGTTAGGGTTAGGGTTAGGGTTAGGGTTAGGGTTAGGGTTAGGGTTAGGGTTAGGTTAGGGTTAGGGTTAGGGTTAGTGTTGTTACTCTAGACAGTTAACACAGGATAAATTTTTTCTAGCTACATCCATTTTGAAAACTTTTATAAATTCATTTTTTAACAGCTGAATAATATTCCATTGTGAAGTGTATCAAATTTATATTGCCTCATTTTATGGAAATCTAGGCTGTTTCCAATTTCTGGCTATTATGGACAGGGCAGCAAAGATATGATGAACAACTAACTCTATAGTAGGATACTTCATCCTTTGGGTATATACACAGGATTAGTATAACTTCATCTTAAAATATATCTATCCCAGGTTCCTTAGGAACTACTACATTGATTTGCATAGTGGATGTACTTGTTTATACTGCACAGCAAGTAATAGAGTTGTCCTTTCCCTATATCCTCATCAACATTAGCAGTCATTAGTTTTTATTAATCTTGGCCATTCTGCTGGTATCAAATGAAATCTCATAGTAGTTTTAATTTTTTGTCATTGTTTTTTTTTTTGTTTGTTTATTTTTGGTGTTTGGTTGTTTTTTTTGAGGCAGGGTCTTTCTATGTAGTCTTTCACTGTCCTGGAAACAGAGCTGGCATCAAACTCTCAGAAATCCCTGCCTCTGTTCAGGTGTTGTATTAAGTTATAACCATTACCATGTTTTTTAATTTGTATTTCTTGAAGTCTCAGGTAGACTGTTGAACATTTCTTTAAAGGTTTTTAATATTCATGTTTCACCTTTTTGAGAACTCTGTGGTTAGAACTATACTCTGTTTTTAATTGAGGTTTTTTTTTGTTTGTTTTCTTGATGTCTAGTATTTTTTAGTTCTTTATATATATTTTAGATTATTAGCCCTTTATCATATGAATAATTGCCAAAGATCATTTCCTACTCTGTAGATTGCTGCTTTGCCCAATGAATGATATCCGTTGTCATCCAGAAATTTATCAGCTTCATGGGATCCCATTTATTAGTGTTTGTCTTAGTGTTTGTGTTAATGATATTCTGTTCAAAAAACCCTTTCCTGTGCTTATAAGTTCCTACTATTTCCTACTTTGCCTTCTATCAGATCCATGGTATCTTATCTTAAGTTGAGGCACTGATCCTCTTGGAGCTAAGTTTTGTGCATGTTGATAGGTGTCTATTTCCATTCCTTAACATGCAGTCATCCACTTTGACAAATACCCTTGGTTAGAGATGCTGTCTTTTCTCCAGTGTGCATTTTTGGCTTCGTTGTAAAAATTAAGTGCTCATAGGTGTTATGGCTTTATGTCTGGTTCTTCAGTCTAGTCCATTGATTAATGTGTTTACACCTGTGCCAAACTACATGATTTTTATTTTTATAGCTCTTTTGTACATCTTAAAATTTGGGATTCATTATTAAGGATTGTTTTAACTACTCTGTTTGTTTTGTTTTGTTTTGTTTTGTTTTGTTTTGTTTTGTTTTGTGGGTGTATGTCTTTCTACATGAACTTGAAGATTTTTTTAAATTTTCTGTAAAGTATTCTATTGTAATTTTGATGGATACTGCATTGAATTAGTAGATTGATAGAGTAGCCATTTTTGTAATATTAATCCTCCATGATCATGGGAGATCTTTACCCCTTCTGTTAAGACAAATATTGTATGTTTTCTATTGTATGTGTATATTAGCTTCTAAGCCACTGGTGTGTATGCTATAAATCAAATAATCAGAGAGTTGGTATCTAGTAAGAGTCCAAGGAGAGGAGAGGTTCTCTAAAGGAAGAGAAAATAGAATAGAGTATTATGGAAAAATAAAGGAAAAAATAATAAAAAATTAAATAATAAGAGGGATTGGAGAAAAGAGTAAAGAAAAAGGGTCAACTAACACTAAGGGGGCATTTGAGGGGCCATATAGAAACTGATTTTAGAAACTTTTGGAAATATGCAATATATGGAATGAGTTTAGAAACTTATGAAAATATGCAATATATGGAGAAACTAAATAATAGAAGAGACAAAGCTCCAAATAGACACTTTAAGCAACCAATTCAAAAATAAATCTCAGGAATGAGTTGCATCTTGTTGAATCATTGATCTAAAGAAACCCTGTAAACATCATAGGCTATTGCCACAGTTATTGGCTGTTCTCCACAACCATATGATGAGGCCCTATTGCTGAAGACAGCATTTGATTAAGTCATAGAACATGAAAAAATATAGCTGGTGTCTAAGCTTCATCACTACAGTCTATCATTCATGATACTGGATAGAACCCTGTATATTACCAGAGGAGAAAAATAATTATTTTCATCACCCAGTTACAAACTCTGTTACCTAGCAGGGTCAATAGCAATCTTCCTGCAAGATATACTGGCACAACAGTGACATAAATATTATAACAATAACCAACCAACCACTCTTTGCTTCCATTTATGATATGTGATCCACACCTGACATTCCTAAAGTGTCAAAGAACCTAAGACTGAAAAGGGTATCACAGGCCTCATGGAAAATTATTACTTCTGTTCTTCTAAAAGAAAATAGCAATAATGATTTCTAATCCCATATTGATTTATCCATAGTTCAGTACCTCACTCTTCCCACATCAGAGAAGCTTCTTCTTGCAGTAGACTGTAATTAACACAGAGCCGCACAACTGAACAATATGTAGAACGTGAGAGACTTCGGAGCACTCAGTCTTAATAAGATGTTTTCATGAAATCATTCCTCTCAATTGTCAAGGATCTATGCAGAAGAGGAGGCAGAAAGATTGTTAGAGCCAGAGGAGATGTATGACTCTAAGGAAAGAGTCTTCCAGATACAAAACTATAGGCACAAGCTGACACAGGTTCTACCCAGATAAGGTCCCAGCCCTAAGAGAGAAAAGTGGACTGAGTTCCACCCTTAACCAAGAAGTTATCTGCAATTGATACTTCCTGGAAAAGAGGAAATCAGTTTTCTTTGCTGGAGTATCACTGTACATATCAACTACAATCAAGAGTAGACCCCATGGCAAGAATTCGTTGGCCAGCACAAATTTACAATTTTTTTGATCTTTTTGTTTTGTTTTGCCTTGTCTTGACATTTCCATCACATTGGTCTTTGTGTTTTAATAGTTTGTTTGTTTGTTTTCTTGTTTGATTTTTGTTTGGGTTTCTTAGTTGGGGGGTTGCTTTTAAAGAGAGAAAAGGGACATAGAAAGGTAGGAAGGTAGAGAAGATATAGAAGAATTTGAGGGAGAACATGATTGAAATATGTTTTATGAAATCAAATATTTAAACATAAAAATAAAACAAAAATATGTAAAAAAAAAAAAAAGCAAAAAAACAAAAATGTTTTCCCAAACTTATTACTCTTTTTCATGCTGTGACTTTTACAACAAAGGTTAACTCTTGTCTATGTCTACACAACACCATACCAAAATCTCAGAGACTTAGAAAAACATTTATATATTACATTGTAAGTTGTGTATATCAGGATTCCTGGCATGATTTCACAAGGTCCTCCACCTGGGTTCCCACAAGCTATAATCAATGCATCAGCCAGTTAAATTCTCTTCTGGAAGTCTGACAGGCTAAAAATCCACTTCCAAGTTGACTCCACTTTTGGCACACACAGTTCCCTACACAATACAAAGCAATTCAATTCTTCCTCAAAAGATGACTCATTCAATCACTTTCTCCACTCTTCCTTGTTCTTTAAATTTCAACCTGAGGGATGGGAAACAAGAGAAATGAGTTTTCTCAGCCAGCATTTTTTTTCAAGATTTGCACAAAGAATCCATGTTATAAGATTTACATGATCGAGGATTAACAAAGAGAAACATTCTGGGATCTCTGGTCCTGGGGATCAGGCACACTTTCTAAATTTACATGGATACTTTTGGGTAGTAGATCTATAGAGTATAATTTTTCTCTTTTTTACATAAAATATTAATATTTTATTAATTTTGATTATATAAAATTTTATTATTTTATTGAATATTTTATTTACCTTTCAAATATTATCGTCTTTCTGGTTCCACCCCCCTAACCCCCCTTCCAATCCCTCCTCCTCCTGCTTTTGTGAAGATGTTCCCCCACCCACCTACCCACTTCTGCCTCCCCTCCCTGGCATTCCCCTACACTGGGGCATCTAGCCTTCACAGGACCAAGGGCCTCTCCTCCCATTGATTCCAGATAAGGTCATCCTCTGTTACATATGTGGCTGGAGCCATGGATCGCTCTGTGTGTACAGATCGCTTTCGTTTGTGGTTTAGTCCCTGGGAGTTCTGGGGGCCTGGTTAGTTTTTATTTTTGTTCTTCCTATGGGGTTGCAAACTCCTTCAGCCCCTTCAGTCCTTTATCTAACTCCTCCACTGAGGACCCCGTGCTCAGTCCAATGGTTGGCTAGGAGCATCTGTCTCTGTATATGTCAGGCTCTATCAGAGCCTCTCAGGAGACAGCTATATCAGGCTCCTGTCAGCAAGCACTTCTTGGCATCAGCAATAGTGTCTGGGATTGGTATCTATATATGAGATGCCCCAGGTGGGCAATTTTTCAAGTCAAATAACTATGCTATATGTGAAAAATTATAAGAAAGATAGTCATACAATGCTAGCAAGAATTATGAAAGACTACTGAGGAAACCCCATGAATAGTGGCACGTGTAAATCAATAATCTACAAAAGGTATAATAGTTAAAACACTTTTAAAAAGACATTGGCACTATAAGAATAAGAAATATATAAAAAATAAACCAGTAAAAATTACAGTAATAACTAATTTTTAAAAAGATACTAAAACTTAAGAATGAATACATGAATTAGAAGAGTATATTAGTTGCTTCAATACTAATAAGGACAGATAGAAAACTGGAAGGTACAGAATTTAAGCTTAAATACATGAGAAATAGAAGAGAAAATATCAATAGTCAAAACCATCAGATGTTTAACTATAGAAAGGCTTCATTCAACACATTCTTTCTAGAGCTCACTCAAGACAAATGATGTTGCAGAGATTTTTGTTATTTCCAAATAAGAATAACAATGAATAAAAGAACATGTGGTAAAATGTTAGCTTGTTAGCTTCAGTGATTTAAAACCATCTACCACATAAATCCGGGGGATCAAACTCAGGTCATCAGACTTGGTAGAAAGCCGTAACCTGCAGATCCACTCACTAGTCCTATTTCTGGTTTGATGTCATCTGCTAATGTCCACATTCCTTATAGTTTTTAAAAATACTTATTAGAAAAGTAAGCATAATCATAGAATTATTTTATTTTGTATTCCATACATTTATCTAAAAGTTTTGTAATGTACCCAGAATCCTAACATATAAACATATTATTCTCAGTCAATTATCTTTCTCCTGCCTCTTTCAATCCTACTGCTCTTGAACTTGCTCCCTGGCAGTCTGGTTTTCAGGCTTCCAGATTTAACTTCAGACAGTTACTTTGCCATTGGCTTGCCAGCTACATGACTGTCCTGCCATCAACCTTAGGTCTGTTCCCTTCTCTGATCATTTCTTCAGATCTTTGGTTCTCTTACACTGCCCGATGATGACAAACTTGAACATGGGAAAGACTCAGCCTTCAGTTGCCATCCTGCCTTGATGTGCCCATGTGTTGTCACTGATCCTTAAGAAAGTATTAACTTGCAGGATAAGTGAGGGAAAGAAGGGAAGGAATGAAAGAAGAGGAAACATGGACAATGAACAGTGGTACAGAGTACTGGGAGAGCCACCCTTTCAGAGAGCTTAAGGAAAAGAATGCCCCTCCCTCTACAGACTCAGTCATGACACAGAGCATGTACATACAGTTGGAAAACTTTCAAGAGAAAAATTAAAAGACTAGATGAGTCTGATTTTCAAATGTTCAGTGCTCTTTGTGCTATAGATTAAGGACATAGATGTGGAATTATCTCTGCAGTTAACTTTGTATTTGAAGTTCCCATACCGCTACCATCTCTCTGAGCCAATTAACCATACCTTTATCGTGCCTCCTGGTGGGGTTATTCAGGATGTGCTAAATGGTTTAATTAAAATCTGTCCTCTCCCTAATGCCCATTTGGAGGAATACCTTTCTCAAAATAGCAATTAAATATATAACAATTCATTACTCAGAGAGCGAAAAACGAATCACCAATTATTCCCTTAAGATAAACAACTTGACGTTCAAGGATCTCATTTAAATCTGACTTTATAAATACAAACGAAAGTTTTTCTTCTTTTTTAAACTGTATTGATCAAATTAATCAAACAAAATAGGGAATTTTAATATTTTATAGTAAAAATTGTCTTGTGAGTATTATGGGGCCAGAAGGGAAATTAAACAGTGACAAAGGTGGTGAGTATTACAGATAGGAAAAACTGGGCGTGCTAGCAGAAAGGGATGAGCCCACATTAAGACCGTCAGGAGCAGGCACTCTACCAAACTCTTCATAAGTGGTATTACATATCTTGTGGAGTTTAATACTACTGCTTATGAAGATGATAATTAGAAAGCTATAGAGATGGTTAAGTAGTTAAGAGCATTTGTTGTTCTCACAATGGACTCAGGCTTGATTCTCAACACTCACATGGAAACTCACATAACTCTGGTTCAGGAAATCTGATGCCCTCTTGTGACATCTGTGGGGACCGGGCATGTACAAGGTTCACAGACATATAGGCAAAGAACACATTCATGCAATTAACATAAAATATATTTATTAAAAGGAAGATAATGAGGATTTGAGAAGTTTAAAGATTTCTTCCAATCACCTAGCTATTGAGAGGTGGCATAATATTTAAGATGTTTACAGGACTCGTGAGGGGCTCCACCCATATTTCCAGTAGGCATTAGTAGAGGGTGTTATTGTCAATATTAAGTTTATAATCCATGGCTATGTCACACATTGCAAAGTTTATCTCAAATTTATCTGGCTTTCTCTTCCTAAGATATGAGTGGAAGTATCTGTTTTACTCAAACCAGTGATCTGCTTTTGGGACCATCGGCAAGGTGAGACATTTCTGGTTTTCTACTGTAATCTAACTTCTCTAGGAAATAACTCAAAGGCCAAAACATAACTGAGATCATGTCTAGAAATCAACAGTGAAAAAAAAAAAAAAGAAATCAACAGTGAAGAACCCATCAGCAAAAGAAAATGAGTCACTAAGCTCAATAAATAAATAAATAAATAAATAAATAAATAAATAAATAGCAAGCTTCTAAACAAAGGACAAAATAGATAGGATATGAATTTTGTAAGGCACTTCAATTAAGGGAACTGAGTGAGCAGCATATGGGCATTATCTTAGTTTTTCATGCTTTCCATTGAATTGATTAATTAGTTAATTCAAGAATAAAATGTTGAAAAAGCAGGGGCTAGGCTACCATGGCTGAGATAAATGCAAAGATAATGAATCCATACATATTGTGCATTTAGTTGAATTCTTAGTTCTCCTTCATTAAATTAGGCCTCAACACAAGCTTCTGTGATAGGTTTGAAAGTTCAATATGTGTGACTTTCATTTAGCTTAATGTAGACTGTCAGAGAGCACCTAAATAGCTAATTATTTCTTCTAGGTCTACTGTTGAGGGAGCTGAACACATGATCTTCTGACATTTCTACCAATACTAAGTTCATTGGAAATGAAAAGAAAATATTAAATTTTAACTTAAAAATATCCTTAAATAGTTAATATATTATTCACCAGACTTTAGTTACCTCTATAGTTTCTAAGTCTGCTCAATGATAGAAAATTATTTCAAAATGGTACTCTAAATTCAATTATTTATTTATAATTGTTGTGAGAATCTCTGCTTTTCTCTCTTTCTTTTCTGTTCTGATAAGCAATCCTTCAATCCAGGAGACTAAAATACTCTCTACACAGGAAGAAAGACTCAGATTGGTCTTTTCAAGTTATTCTGACTATCTGAAAATGTATTTTTAACAGACAAGGTTTATCAGGAGCCTTGCTGTTAATACAACCACGGATTGTATAAATAGCATAAATAACAGTCTTTAAACCAACACTGCAGAATGTTTTGAAAGATAGACAGAGTGGACATGTATGCTGTCATATAGGTATCTTCTTGGAAAATTAGATTTGTTTCTACAAGGTGGACCTTATGGACATAGATGTAGAATTACTGAAGAGAGATGGAATTTACAAATACTAGAAAATGAGGAAGGAAAGGAAACATAGCTAGGCACGCCCCTTAAAAGGTTTTCTGAACAAGTTCACTCCCTGTAGAGGAAAAATATGAAGCTTGTATTTGGAGTGATAAATACTATTTTAGCAAAACAATAGAGAATAGAATCCTTGCAGGCAGAAAAAAATGAAAACAATATTTCTAATCATTAAAACAAAAACAAACAAGAAAAAAGGAAGTTGCTCTTAGTTCTCTGCCTCTGCTGGCTTATGAAAGCAACAAAATATCTCACGCCAAATTCCCACTCACTTTTACATCTTTCATTTACCTTTTCTTTTTCAGTAGCAGAGGATAGCTCCAGCTTTGCATTGTAGACTGCTTTAGAGTCACAAAATGATGATGGATCATGCAATGACTAGAAGTAATAGCCTTTGCAAAGCACTCACCAGTTTCTACCAAGACACTGGAAAAAATATCTCCCTTACTCTCAACCACCAGGACTCCTTAAATTTGTGTGTGTGTGTGTGTGTGCACAGCTGTATTGTAAGGAACAATTAGAAATCAGATAATCATCCCCAGAAAGGATTGCATTCATTTTATATTTTAACACTTCCCTCATTCTAAATAGTTAATTATGAATTTCAAGCATTAAAGAAGAGATTCACAGCCTGAATCAAAAACACTGAAGAGATTTCTTCCAGGAAAGTGCCTCATCTGGTGCCATAAAAGCCAGCGATGATGATGACAGTCCAGCTGCTCAGGTAGGATCACTCACCCTTTATGGACTCCCAGAAGCTCCCTGCAGCATAGCAGAATTCATACTTTTATTGCTTTGTATTCTCTCAGCATGAAGAAGAATTTACATTTCTTAATTGGATTTCTTTCTTTCAGCTCCAGACATTACAACTATCCCACTAATCTCCATTGCTTAGCAGCCCCCAAGAAGCAGTTGTAGGAGTTATTTATAAAGCGAGGTATAAGGCAAACATTTTCAGTAAAATCCAGAGACGACTTATATAGGATTGCCTAAGATACACTGAAATCCAGAACTCCTGACTGTACCTCAACTACAGAATAACAATTTCCAAAGCAAAACTAAAGAATCTGCATTTCAAAGAGCTGTATCATAAGTATAATTAGAACTGTGGATACCAGAATTCATCTGATATAACTTAATGACTGAATTTTTCATTTTAAATTTGATTTTTATCAAATTTATCAGTTTTCAATGGTAAAATGTACCTGGGCTCTTTAGATTCTAAGAATAAAGTTACAAAAAATATGTAGGCCTAGAATTTACTTTGTTAGAATTTCCAACTTTTTAATAAAAGACTGAAGAGAGATATATTAGTCATAATTCTCCAGGAAAACATGAACAATATACATAATGACAAGAGTAATTTCATTGGTTTATAGTTTATAGAATTATGGTTAGGATAGTACCAAAATGTTCACCTGGAAGCTGTGAACCCAAGAGAATAGTTACTGCTCAGGTCATAATGCTGGAAGCCTCAGAATACTATAATTGGTATTGCATCAAGTGGGAGACTGAAGATCAAGGTGTTTACTAGAGAGCTATGGATAATAGATCACATTTAAAAGCTGAAGAACTAGGATTCTTCTGTCTAGGATTCTTTGATGCCAAAGAGAATAGAGGTATACCACCCTCAGAAGAGACCAAAATGCAGATTCGGAAAGCTCTCCTTATGAGAAGAGTCCACTGCTCATGTTGGCAAGCTTTCCAGCTTTTTGTTCCATCTGTGCCCTGGACTACCAGATGGTGATGCCTACATTCAGGGAAAGTATCTTCTCACTTCTTTTACTATCCTGCATGCCAATAAATCTGGAAACAGCCTCAGAGACACACCCCAAAATCTTTACCAATTTTATAGGCACCATTCATTCCAGTTATCCAACCTAACGAGTGCACTTTTATATATATTACAGACACATCTCATACCTTCTGCATCACTCTGACCTTTCAAAACACACTTATCAATAAGAGTATATTCTAAAAGGAAATCCTACCTACTTCAAATTGCTAGTGAAAGTAGACATTGATTGTTGCTCAGCTGTAATTTCTTTTTGTTCTTCAATGCAGTGATAGCTTAGCTATCAGTGTTAATTCAGAATTTTCCTCTTTTAATAAAAGCATATCTGTTAGGGGTTATAGGAATATGACTGGACAACTGAACTATAACTCTTGCTCTATACATTGACTTATATTCAGACTGACATCAAATAGCATAGCTCTTGAAGTATTTACTGGCTAAGCTACAAGATCTTAGCTGTTACTGGTGACATCCTTCTCATCTATAAGAGGAAACAAAGATGACTGAGAAAAAAGGAAAGGGGGAAGAAAATGTTTCAAGTGTTTTATCTAAGAGACTTTCTGTTAGTCCACAAACATTTTCTCAATTAACTCTAACTTTGAGAATATATATTGCAGAAATATTTTATAAATGAAATAAATTTTCTTTTGCTAAACTTGACTAATACAAAATCAGAGCTAACTTTTTTGAAAGCACATGATTTCTCTAGACATAGTAGGAAATCATCAAGTATCAGAAAAGATGACAAAGAAACAGAGGAATAGATTAAAAAAAAAGAGGGCAAAATTAAAAACAAAAATTCTATGGTGGGCTTTATTGAAATCAAGGAATCATTGTTCTGGGCCAAAATAGAAAAGAGTGCTTACAGTGCTTGTCCTAGAGGACTGTTGGAGACTATGTCCTGTTTCCTAAGAAAGAATACCCCTCTAGTGTCCTATTATGGCATTAGCCCCACACAGCAACAGTGATCAGCATTCCTTCATCCAAAGTGAAACAGAAAGAATAAAAGTATATGCTAGTCATCATTTTGCAAACCAAGCTGTAAATATTTTGCAACTAATTTCTTTCCCTGTGCAGACGTCAACTAGAGATGTTTTAGTTTCTATCACAACATTGTCACTAAATATTTTCAGTTAAACATATCTTCTTTCTCCTTGCTATAAATAAGTGACAGTGCCTAAAATCTAGGATTTCCTTCAAAATTGTTTTTTCACATATATTTCATTAATTTATGCATTGGAATTTCCGTTATGAAATGTAGGAGATTCTAAAGCTAACTATCAAAGGCCATGAAGTTTCCTAATATATTTAAGAATGGACAGAAGTCTTTGCACATGCTTCTTACTTCATTAAAATAGTATAGCTCTGTATAATTGACTTTTAGGGTTGGTAGGAAGAGACAGAATATGAGGTTTATAATAATTCTATCCACATGAAAAAATGTTGTGTAAACTTGACTTAGTGGCAGCTGCATATGTTTTAGTGTCAGTGAATCCACCCCAGTGACTTTGTCTATTGTATGTTATGCTAAAAGAACGTTTTAAAGACTAACTCTTTCCTCATCAGAACCTACATGATGTCTATGAGAAATGTTTCTATATTGATTGGTTTTAACATATTAAAAAAATGTGGTTTGTCAGTAGTATCTGTGATAGTTTGAAAGATAACATCCCCCTAGGCTCACATATTTGAATATTTAGGCCCCAACTGATGGAACTGTTTAGGAAGGATTAAGAGGTGCGACCATTTTAGAGGAGCTGTAACACTTAGGGTGATCTTTGAGGTCTTAAATGTCAAACCCAAAAAGCTCAGTCTCTTGTCCCCACACCCTGCCATAAGTGTGTATGCACGTTCATGTGTGCCTGTGTGCGTGTGTGTGTGTGTGTGTGTGTGTGTGTGTGATTTCTGTCTATCTACCTTGTATATATGGGTCAGGAGGTAATCTCTCAGCTACTCTTACAAATTATGCAATGCCTGCCTGCCTGCTGCCGTGCTTCCTTCCATGGTGATCATGGAGTCACTGTCTGAAACTGTAAGTTCCCAACAAACTCATTATTCTGTTATTCTATTATTCTTTGTTATGGTGATTCATCATAACAATTAAAAAGTTAACTAAAACAATTTATACATAGAATTAGCTACTACAAAATTAATAAATTCTAATCTAATGTTGTATGAGATGAATAAATAATAGCTAGATATAGTAACATAATAAACATAACAGCCACATTTGGGGACAAAATAGAAAATAGTAATGTTACAAGCTGTTCATAAGCTGAAATAACAGCAAACATGTTCGGCACTGAGAATTGGAGATCCTGAGTTCTCTGTACTCATAAGGTTCTCTTTGATTGACTTGTGTGAAGGAGGCAAAAAGAGAAAATAATTGAGAACATGGGGGATGACAGGCATGAATCTATTACCTCATTGAGCAAACTTATTATTGCCCAATTACTCCAGCTGCAGAGCTCATGAGTAGGGCTTCAATGTGACATCATAATTTTGTTGATGTTGCTTCCTTCTTTTATTTTTTTCTTTGTATTTTTGTTGGTGATGTCGGTTTCTTGTTTGTTTGTTTGACTGATTTTGGATTTTTCATTATCTGTTTGTTTGCTTTGCATTCTGGTTGTTTTGTTTGTATGTTTTTAAAAGAAAAACTCTCATTCTGCAGCCCTAAATAGCTAGGAACTCAATATATAGATGAGATTAACTTCAAACTCATAGAAATCTGCCTACCTCAGTAACTGATTTCTGGGATTAAAGGTTTATGCTGTACCCATTTCACACCATCTTTTAGAAAGTGCTTTCACTGGGTAGAAATTGACACATATTATAAGATGTTACAATTTTTCAGTTTGTTATTATCTTTTTAGATCATATATAGAAAAGTAAAAATCCTCTTCCTTCAAGTGTCTTAAAGTCATCTTTACATAACTCTCTTAAAACCACTATCAAGATTAGGATTATTTTCTCTTTTTACCACACAGCAGACACATTCCCAAAGGTATATGCTAGGATCAACCAGAACTATCCCTTGTTTCTTTTCCATTTAGAACACAACTTATCCTCAAATGAAAATTCTCTTTTTAAATATTTTTAAACATAGCCCAAAAGAAAAATATGAAAGTTGAATAAGAAAGCAATTCATGCGATAAAATGAAATATAGTTGAGAATGTCTGACTAAATATTCACTAAATATTTGTGATAAAAGGCAAAGCAAACCAAAAAAGCTTAATGAGATATTCTTCACTTATGAACTGGATTTACTGTAGACAGAAATGCATATTTCTGTCATGAAAAAGCAAGTTTGAAAAAGGAAGCTTAAGAGAGACGTTATTGTCATATCGATAATGCAGGCAATAGAGAGAATTGTTCTTCCAGATCCAGGAAACTAGGGCACGGATACTCATTTGTCAAGTAAAATCATTCTTTGTGGAAGGTAGCTTTACCCAAAGTGAAAATTGAATAAGACTAATCTGAGCCTGCCTAATTAACTCTTTTCAAATATAACAATCAGAATAGTTGTTCAATCCCCCTACACCACTACACTACCATCCTTCTCCCCTGTTAAGAAACAACCACAGAGCAGAGTTAGGTGAGAAGCAATGTTCTCTTGGAAGGGAATGACAGCACTGGAGCAAAAACCAGTTTCCAAATTCTTACACCAAAAAGTTTCACCACCTAGTCTAGCATGGTCTCTGAAAGATGAAATAGTAAAGATTCATTCCTTTGAATAGAGTTTCTTTCTCATTATAGGCAGTCCTAGGAAGCAAAAATACCATTAGTTCTCATAACCCTTACTGTGTCAGCAGAGGTTAACACAGCTTTAGGAAAAAGGGGGATGGCTAGAAAATACAAAAAGGAACCAGATTGCTTGTCAAGGTAGGTACAGTGCTACAAATTACTGTGCTCAGTTGCAGTTTTGAAAGTTTCATGGACTTTTTAGGAATGAAGTTATCTCAGCTGTAAGAATAGGAGCTGAACTCATTAAGAACACAAGAACATACACTTGTGGAGTAACTACAAGTAAACACAGAGCTGAGACCACAGTAGACAATAATGGAAAGGCTGCAGCTGAAGAAGGATGAAAGAAAGAGGAGACAAGTACAGACTACTTTCTGTCTACTTAGGAAGTCCCAGCTTGTTAAGGTCACATAAAGAGTCTTTTCTACTTTTCTCTACCTGTTACTATGAAATAACTATGAAATATGAATATTCTTCATTCATTTGCCTTAGCACACACATGCTTCCTACACCCTCTCTGAAACTAAAACAGAAGACAGAAAGGAAAAAGCAAGTACATTTTTAATAGAGGTACATATCACATATTTTTACAGACATCCATATTCCACTCAAGTCAGGGTCAAAGTAGAATCCTCTTTGCTCTCTTTTCACTTAGAGAAACAGAAAACAAAGGACCAAGGGAGCACACTGTGATGGAAGATTCATTATCAGGCAAGATCTGAATCACCATAATTACACACAGTTCATAAGTGCAAATGGTCCCCATCTCTTGGCAGATTAAAAAGCCCAGTGATGAGTAATATTGCTGAGCTAAACACGCCTGGTTAATAAGCCACTCAAATCAACACCCCTCTTATCCCTTGACACACAGGCAAAAATTATATCTGTCAGCCTAATAAAATCTCATTTGTTTTACCTGAAGGTCCTACGAACCACCTGGTGCCTCTCTTTGCACTTCTTATTCCCTATTAACTTTTTCTTGGTAGAAATTAGGGTTTTAATATGATCATTCTTTCCATGAGCTTTCAATTATTAGGCCAATGCATGCATTTGGAAGAAGCAGTCAAATATGATACTATTAGAAGGGGTTGAAAATACCAAACGATATTAACAATTCTAGACTGTAAAATTTAGACTATAATCAACCCTCTGAGTTCTTATAATGACAATTTGTAGAAAATATTATGCAGTGCTAGGTTATATTCATAATGTGCTTATTCCCAGAGGTCTCAGCTTAGCTTAGGAAGGCAATGTCTTGCGGTAGCTAAATCCATTAACTTTTCAGAATTCTAATGCTATTTCATGTTGACATAAAATCTCTACTTCGATTTGAGTCCAGTGAGTGCTTGAGAAACTACATACCAGGTAGAAATACTATTAATATTTTTACATTTAAAATATTTCTGCTTAAAAGTAAGATAGGTATGTCAATCTTGTAATGGGCTGGAGAAATTCCTTGAGCTACAAATAGTGTGGTCATTCATTAGTGTTTACAAAATACCTAATACTGTCAGTAAGAGCAACAATAAATAATGTATATCTCAGTTAAATTTTTTGTATTAAAGTTTGTTTCCTTCTTTCTTGAGAAAATCAGGATTGCTAAGGAAAAGACTCAAAGGACAATGTTTTGTAAGTCAAAAAGGAAGGATGTACATATCACAGGTTCAAACAGTGATTTCACTGAAGGGGACCTAAGGGGAATGGCATACAACAAGGAGGTTTCTGGGTGCTATCGACATGTGAATATAGAAAAGGAAGTGGTCTTTATCAAGCACAACTTGAGTCTACTAAAATTTGCTTTTGTATTCACTATTCTGTTTAATATTTTTAATGCTGTTCTACC
Organism: Mastomys natalensis; assembly: GCA_021653895.1. NCBI lineage: Eukaryota > Metazoa > Chordata > Mammalia > Rodentia > Muridae > Mastomys > Mastomys natalensis. The sequence goes on along the minus strand of JAJTUV010000488.1, from coordinate 553,617 downwards.
CTTAATCATATGGATCTTTCATAGCCTCTGTGTTACATCAGACTGGCGTAGTCAATGTATCCTACATTATGATGGTTTGATCACAAACACTTATTATTTTAACACTGGGAAAACTGCAATCATGTATGTGATAAAGGCCATATCTGATCTCTGATAAAGGTTTTGTTCCGGCCCTGCAGATAGCTATTTTCTTCTTCATATATTCCTGCGTGAGAAGATGCAGAGAACAAACTACCTAGTATCTATTACTATCAGGGCGCTAATCTCAATCTCAAAGCCTCTACCATTCTGCACTAGTTGTTTTCAGAGGTCCTACCTCACCTCTAAATTCCATCATATTGGAAATAAGACTTAAACATTCAGCTTTTCTAAGGGAAAGGTGACACAACAGTCAACCCTCTTCTTTATCCAGCGCCAACTCTTGAAAATTGGGAAATTGGAATGCAATATTTAATTATAGGCATATTTGAAATTCTACTTCTCCAGTACATCAGTGGCCACACCATTTTCTATAGCTTTCTTGTCTTATTGCCTTCCATAATAGAATCCACATAAAGCTTACTCTTCTAATTTTTCTAAGAAAATTTATTTATTATTTAGTTTATACCAGTTACATTTCTTCTTAAAGTTTTATCCTTTATGTGAAAACCAAAATCTGTGTCCATTTTCCTTCCATGGCTTTTAGTTCCAACTCTTGTTTGTATACACACAGGATCAAATAATGAAGTAATTTTATATTGGAACATTCAATATTTACTTTATGGATGGAATCTGTAAGCATGCTTCCACATCTCTTATTTCTAAGGGAATATTGCAGATCTGGTAGATTACTAGAAATGTGCTGTTTAGTAATCCCCTGGGTAAATTCTGATGGATTAATAACTACATATTTACTATGTTATCTATTTTATACCAGCTATGTCGCATAAATAATCTTATTTAATAAACCAAACAGACATCGAATACAGCTAAAGCTTTCCATTTGAGAACTGAAAATTGTATTTTTAAAAGTCATTCACCAAATGCTTGGAACAAAATGAATAAGGTCTAAAATCTGATCTAACTCTGGAACATAGCATCATTACAGATTTGGACCTGCTTTAAGGAAGGAGAAGTAAGCCTGGTGATATTTGTATGACCAAAAACATTATTCCCAGGGTTCAAAGTTATAGTTGTACATGGTAACAATAAATATTAGTAAAAAACAGTTGAGACTTCTAAAATATTTCAAAGTTTTTACCATAGAAAATATCAATAATGCTGTTCATGACAGTTTTCTAGAGTCCTGTGTTTAGAGGACTTTGTAGGAATCTATAGAAGGCATTCTTATTCTGTGATTCAGGCTCTATAAAACCTCTTACATGCCTTTATTAATGATTTAAAAAGATAATATTGTGCCTGATACTCAAACCTGGGTCTTCTGCTTCTGCAACCCACTCTTACCTTTTAACAGAGTGTGCTGTGCCTTCTGTTTCCTTACAGAAAATGTTTTTAGACATTTGTTCTTCCAGCCCTCAGGTGCTCTGCTTTGTATGAGGGGCAGTTATTGTTAATGTCCCCTGGTAGATACAGAAATAGCTCAAACCATAGACAGGTGATTAGTTTGGGAAGCACAGATATAGAGAATGTTAGGGCTTCATTGCTTTCTCTATGCTCATTTTGTATTTGAAGCCCTGACTATACTACTATTAAGTACCATTTCTGATTCTCTTTCTCTTAAAATCTCTGTAATTACTGAAATTAGAACCATGTTCACTATTCAGCAGATCTCTGCTGCTGAATGATCTGAGAAAGCTGAATGTCTGGAAGTTAAAAATTTAATTCCCATGGCATATTTCCAAACTGCAGGGTTTTTTTTTCTAGTATTGCTGGTGATCTAGGAAACTCTATAGTGTAACCTTTCATGTTAACAGATTATCATAACAAACTTTATAATGTTTTCATTTCATATATTGACCTCCAAGGGGTCAAGCTTTCAGCTCTTAAAAATGAATCCTTCATAGTCCAGAGAGATGGAACAGCAGGCAAACGTGCTTGTTACAAAGACTAATAACTTGAATTTGAATTCTATAATCCACATGATGTAAACAAGAGAACTGATTCTTGCAAGTTGTCCTCTGACATTCATATACATTCTATGGCACAAGTGCACTGGCTCACACACTATATCAACCAATAAATGAGAAAAGAAATACATTTTCCTCAGAGTGAGGGAAGGTTCAGTGGGTAAGTACCAGAGATTGGATGACCAGAACATACCTACAACAGGATAGAGTAGTATGCATCTGTGGTCTCAGAGAAACTCAGGAGCAGTGGGTGGCTACTCTGCTTTGCTTTGTTGCTGTGCTACAATACTGACAAAAAGCATCTTGGAGAAGAAACACATTTATTTCATCTTATCATTGGTGTCATAGTCCATCACACAGGGAAGTCATGGCAGGAACTCAAGCAAGAACTTGGAGACAGAAACTGAAGCAGAAACAATGGAAGAACACTGGAGACACTGAGGTGTATACTGTCTTGCTTCCTCTGACTTCCTCAGCTATCTATGTTATACATCCCAACCCCACCATCCCAGTAATGGGACTTCCCACAGTTGTCTGGGAAGTCAACTTCCTCCTGCATCAGTCAAAATTCATGAAAATGCTCCCATAGACACGCAGACAAACCAGCATAATTAAGGCGATTCTTCCGTTGGGTTTCACTCTTCCTAGTTTTCAGTCAAGTTGACCAAAACTAACTAGAACAGTTGGAAAACAGGAGAATCTTTAAGCTCACAGGCCAGCTCAGTATGTTCAGGTCTGAGCAAAAGACATTGCTTCAGTCAAAAAGGAAAATGAGGACTGAGAACTAATATTTGAGGTTGCCCTCTGACCCTGACCTGTGTGCCATGTCATACAAGCGCGCGCGGCGCACACACACACACACACACACACACACACACACTATTTCTATCCATTGTACTTTACTTTCTAGGATCCATTTATGCATATGAGTAGATAAAGTCTTATGTGACTTGATAACTAAACACTACCTATAGACATATGGCAAGGCAAGTACAAAGTCAACCTATTAAACATCAACAACTACGACACACACTTAAATAATTCCATTCACAAATGACTAGCAAAGACTGAAACCAAGTGCATAATGTAATGGGGCACAAGATATCTTTCATTTGAAACAAAAAAAAAATTTTTAAAAAATAATTTTAAGCCAAAAGGAGAGAAAGCTTCACATAATATATAATCTAAATTATGTGAATTTGATTCTTTTAAGCTCTAAGTTGCAAGCTAGCACCTCAAATCTTCCATTGAAAATAATTTATGCTAGAACTGAAATTAGAACATGTTTACAAACTGTAGAGAGAACATCTTGTGAATGTATGATGTCTTACCTGTCAATGAAAGTGTAGTCCTGTAACTTAGGCAGGTAATGATGAAATATCAGGAGGAGAGAGAATTCTGGGAGAGAAGGAGTTGAGGAGATTCACTAGGAAGATGTGACGAGCTTGACACATGGTTCCTAAGCACAAGTAACCAGACATGCGAAACAGTATAGGCTAGAGTCGTATCTTAAGTTATATCTAGCAGAACTGGGCCTTGACCAAGGTATCTGTAAATATATTTTGAGTCTGAGTCTTATTTCTTGGATCATGGGACTGGGAGGAAGAACAGGCCTAACTGTCTATATTAAACACTTTGTTTAGAGTCTAGTATCTTTACCCCACATTCTTTGTCTAGCCAACAGCTCCTACTTTACAATTGTTTGTTCTCTTTGTCTTCATGAAGTGTTTGTCATGCTGTGTTTGATGCCTCCCTGTTCATTTTCAGGTCCTGTCAAACACAACTAGTTTGCTGTCCCAATCTAACAGGCTGACAGCCAGCATCAAATGTTCCCTAATGAAGACACTTTGGTCCACAAAAAGAAACTGGGGTAAAGTTAAAGCTGTTTGTGATCTAGCCCAGAAGACTATTAATGGGACTTCTGAGTCCTTTTCATTTACTCAAGTTTGTCTTGTGGAATTTTAAGCCTTCTCAAAGGAAATGGGGTGGGGCAAAGCCTGTCATATTTCTCTCTCACCTCAACTGCTGATGAATTCAGTAGGCCCTGCTAACTTCATGCACACAGAATGTTAGCTACATTGCTTGGGATGGAAGATCTGCTAGATATGAGGTAGAGCATGTGCACTGGGCCAAGCACATAAATAACTGTCTGATCACTGGTCCATGATGTGAACATGATGTTCCTTTTTCTCATCTAAAATTCCTTGAAATTATGCATTACTCCCCTGCCCACAGCTTCATCACAGTGTGAAATAACCTAACTGGAAAAGAGAGTCTGGTGATAATCACACACTCGGAGGTTAGTGGTTACGCAGTGAAGGGGGTGTGAAATGTGTTGATAGTAAGGGCGAGTTCCTGAGCTGTGAAGTTCATTTTTAATAATATTTCTAGTTAAATGGACACAGAGTTCGTGTCCCTCCAGGCTTTGTTTCATCTGCAAACAACAGTGAAGCCCTTGTCTAATCAAATAAATATTTAAATTTCACTTACTGTGTAGGAGTTGGTGTCAATTCCCCAAGCACAGTTAATGTGAATTTCAGAGAGTATCTTCCAGCTACCAGACTGTGAACTTCATATGCACTATCACATATGCGGGACTCCCTTCCAGCAAGGGTACATAACTCATACAAGTCACAATATGGGCAGGCAGTGGGACCAGAATTTGAACATAGAATTGCCTCTTTAGAGAACCTAACTTCACAACTAGCACATTTCTGAAACAACAATTACAACAAAAACAGTATAACTATGTTGAACTAAGTCAGATATAGAGACAATTAAAGAATCAATGAATCTCATAAGGCTGAAATGACTTATTCCTTTCTTCTACCTCACATAAAATCACTTCCAGTGAGCAACCCTTTCTGTTTTCTCTATTTTTTGTACAGGAATATATATTTAGTTCGTCATCTGATACCTAAAATACCTAATTTCTATGTGACTTAATCATAGCTGATAGGATATAAATAACAATAATGTATGTCACGTGCAGAAAAAGTTCTACAATCAGGGAAACAATGTATATCTGAAATATCTTTATTCCAGAAATGAAAGATCAGATCGCTTAAAGAATGAAGGACAGTATAGCTAAGAGACTTTGAAACCCCCTTAAGTGTACTCCAATAACTGGAGGCTCCATCTTGGATATCCAAATGCAGACGATCATCATTGCTTCAGTTTTCATATGCCGGAGTTTTCCTATTCATATGATTTTACTTGTACCTCCAAAGTTAGTCATTCTTGTTCAATAGAAGATATAAATGCATCAGGAAATATTGAGTTGCCTAATCCATATGCTTCTAGGTGAGAAGTAGCACTGTAAAGCTCTTCCGTGTGCAGCATTCTCAGACTCTGAAAAGGTATCTTGTTTAAAGGGTTTTTTAATAAAAATAATAATAGATAGATAGATAGATAGATAGATAGATAGATAGATAGATAGATAGATAGATGATAGATTTGGGGCTGCTGTGATTGTCACATTTCTGTTGTTGCATTTACTGTTTAAATGAAATGAAGATTAAAGGAAGTACAGTATTCCTAGGTAAAAGAAAGCTGCGATGCTCCTTATGTTTATGTGAGAATAACATGAGCTTTGATCAGTCATGAGTTTGGGGATCTGCTGGTGACAGGGTTAATGATAGTTAAAATACTGGGGGGTTCTGTGGAGATGATCCTATGAACAAGTGTTTTTGCTGAGGAAGAATGAGGGCCTGAGTTTGGATTTGCAATAACCACATAAGAGTCAAAGATAAGAAAATTGCAAGGAGTTACTGGGCAACCAGACTCTAAAAACAGTGAGTTTCGGATTCAGAGGGAAACCTTGTTTCAAAAATATGATGGACAGTGACAGCTGACATCAAGCTCTGACAACACACACTCACAAATGAGTACACTTATGGCCTGTACACCTATGGCCTGCACGCCTATGGCCTGCACACCTATGTCCTGCACACCTATGGCCTGCACGCCTATGACCTGCACACCTATGGCCTGCACACCTATGGCCTGCACACCTATGGCCTGCAGACAAGCACACTCAGAGATGAGCACACCTACTCACCCATCTGTTCTCAAACCCCTACAATACACCATCTACTCACGCGTTACACGAAGAGAAAAACAATGAAATCAATTTTACTAGGTCATCAATAGAGATAAAACAGGTTCTTCTTAAACATAAATGTGTATATAAATGTAATAAATGCAAGCTCTTGCCTACACACTCAACGATAAGCATACCTTCCCACCCATCTGTCCTCAAACCACCCCCACATACACCTTCTGCTCACACATCACACTTAAAGAAAAACAATGAAATCAATGTTAATGAGTCATTAATAGATACAAATATAGTTTCTCCTTAAAGATAAATGTGTAGAAAGCAAGATTATTTATTATTAGATTAATATGTTATAACCAGAGACTCAGAGAAATCTGAACTATTTGAGTATCCTCTAATTCAATATTCACAGGTACATTGCCTAAGAAAAATCTAACAGGAATAATGAGATAAACTGTTAAAATAGTGATATATTATAACCTGATAAATAGAATACAAACCGATAAAGTCATGAAATGTAATCAATTGAAAGTTTGCAAGAAAGGCTGCTTTATTTCTCCTAATCTCATTTGTTCATTAGTTGAAAGCACAGGGTGTTCTTTATAATGTAATAAGAATATGAGATCTTGCCTGGGATCATCCTACAAAATTGAGTGGTGAAATGTAAGTTGAGCTAGAAAGCCTTAAAATTATGACAGCAACAGAAGAATTCATGCAAATGGCCCAATATGGATCATTTTGCAGTTGAAACAAACACATTTGACTTAGCAATACTGAAATGTGGCCTGAGGAGAATGGAGGCACTTTACTGCTTGAACTTCTGACTATATGCCTGCACTACAGTTGCATTGAGCTCTTTGTGCATAAGAAATTAAATGTCTGGAGAATTCAGTTCCCAATTTTTTCTAAAATTCTTCAGAAAAAAATGGGTGTTTACACTTTACTTCTAACTGTGCTTTAAATTTGAGAGGTTTTCAAAATAAATCATTTCTCAATAGAACATAAATGCTTTCATCTCTAAATGATCAAATTATATATTATATACTGTTTATATGTGAATTTTAAGGCAGTTAAGTCATTAACATATATGCCTATTGGTTTAGGCTTAAAATAGCTACATGCCATGCTTTCTACACCAAAGGAATAAAATATACTGCCATTATCCACATGTCTTCAATGGTAAGTCAAGGGTTTTGTGTCATGATGAATACTATGTGAATCTTTAAGGTTGGTATAATTATGTTAATAGTCATTCTGAAAAAATTTTGTAACATACCTAGTGATATGGGGTATTGACTGTTATTCTATGACCCATCAATTTCTTGAGGTCATTTCTGAAATGCTATTACTTTAACTTTGTGTCTTACTGTTTTTCCATATCATACTTCCTTGGTTCATCTCAAAGGAAGTTCCATTCCTACATGTACCAGTGCTTAGTGACATGGGAGGCTGTCTTGGTTAAGGTTTTCCTGCTGTGAACAAACACCATGACCATGGCAAGTCTTATAATGGACAACATTTAATTGGGACTGGCTTACAGGTTCAGAGGTTCAGTCCATTATCATCAAGGTGGGAGCATGGCAGTATCTGGGCAGACATGGTTCAGAAGTTGCTGAAAGTGCTATATCTTCATCTGAAGGCTGCTAGCAGAATAATAGCTTCCAGGCAGCTAGGATGAGGGTCATAAAGCCCACACTCAGTGACACACCTATTCCAACAAAGTCACACCTACTCCAACAGGGCCACACCTTCTAAGAGTGCCACTCCCTGGGGTGAGCATAGACAAACCATAACAGAGACATTCAGTGATCCCAGACACAAACCTTTTGATAGCAACTCTTAAACCTTAGGTTGTTTTTTGTTTTGTTTTGCTTTTCCCTCTTTTTTTTAGTTTGTAGCTATGAATAACAAATTCATAATTCTTCTGATCAAATTCCCTAGCACTCTGCATTCTTCATTGGACAGAACAGTATGAAATGCTTAGCAATGAATCTGTGTGCTCTATATAGACTCTGCTTTTTCTTAGGCATGTGGGCTTTGATCCCTGGGGAGGGCACTTGCAAAAAAGGATTGCAGAAATATAAAAACATTTACATCACCTAGGTTATTGTTAGTGTTGTATCTTGAAATGAGGATCCTATGTTAATTTATTTGAGAAAGCTTCCATCCACTAAACATTTGTTCAACCACATTCCCCAAAGAATTCTGTTTAGGAACCAGGAAATATAAATGGCATTTGAAATAAATGTAATCACAACATCTCTGCCAGTTGGGCATTAAAATTTAAACCTGAAAAATGCCATTGACTGATGCTGAGAGTGACATATTTCTCAGGTCTTTTTAGTCCTTTACATTCTTCTGTCTAGTAGATATATTTCTATTTTATTCAGCTTTTACGATGGAAAAGCAGTTTCCAAGTCTTGTATTTCTTTATCTTGCATAGTGATTACTATTCCTAGTCTCTGAGAATATTTCCTTTTCACTAAATCCACTATTTATCACAACATTTTATTTACTTTAATTCTTCTAAAACAAAACATGTAAGATCACATACTGAAAACTAAACAATTAAAAAGACCCACTTACTATGGACCACATGCTTGCTATACTTTGTGTGTGTAAGTTATGAGAGTCGAGCTTAGTGTACCCAGTTTGAGTTACAACTAAAAATCTTTTATGGTATGTCTTTCCAGCTCACAATGATATCTTGTTGTGGGAGTCATAGTTCTGTGTATGATTATTCAGCATACACTAAGTCAGGAGAGCAACATGTACCCCAAATAAGCTATCCCTGTCACACTGCCAGAAAGTTAAGATGACAATTGAGAAAAATAATATCATTTGTATCTGGCCTAATCATCAGGAGAGACTCTGGACATACTTGGACTTGACATAGGTTGAGCATGAAAACATTAAAGCATGAAAAAAGTGAAGTTGATATGCAAATAAAGCAGAGACAAAGTCTGGGCTAGAAGAGATTCTTGGATTTCTGATTAATCTTTTGGCCTTGAAGCCTATGAGAGTCCCAAGCCCACGAATTCATCTCTCTCCTTTCTACAGCTAATGCCAGTTAAAAATATTTTTCTTCCATTTTAATGATGTGAATATTAGAATACTAAATTGTTCATAACACTGGAATCTCTGATCAAAATGTACTGTCAGAAAAAATGACAACTGTCTGAAAAGAGAAAGAGAGAGAGAGAGAGACAGAGAAAGAGACTCAATTGTACCCAAGTCTCTGAAACTGTGAAGTTTCATGAACTTCTCATGAAGTTTATTATGATGTTAAGGAAGAGGTGGTAGGGAGGATAGAATTACCAACAAAAATGGCTTAAATATGTGCATAGTAGATACCACAGGTCAAATTATTACACATGAGATTAAGAAAAATTTTCTATAAGGACTATGTAAATAATTCACATATACAGGGGATAATGTTTTATATGTCTATATGTATAGTTTATAGGTCATATATTTATATTACATCATATACACATATGAATGTTATAATTAAATATGTATACTAATGTACTTTCTGTAATTATATTTACAAATGCCATCTATGTATCTGCCTGACACAATTTCAAAGACTGCTTTATGAACTCAGTATCAATTTTAGGTGATAAGTGCTTTTGTTTCCCAAGTCTATATTAAGTTATAAAAATATACTATAAAACTAAATTCTTATACTGCAAATTTAAAACAGATCATTAGACCTGTGTATTATGAACTTTCTGACCTCTAAATTTTAAGAACTGAAATGTTTTTAATTTTGTCCAACCTTGGTATATGAGAGATTTTGCTTTATCTTACTGTATCTTGTTGTGTCTTAGTGGCCTATTCTTTTCTGAAGAAAAAAAGAAGGGAGGTGGATCTCTGGGAGAGGGAAGGTGGGGATGCAATCGAGAAAGGAATGGAAGGAGGGGAACTGTGCTCAGGATGAGAGAATCTATTTTCAAGAAAAAAAAAGGTAAACTATTGTCAATCAAAATATAAAAATATAGAATAGAAATAAAAGTACATATAAAAAATCCACCATATGGTCCCCAAAAGGCTTTTAAAATATCATGAACTACATATAAAGATGCCTAGCTGGTGGAAAATACAAATTTCAGGTTTCATGTTAATGGCCAGAACCTAGGAAAATCTCTTATAAAATGAGTCAGTAAAAGAACATTTTATCGAAAAAGGGGCTTTGATTTTACAAAGTATGAGAATTTGACAATTTCTGTCCTCAAAAACTTTTGCATAAAGATTTCAAAATAAAACAAATATATTTTATACTTAAAGAGAATTAAGTTTTGATTTTTCTGAGAAGAAGATTTCACAAAAATGGGTAATGCCTCTCTTAGCAGCACACTGTAACAGAATATTTTCAACCTAAACAATGAAAGAACATTGATCTCAGCAAGAACACAATGACATATGAAACATAATAGCAGAAAAGAAGAAAAAAGCAGAGCAGTATGAATGCTTACCAAGTTTAAAATCTAGGAAAATAAACAATTGTACATGGTGTGGTCCACAAAATGTTCTTACAAATGTTTACATAGACTTGTTTAGTTTAAAAAAAGAAAAACAGTTTTAAAAAAGAAACTACCAAGGGAGCTCACGAGCTAAGCTTAGTCAGGGCCTTACTCAATATCGAATTTTAAAGCAGCAGCTGTATTAATAAAACATTATGGAAAAGTTGCTTCTGCTTACACTGTTTAGGAGTGTTTGGTCAGCTGGAGACAACACAAATACAATGCTCCAGAGTTCTTGTTTCTCTTACTTCATGATAGATTAGAAATCTGGCATATTTGGAGGATTTGGGTCCATCCAGAACCAGATTAAAAGACAGGTTTGACAAGTTGGTCTAAGCTTGAGGCCTTGTGAGTTTACCCCATTTCCACATTTAATGTCAACTTTGTTCAGCTCATATTTAGGCAGCCATGTTATTGAGACTTTATGGGTATAGCTTCTGACATTTCTAGGAGACGGATTCTTACGCAAACTTCTGATCTCTGGCTCTTAAAATCTTCCTACCCCTTCTCCCCTGAGCCCTGACTGCAGGAGTTGTGCTATAGATATACCAGTTGGAACTGAGCTTCTCAACTCGATATTTTGATTGGTTGTGTTTTTCTGTATTATTTATTATATAAATAGTGAAGAAGAGTTTAATGAGGGATGATAACTATACTATTTGCCATTCTTCAGAATCATATATATATATATATATATATCTTGTTATTTACTGCCATATATACTGTTATATATGACAGTAAATCATAACAAAATGTATTTTAAGATAATTATTTGGTGTGTATATATTTTACCATTTTGTAAGCTTCAAAAAAATTAATGATACTAACGATAAGGACATGCATGCATGTATTTTCATGGAAAGAATTAAACCTTGGCTGCATATGTGATATCTCAAGATGTAACATCCTTAGTGTTTTCAGATTTGTCTGTAGTTTGATTTCACAATCAGCAATGTTGAGAACGCTATTTCACTTCAGTGTCTAGCACAAATTGGCAGAATTATCCATGCCTATATTCTAGTTCTAAGCCAAAATTAATTCAATAAAGATTTATAAAACATACTCTAGCAACTCAAAGAGCAATATTTCAAAACTGAAGTATTCTAAAATATTACAAGCACATACAAATTTGATACTTGTAAGAAGGAAAATATTAAAAGTCTTCAGTTTCAATAATTATGTCAGTATGCTTCTCTTTGAGCAATGAACTGTGTGTATACAGTGAAACCATTCCAATTCATAACCTTATCATGTTTCTGATATGAGCCAAGTTCTTGCAAGCAAATTGGTTCTTATGCATGGTGTCACTATGCACACAGCAAGGTGCACAAGCCCTGTGTTTAGAACCAGTTCTACTTGTGCAGTTACACAATAATATATGACAGAGCTCTGCCAGAAACACCTTAGATCCTTTAGTGTCTGCTTTTCAATTAATTAGCAGTCTGGCACTTCAGAAGTATTGCAATATTGCCAGATTTTTAATGGCTCCTACATTCAGATATGAGATGCCACATGGGTCACAACTCAGAGTTCAAATATTGTGATCTAGGTCATGTGCTCCAACAGTGATCCTAGATACCCATGGGAAAGAGAGGGAAAACAGAGAAAGGAAAAACAGTTGGTGTGGGTTAGGCAACCAGCATTTTATTAATAGACCACAATGACTTTTGGCATCTTTAACTAGTTACGTTTAGTTCACAGGCATAACATACACTATACTTCTTGAAATCCTATAATGTTTTGAAACTTGTCTATAGCCTAGAAGAATTAAACAGTATATTCTAAATGATCATAAAATAGTCTCTCAGGAAAAAAAAGTCAAAGATTTGGTGGGTGATTATTTTTATGTTATTCTAACCATGTCATATAAAGTAAAAGAAAGATACTATTAGCTCACCTCCCAATGTACAGATAAAATAAATCAACTAAATATATGGCTAATCAAAAATCATGGAGAAATTAGTACAACCTGAGATATCAGCTCAAATTTTCACTTGCTTGACTATACAGTTTAAAAGAGTATTTGTTTTGTGTAAATGATGGCCACAAACCATAATTTCTGTTGGTTCGACTCCCATACTGTTTTAATATCTTTCTAAAATATCAAAGATTGGCTACTATTAATTAGAGTACATGATAGTAATTTATTTGTAAAGGTTAATTTTTGGAATCATTAAATTTATAAAATCTATTGTCACATTATTCTCTTAATCATTTCCTATAAATTATCATGTATAAACAGTTATACATTGCTCAGTCCCCTGAAATCCCATTTTATCAAGTTAGAATTAAATACTGTCCTCCATCTTTCCTGTCTTATGTGGTCCCTCCTACCATTTCTTACACACACACACTTTGCCATTGTGTTTCCACTTACTCAGAGAAATAAACAGGAAACTCTCCGACATTCACAACTCTACACTGTAATAAATTCTATCATCATATCAAATAAGCAAGTACAACCCTGTAAGATTTTAAATATCCCAAACTATCCTTAGTACACTATTATTATTATACTTAGTGACAATTTTTATACAGGTTTCATCACTCTACTTAACCCAACACTTGGATAAATTAATATTAAATACATGCTAGTTCTCTGTACAATGCATATTCCTTAGATTAACTTTCTTTTACCCACTCCTTCCAAATCTACCTTCATTCCACTCCTACACAACCCACCTAACTTTGAGTCCTTTTTCCCTCATCAGACCCAATTGGTGCTGCCAACATATTCTCTGGAATGGGACAAGACCAAGGTCAACACTCTTGAGGAAAACTGACTGTCCTCTTCCAGAAGCTACCAACTGGCAGTAGCTAATAGGTTAACGTGAGATTTCATGTCCCCGCCCCCTTCCATGATGTGACTTGAGCTGGCTTGAAATTGTCTAGATCTGTGCATGCTGCTACAATCACTGTGACAGCTGCCCTGTTCTATCCAGAAAACTGTTTCCTTGTAGTCATACACCAACACTGACGCTTATACTCCTTCCAACCACTCTTCTATGAGCCCAGGAAGAAGAGGGATTATAATATGGATGACATGTTTACAGATAAATGTGCTCTGAAATCTGTTATTCTCTGCCTGATGAGCAGAAGTTAGTCACTTCTTTAAACTCCATCTACTGTAAAAAGAAACTTCTCTGATAAGCATTAAGAAATGCTCTAATCAGCTCGGTATATAGCTCAGTGGTAGAGTACTTGCCTACCAAATTCAGTCCTCTGTGTTTAATCCTTAGTACCACCCATGAGAAAAAGAGTTGCAATAATCAATGGGCACATCTACTCCTAAAGTCTTTTCAATAATTGCTGCTCTAACTATTATAAGTACATGCGTGATATTTAAGTTACATCTGAATACAAGGTGATATTCTCAAGCAAAAGCTCATCTGTTGAAAAGTTCTATTGCCCCTTTCACTTGTGGATGTTGGATTTTGCTTTTTAGTTTGTTGGGGTTGTTTGTTCTTTTCTTGTCCCTCACAAAGTTATTTTTTCTACTATACCTAGCAGGAATTCAAAATATCCCTGTTTTAGAACTTCAGAGTGGGAGGTGTCCAATAAGGACTTTACTTAGAGCTATAAGAAATATAATAGATAAATTTCAAGTGTATTCAAGAGAAAATTTAGTGATTATAAGATTCTGGGAAATGATATTCTTAGACTATAATCTGCATCTGAAAAGAGTGAATTTCTACTGGTCTTTAGGCTGGCTTTATCAGTCCTCCTGCTTCATTCGAATGGTAAGAACAGCTGAAAATTGTGCAAGATGAAGTGTTTTGCAAGAGGCCAAAGACTGTAACCCTAAGGAAGATTAAAGAGCTGTTTTTCTGGAGGATCAGCCTAGATAAATCATGAAGTGTTTTCCTGGTTCTCTGACCTCAGACAGAGCTCCGTAGCTCAGCCTCCTACTGGGCCAGTTGTTCCCACCCCTAACTGTGGAGCAGAATTAATTAGCATCTCTGAAGCTTTTCCACACTACTGTCCAAAGGACAGAGATAACAGTAGCCCCTCAAGCATAATCATCCTGTCAACCTTTCCCACCCAGTGGTGCATTTCAAGAGCTGATGTTTTAGCAGGCATAGTCCTATGGTAAATTTAGCACAGTAACATGAAAAGTGCTATTTCTCTCCAGGGAGAAGGTATTTAATATTTTTCTTTTACAGATTAGTAGCCCTGGATTTATTCTTTATTTCCTGCTACTGAGAATAGCTTTTTATTTTGGCATGTACCCTGTATGGAACTGTTTTCCTCAGCATCTGAAACACCAGCAGCCTCAGAACAATTTCTAGGCAAGGGCACCCAAATGGATGCCTGATGGGATCGAGGATCAGAGCTGCAAAGGGACTGAAGACTACAGCTTGCACACCATCCATCATGTTGCTGTCTGTGGCTCAGAGTGGGCAGTTTGTCGCCTCTGCTGCTCCTGGGAGTGAGAGCCCATCAATCTAAGCATTTCAGAGATGTCTGCTGGGTTTTTCACTCTCTACTAGCTTGCAGATCTGCAGCCTTTCTACAGATGATCCCTGCCCTTCCATCTGCTTTGGCATCTGTACTAGGAGCAAGAGTAGAGCTTCACAGCTGTGGTTTCCTTGGCCCAGACTCCAAGACCAGCTCTGCAGATGCTCTAAGTGCAATATAATTGGGGTAGTCTTTCAACCGCTGCTCTCATGTTCTTTTTGAGTTATGCAGAGAATAAAAGAAAATCCATCCATCAGAAGTAATCTGATAAAAGGAAGATTTTTTTTTCCCTCTGTATTCAGAGAGCCAGAGCAAATTACCTAGGTAAAGGATTAATCAAGATTACTGCTAAAGATGAGTCAAGTTGTTGATGGTCTGTGGTGTGGCACTAAAAATTAACAGGAATCAAAGAATTTGGTTTATAAATTGATACTTTCATGTTTGTCTATCCATTGCTTCTAAGGCTATATAAAAGAACAGCACAGGCTGGATAATTTTAGAAGAACAGAAATTTATTTTTCACACATGGGAGGATGGGGAGTCTAAGATTAAGGAGCAGGGTCTGGAGAATACTAGTGTGCTGAGTGAAACACATAGACATGAGTACAGTATGATATCATCCTTAAGGACTGAACCCTTTTCACCTTGCTCCTCCTAGCACTGTTACAGGGATTAGAAGATTGGTCACAGCTAAAGAAGTTCAAGAACATGGTTCTGGTGTCAGCTCAGCTTTAGTGAAGACTTCATTGAATGACATCATGACGGTAAGAATGTATATGAGAGATGCAGTCTTATAGTAAGACAAGCAAATTACTCTTTGTCTAAGAAGAAACCAAACAGTAATTATCTGTGGAAATACTTGAAGGCCTAATCTCCACCCACTTAGGATCTACCTTATAAAGGCCTCATCACCTCTTAATATAACTACAAGACTCCAATGTTCTATCACATGAGTGCTTAACAGACAAGCCATATCCAACAATATCATGGCTGTTCCATCAGATTCTCTCTCCTGTGTATGTTCTCTGCGTGCTCCCTAGCATTCTGTCTCCAAATTCCAAAACATCTAAGTATTACCATTTTCTGCAGCACATTCATTCACTAAGTGATATTTGGAAATGAGTTTTAAATGCTGGTTTCATCTTCTCTTGAACAACAAACTCCCATATCAGAAAATTGTAATGTATTAAATTGAAAACAAAACCTTATACATACCACAGCATACTAATATTGTTGGATTACTGTTAGTGTGGCATGGCTTTGCTATAATTATTGAACAGCCTCAAATGGTGTAATATAAGTAACTAAATAAAGATCACTTTTAATATTGAAATGCATGCAGTGGTTACTAACTATGTATGAAACTGGTAAAATGTTAAAGCTGACCAAAAAAATTATTGTTTCATTTCTTCTGAGAAAATGTGTTTGGATTTAAAGAATCAGTAATGATGGATACAGTTTACAATGCTCTGGCAATCTGGTATTTTAGGCTCAGAAAAGTCTCATAGATAAAAATGGATTATTTTGTCATTGCTTTTAACTCCCTATAGTTTCTGTTAATAGGCATTTATTATATGCATGGTCGAATGCAACTTAAATGAATTCTATTAGCCATTCATTTATTATACCATTGTTTCTATCATGAAAATGTTTATAGAATATTTTCATTAAAGATTTTGAATTAAAGGCAGATAAGTAGAAAAAAGACTTGAAGAATATTTTTGAAAAGCAATTTTAATTGTTAAAATATTTATCTTTATAGGAGCAAATAAAATACTAGTGTCATGCACGGTAAGAGGCAAAGGCAGTGCTGGGCCTACCACATGGCAGCTTCCCAACCCTCTAACTTCTCTTGTGAAATTCTCCACATGTCAAAGGGACAGCATGAATCTGCTTTTGGGTTGTAATAGTTTCTATACATTATGACTGTTGTTCTTCTTGGTTTAGCTCAAGTCTCACCCATGCCCAACAAGGCTTTCTTAGTTGGAAATTATCTATTTGCCTGAAAGAGACACACAATCAACACAAGTTCAAATAGGAAAGGTTAAAAGAAGGTTGGTTATTGGAAAAGTATAAGAAATGCCAATAAAGAACATGAATGATACCTGGGTTTGCTCACTCACTTCCACTTTGTTTTTCTACAGATGTTTCTGATTTAGTTTCTGTTCTTTTTCTATGTACACCATGTCTGCTGGCCCTGCTTGGACTTGACACAGATTAAGTGCACTAAAAAGAATGAGCTCAGTAAACTCAGATCAAATTCCTAGGAGACAGAATCTAATTGGCTGCTTGAAAGCCAAAGGGTAAACTCCTATGGTCAGGAACTCTGTCACTGAGGGATAATGTTTCTTTCTAATGTTATGGAGGTCATTTCAGCCATGACTGCTTTCCACAAGATCTGCACTTTCCACTCTAGCTTTCATTAATACAGCTATAAGAGGATGTCCATTAAGATGCAAATGCTCCTTTGTTGCCCTTCTGTAGCTGCTTGTTTTCTCATGCTAACCATGTTCCCCAAAAACCTGTTTGCAGGGATTCTACCTGCAGTTAGTTCTGATTGGTAAATAAAGATGCAGACAGCTAATGGCTAGGCAGGGCAGACTAAGGAAGGTCTGTTTGGATTCCTGGGCAAGGGTCCAAGGTAGAAGGAGAAGGGAGAGCCTTCATGCTGCAGTGCTGCAGAATATAAGGAGACACTATGCCTGAGAGGTGTAGGAGAGCAGGAGAGAGAGAGAGAGAGAGAGAGAGAGAGAGAGAGAGAGAGAGAGAGAGAGAGAGAGAGAGAGAACAATCTCCATGTAGGAGGTGGGGTTGCAGCCCCAAGAGGGTTACATGTGTCTGGGTCTGAGGCAGCAAAGATGGAATATACGTTTTAATAAGCAATAACTCAGGAATATCAGAGGGAGGTTCATTAGCCACCTGGGGGATAGGAAATGGCCCAGCCATTGAGCTATTCTAGGCATATCAAAATGTAAAGACTGTATGTCTGTCTCTCATTCAGGAATGTAAAGCATCGGATCCAGTAGCAGGAACGCGTCTTCACAGTCAAGGTAGAATGGAGTAGTATTGATTGGGTACAGCTACACCCTCCCCTTTCATTTTTTTATATTAGTCAACTTTCCATCACTATGACAACATAACTGGCACAATCTACTTCAAATAAAACAGGAGAGAAGATTTATGCTAGCTCACGACCCTTGAGGTTTTAGCTCACAATTTCTTGGCTGCATGGCTTTTGACCAATAGCAAAACCACATACATTGCCAGGGAGCAAGTATATGATAAAGAAAAAATGGCAGGCAGGAAGTACAGAGAGGAAAAAGAGAAGCCTAGAGTCCAGGAAATGTCTTTCTATATTTAAAGTAATAACTTTTAATTGCTTAAATACAAAGAGTAAAAGTTATGTACAATTAAGAAGAAGAAGTATTTACTGAGGAAGTTAATACAATGTACCACATTATACACAAAATATATTTTTTGAACACAGGAAACTGAGATGAGAATGTTCTTCATATTCAACATATCAAAACACCTCCAAACTTGGCCAAGACTGTGCTATTTGTAAACATTAAGGTCAGTTTTCTATTATTAATAACTAGCGACCAGAAGCAGAGAGGATAAATAAAAGTGATAAACCAGTTTTGTAGAGTTTTCCAGCTTCTGAGTTGTAAATTCCATCCCCCAAATCAATTTTAAACCATCAATAATTTGATGTCTGAACACATAATAAAAAACAGATACTCTAAATATCCTCTCATAGGCTCACTTCAGGCTATTTGCCATCTTTTTGCTGTCTCCAAACATGGCAGTTAGCTATGGCAAGGAGATAGGAGAGAAGACCAGAAGGGCAGGAGAATGAATAGAAATATGTAGTAGTGAGGTACAGGGCGAACCTCTAGAAAGTCCCAGAGACCTGGGATGTGAGAGGTTTCCAAAGCTCAATGAGGATGACATTAGCTGAAATGCACAACAATAGGAAAATGGAACCTGAAGAGACTACCTCCAATAAATAAACATGACCCCCAGTTGAGGCATGGAGCCACCCACCCATCTTCAGAAGTTTTGACCCAGAATTGTTCCTATGTAAAGTAAATGCAGGGACAAAAATGGAGAAGAGACTGAAGGAAAGGCCAGCCTAACATGGGATCCATCCCATGCATGTGTATCAAACCCTGATACTATTGCTAATAGCATGTTGTACTTGCAGATAGGAATCTGGCATGGCTGTCCTATGAGAGGTTCTACCAGAAGCTGACTGAGACAGACACAGATACTTCTAGCCAACCATTGGATTGAGGTCAGGGACCCTAATGGAAGAGTTAGGGGAAGGATTGAAAGAGCTGAAGGGGATTGCAACTCCATAGGAAGAACAACAGTGTCAACTAATATGGACCCCTCAGAGTTCCCAGAGACTAAGACACCAACCAAGAAGCATATATGGCCTGGTCCATGGCCCTAGGCACATATGTAACAGAGGACTGCCTTGTTTGGACTCAGTGGAAGAAAATGTGCTTAAACTTGTGGAAACTTGATGTCCCAGGAAAGAGGGATGCTGGGGGGATGAGGTGAGACTGGGGTAGCACCATTTCAGAGGCAGGGAGGAGCAGGATGGGGTGAAGAATTCAAGGAGGGGGAATCAGGAAAGGGGGCAACATTTGGAATGTAAATAATTAACATAATTTAATTTAGAAAAGGAAAAAAAGAAATTAATCTCTTAGTTGGTAATAATCCCTGTTAGGGAAGATTATGGTACAAGTCAATTTTCAGATCAGAAAATGAATATTCAGGCAATGCATGACATCTGACTGAGGACAGGCCTGATAACAGACACAAAAGGTGGAAGAAAGAGCTGGGCATACAGTCTCAGTAGAAATACAGTATGGAAATCAACCCATTCTTACAAATAAATTTTTCCCCTGAAAATATCTACTTAGATCAGGTTTTTTTTCTTTTTTATTGGTTATTTTATTTATTTATATTTCAGTAGCCATCTGCTTTCCCCATTTCCCCTCCCTAGAACCTCCCTTATATCAGTTTTTAATAAATCTGCATGGGCCATTGTCTGACAGCTATTCTCCATTCATAATAAATTTCCTCACTTTAGTACTATTCACAGGTTGTGCTATTATAAGCAGAACTAATTAAGAAGATAGCCCTACACTAGTGTGTAAGCTACGTCACAGAGATTAGCCTCCAAGTTTAGACACATACAACCAAGGTAGAATGGGGCAGTGGCAGGTTAAAGACAGGAGAAAATGCATTTTACTAGATCAAGAACCAATATTCTTACAACACAAAAAAAAAACAGCTTTGGAAACAATAAAAGATTAAATGTGAGTGAAAGTTCAGGTGAAAAATCACAGGTCTCTGTGGTGGTTACAATAGGTATGGCTACAATAGATTTGTGTGTTTGAATCTTGACTGTGGGACTGCATAAGGGTATCTTGGTTCTTGGCTGGGCATGGGCCTAGAACCCCCAAGACTCCAAGGGAGAAACGGCAGGAGTTCGGCCATGTCCCCAGAACCCAGGGTCCTGACAAGCAGTCTAATCTCCATGGACCTACATTTTTTAGTCACGTTGGCCATTACAGCCCCTCCCAAAGTGCACAGGTAGAGGGTGTGAGGCCTCAGGCCCTAGAGATTTACATACTAATGAAGACCAGAGGGTGGAGCCCCCAGAACCTCCCCCTTTCTCCCTCCCTACTTAACTCAGGTCTGTCCTGAGTTTGGGGGTTACATCCAGATCCATCCACCATCCGCCATGACAATAAACCCTTTTGGAACCAAGGACTTCCTCGTATCATTGGGGCCTGCCATCGCCAAAGCTTCCAGCCTCTGGAACCTTAGACTTTCTCCTGTATGTGGGACCCACGGTGTGGAAGTCTCCAGGCAGCCTCCCCCACTGCGGCCCCATTTACCCTCACTTGACCATAGGGAATGGCACTATTAGGAGGTGTGGCCTTGTTGGATAAAGTGTGCCACCGCTTGGTTAGACTTTAAGATTTCCTATGCTCAGTCACTGCCCAGTGTGCAATTCTAGTCTCCTCCTGCTACTGACAGAGAACTGTCTCCTCCTGGCTGCCTTCAATCAAAATGTAGAACTCTCAGTTCTTCCAGCATCATGTCTTCCTGCAAGCTGCCATGCTTCCTACCATGATCTAAAACTCTTTAGTAGACTAAAACTCTAAAACTGTAAGCCAGCCACAATTAAATAACTGAATATTAGGCTTTATGAGAGTTGCCTTGTTCATGGTGTCTCTTTCACAGCAATGAAAATCCTAAGTCCTTATCTCTGGAGCTTCAGACCCGAGGTACAGCAGGCTAGCTGAGAACTTGTTTGTGTTCCATGCTCTTAATCCCAACTGAATTCAACACTGTTAACTCATTTAATCATGGTCCTTTCAATCCACAATACAGATATTGTTCTCCTTTAATTTATAGAATCAAAGAATTTTCAGTACTTCTTTAAGTGTTTTTAATATATTACACACAATTCTATAAATAATTTGATCATACTATTCCCTTCCTCAATTCTTATTCCCTGATCTCCTCTCCCCCCTACCCACCCAACTTTGTGTTCTCTTTCTCAACCTCTCTCTCTCTCTCTTTCTCCCCTCACTCTCTCTAACAAAAACAATTTTAAAAAATGCAGAAATAAGAAAAAGCAAAAGACTAGTAAAAACGAATTTGAGAGAGAATAAACTAAACTAAATGCAAAGGATATTCGTGGTCACCTAATAGTTTTATATGTACTTTCAATAGTTTAGTCTCACAGTAATAGTTGTCAGTGATGTGTTTTTCATATGAAATCATTGCATAAATTGAAGAATTTGCTACTATTTTGTGTACATAAACCAGGCTTGACAATACTTCCAGAGCTTTTCAGGTATTGAGATAATTTTTGCTATATTTGTGTTTTCTCCAAAAGAAATTGTTTAAGAAATTAAATTGCTTTATTCAGTTTTTTTTGTTGTTTGTTGTTGTTGTTTTGCTTTGGGAAACACTGTATTGAAATTTAATGAGGATAACATGGAGTACAGAGACTGGTTTTGAAGAATGGTCCCAATTCATGATAATGGAAGTCTTTTCATCTACTGCTATCTTTTATCTTCTTTCTTCAAAGTCTTAAAACTTTATTTATACATTTCATTGCATTAGATTTATTTGAAGATTCTTTTAGACTACTGTGGACAGGAATGTTTCTCTGCTTTACTTTTCTGTTTGTTTTTTTTTTTTTCCATCATTTCCTATAAGAATAACAATGGTTTTCATGTTTAGTTTTGTATCCTACTCACATGTTGATGATATATATTAGCTGTGGGTGTTTCTAATGATTCCTTAGGGAATTTACATTAGAATTTTATCTGAAAGTGGGAATAATTGGACTCTTTTTATTTTTTGTTTTTCTTTTATCTTCTTCAGTTTTTGCTAAGTCTCCAGGCACTATTTAAATAGGATAGAGACAATGAACATCTGTGACTTTTCCAGATTTTAGTGAAAGTGTTTGAATTTTTATATCTTCAGCATGACTCAGCCTGTTAGCTTTTTTATATTGTCTTTATTTTTCTTTTAATTGAAAATTGGTTATTTTACGTAATATATCCTAAGTATGGTCTCCTTTCCTCTACTGCTTCCAATTTCTCCTGTATCCCTTCCCATCTGCATCTAACCCCTATCTCTATATCATTAGAAAACGAACAGGCTTCTAAGGATAATAATAACAATACATTAAATAATTATAGATATACCTGTATTGTCAGTTCGTGGATAGCCTCAGCCTTGTATTTTGATCCTAGTTCCAGGTACCACGTTTACTTGGGAGGAGCTGCAGAGATGATTGAATTGTTTGGAACTACCTTGATTGTCAGTTCACTTTGAGGACTGAAGATGTTTGATCTGTACACAGTGACCTTAATCTGTCCAATTAAAACCTGTAAAATAAAGGCTAGAGCCAGAGATTGGGCAGTAGAAGGGGGCGGAGAAAAGGGCTTAGGGGAAGAGAGAGTGAGAGAATTCGATATAAAAGGAGGCAGAAGCAGAAGCAGAGGGAGAAGAAGTAGAAGCAGGAGGAAGCAGGCAGAAGGAAGCCAGAGATAGAAGGAACGGATGACAGAGGAGCAGGAGCTCGAAGGACAAGGACGCGGCCTGGATAACGAAAGTTATAAGGGATCTCATAGCCAGGGATTAGACTAGTGTAGCGGTAAACCTGCCCAATCTAGGCATGCTATTTATACCAATAATTATTGAGTTGTGTCTTCCTTTACTGGTCTCCCTCGGTAGGAGATTTACCACGGCAAATTTGGCGAATTAAATAATTTCTTCTACCACAATAGTGAGATAAAACACATCAGAATAGGACAAAATAAACAAACAAAAGACCCCAAGAAGTGAGTGGAAACTTATTTTTTGCACACTCAAAAAACAGCCAAAAAAAAAAAAAAAGAGCCCACTAAAACTGGCAGGCATAATATATATATTATACATTATTGTGGTATATAATATATATATATGTGTGTGTGTTGTGTGATGTGGTTGTATGCGTGTGTGTGTGTGTGAATAAAAACATAATATATACAAAACGGATTTGTAGGGTTAAAAAAGAATAAATACATATAATACTATATCATATATAGATAATATAAATAATTAAGTATTTTTTTTTTTATCTTGACCGAACCATCGATAAGTCCTCCAAGTAGATAAATAGACGATGATATTTTAAAAACTGGAAAATCCCTGACATGATAATATGAGACAGGGAACCTCTAAAAATACCTTTGAGATTGTATTCTGTTGGTCATCTACTGCTGTCCATGCAGCCTACTCTTAAAAATACTTTGTTTCCCCAGTTAGATTCCTAGGAGAAACCTGAATTTTCATTTGCAAGTGGTTATCAATAGGTAATTGCTTCTCAGTCAGGAATAGAACATGTTTCCACTTCTCCTTTCAGCTTTGGGACCCATGTGCTGCAGCCCCATGCCTGCCATGTATATGCACCATAAGTCTCTGTCAGTTCAATATATTTCAATAATATTGATTTTAGAGGAACTTACATTTTGGAGTCAATGATTTCTTTTGGCTCTTAACACATTCTCTGTCTCCTTCCACAGTTCCCTCTGACCTGAACAGAGGGATTCTATGTAGATATTCAGTTTAGAAATGAATGTTCCCAGGTCTCTCTCACTCTGCATAACTTCCTGGTTGTGGGTCTCGTTTTTTCCCATCTGCTGCAGAAGGAGTCTTCTCTGATGATGGTTAGATAAGGCAATGGTCTATGAATATAACAGAATGTCACTAGCAGTCAATTTATTAGGGATGGGGAGGTTGTTTATAAGACAGCAGTATTTGTTTCATCCTGCGTCACTTGGTCATCCAGTTTTAGCTCTGAGTCAGCCAAGAAATACTGGGTATAGGTTCCATCTCATGAAATGAGACTTCAGTCAAATCAGATCTTTCTTGGTTATTCTCACAGCTTTGTGCCACTATGAAACTTAAGAGTTATCTTAGTGTTATGCTATTGATATTCTTCTGTTCAAAGTATTTTCCTGTGCCAAGAGTTCAAGACTGTTCCCAACTTTCTCTTCTATGAAGTTCAGCATATTAGTTTTATTAGAGGTCATATAATCCATATGAAGTTGAGTTTTGGGAAGGGTAATAACTACAGATTTACTTAGATTCTTGTACATGAGTCTTCCAGTATTGCCAGCACAAATTTGACATACGTCATTTTCATCTTCTTCATATTTCTTCAAAGTTATTAATGTTTTTATCGTAAAAGTTTTCACTTGCTGATTAAGTATTCCAAGATTTTCTTATGTTATTATTTTTATTGTAAAGGTTCTATTTCCATTGATCATCTGAGTCTGTTTGTTATATAGGTGTTCATAGATTTAATGTATGAACTTCATTTAATTTCTATATAACAATGTGTCTATCATTGTGCCAATAACATGCTGTTTTTACTGTATATAGCTCTATAGTACAACTTGAAATAGGAGCTGGTTATACCCCAGTAGTTCTTTTATTATTCAGGATTCTTTTAACTGTCCTGGTTTTCTTGTGTTTCTCTATGAAACTATAATTTGTCTTATCAAGGCACGTGAAGAATTGTGCTGTAATTTTTATGGGGATTGCATTGAATCTCTAGATTATTTTAGTAGGACAGACATTTTTAGTGTATTAATCCTACAAATCCATGAGCATGGGGGTTCTTTTCAACTTCTGATATCTTCTTCATATTTTTCTTCAAAAGTTTTAATGTTTTAGTCGTAAAAGTCTTTCACTTGCTTGATTAGAGTTATTCCAAGATTTTCTTATGTTATTTGATTTTATTGTAAAAGGTTCTATTTCTTTGATTTCTTTCTGAGTCTGTTTGTTATTTATATATAGGAGGGTTACTGATCTTGTGAGTTGATATTTATCCAGCTACTTTGATGAAAGGGTGCATCAAGTGTATGTGTTTTCCCAGTGAAAATTTCTAGATTAGTCATAAATACTATTGTATCATCCACAAATAAAGATACTTTTGACTTCTTCCTTTGTAATTTGCATGTCTGTGATCTCCTTATTGGTTATTATTATTATTGCTCTAGCTAAGACTTGAAGTACTATGTTGAATAGGATAATTTGGATATTTCCTCTTTGTTTTTTGGTTAATCTGAATAAAAGTTTGTCAATCTCATTGATTTTTCTCAAAGAATCAACTCTTTATTTGGTTGATTATTTACAGTGTTTTGTTGTTCCTTGTCATGGACAAGCCCCAGCAGTTGACAGGTTTCCAGAGAGGAAATAAGGAGTTAGTGAGAGAGGAGTCAGGTGTGGTGATCAAGGATATCTTGGAGCTCTGACTTACTAGAAATCAGAGTGCTCCTTTATTTATACTGGTTTCATAGAACAAAGACAAAGGTGGAAGAGAGACTAAGTGAATGAACAATAAATGACTGACCAACTTGAGAGCCATTTCATGGGCAAGAACCACTCCCTGACACTATTAATCATACTTGATTATGCTTGTAGACAGGAGTCTGTGCTCTGAAGGCTCCATCCAACAGCTGACCATAACAAATGCAGAGACACACAACCAAACATTAGATGGAGCTGGAGAGTCTTGTGAAAGAGTTGAAAGAAGGATTGAGGGACCAGGAATTCCACAGGAAGACCAACATATTCAACTAACTCTTTACCCATGGGGACTCCCAGAGCCTGAACCACCAATGAAGGAGCATACAAAAGCTGGACCTAGGCCCCCTGCATATTGATAGCAGATGTACAGCTTCGTCTTCATGTGGGGCCCACAAAAACTGCAGGGGGGCTGTCTCTAACTCTGTTGCCTGCCTGTGGATCTTGTTCCCCTAAATGGGCTGCTTTGTCTGGCCTAAGTAGGAGAGGATGTGCCTAGTCCTGCAGTGACTTGATGTGCCAAGGTGGGTTTGTACCCAAGGTAGGAGCTTTGCCTTTTAAGATGAGAAGGATAGGAAAGTGTTGAGGGACTGTGTGTGAGAGGAAGACCTGGTATAGAAGGACTGGGATCTGGGATCAGGATGTAAAGTTAATAAACATAAATTAATGGAAAAAAAGACAAACTAATGGTTATCCAAGGAGTACAGATTATATCATTTTGTCTCTGAGTGTGTGTCTAATTTTTCATTACATGTCTAAGTTTACAAGTTCAGTCACAATAAGAATGTACAAATAGAATATATTTTTTTTATTATCAGCCATGTAACTACAATTCAAGGAACCTAAAGAATGGCTCCACTAAAGCCAACACATTTCTATATGACAATTTAATTTTAGGTTGACAGTATATGCAGTTTTAAAGCACTCTAGACAAACAGAAAATATCTGAACTTGTCTCTTTTTTTAAATAAATAGCAAATACTAATATCTAATCCCCTTTACTTATGTAGTTTCATCATCTATGTTATTAATTAGGAATAACAATAAAGTTATTGCAGTCAATCTATCTTATTTGCTGAGTTCTAGTCCTCTATTCCACTATTACCATGCATGATCTCCTATTTTTAAATTTCATTTTCAGAGAACTCTAAGCATATTGTAAAATGAAGTCTTGAATCTTTTACCAATTCTCTGGGCCAGTTGGTGTTTGTCAACTATCTCTAAGTTTACCATGTTCCAATTTTACCCTTTGGGTTTGGGTGGATACTCCAAAAATGTTCCTGAAGTCATGGTCTCATAAAGAAATTCCTAGCATCTTAGTGCTTATCACGATTTCCAGGGCATAAGGAAGACTGACTTCCAAGTAGGGCCAGATAATGTTATTTCCCTAAAAGCAGAAGAGATAGTAAATTTAGTACTTTCCTAAAAAGACTCTGACAATTTTCTCAGGAAAAGACATAAAATGAATCATAATGCAGAAAGTCCCCAAGAATGTAACACACAGAGACAAAAACCTAAAAGTGAGGGACAGAATGACAGTGATTGCAGCATTAACTGTGACAAACATCTGAGCTGACTTCATGAATTTCACCCTTCCCAGTAGATATGGCTGTGCCTGTTTCCATGTTATTGATTTGAGCCCTATGTTTAACTATTTCTTACTGTATATTCCTTTTGGGTGTAATTTTCTTCTTTATTCTAGAACAAATGTTCCCAATCTGTGGGTCACTACCCCTTTTGGGGTCACATGTAAGAATATCAGGTATCCTCCAGGTCAGGTATTTAGATTACAATTTATAACATTAGCAAATTACAGTTATGAAGGTGCCACAAATTAATTTTATAGTTGGAAGTTACCACAACACAAGGAACTGTATTAAGATATTGAAACATTAGGAAGGTTGAGAACCACTGTTCTAGAGCTGTCAGGTATGATGTTAATTTACTAGATGATATTTCTCCAATTTTTTATGTAGGCAATTAGTGCTATGAATTTGCTTCTTAGAACTGCCTTCATTGTGTTCCATATGTTTGGGTATGCCATGCATTCATTTCCATTCAATTCTAGAAAGTCCTTAATTTCTTAATATCTGTGTTGACCCATTTTTCATTCAGTAGTAAGTTAATTCATTTCCATTATTTTATAAAGCTTTCTGTTGTTTCTGTTGTTGTTGATATCCAGATTTAATCCATGGTGGTCAGATAAGATATAGGGTATTATTTTGATTTTCTGGTATGTGTTGATAACTTTACTTTGTGTCCAAGAAAGTGTTCCATTTTGAAGAATGTTCTATGAGGTACGAAGGAGAAGATATATTCTTTTTGTGTTTGGATGAAGTGTTCTGTAAATATCTGTTAGGTCTCCTTGATTTATAACTTTGGTTAACACTAGCGTTTCTGAATGACCTGTCTTTTAGAGGAAGTCAGACATAAAAGTCATCCTAACATTACTCTGTGAGAGTCAATATGTGGTTTAATCTGTAGTAGACTCTCTTTTATGAATTTTGGTGTCTGTGTTTTGTTATACAAATCCTAAGATTTGCAGTGTCAGCTTGGTGGATTTTTCCTTTGTATATAGTTTCCTTCCTTACTTCTGATTAGTTTTGGTTTTAAGTCGCTTTAGTCAGATATTAAAATGGCTATGCAAGGTTTCTTCTTAGATCCATTTGCTTGAGTTTTTTCCATCCTTTTACCCTGAGGTAATGTCTATCCTTTATGTTAAGGTGTGCTTACTGGTGGCAGCAAAAGATGAATTCTGTTTCTTAATCCATTTTGTTATTCTGTGTTATTTTATTGGGGAATTAAGATCATTGACAGACATTTTAACGAACATTGCTTGTTGATTCCTGTTATGTTGTTGTTGTCATTGTTGATGGTGGTGATAGTGGTAGTGGTGATGGTGGTGGTAGTGGGCGGTGATGGTAGTGTGTGTGTGCACACATTGTCACTCATTTGATTTGTTGATCTGGGATTGTTTATCCCTTGTCTTTTCTTGAGAGTGGTTAACATCTTTGTGTTCCTTCTAGCACCTTCTAGGGGCTAGATTTGTAGGTAGACATTGCTTACTCTTGGTTTTCTTTTGAAATGTCTCATTTTCTCATCTATTGTAATAAAAATTTGGCTGGATATAGTAGTCTGGCCTGGTATCTCTGTTGTGATAAGCACTATATAACATCTTTCCAGGACTTTTTTTGCTTTTTGAGTCTCCATTGAGAAACCAGATATAGTTCTAATAGATTGTCTGCTACAGTCCTGAGGAAGAAACTTCAGGACTAGATTTGGAGAAAAGGAGGGTGAGGAGAAGAGTTACTACAGTTGACTTAACTGCTTCACTTAATGAAGTGGCCTAAAGGTCCCAGGGGTTAATTTGTCTTTATTATGTTGATGTTGCCCTTTTTATTCCTAAACTCTCTGGAACTGTTATCATGAAGCAATGTTATATTTTGTTGAAAGCCTTTATGTTTCTAGTCAAGATGATTGCATTGTTTCTTTCCTTTGATCTGTGTTTGTGATGGATTGCATTTATTGATTTAAATATATTGAAGTATCCCTATATCCCTGAGGTAAAGCTGGCCTTATCATCATGGATAATCTTATGGCATGGTCTTGAATTGCAAATAATTTATTGATATTTTTTGCATCTATGCTCATTAGAAATTTGCTAATAATACCATTTTCATTGAAACTTGTTTGGTTTGGCAATTACTTTAATATTGGCTTCATAAAGGAATTGAAAAGTATTCTTTCCTTTTCCATTTTATAGAATAATTTGATAATAACATTGGTATTAGAACTTCTCTGTATGTCACATACAACTGGGTAATGTTTCCATTTGGCCCTGGCTTTTCTTTTAGCTAGAATGTTTTTAAAAATTGCTCTGCCTCACAGTTGTCATGGACACTTTAATTTATTTAATTCATATTGATTTAGTTTTGATATGTCATATATATCTAGAAATTCATACACATCTTTTAGATTTTCCAGGTTAGTGAAGTATAGATTTAATATTTATTTACTCTAAAATCTTCATACATTTATACAAGGTATTTTGATTGTATTCATACACCACTACCTTCTTCCACTTCTCCCTAGTGCCCTCCACCCCATCTCATTGCTACATTCATGTCCTCTTTTTCTTATATTTTTGTGGCCTCTTTTTAAAAAAATTGTTATTGTGTTACACACACACACAGACACAAAACAAGGCATATATAATAATCAAAGAATTAATATAAAATACAACTTACTTAATCTATTTATATTGTTTATATATATATATATTATATAATATATATATATATATATTTGTATATATAATCCAACCAGTTGGTATTGGCTAACCAATTACAGGCTTCCTTACTAGAAAAGACTGATGCTGCTTCTCTCAGCAGTCATTAATAACTATAGATCTTATTATAGGGATGGACCTTGTAAGATTTACCCCTTCAAGGTGGGTGGTTGGGTAAGGGTGTGGGTTGGTGGGGGAGCACCATCTCAGAAGCAAGGGGAGATGGGTGAAGAACTCTTGGAGAGAGACTAAAAGGGGCAACATTTGGAATATAAATAAATAAAAGAGTTAAAAACATATTTACCCCATCCATGTTGGTATGTCAACTGTTACTGCTCAGATATTTTTATGCTGCAATATTGCTGATATTTCATGGGTACAGTTTTCCTGTCATATGCAAAAGGCACAATCGACACTGGGTATTCTAATACTCTTGCTATTGCAATATTTTTGTTCCATCTTCCATGATATACCCTGAACTTTAATTTTAGTAGATGTATTACAGATGTATTGTTTAGGGCTCAGCACCCATCCTGGCAGGTTTTACGTCAACTTGAAATATTATGAAGTCATCTAAAGAAGGGAACATTAATTAAGGGAATAGATCCATAAGATTGGATGGAAAGTAAGTCTGTGGTACATTTTCTTGATTAATAACTGATGTGAGAGGGCTCATCCCATAGTTGATGATGCTACTTCTGGGCTAGTGGTTCTGCCGGATAGTACAACAATATATCTGAACAATCTATGAGCAAGCGAGTAAGCATCCTTTCCCCATGACTTCTGCTTCAGATTCTGTCTCCAAAATCCTTCCTTGAGTTCCTTCAATGGTAGACTGTGACATAGATCTGTAAACTCAAGTAAATCCTTACATCTCCAATTTGCTGTTAGTCTTGGTGTTGTGTTGAAACTCACACTATGCTGGGCGGTGGTGGCACATGCCTTTAATCCCAGCACTTGGGAGGCAGAGGCAGGCGGATTTCTGAGTTTGAGGCCAGCCTGGTCTACAGAGTGAGTTCCAGGACATCCAGGGCTACACAGGAGAAACCCTGTCTCGAAAAACCAAAAAAAAAAAAAAAAAAAAAAAAAAAACTCACAGTACATAGCATTCAATAGTAAGTTGTTCTTTGAGTTTTGACCAGTTGTAACTTTTAAAAACGTCTGTTGATATAAGAGTAAGAGTTACAATTACCCACTTGTATAAGGATAAGTATTTAGAATGCAGCTAGAAATTATACTGTTTTAGCCAAAATGTAAGTGATAGGCTTTCCATGGCCTTTTGTTTGTTTGTTAATTAGATTTTGTTGCTGCTTGTCTTTTCAGAGTACTAGTATCTTCTTTGTGGATATTTTTCTTTAATGGTCATCTCTTCTGATTGGTTTTGGTTTGGTTTATATTCTCTGATAGTAGAATAGTTTCACTTTCTTGGGTTTTTTTTTTTGTGTTGTTGCTGTTCATTTAATATGTACAATTTTAACTTTAGTTGTCTGTTGTTAGATGGTGAAAAGTGTTTGTTAGAGGCAGCAAATAAAAGATATTCTGTTTTCTAATGCAATCTTTTTGCCTATATTTTTATTTATGCTTTTAATATTGAGAGTTCTTACTGAATAATGTTTATACATTCCTATTATTTTAATTGCAGTGGGGTTGTTTTATTTAGGTTAACTTTTCTGAGATTATATATTACCCACACCTCATACTATTACTGTGATGAAACACCATGACCCAAGCAACTTGGGCAAGAAAGGATTTATTTGGTTTATGCTTCCACATCATAGCTTATCAACAAAGGAAGTCAGGGCAAAAACTCATGCTGGGCAGGAGCCTGGAGGCAAGAGCTAATTCAAAATCCATAGAAGAATGCTGCTTCTGGCTTGCTTCCCCTGGCTTGCTCAGTTCGGCTTTCTTATAGAACCAATGACAAACAGCCCAGGGGTGGCCCTACCCACAGTGAACTGGACTATACCACATCAATCATTAATTAAGAAAACACTTGTACGTAGTCCAATCATATAGAGACATTTTCTCAATTGATGTTACTTTCTTTCAGATAAGACTGGCTTGTATCAAGTTGACATTAAAACTAGCCAACATATCTCTTATGTGTATTTATTCTTCTCATCAGAATGAACCATTGCTTCTAATATCCTCTGTTGAACTTTCTTTGTGAGCATAAATCCTTACATCTTTTTTATACTAGAAAGTTTTTCTTTCTCCTTAGATTATGATTGATAGCTTTGTTGCACATGTTAGCTTGAACTGGTTTGTCTGTATGGTCTTTTAGAACTCACAGAACCTCAGTTCAGGCCCTTCTGTATTACCAAGTTTCCATTGAAAAGTCAGGTGTTATTCTGTTAGACATGTCATTATATGTGACTTGGTCTTTCTCTCTTGGCACTATCAGAGTCTTTTCTTCTTTCTGTACATGTGTGTTTGATTATTATGGGATATAGTGAGTTTCTTTTCTAGTCCTCTCTATTTGGAATTCTATACATCTAATATGTTCACAGGTATCTCATTTTTTATGTTGGCAACTTTTCTTCTATTATTTTGTTGAAAATATTTTCTATGCTTATCACTTGGGGTCTACTTTTTCATATATACCTATTATTCTATCATGACATCTGCACCTGTTGGTCAGAGAACATCATGTAAGAAAAGATGGAAAGATTACAAATAGAATACCAGAAAGTCTGCCATAAAACAACCTATCATAGATTTGCTCTTTTTATATTATTCCAGATTTACTTCATGCTCCATATACATATATAACATCTGCTTTGGTTAAGTGATATATTTTCTCTACTTCCTCTTCAAGATCTAATCTGTCTTCTGTCTAATCTAATCTGTTGCTGATACTTTCTTTAACTTTCTGAGCTTCTATTTCTAGTTTTATTCCATTTTAGCTTTTCTTCAGGATTTCTATCTCTTTAATAAATTCCATTTTAATATCTTGAATTATTTTGATTATTTCATTCAACAGTTGTTTTTTGGTTGGCTGGTTCTCATTCAAGTATTTGTTCATAATCTCTTTGGTTCCTTGAACATATTTATAATTGCTGTTTTGAAATCATTGTGTTATATATTAGGAAAATTGCTTTTCTCACAAAACATTACTATTTGTGATATATTGCTAATTGGTAGATAAGGCATACTTATCTGCTATTTATGTCATTTTTTTTTCCTGAGGTGATCTAGCATCTGGGATTAGGTTGTTGGTAATGGTTTTTTGTTTTTTTGGGGTTTTTTTGGTCTGGCTATCTGGTCTCACCATTGCTAAATGATTAATTATCTTTGTTTTCAAGCTTAGAAAATTCTTTAGATAAATCTTCATAAATTTGTTAAGGGTTCACTGGATTTTGCAAGTGGTCCTCGGATTCAAAGTTGCTGGTGCCAAATGGTGGTGGGTGAAATGACATCATATAAGTTATTTTGTTTGTTGCTGATTAAGTAATTTGCAGTCTTATAGTCATGAAAAAATTTTAATACCTTTTAATAATTGGTATAATTTGTTAAGTCAAAATAAGAGAAGATCTTAGTTTCTTAAGAAAAATATTTTTTAAAATTTTATTGAAATGTTTATTTTATACTTATTGTAATTTGGATGTTCCTTTTAATGAAAACAGCCCAGTGGACACATTCGCAACATGGCATGTGCATCTGT
This sequence comes from Mastomys natalensis, assembly GCA_021653895.1. Lineage (NCBI taxonomy): Eukaryota > Metazoa > Chordata > Mammalia > Rodentia > Muridae > Mastomys > Mastomys natalensis. The sequence goes on along the minus strand of JAJTUV010000488.1, from coordinate 519,656 downwards.
TGGTCATGGAACATCATGTAAGGAAAAATGAAAAGATTAAAAATAGAATACCAGAAAGTCTGCTATAAAACAATCTCTGCTTAGAAATGAATGCATCAACAAGAAGGGGACAATAGCAATATCAATGGACAAGTTAGTTTTCAAAGAGGAAATTTGAGATCCTACTCTTAGACAAAGAACTACAGGCAACCAATGAATGCTGGGAGAAGGAGAATTAGTCTTTCCAAGGATGAGCCCCCTTATTGGTTATCCAGAGTAGAGTGAGTCATCAGCTCTGAAACCATACAACACACACACACACACACACACACACACACAACACACACACACACACACATATGAACTAAGAAGGCTATATAAACATGTAACCTGTGTGTTTGTGTGTGGGTGGCGGAGTGTTGTTGCAGTAAATTTCCAACTCAAATAAGCCTGTGAAAGGAAAACACAACTCAATTAATATGAATACAAGCTGCACGCTTAGATTGGGCAGATCTACCACTACACTACTATATCCCCCATCTATGAAATACCTTGCAACTTGTAGTTTCTCTAGGCCAAGTGCTTCTGCTCCATTTCCCTTGCAATTCCTCTTCTTCTGTCTTCCTCTCTCTCCTTCCTTTCCTTGTGTCTCCCCTCCTCCTTTCTCTCCCTCTCTCTCTAAAACTTTCAATTTCACCTTTCTCTGACTCTAGCCTTTATTTTACAAGTTAAAATGGGGAGAAGATTCACATGAAGTGACCTGAGTATTTGATTCACTCCTCATCTGAGGTAGCCCCTCTTGGGGAAGCAGAATTAGCACCGAAGTACAAATAGCACCTGGACAATCCACAATAGAGCGTGGTGAGTATAAGTGTACGTGTGTGCATGCGTGTGTGTGTCTGTGTCTGTGTGTGTGTATATCTGTGTGTCTTTGTGTGTGCAATTATAGTAATAAAAGGAAAAGAGACTATTGATCTGAGGGGGTGTATTGGAAGGTGAAAAATAGGATGTGGGGAGGATGGAGGAACAAAGGAGAGACAGAAAGCGATATAATTCTACAATTAAAAATTACATTTTAAATTCAAAACAAAAGAAGTAATAAAACTATTCGTATCCACATGTATTTGTTTGCCTTATCAGAAAATGTACTTGCAAGACAGCCAGCAACTTTATTGTGTTTATTTAGAATAGTCACAGGTTTGGACTTACATGTAATCTGCTTTTCCTTGATAATATTATGCATCATGATTCAAAGTATAATGACAAGTCACATGAAATCAAAGAAAGATCAACATAAGCACAGATTGCAGACATATCTTGGACCTGGGATTGTGAGTTTGCTTTAATAAATATCATTACTGGGAAGAAAGTAAATTCAGCTTCAAAGAATGAAGCCCTTTGGGGCAGCTGCATTATCTGAGTCTCTTAAGAAGTGTCATATACCACTCCATCTTTTATGCTAGTAGGAAGTGACAGCATCTTAGCATTCCCTGGGGCCCATTTCACATTCTGCTTTTGAAGATCTAACTCTACAGCCTGAACCAAGGTTGATTCAGAAGTCAACAGTATGGTGATTACAATCCCTTTTGTTGTTCAATCCAGTTTCAGGTAAACAAGCAGATAATGAATTCAACAAGACTGATTCTTTGTCATATCATGACGTTTACTCTCCAGCGAACCAGAGAGACAAATACATGAAGGAAACAAAATTGTTTTAATTGTGTGGATTTTACTGTCCATTATCAAGTGAGCATAATGGAAAAGATTAATTTAATTCAGTGAAACTATTTGAATGTAGTCTATAATCATCCATTGTCAATAGATTGCACATAAAGGCATTTTCTTATAGGCAATGTAAATATTGTCTTTCTTCCTAAAATTCTTGGTTTCATGGACCTTTGATCTCTGTTTTTAGACTGAAGAATTGTTTCTACATATCTCACTGGGAGTCCACTGGCCCATTTTCCTACTAAAGATCCATAATTTTCTGGAAGATAAGCAAGTCCATCTTACAGGAATCTCATACATCTAAGCTTCTACTTCAGAGTCTGGTAATTAATTCGACTTCTTGAAAAAGAAGCATAATAATGAGTTAGACTGCAAAGAGACAGATTTGAAAGTTCATGTAATTCTCACTCTCTTTTCTGTCTGTGAAATGGGTATATTTATATCTGCCACTGGGGTGGGTGAACTAGATTAGCAACTATCAAGCTTGACAACCTCTGGAACCTATATTGTAAAAGGAAAGAACTTACCCCTGCTAGTTGTCCTTTAACCTTCACAAATAGACCATACCACATAAATATGTGCACACAAACAAACATACATAATACACATGAATATATGTAAAAATATTATTTATGCCACCAATGGCATCCATATGATTCTCAGTGTGATGCTGCATATAATGCTACTTAGCTCTGTTTCTAGTAATAATCAGTGGTTCAAACCATGTTAGCTACTTTTGTACATAGTAAGAATAAGGAAAAAATGCAAGAGAGTTTGGAACAATCAGCAGGCTTTAAATGGTCGCTTATTTAACCCTTGCATTTGTCCTTATATTTCAGAGTAAGCATAGCATTTAATACAATTTTTAGATTGTGTTGTTAGTTTGGTATTGTATGGGACTCCTAACAGTGGAGCATGTGTGTCTCTGACTTTTTTGTCTGCTCTTGGGAATCTTCCTCTGATTGGGTTGCCTTGCCCAGGCTCTATGTGAGGGGTCTTGTCTTACTGTACTTGTTTTGTCTGATTTGAGTGTTGACTTTTGGAGGCCTGCTCTTTTCTCAAGGAAAAGAAATGGGAGTGAATCGGGCAGAGATGAGGGAGAGTTGAGAGGAATGAAGGAAAATAGACTCTGGTCAGGATGTATTATATGAGAGAAGAATCTATTTTTAATTTTTAAAAGAGTGAATATAAATCTACAGGTGCAGACAGAGAGAAATCAGGTTACAACTTCAATGCCAGAGATAGAGAAAGAGTGGTAGCTCAATCCTACAAATTCAGTAATTCAGAAGTTTATGGAGGAGGTCCATCTTGAGTTTGAGACCAACTGGGTTACTAGGTAAAATTTTACCCCAACAAACAAACAAACAAAATATATAAATAAATTTTAGAGATGAAAAAAAAGTGTTTACTAAGTGCTTAAGTGATTGAATTTTACCAACATGAAGCTCAAACACAGTGTTCAGTTCCATCTCTTTTGAGTGATATTTGGAGTATTGGTATTTTCACCTTAAATTTATGAATTACCCAAAATCTGCTTTGGGCACAGGCAAAATGGCTCAGACATGAGAGAAGCAGGTGGCCTACTTTGGAGTTCTGTCTCAATTTGGTAGATGTGTATTGTTGGACAGATAAAATAGTTTTTGATGTTTAGAAATTACTAAGTTAAAACCCAAACTTTGGGTTTTCTAAATTTATTCTCAATTGGCCAAAGGCATATTTTCATTTTTTTCAACAAATCTTAACATGCTCAAACAGTTGCAGGCAACTCTTGAAGGAAAATTTTAATGAATCAAATGTAAATATATGTAAATACATTAAACCCACACAAATTAACTTTCCATACAAGCACTTGTAATTGGTGGTGGGGGGGGGTGGTGCAGCAAATATATGACAGTAGAAATTTAGATTTGCTTGGCTTTAGATAGCCAAGAGAAACAAATCATGTTCAAGATTGCTTTGATTCCATTATGTCAAATGTTGAATATTACTGATTTTCTTGTTTTTTCCCTAGTAGTGTGGCTTCCAGGATAAAGAAAAATCTACCTATCGTGGTAACCTGTTAGTACCAAGTTTATGTCCTCCTAAATTAGTGATGACAGGATAGTGTCATTCAAGGCAAGTACAGCCATGAGTCAGAGGGTTTACAGATATATATATATCTGGAACACTAGTCACCTCTCCAACAAGACCCTACTACATATTCTTTTAACATTTGTAGCTGTCCTAGGCCTAAGCAAATTCATCTCAGTACACAGTTCAGCTAGATCAATCTCTTTGGCTTCTATCTTAACACAATAATGATTTGATTTCAATTGATACTTTTTACATTTATTTTTAGTGAGCATAAAGTGTGAATATCTGAGGGCAACCTTCAGGAGCAAGTTTTCTACTTTCACCATGTGGATCCTAGGGACTGAACTCAGGTCTGGTTGGAGGAAGCATCTTTATCTGCTGAGTCATCACATTGATCCACTGGGTGTGTGTGTGTGTGTGTGTGTGTGTGTGTGTGTGTGTGTGTGTGTGTGTGATTGTTGCAGTCCTCACAGAAACCAGAAGAATCAGTTTTTTTCCCTGGAATAGTAGTTGTAGTTGATCATTAGTGACCATGTGGGCCATGTGAGAAATGGGACTAAAACTTTGGACCTCTGGAAGACCAGACAGAGCTCTTCCCTACAGCAAACTCTCCACCCTACCCAGTTTATTTTCATATAAGTCTTTAACATTCTTCCTATGGACTAACTCAACACTCACTTTACATTCTCTCATCTCTTACTGGAACTCCCTAAGGCCTCCCTTTTCCTTATTTTTGACTGTGTTAATATCCACATAAGTAATTCTTGGGTTTGGGGTATAGTCCGGTAATACAGGACTTGTCTACCATATATAGAACTCTTAGTTTGATCCCAGAAGTTCAAGAAGCAAACACAAATGAAAATTAACAATATGCAACTATTTACATAGAATTTACATTGAGGTAAGTATTCTAGCAGAGCTGACATAAAGCACATAGCTTATAATCACATACCACCCAGAAGGTTGAAGAAGGAAGGTGTTGCAAGTTCAAGACTACCAAGGGTTGCACTGTGAAACCCAATCTCAAAACTCCCTCCTATCCACCTATTGCATAAGTAGTCTCCACAAATAGCAGCTCTTCATAGTAATTAATGTTTCACATAATAAAGCAATTACTAACAAACAGAGCCAGGGCTCTGTAATGGTTTGAATATATGGCCCTACCATATATAAATAGCAGTATTAAGAGATATGGTCTTGATGGTGTAGTTGTGGCTTTGATGAAGAAAGTGTGTCACCAGGCCAGATTTTGAGGTGTCATATGTTCAAGACTATTGTGGCAACTTCTCTTCCTGCTGTCTACCAATCGAGATATGAACTCTGTTCCTTCTCCAGTACCATGTCTCCTACGTGCAGCCATGCATTCAGCTATGATGGTAATGCACTAAGCCTCTGAAACTACATGCCAGCTCCAATTACTTTATAAGAGTTGTTGCGGTCATTGTGTCTATTCACAGCAACAGAACCCCTAACTTAGACAGGATCCTTCTTAATACCAATAACTCTAGATCATATCAGCATCAAGGACCTTATAACAGTTTTAAAACAGTAATGAAGGTGTCAGCAGTTCAGCAGTAAATGCTCTTATTGCTAAGACTAGTAACCAAGTTCCCTTCCCTTGTAGGAGGATCAGTTCTCATAAGCGTTCCCTGGCCTCTACCCTAGAACCCCTCTCCCAACACAGACCAAAGAAATAAAATGTGATCATTAAAAAAAGCAACAGGAATGATGACACAGCAGTCAGTAAGTCCATCTATTTGCTGGTTAATAACTATGACTCTTTCTTCACACTGAGTAATTTACTCTAGCTCTGTAGAGTTCAATGGTTTGGTTTGCTTTGTTTGTCTTGTCTTGTCTTGTCTTGTCTTGTCTTGTCTTGTCTTGTCTTGCCTTGTCTTGTTTTAAGGAAAACTCTTTCCACAGAGAATAGTCTTGTTGCCCTCAGTGCTTTCCTTAGCTTTTCTATGGAATGTAAGTAAGGATAAGACTAGAAACCCCTACTGCTGTACTTTCCATTGAATAACTACACTTCCATCAAGAATACCTCTCTCTATGAGATAATAATTGATTGGGAGTCTGGCTGACTGCACTGTTTCTCAGTTCACTTTGTACTTAATGATGCCCACTTCTCATATGGTTTTCCATTTTTTTCTATAAAAGTCACCTCAGCCAATATCCCATTTGAGGCAAGATCTCTATCTACAGCATCATAAATGCTTTATGTCTGTCATGACTCCCTTTGTCCTTTTCACTCTTTTTCATTCTGTATAAGTTATGACTTTTTATGAGTACTTTCTAAACTCTTGTTTTATGTATTAATAATATAGACATCATCATCTAGTCACAAAAGTCCTTTATAATTGTGCCAATCTTGATGTTTTTAGCTTCATTTTTATTAATGAAAAAAGATTGACATCAATAAATACCTGTTGATTCAAGTACCACCTATATTAATTTTTGGAGTTCTCAAAGTCTTGACAACACTGTTTGGGAGGTATAGATGAAGATGTCAAGTTCTTGCCAACTATTATTTGTTTTATGGTGATTTTCAACATATGGCTTTCTTTGTCAGTTCTTTATCCAAAGCAAATAATTATCAAAATTAAAGATGACACCATGTGTCATATTTTACTTAGGTTGTTACAAGTTAAAATGCAGATACATATACACATCCACGCAATTTCAAGCCGATAGTGGTATTGCCTTTTTTCAATACACAGTATGTACTTTGTAAGCAATTTAGAATAGTAGATGAATAAATAAAGTCTAGTAAAATTAAACATATCATTTTTCTGTTTTGAAGCTGCTGTTGACTTAAGGTTTTCAGAAAATTTTGTGTTAACTTTTATAAAAAGAAATTCTAGTAAACAAGTATTGCTACACAATTTCTGAAACACATATTTAAGGATCATTTTTCTCTGTTTTTTATGTTAGTAATCTCAGAAATTGTTTTCAAATTACCCTATGTTCCCACCTTTAATTAATGGATTGCCAAATAGCACAAAACATTAGCTTTAAAGTAGATATGATGCCGCCTGGCTCATAGGATGGCTAAGCTGAAGAAGTAGAAAGGCAATGTAAGGCCTAGATTAAATCTACAAACTTAAAGGGGAAAATCACTTACTTTATAAGGAACTGACCTAGATGAAGCTGCCAAGAGCCAGGTTCTTACTTGAGTATCCACATCAGAGTCTTCAAATTAGATTCCTCTGATTCTCCAGGACATAACCACAGCTCACAGCAAAGCATCCAACCACTAGAAACATAGTCAGTCATCTAGGCTTCATGAGCTGAATGCAAGATCCAAATATAAACCCCAGAAAGTCATGAAGAAAACAATTAGAAAAGCAGAAGTCTTTAAATATGGCTCCCACTTCCAATTTATACTTTCTTCCTTTTTTCTTTTTTTTTTTGTAGATTTCACACAGGAGTAAATAATGGATTATGATACTTGTAAATCTTCTTTGGAGATTTTCTTTAACAAGGTAAGAGGCAAAACAAAGAAAAACTAACCAAGATGAGATTTCTTTTCATCTTGGTATAAAACACTTCTAAGTGTATTTTCTCACAAGTAGATGCATTTAGTGAGTTGATGGCTTGTCAGAAATCACACAACCCAATGACAGCATAGCTGGATCTCCAGCTAAAGGCTCTTAACACTGTGGAGAGTTTCAACCACTCTACATCCTAGAGTACATGAAGCACTGCTAAAAAAAAGGATAAGCTTCAGGCTGTCAGTGGGAATGTAGCTCAAATATGGGGTTTTAGACACAAAAGCATTTGTACAGACGATATACTCAGACTATTAATATTTTATAGATAAAGAAATCAATATCACATAGATTAAAAACAATAACAAAGGGATATTTATGAGATACACAGCCATAAAATCTGGCTAAAACTGTTGTTCCAAGTCTTCGTTTGTTTCACTATGCTGAGTAATCTAGGTTATGACAAAGGTGGGCTGGCTCCCTAGATTATCATGGGAATAGTGAGTGATACTGAGCAGTACTGTTCAATCTATATAGCATGATTGACAGAGAGGCTGGGAAGTGTACTGGATGAGTGATATAGGCCTACCTAACAGCTGCATCAAATCAGAGTAAGGTTTAACCAAAAGAGCATGTCTGAAGAAATGCATGAAAGGGCTTACTTGGGGAAACTGTGAGTGAATAGAGGGACAAGAGAGTGTGGAATGATGATAGATATGATTTTACTACATTTTTAAAAGGTGCGTGAAGGAGGAAGTTCCCTACTGTTTCTTGATTGAGTCAATCAAGACTATGGAAGCCAATCACTAGGTGAAGATATTTAGAGCAGGATTTCCGGAGGAAAGAGGAGACAGATAAAGGGGCTTTATGACCAGGCTTTTGAGAGAGGAGAATAGACACAATGTAGACTTGGGGGCTATTAGAACCTGTGGCATCCTCTGCCACCAGAAGAATCCTGATATAGGAATAGCTGATGAGTTTAGGAAAATAGATTCTGCGCCCAATGGTTGTGTCATCTGGCTGATATTAAAATATTAAAATTGTCAGGTGTTTTACATCTGCAGTGACTCAGGTAGGCAGGAGAAAGTGGACACTAGGGCAGTCAGTGGAATGCTAGCAGTAGCTCCTGGGCTTAGCAAAGCCAGCTGGAGGAATGGGCGCTCTTTGGAAAGCATTAGCTAGCTGTGGGGCTGGGTAGACAGCAGGCAAATGGCTGCTGATTCCAGAGCCTAGCCAGAACAAGTGTGTTTTTAAATTTACATGCAACCGGTGTGAACATGTCATAATATAGTTCATAACCTTTCAGAATAATTTTTTAAAACTTGCTTCTTCCTTCCACCTATTTTTCCTTTATCCTCTTTTCCTTTGTAAAGAAGAAAGAAGCAAAGGTTTTTGACCATTAATGTCACAAGAGACTTCAGAGAGGTTCAGGTTCCCCTTGCAGAATGTGTGCCTTGTCTTAGGAATGCTGTAAATTACTTGAGAGGAAATACACACACACACACACACACACACACACACACACACACACACACTAACTCAAACATAAATTGATTACTATGATACAGAAGGTCACAAACTGCTTCTCTCTTCAACCATACCACCCTTATCATGTTGCTTCACCCCAGGCACCTGCTCAAAGACCAGACGTCATGACTGTGTAGCATTAAATAATAAATATTTCAAGATTCAAGAAACTTGCATATGGGCAAATATATTTTATAGGATGTGTGCTGACTAATCTATGTCAACTTGACACAAGCCAGAGTCATCTGAAAAGAGAAAATTCCAGTTGAGATAATAGTATCTCTATAAGAATGGGTGTCGGAAGGCAACCTTATAGGGCATTATAAAACAATGGGGTAAGTTTCATCCCACTGTGAGTGGTACCACCCCTGAACAGGTGACCATATGTCCTGTAAGAAAGTAGGCTAAATAAGCTATGAGGAGCAAGCCAGTAAGCATCACTCCTCCATGGCCTCTGTCTCCAGGCTGCCCTGCTTGAGTTTCACTCCTGAATTCTTTCAATGGTGAATATGGAATATGTAAGTAATATGGAAGTGTAATATGGAAGTGTAAGTGAAATAAATCTTGTCTCCCCTAACTTGCTTTTCATCATGGTGTTTCATCACAGCAAGAAAAACTCTAAGACAGAAAGAAAACTTAGTTCAGACATTTCTAAACCAAGGTCAAAGGCAGTGGTAGAATTCAAACATCTGGACTCTGAGTAAACCCTCAGAAATTCTATTCCTGGGATCCTCAGGAGTAATGCAGTCAGATCAGTTTGAGACATATGGTAAATACTGTTGTTATTGTTGCTTCTTGTTCCCTGTTGAGGATCTGGGGGAAGGACTTGAGGAGCAGAGGGAAATTGCAACCCCATAGGAAGAACAATGTTGCCTGGTCAGACCACCCAGAGCTCCCAGGGACTAGACCACCAGCCAAGGAGTGTACCTGGAGGGATCCTGGCTCCAGATACATATGTAGCAGAGGATGGCCTTGTCTGACATCAATGGGAAAGGAGGCAATGTGTCCTGTGAAGGTTTAAGCCCCAGCATAGGGGGATGCTGGAGCAGTGGGGCAGGAGGGGTGGGGGAACACCCTCATAAAGGCAAAGGGGGGAAGGAGAGGGAGGATGAGATGGGGGGTTTTGGAGGGGTAACTGGGAAGGGAGATATAATATGAGATGTAAAGGAATGGAATGATTAGGCTAGAATGAAGTAATTTCAGGCAGGAATCTAAATCTTAGCCTAGAACAAAGAAGTAAATTCAGGCAGGCAGGAATCTAAATCTTAGGCTAGAATAAAGAAGTAGGCTTCAAGCATGAAAATGACTTTGGGTTAGGACAGGAAAGTAGGCTCAGATATCTTGGTCAACCTGATAAGCCCTTAGAAACAGTGGTCATGAGCTGGGCAGTGGTGGTGCATGTCTTTAATCTCAGCACTTGGGAGTTAGAGGCAGGAAGATTTCTGGGTTCGAGACCAGCATAGTCTACAGAGTGAGTTCCAGGACAGCCAGGACTATACAGAGAAACCCTGTCTCGAAAAAACAAACAAAAAGAAGGAAGGAAGGAAGGAAAGAAGGAAGGAAGAAAAGAAAGAGTGATCACAGGACTTTGTTTATTGCCTTCCATGTTTTTTTGACTATCTTGTTCCTGGACTATTTGCATCTATTGTATTGCTAGTTCCTCAACCTAGAACTTACCTTAATACTTGCATGTAATTAAATGGTATAAAAAGCAAATTAATTAATTAATTAAATTAAATAAAAGATTAAACATGTTAATGTTTGATGTCACTTTAGAAAATGAAGTTCTCTTATTAGTACTATGACCAAATATCCTGATTTTCCTTTTATATCAGAAAAAAATATGGACTTAAGGTAATATATCACTATATAACCCAAGAATTCTCCAGTAGAAAATGTATTAATAATATGGCCTTTATCTCTCAAAATCACCCCATTTTAATAATAAATTACTATATCATGAAGTAGTTTCTTTCCCAAGACCTACTAAATGGTTTTGACTGGCACATTAATACTCCTTATTACAACCTATTCTGATAACTGTACATTGATTACCCTTAAGACAGTGTGATTACCATAAATTCTAAGCCAGCCTACACTAATCAGTTATAAGGTAGCCTGAGCTACAGAGTGAAACTTTGTCTCAAGGAAAAATAAAGTAAATGACATAGCCTCAGTTACTCATTTTTTCTGTAGTTCAGAAAGTGGGAGTCATTTCAGGATTATCAAAACAAAGGGCTCCTGCCATTTGCTTATCTGTAAGAAAATATAAACAACAAATAGATGTCTGATAGATAGATAGATAGATAGATAGATAGATAGATAGATAGATAGATAGATAAATAGATAGATAGATAGATTCATACATACATAGATACATAGATACATAGATAGATACATAGATACATATATACATAGATACATAGATGCATAGATGCATAGATACATAGAATGTAACCAGAGAAGTAATCCCTAAGAGAAGTAAAAAAGGAAGAAGTGGGAGATTGACCTATTTTGGTATAATATGTTACAAAACTGAAACAAACCTTCTGTGAAAGTAAATTATAGGAAGGTTACATTGTTGCTTCCAAATTTAGCTTTCTAAAATGCATTGATTCCTTTAATCATATGTATACTAAGTTAAAGGAAGCAAAACCAAATGTCTCTGCTGGATCATTTTTCTGTGTATATTAGTGTTAAGATAAAAAGTCAAATAACTTACAAAGACTATTTTTTTCAGTTATTTATAAAAACAGAAGTAGTCATGTCACACAGATCACTGTGCCATAAACAGAGGCATGTATATATGCACATGTCAACAACAATCCTTGAAAAGTAGCAAGAATCTGAAAGATAGCAATAAACAGTACGTAGGAGGGATTGAAGAAAGGAAAGTGAAGGAGGAAATGATGTAATTATGTTTTAACCTCAAAAAATAAAAGAAGGAAAAAAAAAGAAATGAGGTCAAAGGAAATTAAGCAATTTACTTACTGTATATCGCTAAGCTTAATACATAGCAACACTGGGAATAAAACCAAGGTAATCCAAGCTTTAATGTAAATTCCTAATCTCTACAAATTTTGTTGCTCTTGGAAAAATCAATTTTCACTGAGCACTTATAATGACAAAGGACAGGTAATAGTTGAACCTGAGCTTCAATTAAGAGCTGCAAATGAAGTGATTTCACTGGGAAGCACTGGGAAGAAGAAAGGAACCAGGTGAAGAGGCATGCCTGTGCACCTGTATATGTGCATTCAGTATTCAGTACCTTTTTGTTGGTGGTGGTGGTGGTGATGGTGGTAGTGGTGGTAGTGCACTGAGCAAAGCACCACACTAAAATAAGCACATCTGTCTCTGTTTGATTGGTAATTCACTGTAGACTATATTAGGAGTTGTTGTTCTCCAATGAACTTCAATATAGAACAATGAAATTAAATTTTATTGAAATTGCAACGTTTCATCATTATTTCCAACCTGTGTGTGGAAGCTGAAAGCAATGCCAAATTAATACCTTAGCACAGATTATTAGAAATAAATCAATTCTGATAAACAGCTACTGATTCTCATGGAAGCTAAGAATTTGGACACCCAGTACAATTTATTCTATTTTATTTTAATGACCATGCCATTTTATCTTTTAACTCGTTTTAATCCAAGTTTCTGTCATAGTCTTCACTTATATGTGATTATAATTCACACATTTATGGAAAACAAAAACCCCACAATTAAGGAATACAAACATAAAGCGAATGACAGTGAGGGATTCCTGTCCAGCTGATAAATGATTTTACATTGAACATTTGACAAATCTAATAATTCTAATGTGCCATCAAACTAGCCATACGGAAATAAATATATAACTAATAGCATAATCTTACAGCTTATTTTATCTCAAAAAATGTAGGAAATAGTCTACCAGGGAAGACCAGGAGAGAAAGTGAATAAAATAAAAATAGAATAAGCTTGCCTTCAATAAGAACCAGTGGATAGAAAAGACAAGATGTAAGTGTGACGCAATAGCCACCTACAAAGAGAAAGGACACTTAAGACTTTAATATTTTCAGGAGATGGGAATAGAGTTCAGTAAAATGCTGAGGCTGAAACATGGCAGATTTAGAAAGAAATTACAACAGAAGAAAATTCCAGGAACAACAATAAAGAACAGAATATAAAAACAAAATTCATTTTATCCACCACTAACATTGGATAGATTACATTCAGGCTTCTTGTAATATCATAAAGAAGAAAATTTCTTTCTTGTCCTTGATCCTGGCTCTCTAGCTTGATTGTGAGCCTTCCCCAAGTGCCTATGATTAAGAGCTATGCCAGGACTAATAAGGCTATAGGTTCTTTACTGCATATTATTTTCCTTTTCACATATGCATCAACCTGTTGGTAGTTAATGAGCCAAATATCTTTAAGACATTTACAAATTAACAGCAGTGAAAATTCCTATGTTTTACTGTGCTTCCTACAACACAACTAAATTAATGTTCTTTGGTATTACAAATCATTATTCAGCAGTCAGATTTTTATACTGGTTTCTAAGGCTTTTGGCTTTATTTATTTGTGTGTATGTGTGTGTGTGTGTGTGTGTGTGTGTGTGTGTGTGTGTGTGTACATGTGCACATGCAGCAGGTGACACCGTGTAGTGTCTTCTGTATGGGAGTATACAGGTCAGTGGGTTAAAAGACAAACTCTGTAGTTTCTATTTGCATCACTGAGTTGCCAGTAGTTACTGGGGAAGCTCACTCACCTCTGTTCTTCACTATGATTAATCAGAACCAGACATGTTCTAGTTTTTGTTTTACTGTTCTTGTTGCTTTTGTTTATCCACTTTGAAAGTGGAGGAAAACCAATATAACTCCTCATATTAAATGAAATAGGAAAGAAAAGAAAAGCATTTTTCCTTCTTCCCATCTCTCGATCTTCCTCCCCCACATACAAGAGAAGCCTCGGGTATTTGGCAAACCAGCTTAACTAAAGCCATCACTTTCTGCCATAAATTCAGGTCAAGTCCCTGAAAATTAGAAAATTCAGGTGACGTTGGGCCAATGGGAACTTTAAAAGTGATTCCAATAAGTGACGTGCCATATAAGACCTGAGCTGAGCCTGGAAATGTTCAAACGGATCTGACCATAGGCAGTACACCAGTTGTTCTAAGATCTTGCTTCTAGGATGAAACATTTCTGAGATCTGAGACTAGACACTGAACTGTACATATTCAAATATCTGGAAAAATACATAAACACTGAACTGATGTTTAGAGAAGCAACTTGTGATCTACTGCTATTTGGATCCTTTTCACATTCAAACAAAAACAAAACTTCCATCCCATTGGATTGAAATAAGATTTGGTTTCCTTTACCAAAATTCAAAACAAATTAGAGCACGATTCAAAATTATTAACTATTCAAAGAATTAAAAAATCTCTATGGCTTTCAAAAGAAAAGAAGATTGGTACATACCATTCTGATACAACAGAGATGATATAATTATGGCAACTTTAAAACAAACATGTTCTGATAAATAAAGATGATTACTCTCCTACTTGAACACCATAAAAATATAAAATTAAAAAAACCCAATAGAAACATCAATTCTGAAATATACAATAACTAAACCTGGTTAGCTTAATAAAATCTAGGTACAACAGATTAAAAGACACTTTACAATTTTCCAAGGTTAGCTAAAGGCTAACATACAGATTCAATAAACTTAACAAACATCAAACAGGATAAATTAAATACACATTAAACAATTAGAAACAAAATGCTGAGAAGAGAAAAATGTTAAATGTATATACACCTAAAAGAAGGCTTAGAAATACATGAGGCAAAGTCTAAAGGAATTCAAAGAATGAATGTAAATTACTGTAATTAGAAGTTTCATCATTGTTCTATACAAAATAAAACCAAATACAAAGCTTAAATGTTGGGAAGAAAAACAGAAAACAATCTATTTTGAGCACCTCAAAATACCAAGTCACAAGGGAGTTTTTAATTTCTCTTCTATATTCCAGACTGAAGTACATAGAAGTGTATAGAATGACTGACAAGTATATATGTCTGACTGTATATAATAAATGTTTAAAATATATTCTAAGGCTGGTTAAATGATTCAGCAAATAAAGGGATTTACCTGGAAGCCTTCTAACTGGAGTTCTAGCCCCAGGCTCTACATGATGGAAGAAGAAAACCTATCCATCTACTGCCAGTTGTCTGTTTACCTTAAAACACCTGCCTATGGCCTATGGCCACAAAATTATGCAGGCATATATATGCACACAGACACACAGGAGAATACATTTTATCTTTAAAAATTATGTTAATTTTTTCCAGTCATCCTTACTTTAAAATTATATATAATTATATGTAATTACACACACACAATATAATGTTTTTAAAGATATAGTCTAGCCAACTGCAAATTATAATTCCAGCAAATTATTTCCAAGAGCACAACTAATCAGATCAGATAGGTTATAATGTATCAATACAAAATTAAAAATACATAAAAATAAATTCTTGTGCGTATGAATTACACTGGAAATCATGATCTAAAACCTAACCTGGAAATACTGAAATTCTTAGGACATCATAAGAAAAAAGAAAATTTTCCTACATAAAAATGAAAGAAAATCTTATCAAAGTTTTAGAAATAGAACTAAATTTTAGCTTAAATATTTCTCACAGATGATTATATCACAAATGGTCATATAAGAAAAAAGCAAATACACAGGGTAAGTTGCATATGTGTTAATAAACTCAAGCAGAAAGGAAGGCATGAGAAACAAATCCTAATCAAATTGAAAACTGAATTGAATAATGAATGAAATAAAAAGATGACTCTGAGAATAACATTAGTAAAACTTGAGCCAAATTGATACAGGGGTGGGACGGTGAAAATACCACAAACTTTACCAAAAAATAAGCAAGTTATCATTACAAAGCCCACACACTCTGAAAATATGAAAAGACAGTACTAAGAACAAACATGAATTGAATAATTTTTAAGTGAATCAGATCGTTGAAACCTAGCTCACCAAGAACTAATAGCTAAAAAGAAATAAGTAACGAGAAAAAATATCTACAGAAATACAATTGTAGTTAAACATATCTAAGAGAGAAAATGTTCTAAAACCAGATATGATTACTAAGAGTACATAAAACTTTTAAAGAAATATACAATAATTACTTGTAATTGCTTCCAGAAAACAAACGAACAAACAAAAAATATTTCTCAAGATTTGATGAGACATGGTTTGAGACATAGTGTGGTACATAAATAATAAAAAGACAACAGCAGTCGATCTGTCTCTGTTTCTGTGTCTCTCTGTCTCTCTTTCTGTATCTCTCACTCTCACAACACACATACACACACACAAGTGAGGGAGAAGGTTAGAACGAGACAATACACACCAACATCCTCAATGAATGTAGAGGAAAGACTCCGCTATAGAATTCCAGGATCTTAATCCCAGCAATATATATAAAGAGTTGGTTAACACCACAGTTACAGAGGCGACTGAATGAATGTTTTCCCCAAAGCACAAGAAAAGGGCAGAAATATTCGTCAACATTGTTTCTTTTTTATAGCACACTGAAAATCCTAGCAAACGCAGTGAAAAAAAAAATAAACTAAAATAAGGATACCTAAAATATGCTCAGAAATCTTGAAGGAAAAATAGACCTATATATTCTCCAATGTTATAATCATCAACAGGGACATTTGGAAGGAGCAATTAGCATGGCTAAGTCACAGATACTTGATAAGCATAAAAAAAAGTAAATCCTTTTTTTTTTTTTTTTTTTTGTATTTTTAAAATGTGGAGGAAGCAAAACAACTTAATTTAAAAGATAGTGTAAAAGATTAAAACACTGAGCCGGGCGGTGGTGGCGCACGCCTTTAATCCCAGCACTTGGGAGGCAGAGGCAGGCGGATTTCTGAGTTCGAGGCCAGCCTGGTCTACAGAGTGAGTTCCAGGACAGCCCGGGCTACACAGAGAAACTCTGTCTCGAAAAACCAAAAAATAAATAAATGAATAAATAAATAAATTAAAAAAAATTAAAACACTGGTGTATAAAGCAAGGAAAGAGGCATGAGACATAAATGCTGAAAATTCAAGATGACGTAAACCCGGAGTATTTACGTGAATATGGAAGTATCTCATTTTAGTGGAATGGAGAAGTCAGTAAGCACAATAGAGATTGTAAATGCCCTGACTAATAAGTCAAGTTGTCCATTAGTAAATGAACTGGAGTAATTAATGGACAATTAGGTAACATTGGAGTAAACGGCATCAATGAGTGAAAAAATGGAAACTGTGTGAGTGGCTGAAACCTCACAAAGCAGCACAAAAATTGACTCAAAATAGATCTTAAAAATAACTGTACAACATGACACTCTAAAATGCAGAGCAGAAAAACAGAATATGCTTGTGATTTCAGATCAATCAGACAAAGGGGAATGGGGAAATTATGATATAAAATAATAAAAAAGAAACTGATAAAAAAATTATCCCATCAATAGAGTTGAAAGATCTTCTTCTTAAATATGTGCTGAGCTATCAAAACTCAGGGACAAAAAAATAAACCATCAGTCCTGGGAAACAGAGGACAAAGTCTTGAAATATGGCTTATCAAACATGTTATATGGCTGACAATAAGCATGTGAACATGTACTCTACAACATTAGACATTCAAGGTGAGTGATAAAATAAGGTATATCTATACAATGGCATGCTATACAATTGCATATACAAGTATAATAAAACTAACAAAAGCATCTATAAGACCAACAATGAGGACATATCTCAAAACCAGCAACAGAGTCTAATCCAGTCTCCAGAACACATAAATTCTAAAAGTTAAATAATACAACCTTGTGGACAGATGAAACTCCAAGGATAGAGGAAGAACCATGCATTTTTCAAGAAGAAAAGTGTGATAAAAAAGACTCTGGTGGGCTATTCTGGATCTCGTTTTGGATGATGACTCCATCAATCTCTACATGTTCTAAAACTGTTACAATTACAGCTCAGCAAAGTAGATAATCCTAATGTGTAAAGGCAATAGCAACAACGATAAATATGAAATTATATAAAGTGAAATCAGGTCACTTTTGAAACTCCATTATGATAGATCACTCACTTATAGGACATAGGGAAGAATTTAGACTTTAGACTTCAATACCAGTAAAAGAAGCCTCCTTAATGAGGAAAAATCAAGCTTTCACGGTTTGGTCAAGACTTTAGAAGGACCTCATTCTTATTGATGTGTGATGAGGATGAGTAACATGTTACAAACAGTAAAATAAACAGAAAGGAGATGTCAAAGGCTAATATAGTAACTCCAATGTTCTCTTAATACCAGGTCGAATTAGTCACAGTCAAGTGCTAGAAATTAGATACATATGAAAAAGCAGAAGTAGAAAATTTAAAACAAAATGTACTGATTGAAACTCTACCCAGGCTTGCTAAAATGCACATGACCGTAGACAGAACATCACTCTAATGGAAACTCCGTCTCCATGAGACATCAGCTCTCTGTAACACAGGTGCACATCTCTCTCAGCTCTGTTGCCTTTCAGATCCAAAGCTTATGGCCGCATTTCTGCATGAGGCCAGTTCCTTGATGCTGTCCTCACACATTCCAGTTCTTTCCTCAGTCCTCACAAATCCTTTCGAGTTGATATATTTACTTCTGCATCATCTCTGCTTTCATCCACCCCATAAAACTCCAATATATACTTATGAGCTAGGGCTTTGTTTTTAGCATAACTTAAAAAGAAACCATGGTTTTTAAATATTTGATAACTCAAGAAATAACAACAGTTTCTCATTCCACTTTTCTACTCCAATCACTCCAAATGTTTGATATATAATAATAATAAAAAAAAAGTCAGAGATATACACAGTGGTATACTGCATCTCTGTTGTGTATGATGTCTTGACATCAATTCCCTGCACCAGAATAAACAACAATATAAAGAAACAGAATTTAATAATTTACCAAAATTATCTAGGTAGAAAGTGATAGGTGGGGCACTTAAACCCAGTTAGTGTAAATCAGAGTGGGTATTCTGAATCAAGGTACACAAGTTTTAGCAAGGGAAACAGATCAACTATCATATCATATAACACACACAACAGACTTGTTCCCACTGAATTTCATGGCTTCCTTTTCTTTAATTTGTGTGTGTGTGTGCGCGCGCATGCGCGTGCGTGTGCATGTTTCTAAATATATAAATCTGCTCAGTTAATCTCTTCAGTCAGTATAATTTTACTTGTGTATGGAGTCAGGGATGACCATTTTCTACTAGATAACCAACTAGTGTGCGCTTTCCTGCAAAAGACTACGCCTCAGCATTCCTCTTTTGCCTGTAAATTGCAGATCCCAACTCCAACTGAAATGTCTACAACACAGCTACTGCATCTAAGGCTCAGGGATCAAAGTGGTAGACAGGGAAGGAGATTGTAAGAGTCAAGGGGAACAGTAAATTGTCTGTGAGACTGTCTCCTAGAAATGTCAGAAAAGCTACATCCATAAGTCTCATCTATATGGCTATATAAATGTGAGCTCACCAAAAACTACAGCAATAGAGGTGCTAATATGGAAGGGGAAAATCTCACAAGGCTTCAATCTTACACCAACTTCTCCAGCCTCCTTTCTCATCTGCTCCTGCATGAAGCCAATCTACCAATTATACTGGGCTTTGTTCCAAGCTATTTACATTTCTCTTCTCTCTTTTTTATTTTCTCTTTCTCTCTTTCTTCTTTCTTTCATCCTTTCTTCCTTTCCTATTAGATTGAGAGATTACTGCATGCCAAGAGTGGCATATGACTGATGTTGAAAGTACTCATACAGGTAAATATGGAGTAAGTTGGCCAGTTAGTCTGCTGACAAAAGACCCTGCTGAGATATAATCATAGCTCAATATTCAATACTTTCAACATAGAATATTTTACTTTTGCCTTATAATATTTTATGGGCACAAACAAACACTACATGGAAAATATTTGAAAAATACACTCTCTAGAGCATGGCTTACACATAAACATAATGCTGAAAATTT
The DNA here is from genome assembly GCA_021653895.1 of Mastomys natalensis. NCBI lineage: Eukaryota > Metazoa > Chordata > Mammalia > Rodentia > Muridae > Mastomys > Mastomys natalensis. Next base: position 499,782 of record JAJTUV010000488.1, on the reverse strand, counting down.
TTCTTAACAAGATTGGAACCAAATTTAATGAAAAGGTGAAGAAAATGGATGTCCTTTAAACTGGTAGTTATTGATAACAGACTCAGTGGAATCTAGTGCACTCTCTGAATATAATAGTATATTCCATGTTTTAGCAAGAATATGTGTTCCTAACAGAGTAAGAATGTTCTTTTCAGAGATTTCTAGAAATTTCCAGAGATTTCTAGAAAGCCAGTTATTTGGAATTACATTTTTTTCTACTTTTAACTTTCTCTCTCCCTTGGGAACCTCTTTGACATTTGCTGCCCTATTTCTCTATTAAACATAGCAGAGCAAATTCACTGGGTAATCTGAAAATATTTTTTAAAAACAGAAAAATACTCGTTCTAAAAAGGACCAAAGCACCCTCACTTTGGTCTTCCTCCTTCTTCTTGAGTTTCATGAGGTTTATGCGTTGCATCTTAGGTATTGTGTGTTTTGGGGCTAATATCCACTTATCAGTGAGTGCATACCATGTGTGCTCTTTTGTGATTGGGTCATCTCACTCAGGATGATATTTTCTAGCTCCATCCATTTGTCTAAGAATTTCATGAGCTCATTATTTTTAATAGCTGAGTAGTACTCCATTGTGTAAATGTACCACATTTTCTGTATCCATTCTTCTGTTGAAGGACATCTGGGTTCTTTCCAGCTTCTGGCTATTATAAATAAGGCCGCTATAAACATAGTGGAGCATGTGGCCCTGTTGCATGTTGAAATATCTTCTGGGTATATACCCAGGAGGGGTATAGCTGGGTCCTCAGGCAACACCATGTTCATTTTTCTGAGGTATCGCCAGACTGAGCTCCCAGAATCTAAACCTCCAGCCTGAGAACAGACAGGGGCAAGCTGTCCTCTGAGAGGCTCTAACCAGCAGCTGACTCAGACAGAAACAGACATCCAGAGCCAAACAGTGGATGGAGCTTGAGGACTCTTATAGAAGAATAGGTGGAAGGATTGTGGGCCCTAAGGAGATAGGAACTGCACAGGAAGATCAACAGAGTAAACGAACCTGAACCCTTGGAGCTCTCAGAGACTGAATCACCAACCGTGGAGCATACCTAGTCTACACAGATCTACCTCCATGGGCTGAACCTAGGCCTCCCTGCACATATGTTGTAAATGTGCAGCTTGGTTTTCATGTAGGTCTCAAACATCTGGAGTGGGGGCTATCCCAAAACATGCAGCCTGTATATGGAGTATGGTCTTCTAAAAAAAAAAAAAAAACAGTTATTCAGTTATTCATGGAATATTATTTTTTTATATCTCTTGTATTCAGTTTGCAACTACTTCATTGAGAATTTTTGTATGTATACTCATGAGGGATACTGGACTATAATTTATATATTTTTGTTGGGTTTACACTTGATTTCACTATTTCAATATTATTTGCTTTGTGAAGGAAAAAAAATTCTTAATAAAGTTTTTTTTTTAAAGTAAAAAAAATAAAATAAAATAAAAACAGAAAAATAAACCACTAACTAACAAAAGGTCTTCCTTAGCATCCTTCCTTTGATGTATTAATTTTTTGTGTTCTTAGATGTTGTTTTTGAAGAATGAAGTAAAACCATGTAACGGTTAAGTTTTTATATCTCTTTTTATAAATGTTCCTTTCAGAGCATTTAAAATTACAGTCAAACATGCCCAGTAAACACATACAATACTGTTGCTCCTCTCCTTCCTATTTATATTCATACCATACCTGTGGTCAAATTGAATTCAATTTCCACATGCTCCATAGCACCACATGATGACACCAGCAAATCTCAACAGAGCTTGTTCATTATGTATTATACAGTTCTATTGACAGATGCTGTTACACAGTACCAGTGCCACTAAAGCAGTATGGTTACTCTCTGTATATCCTTCCTAAAAACATTTGAATGCATACAGTGTGTGTGTGTCCCTCTCAATATGAATATATATATATATATATATATATATATATATATATATATATATATATGTGTGTGTGTGTGTGTGTGTGTGTGTGTGTGTGTGTGTGTGTGTGTTCATGTAAATGTTTCTTCCCTCAAAGCCAGAAAACAAGTCCTCTGTTCAAAATAAATTTATTAACATCATTGAGCCCAATAAACCTGGAGTAACATTAAGCTTTACACAAAATATGATTTCATGGCAAGATTGGTTTGGAATACTGATGCTAATAAAATGGAATTTGATACACTCCACAGTTTATATATAAGTAGCCCAGGGAATAAGAGACAGGAAATAAAATGTCATTATTTTAATTCCAGGGAAATCTGGAATAACAAATGTGAGAGGGGGTTAAAATTTAGAAAATGTCCTGGCATTTCTGGAGAAGCTAAGACTATTAAGTCCAGATGTGACCATGAGAAGAAAATGGGTCTAGATATTAAGGAGGTGCCACAACATGTGTAGAAAGACCTACTAGTCTTTTCTCACTGTATGATAAGATATCCAATGAAAGCAACTTAGGAAAGGAAAGGGCTATTTTAGTTCAAAGTTCAGTGGATATAGCCCTTCATGGCAGGCATTGTAAGGCAGCATGGGCAAGTAACAGTGGGCACATGGCATCCACAGTCAGGAAGCAAAGGATAAATGCTGGCTCAGTATAGTTTCTGCTTTATATTGGGTGAGGCAGTATGGATGGGTCCTCCTTCCAAATAATCTAATCCAGAACATCTCAAACATATGCCCAGAGATGTATTTCTAAGACAATTCTATCAACTTATCAAGCTGGTAAATCAATGTAAACCATCATAGCAGACAAAGGTAAATCAGTCCTCTCATTGAATTATTTTTATGAGATCAAGATATCTCTCTCTCTTTCTCTCTCTCTCTCTCTCTCTCTCTCTCTCTCTCTCTCTCTCTCTCTCTCTCTCTCTCTGTGTGTGTGTGTGTGTGTAAAGGAGGAAGTTTTAAGAAAAATCTCTGGGCCTAAAGCCAAGAAGCTATTCCATTGATATTCTAGTGAGTACTTCTAGCACAATCATCAGAATTGTCAGAGCCTAGAGCCCCAAAAGAAGTCCATATTTATTGAAGGAGCTAGACACAGCTAGTTGCAGTACAGTATGTAGCATCAAAGGGCAAGCGAGTAGGGTGCAGTCTTCTGTGTTCTTATGATGACACTAAATTCCTTATGCACCTAATGTTTCCTAAAGAGTTCTGCTCTGAAAGGTTAAGCACCTTTCTGAAGAAGCATTTGGATTCCATAAAATGTTTCTGATATAATTAGAACAACTTGAGATGAGTTGGGATTGAATTCCTTTTTAATACCCAAGCAGTTAAACTTGTATTGTTTTTAATTCACAGACCTTTTCAGACAATATCACATCCTGTATTATTCTTCATTCCATATGAAAATGTCAGTATGAATGAATCTGGGATATCAGCTTATTAATTAACTGCATGCTTATATTGATTTTTATATGTTTTCTCACCTGAGACAGTATGAACTATAAAGCATGCATTAATGATCAGCAAAAATATACAAGTCTTCAAAAGATTTTGGGGAGACTCTTAGTCTGTCTGTAAGCCTCAACAAGGACTGATATTCTCTGAGCAGAAAGTATTGATGATAAAAAGAAATGCTGTTTCCATGATAGTTTAGAAGAGGGGGAAAAAGAAGGAGAAAGAGAGGAAAGGGGAAAGATGTGTTGAGAAATAAACACTAATGATCAAGAAAGAATCTGAAAACTAAAATTCCATGTATATAAATATTCACTCCTTAAAATGTCTCTTAATTTTACATGCAAGCTTCAAAAGGACCTTCAGGACATGCTGAACTGAGGTAACATTTTCTTTGTCATAATTTCTCTTAGCCAACATCAACCACGTCATATACATTGCAACACACAGGAAGAAAAACATAGACAAGCAAGTGTTCATTGTGGTGCTTTGTCATGGGTTTAGGTTAGAATTCTGATACCTCACATCATCAGCATCCCTTTGCTGGCATTTTCTCAGATTACTAATTCATTCTCTACAGTTTTGTCACCTATGAAAAGGTTGCAATAGTAGAGTCTGTTTTATTCTGCTATTGTATAGCTTGAATGGCTTAATAAATAAACCATTCATAACAAATATTACTGTCTACTGTTGTTATTGGCATTTATTACTTATTAATAAAATTTATTACATCAAAAAGGGACAGTTAACTGACTAATAACCATTCAGCCACTTTTTACATAGAAGCAGCTTCAATTTTATTGTATGAGGCAAGGCATGCAACAAAATGCATCCCACTTCATGATGCACTGAAATACTGACACACACATAAAAACACATTTGGATAAAGAGATGAAAGTGGAAGTACCTTAGTACTTGCTGCAACTAAGTTACTATTGTCTACCTTAAGGTTAAAACTATCATATTTAAAACCACCTGCCAAAGCAACAGAAATTCTGAAGGGTGGGATAAATTCTCTGGTGACTCGATCTTTGTATTAATGGTATTTTAAATTTCAGATCATGGAATTTAAAAGTAAAATTCTTTTAACAGGATTTGGAGATTGTATCTATGGAACATCTAAAATGACAGTGGTTCTTACCCAAGATGTCAATGCTTCTATGGTTCAAGTTGCCATGTATATTAATGTTTACTGGTTACTCTGGAGACATAAGACATCCTTGCTTTCCAAGGGAAGCAATGACTTATTTCAACATCATTGATAAGCTAACCATTATGGGATGTGTGATGGGTTTATTATCAATTTTCTCCAGGTATGTGCAACAGGAATTCTTCAAATATTTTTTGTTAGAATTATCTTATGTTTTTAAAGACTGAACAAATCTATTTTTGTAAGAGGCGACATTACTCCATATGACAAGATATAAGTTAAAAACTTTTTGCTTTTTGTCTTGCCTCATAATAAAAGTAAATATCCTTGCTATAATTGTGAAAAGTATAATTTCTCATATGTTAAATAAAAGTATTTATTTTGTTTTCTACCTCCTTTCTACCAATAAAGTAAATATTTTAAAAAGAAAATATAAAATATTTTAACATTTTAAAAATATTGTCTAACATATCCAGAGATTATAGATTTCTGCAATATACATGGAAACAGATTGGTTTTTAAGAAGTTTACAAGTAATGAGGTAATATAACTTGCTCATTACTTATATAAAATAGTCCTTCATAAATGAGCAACTAAAAGCAAAACAGAGGAACAGCTGGACAATGAACAGGTACAGTCCAGAATCAGCAGCTTCAGTGCATGTGCTAGCTAATATGTACCTTTACTCCACCACATCCTATGAATATTTATTCAGGCAGAAAATGTTGAATCCAAAAACCTGAAATCCAAATGTGTTCGAATTTCGTATTTGTACAAGTGGAAAAGTGTATTTTACAAAACTTTGGTTCATGCATAAAATGATATTTAAATTTAATAAAATTACCACTGGGAGTTGAGATAGATAGATAGATAGATAGATAGATAGATAGATAGATAGATAGATAGATAATAGATAGATAGATAGATAGATAGATAGATAGATAATAGATAGATACATAGATAGATACATAGATAGATACATAGATGATACAAGATACTAGATACATAGATAGATACATAGATAGAATATATTAAACAAATTTTGTGTTCTTATTTGCACCTTAGCATTGTTACACTAGGTATTTGCTGATATTATAAAAACTAAAGCTACTAAATCTAAACCACTCATGGTCCCAAGAATTTTAGATAAGGATTATTCAACTATACCATCTATAGGCTGATAAATTCTAAATCCTTAGTCTTGCAGTCTCCCTGAAACCCCAGACTCAAGTACTTAGAGGAAAATGCATATCTTCTTTGATTCCTAGCAATTATCTCAAAATCAGCATTAGGAGACCACGCACTAGCTTTCTGTACAGCACTTCCTCCTGCTCACATATCTTCTTCCAATTCTTTTGCATCTCAGCAAAGAGGCTCAGCAAATGGACTTTTAAACCTCAGGATGCCTCATCGTCCATGTCTACAAGAAGCAACTTCTCTAAGTCAAAGACTATATAATAATAACTTAAGAGTTGTTGAGTTGAAATGATGTTACTTGAGTCAACCCACTAGAAACTAAGCACAACTTGGAGGTTATGAAGTAAGGTTCTTAAGCATCGGTGCCTGGATATAAATTATCACACAGGAATTTTTAAATTATTTGTATTAGTTATAATGTTTAAGAAATAAAATGAGTATAGTTTTCCATAATTAATATCTCTCACCTGGGGGATATTGTAAAAAGTCCTATCAAAAGGCCTATATAATCTAGTAAGGGATGTACAATGGCCACAGGAATCAAAATTCTGATAAGTTCTGTTTGGGATGTTAAATCAAAAGCTATGTGACATTGAATACTAAGAGTAAGCGGCATAATGGCTTTGGTCTCTAGGACTCTAATCTAAATGTGAAGCCTGGTCTTTAACCTCTCTCCCTTTTCATGCAATGTGACATCATAAATCAAATCAGCTCTTCAACCTGAAATTCCCAGAGAGCAAACAGAGCCGCAGAACTGCCTCCACGGAAGCTGCTGGAGTTCTGATATTCTATGACTATTCTTTTTAAAGTGATTGTGAAGCCTCCATTTTACTGAATTTCTTTGGTTTGCTCTTCTTTCTTTGTAACAAAAGGATAGTTATTTTGAGTCAATCCCTTGACGCCAGGTGAAAAGAGAACAATCTTGTATAGGAGAATTAGACACATTTAGAAGCTAAATATGGCACTCCTGTTAAGCGGTCTTGGAAATTTTCAAGGCAATGGGATTCATAAGGAAATTGCAGTTGGGAAGAGAATAGCAAGCATCTGAAAGCCAGAGAATAGAATGAGAGGATTAGTTACAAGTGCAAGTTTAGAACCAGATAATTGAGGCAAAATGTGTGTAGTGTCTTCAAACCAAAGTTACCGCATATATAAATTAAAAGTACTATCTCATGTTGAATGCTCCCAATAGAATTAGCAACTGAGAAAAATTACAAGGAAAGTTTGGAAGATAGGAACCATCCAACTAAACTTCAGAGTATATGATTCCTTAGGGAGGAAAAAAAAACATTAAAAAGAAACAAGATATGTGAAAATTAGGTAACTATGTAAGTTATTTCCCCACTCATAATTAAGCTGAAACCTCTGGCTAGGGATCCTTGGAGCATTCGGCAGTATATATGCTCAAAATCTTATCTCTGCTAGATGTAGAGGTGCCTCAACTCTTAAGTTGCTAAAGGATGTAAATTAAATCACATATGATGTGGTTTTAATATATTTACCCTATAAAATGTCCTAACCAGACACAGATTTGAGAGCTCTGTTCAATAAATCCATGCTAGTTGTGTCAGAATGTCAGAAGATTTCTGCTACTGAATGTATATAATCTTGTTTTATTGCTGTTCTTTAAAATTGTGAGGCTCAATCCTAAACTTTCTTTCTTTCTCCTTTCTATACTTTGGGTCTGTAGTTTTTTTTTCCAACCCTCAGTCTCTCCTCTCTCTCTCTCTCTCTCTCTCTCTCTCTCTCTCTCTCTCTCTCTCTCTCTCTCTCTCTTCATAATTTTACATGTTAAATTCCAATCTATTTTTAGGTAGCCTATCATATAATCCAGGCTCCACTTATAAATAAAATATAACCATACACTTTCTACTTCTTATTCCTCTCTCAAGTTATCTTTCAGATACACCATATCCCAAAGTTGACTCAGTACCTTAACTTGCAGTCCATTGACTTTCAGGAGAAATCCCTTGAGACTTTCCGTTTTGCATTAGTTACTTTTCTATTGCTGTGATAAAACCCCATGACCAAGGAACTTAGAAAAGGAAGGGTTTACCTAGTGCTTACAGATATATGGAATAAGAGCCCATCACCATCACAGCAGGGAAGCATAACACCAAGCAGCAGGCTTGGCAGCAGGAACAGCCAAGAGCTCACATCTCAATTCACAAGCAAGAAACAGAAAAGTAAAGTCAAAATGGCACAAATCTCTAAGCTCTCAAACCTTACCACCTGTGATATACTTCCTCCACCAAGGCCACATTTCCTAAACCTCCCCAAATATGGCCACCAACTAAGCACCAAGCATTAACATGCCAGAGACAATGGGGGATATTTCTCATTTAAACCAGCATGCCCATTTGGGGGCGGGGAGGTATTAGACAGAGGTTTGTAACACATAGCCCATTTTGTGCTCTAGTCATAGTGACCTTCGTATTTATACTTAGTTTTCATCACATTAGAATTGCTATTCTCACATATTCTCAGCATATCTTGAACATATTTTTCATTCTTTTTAATAAAACCAGCTTATTCTTTCACCAATCCACTTAATCTCCAAAATCACATATTTACATGACATGTTTGAAATACTGTGTACGATATTTAAAATGAGTATAATATATATACCATATTTTAAATAAGAACAATAATAATAAAAGCAAATATTTGTCACATTTACTCTTTAGGAAACCCTATCCTGTTATTTAATCTTACTAATACTCACATTATTTTTGTATATGTACAGACATATTCAAGTGTGTGACCACATGTGTGAGCATTTGTGTATGTGTATTATAGAGACCAAAAGTTGATGTGAAACTTCTTCCTTGGTTTCTCTCCACCTTACCTTTTAGCCAGGATCTCCCAGTGAACTTGGGGCTCATTTACTCACCTACACTATCTAGCAACAGGCTCCAGATATCTTCCTGTCACCGTCATCACCACACTGAGATTATAGCTACTATTGTGAGTGCTAGGATTGAAACCCAGTCTTATACTAACTAAGGAAGTTTACCTGCTGAGCCATGTCCTCATCTCCCATGGAATAGTACTGTTAGCATCATCTCTATTTTCTTGAATATGATTATAATTTAGAAAGACATTAACTAACCCAAAGTAGCCCAACTAGTCTGGTGGATGCAGGATTGATTCCTAGCATTCTGACTCTAGGGTCTTTGTTCTTGGCCACTGTGTTACTGTTACCTTAGCCAGAGTTAACATCAGAGCAAAGAATTTTCAAAGAACTTGAGAAGGACCTTAAACAATGCTTATAAACGGCTGCTGTACTAGTAGGATGGGACTTTCATGCAGGCGAATATTTTACCTAGATTATTCAATAACATTCATATGTGTCCACTCTTCTCAGCCACCTTATGTATGCCTATTCCACATTTATTCTCCACTGCTACCACAATAGTTTTAAATTAGAGTCTGTTTAGAGTAAACTACCTTCAATGAAAAATATTTCAACATCCTCCTACCTAATGTCCTCATAAGGAAGTTCATGTTTTAGCCACTGCCAGGATTTTTAGGCAAATATATAAGTATATATTCATACACACACACGCACACATACACACATGGATGAAAAATTTCACGTGATGAAAACTAAGTATAAATACGAAATCAAACAAACCTGGCCAAAAAATAAAGATAATTTAATGATTCCTAATGATATTTTTGTTATAATATACTCTAACCCAATCATCATCAGAAAGGCCTTATTTAGCAACTGTGGGAACAGATAAAAAGACTCACAGCAAGGGGTACCAGAAAGTAAAATGGAGATCAGTCTTGTGTTCAAGGAAGTAGTGACAGTGGGGCAAGATCCCACCCAGCTAAATTTAGGTCCAGGAATGGTAATACAAGCCTTTAATCCCGGAGGCAAAGACAAGCGGATCTCTGAGTTCAAGGCCAACATAGATCAGAACAAATTCTAGGTGAAGAAAAACTTAAATCCATGCTTGGTGGACCACACTTTCAATCCCAGTGCTTAGGAAACAGGATGCAGATATCCGAGTTCAAAGTCAGTCTACAGAGCAAGTTATAGGACAGACAAGCTAGTGAAGACAAGATAGTGAAGGAGTTGGAAAACAGAAAGCTGATGATAATGTAATAGACAAGGGGGGCCAAGTTCCAGCCCCAGGACTGGGACAATGAGACTTAGCTGGAGCTAAGAATAGTAGTGATTACGAAGAGATCAGGGTCAGTGAAGTGAAATCTTCTGGAAAGCTTTTTTTTTTTGAGATCACAAAGAGTCTGTGTTCCAAGATAGCCAAGGTTGTACCTCGTGCTGCAGCTGCACTTGATAATATGTAAGAGTCACCCAGTTGGTAATGGTTTTGAAGCACGAAGGTATCATGAAGAACAGCTGAGGTTTGGCACATTGAGAGGCCATGGAAGGCCATTGGGGAAGGTGCAGCCTCAGTTGTAGTTGATGGCCCAGGACTGAAGGAATCATACAAAAGAGTTGAGACTTGTCACCATGAAGAAAGCACCATGAGAGGCTATTCGTGAAGCCTAGTTACAGCAGAAGACCCCAGTGTTTTGGAGATGTCGGTACCATGGGATGATCATCAAGAACAGCAGCAACAGTCCAGTAGATTAACCTGAGCTTAGAGTGCTATGGAGGGCAGAGCTAGAGAAGTGACGCCAGCCCTTTGGAGGAGCATAGAAGATTATGTGTGGATCCCAGACATTGAAACAAGAAGCTATAATACTGAAGTTGCCTTTGAGACCTCAAGATGTTCAAGATGTCAGAGCCATGGTCTATCTGCTGAGAAAAGCTGTTAACAGGAAGTAGAAACAGCTCAGGAGAAAGAAGTTTGTTGCAGTCAACAAAGATAAAAAGGAATTCAAGATCCGAAGACCACTTTGACATTAGCCATGGAGATGCAGAGTTTGGAGTTTGCCTGCTGGTTTCCTGTTTTGCTTTGGGGATTACAGTTAAATGATTGGATGAATCTCAGAAGAGTCTTTGAACTTTGGACTTAGAACATTGTTGAGACTGCTGTAGACTTTGGGGACTTTTAAGGTTGCACTAAATGTATTTTGCATTATGCTATGATTAAGTATGGCCTCCCCCCAGACTCATATGTTTGAACAAGCCTACGGGTGCCAGGAAGTGGAATATGATGGATTGTATATGCTTGGCCTAGGAAGTGACACTATTAGAAGGTGTGGCCTTGTTGGAGTAGGTGTGTCACTGTGAGCATGGGCTTTAAGACCCCCATCCTAGCCACCTGGAAGCCAGTATTCTGCTAGCAGCCTTCAAATGAAGACGTAGAACTCTCAGCTCCTCCTGCTTGAATGTTATCATGTTCCCACATTTGATAGTGGACTGAACCTCTGAACCTGTAAGCTGACCCCAATTAAATGCTGTCGTTATAAGAGTTAAAAAAAATAAAAAAGAAAAAGTCTCACAGCAAAACATTGGGCAGATCTCAGGGAACTGCTCAGAAGAGAAGGAAGGATTGTCAGAGTCAAAGGGGTCTAGGACACTATAAGAGCATGGCCCACAGAATCAACTAAGCAGGGCTCATAGGTGCTCAGAGACACTGAAGTGAAAAATTAGAGAGAGCCTATGTGGGTCTGACCTAGATTCTATGCATATATGTTATGGTTGTGTACTTGAGTGTTCTTGTGGGACTTCTAACAGTGGAAGTGGGAGTTGTCTATGACTTCTTGGCCTTCTTTTGAGAACCTTTTCCTGATAGGAAGTTGGCTAGTTCAGCTTTGTTATGAAGGTTGTGCCTAGTCTTAATGATCTTGTTATGCCATGTTTGGTGGAGATCTCTGGAGGCCTCCTTATTTCTGAAGGGAAATAGAGATGTGGATCTGAGGGAAAGGGAAGGTTTGGGGGAAGGGATTGACAGCAAATGAAGGAGGGGAAATCAGAATGTAACATATGAATGAAGAATAAGTTTATATATGCATAATTATTTTAAATAAACAGCTGTTTATTCCACTAACCCATTTATTGACTGGGATGTTACAGCCATTGGTTTTCAGGTTGTTTTTAGTTCTTTATACACTCCAAGTATTAATTCTCTGCCAGATGTGTAGATGGCTAAGATTTGTCTTTCATTAAGTAAGCTGTCTCTTCGCTCATTAACTACTTTATTTTTATAGAGAAGCATTTTAATTTTGGTCAGTTCTTGGTTGTATTTCTGAATATTAGAATCTTTTGTGGAAAGTCCTTATATGGACTTGTGTTAAACGCTTTTCCCTCACAGCTTCGGAGTTTTAAATCTTGCATCTTTGTTCCATTTTGAGTTAACTTTTGCACAGCACATGAGACAGGCATGTAATTTCCTTCTTCTGCATATGGCTATCCATTCTTCACAGTATCATTTGTTGAGGAGTTTGTCTTTTCTCTAATTTCCATTTTTGGAAATTTTGTCAAGCCTCGGGTGTCAATAGCTTCAAGGATTAATACCTGGATATTCTGTTCTGTCCCAATGATGCTTGTGTCTGTGTGAAATCAATAACACCATTTTTATGTTTTATAACTTTACATCAGGAATTGAAACAACACCCCCCTTTTTTTTTTGGTTGTTTGTTTTTTCTCTCTCTCAAGATTATTTTGGCTATTTCATGGTTGTCCTGTATTCTATTCAGTTGATATACGTGTTTCTTTTCATAATAGAACCATGTTGCTTTATTTCTAAGGCTCTGTGGTACAAGTTGAAATCACACAATCATATTTACATTTTGTTCAGGATTATCTTGGCTATTTAGGATTGTTTGTGTTTGCATGCAAATTTAGAGCTGTTTGAATTTTAGGTCTAGGAATTAGAATTTTAATGGAGATTACATTGAATCTATAGGTTTTTGCAACATTAATTCTGCTGGTGCTCATAATCATGAGAACTGGGGTTTTGTTGTTTTGTTTTGATTTGATTTTTAGTATCTGTTTCTTTCTTTAATGATTGAAAAGTTCCACTATAAATTCTTTCACTTACTTAGGTGGTTTTATTCCAATGGAGTTTTGATGAGATTGTGCTAGGATTTTGCCTGATTTCTTTCTCAATTTGTTTATCATTGTAATATAGGGAGGCTACTCTGTTCTCATTGTTAGCTTTGTATTCACATACTCTTTGAAAATGTTCATCAGTTCTTAGACTTTTCTAGTGAAGTGTTTGGCATTTCATATATAGAAAAATGTCATCAGCAAACATGTGTATTTTGACACTTCCTTTCCCATTTGCATCCCTTTTATATCTATTTCTTGTCTTCTTTTTCCAGTTGAAACATAACCCCCCTAATTGATTATAAGTGGAAAAAACTGAACGTCTTTCCTTATTCCTGATTTTAGTGAAAAAGTCTTAAGCTTGGAATTTCTTTTTCTCTGCCCATAATTCATAAGTTTGGTACCTTCATGCTGTGCCATAGAAAGTCTACATTTGGCTCATACGTTATTTGGTCTATGTTAGCACCTGAATGTTCTGAATCAACAACCTGTGTTCAAGACTTGATTGATTGATTGATACTGTAGTGGATTTTATCTATTTTAAGATGAGACTGTCCATTGGGGTTCTTTTTCAACTTTTCATTTTGTATTACTCAGATTTCTCTAGGTGAACAGAACATATAGGAAAAAAAAATACACTTTTTTTTACAGGCTGTAGTCCAGCTAGTTCAACAATAGCTGTCTACAAAAGAAAGTCCAAGAATCCAGTAGTTGTTCAGTCTACAAGACTGGATCTCAGGTGGTCTTCAGTATACATCAGAATCCCAAAGAAGTATGTTCTATTGCCAGTGAAGGAATGAATTTGCCAGTTAGAGTGAGGGAAACAGTGAAAGAGCAAAGAGCTTTCTTCTTCCATGTCCTTTATATAAGCTGCCAACAGACACTTAGCCTAGATTAAAAGTGGATTTTCCCAAGTCAAAAGATCCAGATAAAAAGTAGGTCTTCCTACTGTAATTGATTTAATTAATGAAAACCCTGCACAGGTATACCCAGACATTTGAGTTTAGTTAATTCCAGATGTAGTCAAGCTGAGACCAAGAATAGCTAGCAATCACAATTTCTGAAGTTTCAATTTTAATACTTAAATGTTATAAATACTTAGTATCTCTCTTTATTGAATCCCTCTTTTATATCCCAAATTCACTTCTTTATTTGTATTTTGTTAACTAATTTAAGGTTTTATCTGTATTCTCTTTGACTTCATTAAACATTTAATTGTTGTTTAGGATTTTATATTGTTCACCAATATTGGAATCCATCAATCGAACTGATACTTTTGCAAGAAATAGATTGCCATGGCTTTTCATGTTTCATGTTTTTCTACACTGAGACTTTGTAAGTAAAAGTTTATCATATTAATTAGAAAAATTTTTAGTTATTAAAATTATAATTATAAATACAACATTTCTCCCTCCCATTCCTCCTCTAATCCTACCCATACACCCCATATACACCTCCTTGGTCTCTTTCAGATTCATGGCTTTTGTTTGAAATGATTGTTGTTACACACACATACTCACACACTCCTAAATATTATCTAAATATTATCTATTGAGTCTGTACACTATTACTTCTATGTATGTTTTCAGGGTTGACTATTTGATATAAGTAACCAGTTAGTGTAATTTTACTCAGAGAGAACTATTTCCTATACTCTTGGCATTGTTTCAGTGGCTTCTAACTATGTGTGTGGGGTTGAGGCCTCATGGGCCTCTACTTTGGGCCTCTACATGTCTACTTTGGCATGTCTATTTTTGTTGTCCTTGTTCAGCTCATGTTTAGGCAGTAACATTCATGAGACTTTATAGGTGTAACTTCTGACATTAGCAGGAGACACAGTCTCACAGAAAACTCCCTGACCTTCTACCTTTTACAGTCTTTTTGCTCCTCTCTCACATGAGCTTCACATGTGAGAGTGTCCTATACATTTATTCATTAGAACAAGGTTCCACAATTTTCCATTTTTATTGGTTATGGCTTTCTGTAGTGGTCTCAATCTGTTTCAAAGAGAAAATTTCTTAATGAGGGTGAGGATTTTTTAAATAACTTATTCTTCCAATTTAAGTTTTTTATTTTTTGTTTTTTTTTTTTTTTAAGTTCAAATGGAACTATGTTGCCATGGAAGTCATTTCTCTCTGCTAAACCAGGGATAGTCTACAACCCCACTCTAAGAGTAGAATATCAACTGCAGACTCAACTGATAAAATCACTCCTTTACTTTCAAAGCCTTTGGGTAGATAAATGAAAAAAGATAATATAACATCTACTAAGATATTCATTAGTAAATATAAGAATGGAATAAATTAGGCTAAGAAAGACTAAGGATTAATATTAGAGTAACAGAGAAGAATTTAACTTGGCCAAAATAAACAGAAATTTGTAAATGAATTATTCTTAATATAAACAGTAAATTCAACCAGTGGCTGTGTTTCTTTATCTTATACTATTCCCAATAATCACACAGAAAAAAAAACAATATTTTTTATTTTTAATTTTTTGGGTTTTTTCGAGACAGGGTTTCTCATTATAGTCCTGGCTGTCCTAGAACTCACTCTGTAGACCAGGCTGGCCTCGAACTCAGAAATCCTGCCTGCCTCTGCCTCCCAAGTGCTGAGATTAAAGGCATGCGCCACCACCGCCCAGCTACACAGTATTTATTTTAAACAGTACCTCAATGACTGAGCAGTTAAATGATCTACCTTTGCTTTCTCTGCTAATCTGGCTAACTCTCAGCCCTGTCCCTCAATACATGCATATTATTAGTGATCTGGTTCTTTACACTTCATGTGTGTTTCTAAGATCACTCTCAGACCCTTTCCTCAAGGCAACAGGTAAACTTAGTAGCTTAGCATAGCAAACATTATAATTCATCATATCCTTGTACAATTTATTTCTAATTATCCTATCCCACCTCCCATGTAACCTCATGTATCTTTATAACACACCTAACCAGGAAAATTGCTCTTGTTTTTGTCCTAATTACAGACCACTCTTACAAAACAAAAGCTAAGAAAACTCAAAGAACAAAGTGATATTTGAGTTCATCTCTCTGATAACTTGCTGTTATAAAGTAAACAGCTTCAGGTTGAGGCATTAGTTGTTACACAACAAGGAGTATGGATGAAAGGTTATACATAGATGGAGAAAGAAATTTCTGATCTAGAATGGTGTTAAGAAGTCTATAAGAAGAATGCTAATATCTAAAATCAGCAATGCAGAAATCCTCTGCAAAAAATGCAAAGAAATATGCAAAAAAAAAAAAAAAAAAACCAAAAACAAACAATGCAAGCCCAAGTTTCAACTCCATGAATTTTATCTTTCTCTTCAAGGACCAGCTCCAGTATAATTGCTCAGAAATTACCACCATGAGCACTCTCTGCACACCTCTGTGAGTGCAGACCTTCCTTTGACCTTCTTTGCCCTTTGAAACTGTTCTTATTAGTATACTTTTAAGTTTGCATTACTAATGATAAAATGTTTGGTTGTCTCATTCCATAAGACTGTAATCTTATGGCTACTGATTTTCTTGTTCCTGTGGCAGCACAACAAAATAAAAACCATGTATGATTTGAAATCAAATAGACCCATGACCAACTCATAGCTGAGTTGCTTTGCTTGGTATACAACTTTCAATAACCCCAACTTCACAACAAAGTTCAAAAGATCTTTTGGATATATAGCTGCCATTCTGTAAATGGTAGCTATTAGTGCTTTTCATAGTGTATATAGTACTGGTTGGAGGAAAACAGGAAGGAGGGCATTGTTTCCCATGCTAATCACTCTGTTTGTCAATGAAAATCCTAGTGTTTCATGACACTGGGCTAGTAGAACTGATGGGATACTAGAAAAGAATATGGACCTAGATATAAGTCTCATCATCAATCATAAATCCAAGGCACTATTGACATATGTTAGAAGAGAATAGTAGCACAAATTAGAAAATAAAATCTACTGTTTGTTGGCAGTGAAAAATGTGGAAGAGTAACCACAGAAGTCCAGATTCTGTGCCTGAATTTATCAAAATGTGGTTATGTGTGGTAAAACTACAAATATGTCAATTCAGATGGACCAATGAACTAGTTGATTAGACCATGGGTTTCAGAGTGACCAAAGGATAGTTACATTGTGTATTTTGGGGAACTGGGAGTGTGAAAAAATAGATAGAGCCCCCATGCTGAAAAACTTGTGTACAGAATCAGGTACTGAAAAGTGTAAGAGTTCCTGGAATGCTGTCATGTTGTGGGGAAGTTATCCTCACTTTGAGTATTAACCTTTACAGTGTCTTTGATTAGCACTGAATTCCCAGGGGAGGACAGAGATCTGATCTTTATGAGATTATTCAGGATCACAATATCAAAATAAAAACCAATGGTTTCTGTAATTTCCTGAGGGTTTGCTTTGCAATGGCACAGGACACTAATAAAGTATGAACATCTGTGAGGAAACACTACAAGAAGAAACAAGGAGACTTGGCATGGCCTCTTGGAAATATTTTTGCAGCTTTTTCTAAGTGTTCATAGTAGTGATGTTAACTCACGCGAGCAAGAAGACACTTTTAGAGGAAAAATGATGCCAAACAGCTGGAATATGAAGGAGTGATGGGACATTTCAGAAATGAGGGAACAAAACAAGTGAGGCAAGAAGAAATTGTAATCCTCATGAATTTTAAACAGCAATCGACATGACAATATTTCAATATCTTTGAAGCATAATACTTAATTTAAGGTCATGAAATAAAATTAACTAGCTCCCCCAAACTGAACCTGAATGAATAATCAACTGTTCATTCACTCTGGGACTAGAAGAGGGGACTGAAAACACTGAGACATGATTAACCCCAATGAAATTAGGGGGGAAAGAAGACACAGGCTCATTTTAATTGGACTTATGGTTTAACTACACTGTAGTGACTTCTGCTCTGCTGTTCCTTTCAGGGAAACTATAGTGAAAACCCCAAAACTCTGCTGATATTTCTTTAGCTGTAAGAAAATGTTAAAGAGAGAAAGAGAGAGAAGAGAGAGAGAGAGAGAGAGAGAGAGAGAGAGAGAGGAGAGAGAGAGACTTAATAGCATATTTAAACCCAGATTCAACATAAGCAGGAAAATCCTTTTCATTTCCGGCTTTGGGGATATGTCAAGTTTATGCAGCAGGTACAAGAAGTACCACTGAAATATCTCATTTGCATGCAGATTCTTCATCTTCTGCCTGGTTTCTTTCCCTCTTCTGAAACCTGTTTAGTGTGCTAAGTACAAGAGCATCAAGAGTACATGCTAGCTGGGAAGGCAAGAGGAGAAAATGCCAGTGACTACAGAGGAAAAGAAACCAAATTTTCAAGCTATTACTCCCTTGCCTGTACTCTGATGAAAGATGAATTTGCTTCCAGGAGCAGCCCCAGCCAATGAGATGCATTGTTTCCACAATTCCTATTGATCCAGGGCTCTACTGAAATAAGGGTCATAGCTTTTTGTGAAATAGTGGTGTAGTTTACATAAAGAAATTTCAAATCACTGGAAAGGAAACAACTGCTTCTGTCTCGAGATGTAAAAGATTGCCCTTCCTGAAATCATTTACTCAGGAAAATATTTCTCTAGCTTAAAAATCACATACAATTTGTAAGTGCCCACTGGCTCTGAAAAACCTCTGTTTTATGTTAGTATATGGTTTTCCCTTTAAAGCTGATAAGAAATAAGTTTCTGGGGACTTCTTTTCCTTGATTTTGAAAGGACTTACAGAAAAAAGAAGTCTAGTAATGCCCCTGTGTGGCAAACTCAGGCATCACAGATTGTAGACGCCAGGATGCTCATCTACTCAAGCTCACCTGTTTTCTCCATTGACAAAGTATGTGTTTAAAACCTGAACATCCAGAATTGAAGCAGTCTGAAATAGGCCTAGCAATGCAGATAATTAATAAAGATATAAAATGCTGAAATAAAACGAACAACAGTACAAGACTTTACTTAGTCAACACATGCTGAAGACGGCAGAATTTTTAAATCATCTGCTTTTAATGTAAGAATGACTCTTATTACAGATATCCAAGTTCTTGAGCATGAACAATAAATAAATTAGATGATCCATATGAGAATTAATAGTACATTTATGTTTTTTATTTGACTTAAGGTTAAATCCCCAAATCCTTGGAACTAAGTAAGTAAACAAAAAGAGAACGTGGAACAAGCAAGTAGTTTTTGGAAGTATATATGGTGTGGTCTCATGAAGTTGGCTCTATTAGGAATACATATAAGCAATAACCTCAGACAGCCCATTCTTCAGGAAGAAAAATATTAGTGGTTTGGCCATTTATTTCTGATCATATTTTCTCTTATAAATAATTTTCCACAAGGACAGAATAAGGGAGGAAGAAGAAAGAGTGTCAAAGAATGACTGATTCAAAGAGAAAAGTAACAAAAATGAAATGAAGAAACACAATCTCTGTGGTTTCTGAGTAGTCCAACCTATGAAATCACTTCTGCCAAAAGGAGACATATGACAGAGTTAACTGTTATTCAGTCTACATGCAATTTCAAAGTCATGAAATATAACATTCAGCAAATAGCCCCACAGCCAGCTGAAGCTCTGGAAATTTAATTATCAGAAACAATAAGGGATGAGAAATGCTGGATGAAAATTGACCATCACAGAGAGAGGACACCCTGTCCTTTAGGTCTGCCAAATGTTTCTACTGACATCTAAAGTTTTATTTTTCTTCCCTCCTTTTTGGAAGGGGATCTAGACACTGGAAACTCCCTAGAAGTCTTGGCTACATTCAGGTCACCCAACTAGTGCATAGTGGTGGTCCACTCTGATCAGAAAAATAAAACCTTTGTCCTGACCTCTTCTCATGTCTGCATCCTTACTTCCACCTCACTCCATGTTCTTGACACTGTTTTATTGTATAACAATATTTCCTGGCTATGAAGCATATAAGTTCATATATTTATGCCTCTGTGGGTTAATATTCCATCTCTTGTCCTCCAAATTAGCAGCTCTTTTTTAAAAAATAGACTCACATGACCCACCTTCTATGAAATCATGGCATATTCCAAATAAAGAGCCACCATTCTCTTTGCTATTTGTTCCTGGTTTTCTCTTGTCATTATCCCCTGCATGCTATAAAGATAATCTATTTAGGAATCAATAACATGAAGAGAAATGTACAACAAATAAAAATAATATCATTTGGATCCTCCATTTTCTTGTCATAGCTAATGTGTTTTTATATTAGATGTGACTACTGAGTGTTTGCTTCTGGCATCCACATTGTATATTAAGCATTTATTGTTTTAAATTTAATTATTTATAGTAAGTTTAATCCAAAAACTCAGAAGACTGGACAGAAGGATTACAGTAGTTCCAGGTTCTAAACCAAACTAAACAAACAAACAAAACAAGCTAATAGTGAAATCTAAAACAGGAACACCTGTATATGTAGTTTGATAAGTTGAAAAATAAGATTGACACTCAAACCAAACAGTATTATAGTTTCTATATAAATGCAGGTATGTAAATAATTTTGATTAGTGAATGTATATGATTTTAGAATCCTCTATTATGGGCAAAAGTGAGTGTCTGTGTTGAAATACCATACTTCCTGTATTCCCTTATTAACCTTCAAATTCCTCATCAAGATGCACTTAACTTCCTTCTCTAGAACCCAGACTGGAATGTAGAATGCTTCCAGCCACCTTTGAAATACTTCCATGGAACTTCAGTATAGTCATTGCTTTGAATTTACCTCAGAAACAGGAGATTCTAGAAAAGACTTGCTGTCTGAGTTTATTTATAAACTCAGTATAGCAGTAATCTGATTCATGACTACACTCTAAAATGGAGTAAGGAGAATAATTTAGTAGAGCACTCTTCTGATAATACTTACATTTCTATAAACTAATATCAACGTTACTTTTAAAGAGAAAGAACTAAGCCTCCTACCACCTCCATAAGATGTTCAATTCTTAGATAAGCATAGTGTGGTAGCATCAGAGGCATCTGGAATTCTGAAGCATCATAGGATGCAGAATTTGATTACTGAAGAAGGTTTCATGCTGTCAACAGAGCAGAAAGTGGCTTCATTATCAAACCCAGTATAGTAGCAAGTTGTCCTCAAGTCTGTTCCTCCAGAACTCAAAGAAATTCTGAGATGCCTGTGATACTTTTTAAAGATGTGATCTTCACAGTGAAATCTAGACACTTCACCACTAACATTACAATCCATGGTCTCACCCTTGACCCACTAAATCTGCCATTTACACTTGAAAAGGCTTTCTAGGAGTTTTTAATGGATAGTTGAGTATGAGCATTCCTCTTCTGCTATTTGCTATGAAAGACCCTGAACAGGATATCTTCTAATCACAACTTCCTTTATCCAAAGACTTCCATTTTGGGAGCTCTTTTTTCAAGGCTAGTGCAATGATGGGGTTCACATGGATTCACAGCCTCAAAATAAAAAAGCACCAACATAAAAATGTCTGCTATCTAGAGATAAAGATATACTAATGTTTGTTTCCTTTCAATAGCTTCTATGTTAAATCAAGTGTTGAAAACTAAAGTGTTATGCAAGGCAATGTGATTGTAATATGTTTTGTTTTTGTTTCACAGTGTTGATGATTGAACCCAAGCAAGTGAGCTATGCTCTGAGATACACTCAATCCCTGTATTAACTTATTCCATTTAGTCTTCCTTACTTTAAATAAAGAAGGTGTTTCAATTTTTAATCTATTTTTTTGAGAATTTCATACATAAGTATTTACACAATTTCCTTTTTCCCCTTGTCCCTACTTCTTATTTCCTCTTAAAGTCATTAACTCTTTTGTATTATTAATGGTGTGTATTTGTATGTGGTTTGTGTGTGTGTGTGTGTGTTGTGTATTCCTTGTATGTGTGTACTTGTGATGTGGATTGGTGTGTGTGTGTGTGTGTGTGTGTGTGTGCTGACTCCATTTGGTGTTGTCTATATCATACATATATGTAATTAGCATTGACCATTTGGATTAAATAATCTATCAGACAGTCTATCTACTGTCCCTGGAATAAATAAACACCCTTCTCTTAGCAATAATTGATTTTCTTCAACTGTTCATCTAGGTGTAGAAGCTTGTGAAATTTCTCCTGTCCACACTGGAAGTTGACTTGTATTGTCATTGCTTGGGTCTTGTTTTGGTAGCTCTAGTGCTGAGAATCCATGGGTGGGTGTACTCTGTAATGTCCAGAAGATAGTATATAAAGCAGATGCCCTAGTACTCTGGCTCTTAGAATCTTGCCACACCTCTCTATACTGTGATTTCCTATAAGCTTTAGGTATGAAGGTAGATGTAGCTATAACAACTAGGTTTGGGCATCATGGGGTCATTTATTCTGTTTGACCAGTTGCAGATTTCTGTAATCCCTAATGGTTACTGCAAATGTTATGAGAACTACCCACCAGGGAGGAGACTTTCAGCTCCCTTCCAGCTTGATTCCTTCAAGTATTCTTTATAAAGTGTCTTAGTTTACCTTCAACAATAGAGATTTGTTTCAAGTTATAAGAAGGAAACAAAGGTAATGGCAATAGGCTATGTTGTTTGGGGAATCTCTTGGTTTTGCTCACCAGTAACTTGAAGGGAGTTTCTCATATCTGTTGAACATTGGTGATTTTGATAGAGAGTCTATGTATTTTGAAGGGAGAACTATCATTCTGTGTGTCATAAGTCCATTTAAACTGGTCTTCAATGTAAATTTTTAAAAGAAAAAATTTCAGGTACTTTTGATAATATTATAAATTTCAAAATATAAATATGTTCTATATCATATAAATCTTTCAATGTTAAAAAAGCAGTCTACCCAAAAATTCATCTTACATGCTTTTGCTGTCTTGCATTTTCTTCTAAATCATCTCAGAATTTCAGACTGGAAGAGTCACAACTTATATCACCAGCCATCTTTTAAAATGCTGCATTTATATCTCTGCTAGTGATACTGTAGGATATTCAGCACCCTTATTCAGAAAAAATTATCCTGTGGAGGCAGCATCTTCTGAGAAATGCTATCATTTTCAAAACATTTTTGCTTATACTGAGATGCTGAAAAAAATCTATCTGTTCATTTAACCACTCTCCCTTACCCCTCTGGGTATACCAAAAGATCCCACACTACATTTGTCTATCAATGAAACCACTTCATTCTAGCTGATTCACAAAGTTATCCCACAATTTGTTTAAAGAAGCCATCAAACAATTTCCCAATCCCAAACACTAAGCCTCTAAGTGACCTTCTATACTGTTAGGATGATCTTTGTAAAGCAATGGGGCTTCACTTAGGGTTGATACTATCACTATCAATTATACTTTGTAAAAATGTTCTTGCTTCTTCAATACCCAGGAAGATGAATTCAATTGTCAATTATACAAAAGAACAAAATTATGATGGTATAGAATCAAACAAACAAAAAATTCTTTATTTTTTTTTCCTTTTTTTAATTTTATTTTTTTTTTGCTTATTCACTTTATAACCCATCCCAGTCACCCCTCCCACAATCCTTCCCCATCTCTTGTTTTCTGAGTACCCCCTCCTCCTGTATCCCCCACCCTGCCACTTTAAGTCTCTGAGAGGCTAGGTGCTTCCTCTCCCATTGAGGCCAGATGAGGCACCCAGCTAGAAGACCATACTCCATATACAGGCTGCATGTTTTGGGATAGCCCCCACTCCAGATGTTTGAGACCTGCATGAAAACCAAGCTGCACATTTACAACATATGTGCAGGGAGGCCTAGGTCCAGTCCATGGAGGTAGATCTGTGTAGACTAGGTATGCTCCACAGTTGGTGATTCAGTCTCTGAGAGCTCCAAGGGTTCAGGTTGGTTTACTCTGTTGATCTTCCTGTGCAGTTCCTATCTCCTTAGGGCCCACAAACCTTCCCCCTATTCTTCTATAAGAGTCCTCAAGCTCCATCCACTGTTTGGCTCTGGATGTCTGTATCTGTCTGAGTCAGCTGCTGGTTAGAGCCTCTCAGAGGACAGCTTGCCCCTGTCTGTTCTCAGGCTGGAGGTTTAGATCCTGGGAGCTCTGGTTGAATCTTTTGATACTCGTTCTAAAAAGGACCAAAGCACCCTCACTTTGGTCTTCCTCCTTCTTCTTGAGTTTCATGAGGTTTATGCGTTGCATCTTAGGTATTGTGTGTTTTGGGGTTAATATCCACTTATCAGTGAGTGCATACCATGTGTGTTCTTTTGTGATTGGGTCATCTCACTCAGGATGATATTTTCTAGCTCCATCCATTTGTCTAAGAATTTCATGAGCTCATTATTTTTAATAGCTGAGTAGTACTCCATTGTGTAAATGTACCACATTTTCTGTATCCATTCTTCTGTTGAAGGACATCTGGGTTCTTTCCAGCTTCTGGCTATTATAAATAAGGCCGCTATAAACATAGTGGAGCATGTGGCCCTGTTGCATGTTGAAATATCTTCTGGGTATATACCCAGGAGGGGTATAGCTGGGTCCTCAGTAACACTATGTTCAATTTTCTGAGGTATCGCCAGACTGCTTTCCATAGTGGTTGTACCAGCTTGCAATCCCACCAACAATGGAGGAGTGTTCCTCTTTCTCCACATCCTCGCCAACATCTGCTGTCACCTGTGTTTTGGATCTTAGCCAATCTGACTGGTGTGAGGTGGAATCTCAGTGTTGTTTTCATTTGCATTTCCCTGATGACTAGGGATGCTGAACACTTCTTAAGTATGTGCAATTTTACCAACTGTCTACCTTTCTTCATTCCCTATCATTATCATCTATGTCTCTAATTCTAATTGTTATATTATATCCATAAAAATACATACATATGCATGCGCACAAACTCACCTATTTATATACAGACACTTGTACATGTCTATATGTAAGCTAGTATCCACATATGAACAAGAACATGTGTGTCTAATATATTCTTTCTGTGTTTGGGTCACCTGGCTTAGTATTGTACTTTCCATATATATCACATGACATTTTACAATGTAGATTATGTCCCTGGTTTCTTTATTATTTTCTCTTCTCAAGGCCAGACACACTCAATCAAGAGCCTGAATCCTCTTTGTGAAGTAGATTTTGAAGTCTCTGCTTCAAGTCTCTTGACTGTGTTGTAGTTAATCTGTCTCTCAGTGCACACTCATTGCTAAATATACCATTATTTTTAAAACTTGGGTCTGTGTCCATCATCATTCTAGATTTTATTTATTCAATTGACATATCCCCTGAACCCAAATTAGCTCTGGGGACATCTACATCACAACATTTGTTTCTAAAGATAAGACTGTCATTTAATAGCTCTAAGCATTTTCTCACATTTTTCTTTGAAGCTTAGCTTCTGCTGTAAGCACTGTCGAATTTCTGTGTTGTGACCCAAGTACAGAAGGTTACATTTCTTCCTGTTAAATTACATTATGTTATTTCATCTCAGACTGTTCCAGCCTGTCAAGATCTTTTGGTGTCCTAAGTCTGCCATCCAGCAGTCTCTATCCCTCCCATCTTTGACAATAGTAAAGCTTATCAGATTTTCTCCCATACTTTTCTCCAAGTTCCTGATTATAAAATAAAGGTTGATAATTCTCTTGAGAAACCTGGGTGTACCTGAGAGCATGTTCTATTGTATATCGCTTCAATGTCTTTCTCTAACTCCCTTAATATCTATAGTTAAATCTACACTAAAGGCTTTTCTTAGTGAACTTCAACTTTGCTTCCTAAAACATAAAAAAGGAATGACAACAAAATGGGAGATCATGAGGTCGTCTGTAACAATCGTTCTTTAGGTGGGTGAATATCTATTAATCAGATCTTTGATGATAAGGACATTTGGTTCATATCTATGTTTCTTACTTCTAGAGTATAAAATATATTTGCTTACTGAATTATTGAAGTTCAAACAATGGATGTAAAATCATTTATTTTCAGTCTAAAGGTCTACCAATGGTAACACTGAGAAGACTCACTTAACATCTTAGCTACAGTGATGAGAGTTTTAGTCATCAATACTTTTATTCTATGCTTAGATAGCTCTGTACAATTGCTTATACAAAGGCAATTTCTCTTTGTGGGAATGTCAGGAAAATCAAACTGCCACTAAAATTTCCTCATTTTGAGAGAATTAAACCATGAAGATAAAAGTCAACCCACTTGTACAAGAATGTATATTTTCGGGTCATAACCAAAATACTTTTAAAAATCAATAAACTTCTGGGAAAATCCACCCATAGTATGAATATCTGTGTTCAATGAAGAATACATGTAACAGTCAACCTACTAGGACAGGGATGTACATTCTGAAAAAAACAAACAACAAACAAACAAACAAAAATAAACAGACCTATCCCATGAGAATCTGCTCACATATAGATATAAATAAGTTACTCAAGAATCAACAGATTAAGACAGTCACCATGGAAATTAATTCCAAGACTGAAAATATATATTGCATGAAAATCTCAAATAAGAAAAATATTAACAATAAAACTTTGATGATAGGAAAAATTTGTTTTCTCTCCCTCTCCCACTCCTTCTTCTCCCCCCCCCCCTCTCTACTCTCTCTCTCTCTGCCACATCCCTGTGGCCATATACAGGAAAATATGAGTCCAGTACCCTGAGACACAAATATATGCCCTACCCAATAGCTGGTTGCTTGGTATGTTGACTATATCAAATAAAATACATGAAACCTCCCACTATACCACTCAAATCTATGAATTCAGAAAATCTTCATTTTGGGAGTTTCTCCAAATGCTCTTTCTATTTCTTTCTCTTTCAAGGTATAGCAGCTATCTAAATCATTTACTCTAAGTATCTTGCGTAATAAAGCTCCTCTCTTGGTTCTTGACGGAAGCCTTTCTTTCTCCTTTCAAGATCTTGCCATATTGTCTTTGACACACTGGAGTTTCACTATTAATTATTCTCCTGCATCAAGGCTTGATGGGGAAGTGTGGCTGTGAGGCTTTCCCTTCTAATAAAGGTCATTCTGAAGTTAATAGATCTCAGCCTCTTTCTCCAGAAACAAATCAAATCTGTATCATGTAAGAGCAGAGAGACTGGCTTGGGTTGGATCTTACAAGCCCAGAAGGGATGGATAGCTGAGAATAAGCAAATAAGAGCATTAGAATGGCATTTCTGTCCAAGATGCCAATCTCAAGGATATGTAAATGAAACACACAGTAAAAATATTCTCAGGTTTTTAAATAACACCTGGGGCTTTTTAAAGCACCTGGTAGCCAGGCACAGGGGCATGATAGTTTTCTTGCTAGATTTCTCTTTTAAAATGTTTTTATTTAAAGTTAATAGTTTAAGCCCTGAGAGTAATGAAATTTATAACACATTAAAGTGTATTTAAATGTAGAAAATTTAATCATTCATTGAATTAATAAATGGTGTTGACTAGTATCAAATTAGAAACTAATGAAAAATTTAGTGAAAGACTTTTTTCAAAGAAAAAAAAACACTGTATTTACTAAAAATATTCAAGCATATATTTAGGGCTTAGAAAACCTAAAGTTATAGATTTTACAGCTTTGATAAATTCAGTATCAATTAGAACATGCATCTACAGGTGTTCACTTGTTCTCACAAAGATGGTACCAAACATTTGAAAACTTCAATGTAGAACAAAAAACAGTAGCATGTCACAAATGACTGTAATTCTGAGAGAAAGAAAGATGTTGGAACAGGACAGCCATGATCCAGATAATAAGATCGGCCCACTTTTTTTTTTTTTTCATATTAGGTCATCATTTTGCTGCCGCAAAATTACATAATTTAGAAAGAACTGGTAACATTGCACACTCAAAAGTACAAAGTACAATACACAGTAGACAGTGTCTTAGAAATCATGTTAACTGGAAAGAAGGCTCCAACCACTTCAGATTCAGGAGCCAATCACTTTTTAATATTGGAGAGCCAGGACTTTTCTATCATGTTGCTCTTCATCCTCAACATCTTATTTATATGGCAAAAGAATTGCTGTAGTTACATCACTAAATCAGCATCCTTACCTAAGTTGCCTATATTCTCTAGTTTATATCTCATGGCTATGTAAGCCACATTATCACGTTTTGCAGTAAGGAACAATAGTAAATTTAGAATATCGATTGGAAATATAAACTCCTTCATCATCTTTTCTCTATTATGTATAATAGAAAAAAAAGACCAAAGGACTATCTGCATTTTCATTTAGGCAAATGATTTCACAATGAAGCTAGAGATAGGATTATCAAATTCATAACTGAAGCTCTAGTTGCATAACAAAGTCTTACCTTGTATAATTACCCAAAAAATTCTTACCGAAAAGCCATTAGCAATATGTATTTCAATTTTCTTATTATGGGGATTCATGTTTAATTTTCCTATCTTGGCATGTCTAATCCAGATATATGTGTATATTCATGATGAATAATCATCCACACACTGGACCCATCAAAAGAAAATCTAAAGAAAAAATACTTAAAATTCTCTTTCTTGAAGGCCCAGCCCAAATCAGTAACTCTTTTGTGAATTTTCTAGATTATCACATGTGACACAGAACTCCCTGCTATAAAGGTCCATACTATATAGATAGTATTTCATGTAAAACAATCTACAAAGAAATCTGTAAATCCATATAAAATATTTAGGTAAATTTTCTGTTTAATAAAGTAGGTTTCGAAAAGCTGGTTACCCCTACCAATGCGAAACTTTATCTAGATGCCTGGATGTGGGTCATCCAGAATCACTTAAACACTGAGAAAATGATAGCATATGTTAGAGCTCATATACATTGGTTGCTTCATTTAAACTTCTGTGTATAGGACAGTTCACTAACCCATAAAGCATCTCTTTCAGGTTTCATGTGATAAGATCACTTGATGCAAATACTAGTGGGATGATGGCACCATGTAGATCCTTTATCTAATTTTAACACTAAACTTGATTTCTTAAAATGAAATACTATGTCAACAACTAGAGGAAGTTTACCTGATTTTACATCTTAGTATGTATTTTCATACTAAATTAAGTTTTAGAAGTGAAGGTGCATCTGCCTTGGTGTGTAAATTGACTATGGAAGTATTCATTTTGATTGTGATGTTATTTCCTTTGACTATACCTATTGTTTTCATGAAAAGCTACTCTTAAATTAACAACATGGAATAATCAGTGCTACCTTAGAAACAAAGAGAATCAACATGAAGGTTTGACTGACTCAGTGAAGGTGGTTTAGAAGCAAGGAGACTAGATTCTAAACTGGTTTCTTTAATTAATTAGATATTAGGTAATAGACCTTGTGACATCTGCAAAGTCCTTCATCCCCCTGAAACTTTTCCAACCCCAAACTCTATGGTAAAGGACCATATGAGAAAATTTCCCTATCCATTGGAGATCTATATTATGGAAGACAATAAAAGTGCTTTGATACTACAGTATGGTAAAACTATAAGCATTTCCCAAAACTTACAATTTCTCCATTGGTATTGTGTAAACACACTTTCCTGAGTCCACATCTGCAGTTTGAATAACATTAATTTAGACATATTTTACTTAGGTCACTACATAAATTAGAAGATAATTCTACAAATAATTTAGCATCGTGTTTACTTGATAATAGCTAATACAATAAGATTATAATTTACAACTACACAGTAAATAAGCAACAAAGACAAATATTCCTAAGGAAAAGGTGATGACTAAGAGAATATTTCATGAGTGGAGCTTTCCAGGGAAGTGTCATGAATAACCGGGTAATGATAATTGACAACAGATCATCAGCTGGAAGGTATATTCAAGGAAAACAAATCTTTTTGGTTTTTTTTTTTTTTTTACTTTATTATTTTTAGTTAATTATCTTACCTATTTACATTCCAAATGTTCCCCACTCCTGTTTCCCACTCACTCAATTCTTCACCCCATTCTGCCTCCCCTATGCCTCTGAGAGGGTTCTTCCTCTCCTTCTTTTCTTCTTATTCTTTTGAAAAATACAAAACAGCAATTCTTACAAGTCACTTAAATTTAGTATGTGTGTGTGTGTGTGTTTAATTGGATATTTTCTTTATTTACATTTCAAATGTTATCCCTCCCCCCCCGTTCCTCCCCCCCCCAGCCCTCTATCCCAACCTCCCTTCCCCTGCTTCCACGAGGGTGCTCCCCTATCTGCTCACCCACTCCTTTCTCCCCTCCCTGGGGCATTCCCCTACATTGGGGCATTAAGCCTTCACAGGACCAAGGGCCTCTCCTCCCATTAATCCCCAACAACGCCATCCTCTGCTACATATGCGGCTGGAGCCATGGTCCCTCCATGTGTACTCTTTGGTTGGTGGTTTAGTCCCTGGGAGCTCTGGGGTATCTGGTTGGTTGATATTGTTGTTCTTCCTATGGGGTTGCAAACCCCTTCATCTCCTTCAGTCCTTTCTCTAACACCTCCATTAGGGTCCTTGTGCTCAGTCCAATGATTGACTGTGAGCCTCTGTATTTGTCAGGCTCTGGCAAAGCCTCTCAGGAGACAGCTATATCAGTCTCTGTCAGCAGACACTTCTTGGCATCCACAATAGTGTCTGGGTTTAGTGACTGTATATGGAATGGAGCTCCAGGTGGTTTCTCAGATGGCCTATCCTTCAGTCTCTGCTCCACACTTTGTCTCCCTATTTTTCCAGTATTTTGTTTCCCCTTCTAAGAAGGACCCAAGCAGGGGAAGGGGGGGTGATAAAAACCATATACCAACCTTTGCAGATTTACATTAGTGTGACATTGGCTGCTATTTTCTTACACAGGTAAATTTTCTTATAAAATTTAAGTGACTGAAGCCAAGGTTGGTATATAGTGTTTTTTCTTTTTCTAGAATACACATCCTCAACTGTGCTGTCCATTTTGTGAAACATAACTGCTCTGTGGCTATTACCACAGAATCATCATAATTTATGGAAACATAATTTTGGGGATACACATCACCACCCAATGGTCCATTAAAATGCTGAGTACCTGTCATGTTCCTTAATGACTCCTCCCAAGTAGATCCCTTCATGTTGACACTCTTGTAAACAGACATCCCTGAGCCTAAAAGATACATTCTGAAACCAACACAAAGTGACTGAGATATCCTTCCAGCTCTTCTTGTCTCTAACATCACTGCTTGTCAATAACAGGGTATATGTCAATTCAACTTTTCCAATAAATTCTTGAGAAAATAGAAATTTTGCAGTATCTGTACATGGGTTGTGGACATTGCCTGGAATAATGGGATACATAATGTGAAATTACTGGTTTTCTCATGAAATAACTATATGATATCAAACAAATACAAAAGAGCAATTTCATTGTTATTGGAATTTATTATTTTAAAAAAGTTACTTCTGCATCTTTTCATAATACCTTGTCTAAAAGATGAAATCTAGATTTTAGTTTTAGTTTGCACTTAAAAAACTATTTAGTAAAGTTTATACTTCTTCTTTTATGAAGTCTCAAATATTTGTTGTAGAACTTTATCATTTGGGGCTTCCCAGTGTCTCCTACCTCAGAAAGCATAGAACTGGGATGGAGAGATGGCCTGGCAGATAAAGTACTGATTGCTCTCACAGAGGTGCAGGGTCAATTTTACTGTGCACAGGGATCAAAAACCCATCTCTAACTCCAATTCCAGGAGATCAGACACTTTCTTCTGGCCTCCAAAATGAGGTACCAGGAACACATATGGTACACAAATACACAAACAACCACACACTTAAAATTAAGTGATAATAAAAATTTTTAATTTTAATAAGAAATACAGAAGGTGGTTTAGAGCCCTTCTTATGTTAGGAACCTAAAGCTAAACTATTATTCAACCAACAGTGAAAAAAATAATACAATGACCATGTTCCAGAATTTCCCAAATACCTAAAAATAATGATATGTTTTGTTAAATTCTCATAAGAGTATTTACATAATTATATTTGTTGCCTTCATTTAATAGATGATAGAACTAAAGTATATACAAAGATTCATAGAGCTTGTAGTAGAAAAACTCAGATTTTAAATTCTGCAAGTCTGGTTCCAAGAGACACACACGTAAGGATGGTGTGCTGCCTCCAAGAATCCTGGTTAAAATATGATTCGATGTTTGGAAAAAGTGCCAAAAAGATGGCAGAGATGCTTGCTGGTATGCAACACTACTGGCTAGTTAAATGCTATCATCAACTATAGATTGTGGCTGTGTTCTTGGCATCTGGTCTGATAACAGTGTTTACTACATCAAGACTCCCTATGAATACAGAACCCACAAAAGCCTATTGAAAAATATTCTTTGAGTGCCCATGGAGGGACCCATGGCTCCAGCAGCATATGTAGCAAAGGATGGCTTTGTCTGGCATCAGTAGGAGGAGAGGCCCTTGGTCCTGTGAAGCCTCGATGCCTCAGTGTAGGGAAATGCCAGGGCAGGGAGGTGGAAGTGAGTGGGTGGGGGGGGAGCACCCTCATAGAAGCAGGGGCCAGGATGGGATAGAGGGTTTCCAGAGGGGAAACCAGGAAAGGGGATAACATTTGAAATGTAAATACATAAAATATCCAAGAAAGAAAAGAAAAAGAAAAAAGAAAAGAAAAATGTTCTTTGACTAACTCATGAGCACCCCAACAAGTGAAGGATTTCATAATGATCCTTTCCTTTTGATTTAGGTTTCATGGGAAACAATGAAGCAAAAGACAGATTGAAAAGTATCTTTAATTGTTTTTTTCAAAGACTTATTTTTATTTTGTTTGTGTATTTTTATGTCAATATGATTGTATGCTAGGTACATGAGGATGCCTGGAGAAGGCAGAAGAACATATCAGATTCCCTTGAGCTGAAGTTACCAGTGGTTATAAATTGCACAGTATTGGTGCTGGGAATAGAACTCCACTTCTCTAGAAGAACAGCAAGTAGAGATCATCTGTTAAAGGGAAGTACAGTGGTCTATGAATGCAGCTCAGTTAGTGGAGAGCTCTCTGTGAGAGAGCTTTGAGTTCCATAACAGGTGAGAGCCATCTAAACCTGATATGACAGTGCACGCCTATAATTCCAGCACTCTGGAGGAAAAAGGCAGAAAAACGAACTTCAGGGTTATCCTTAACCCAAGAATCGGCGTGGACCCTCTCTGAAGAAAATGAAAAAAAACAGACCTTTTCATCATTAAGACATCTTGTTTGAGCCAAACTCTACCATCAGATTTTTTTAAATCATAATTTCTGATAGTTGAGGTTTCAATTAAATGCTTGAGAAACAACTCTTGAGGTACTTAGACACTTGTAATTTGTCTAAATTAATATCATTGCTATCTTGGTATGTTTAATTCAAACTTGTAACAACTTAGACACTTGTAATTTGTCTAAATTAATATCATTCTATCTTGGTATGTTTAGTTCAAACAGATGAAATAAAAACACAATCCTATACTAAAAATAGAAGGACTGTTTGGAAAAATGCTCGGTTGTTTACACTGGTAAAGGTAAGGACAGATTGAGTCTGAGGCATTAGGCTAGAAAATAAGGAAGTGTTCAAAAATGATGTCCTTTATCCCACAGTAACACAAAGGACAGTTGGAAGGTGATGTCATGCACAAAGATACAGGACAATTCGAGCATCAGATGAGTCTTACAGTAATAATAAATAGACTAAATATGTGGGAGAAGGTTCAGGAGAGTCCCAATTGATAAATATGGGGCGAGATTGCAAAATTGTAACTTTGCAGACATTATGTCATAACTTAGCTCTAAAAAGAATAATCAATGGACACAGAATCAAAAGAAACATTAAGGGAACTGAGAGTATGTCTTTGTATTGGGACTTTCATGGACATACAAGTAGTACAAATGATGACACAAAGTCCTCTATACAGTTTAAAGTTTAGGCTTACACTGGGGCAGTCCCCCTGCTAGTTCATCTAACTTAACTGGACTGTTTAGCCCACAGACTGTCACATGGCTAGTTCATTACCTCTCTGCTCCATTTTCCATTCTTCTGTTCTCTTTGGGTCTGCCACTTCTGCATTTTGTCTCCCTGCATCACTCTCTCTGCCTGAAAGTTCTGCACCCTACTTCCTGCCCAGGTATTGGCCATCAGCTCTTTAGTACAACTGATCAGTAGCAAGACAACCTCTAATTCATTTCTAGATTGCCTTTAGGCAGGTGAGGAAGGACAAATATTTACAAAATAGAAAACCTAAGGCCATAGAAATGACAATATCAGAATCCTTTCAGCACTTAGTTTTTTGCCTGTACAGAATTCACAATTGAAAATACAGAGACACTATTATATCATCCACAAATACTGATACTTTCAGACTTCTTTCTCTCCAATTTGTATCCCCTTGATCTCCTTTAGTTGTCTCACTGCTCTAGTTAGAACTTGAAGTACAATATTGAATAGATAGGAAGAGAATGTGTAGCCTTGTCTTGTCCCTGATTTTAATGGAATTGCTCTAAGTTTTCTCCATTTAATTTGATGTTGGCTATTGGCTTACTGTGCATTGCTTTTGTTATGTTTAGGCGTGAACCTTGTATCCCTGATTTCTCTAGAATTTTTAATATGAAGGGATGTTGGATGTTGCCAAAGGCATTTTCAGCATCTAATGAGATGATCATGTGATTTTTTCTTTCAGTTTTTTAATGGTGTATTTTGTTGATGGATTTTCATACATTGAACCATTCTTGCATTCCTGGGATGAAGTCTACTTGATCATGGTGGATGATGTTTTTGATATATTCCTGGATTAGGTTTTGAATATTTTACTGAGTATATTTTGTATCAAATGTTCACAAGAGAAATTGCTCTGAAATTTTCTTTCTTTGTTAAGTCTGTGTGTGGTTTAGGTATCAGGGTGACTGTGGCTTCATAGAATGAGTTTGGCAATGTTCCTTCTGTTTCTATTGTTTGAGAAATATTGGTATTAGTTCTTCTTTGAAGGTCTTGTAGAGTTCTGTACTAAAACCACCAAGCCCTGGGCTTCTATTTTCTTAGGAGTTATAGAGGTGTTTAAACAGTTTACCTGTTCTTAATTTAACTTTGGTAAGTGGAATCTGGAATGGCCAAGCAATAACAGGCCAGACCAAAGACCCATCTTATGGGCAAGCACCAATCTTGATGATAGGGATCAAATAAATATCTTATGTTGGTCACACTGAGATTTGGTCACACTGTGAACCTCAAGATTGTGTTATTTACTAAAACAACTGTTTCTACTTGGGTTTTGATTCATCCCTTAGGGTGAGCTTATTCAGCAGTAAATATCAAAGGCTGAAAACATTCTAGGCCTAAACAAGATTGTATGGAGACTAGAAACTTCCAGGACTAGGACTAAATTAGCAGATTGAGGCAATAAGTCTCAGAGATTGAAATCACCTCTGGCAAATCAAAGTTACTTTTAAAATAGCGTACTTCCATATTTGAGTGGCTCCCCATTCTGAGAAAGCACCATCTAATTACAAGTGTATAATCTCTAATTATAGGAGAATAACACAAAAATTACTCAAATAGAAAACATTCTAATTTGGAGAAAATAAAGGTTATTTTTTTTCAAATTTCAACATTACAAAGTAATGATCACATACAGAAAAGTTGTTCCTAGTTTAAGAAACTGTAAAACATTTATATTTTATAAAGACAGTTTGTTCTCAAATATGAAAAAGTAAACAAAAGAGAACACATAAATAAGTGTCACAGTTAACTTTAGCCATCAACTGAACACCAACCTAGAGTCACCTGGGAAGAAGGACATTCAACTAAATAATCGGCTTGATCAGATGGTCCTGTACCTATGTTGGTGAAACATTTTCTTAATTGTCAGTTGATGTAAGAGGGCCTAGTTCATTGTGGGTAGTGTCATCCAAAGGAAAGAAAATGTATACAAAAGAAACAAGATACCTCTGGGTTGTTTATATATTCTGCCTTGTATCTTTATACATTTGAAAATGTTTCCGGCTCAAAATTTCAAAATTTAAGCATGCAATAGAAATAAAATTTCAAAACAACACAGTGGGAAGCTTGTAGAGATGATGGAAATGTTATAGTCCTTGACTGTGCTTTTGCTCATACAGCTGCCCATATTTGCCAAAACATATCCATTTGTAGACGTTGAATTAGTGGTTTTAATTGTAAAACTCATCAAGAGTTTAATTGAAGAAAGTAAAAGGGGCAGAACTCCATTATTTCAAATACTAAATAAGTACAATTAAAGGCAGAACAAAGAGAGATTATTTGCACTTGTGTTTCATGAGGTCTCCAAACACTGTTTTTAATGGATAAAAGCACATTTGATGAGACTGGTTTATTCCAGCCAGGATAAACACAAACCACAGGTTAAGGTGTGCAATTTAGTCATTTATAAAGCATAGTATGATATGTAAAAGTTGCTTTTATATTAACTTCTATTTTATAATAAGTATAAAATTTGATTAAGGTGAAACTCAAAAAATTCAATAAAATTTTACCCTAGGGATCCTCTATATTATCAGAATTCTGAAAACACCACTTAAAGTTCTCAGGTATGTCCGTTGGAAGAAGAGAATGTTTATGTATATTTTTTCACCTCCTGATATTCCCAAATATTATTGGTGGTTAACAACCTACACTTCAAGTACCAAGGCCCAACTCACATGATCCCTCCACTAGAGAGTCTTCTCACTCTTCCTGTCCTGCTTGATTGTCTCCAGCTTTTGTGACCATCTGTTGTGCAGCAATTCCCTGCAAATTGAAACATTCCCTCTAGGAATCTAGGAAGGAGACGGGAGAATCATGAGACTCTGGAGCATAAACTTCACAAGTCTGGAAAATGTGAAACCTTTAACATTTCGGAAGATCCCTCCCCGAGATTACTAAAGTCATAAACGGCTGTTGGGAAAGAAGGCTCTGGCCAGCCAAGGTGCCCAGAAGAGATCCTTGGACCTGTCCAACTGTCTGCAAGTCATGAAGAGAGCTCCGGGACTCTGGTGTTCCTGGAGTTTCACACCTGCTAGGGAGGTCTTTGATTCAGCTGCCTTGAGTCACTTGTGCTCCTACAAGTAACTCCTCATGCATATTCCTGTGAGAAACTCCAATAAGCTCATTGTTTCACTAAGTTAGAGTTTGGTAATATTACTTTGATCTTGTTCCCACCTGGAGAGAGTAGATATTTGTTGATGCCTCCCAAGAAAAGTGTCATACAACACCATCTACCTCAGCATAATCACTGTGTCTATCCTCCCCCAATGCCACACTTAAGAATGATTCCTTTCACTACACATCATGCACTTTGGAAAACTCTGGTCAAAGCAAGGAACATGGCTTTTCTTTTTCCATTTTATTCCCTTTCTCTTGCACGAATGAGAAAATTCTGTCAGTTTCTGCCAAGAAACTCAAACTAACTGTGCCATTTTCTCTAATGGGCTTCCCGCCTAGGATCATGATAGCTAGTTCTAAAATGGAATGTTGTTGTATCAATCCAATAAAGCTTTGGAGGTCCCAGTCTTTCAATTCTTTGGGGGTAAGTATGAAGAGAGACTTTAAAGTCAATTCATGCCTCAGAAAATCCTAAAAGCAACTCATCACTAAAGCATTTCTGTTTAAACATTGACCAAGATAATTTAGACAAACTGCTGAACAACCTACAACTCATCCACTAAAATGGAAAATCACATCACATTGGTGCCTGAAAATACTTAAAAAATTGAAGCAATGATGGTGAATTTTAACTGAATGTGTCTTCCTGACAAAGCTCAGACAAATTAATCCATAGCTAAGAAATGGAAAAGTCTCAATTTAAACCCAAGTAGCTGTTAGCCATTAAAGGGAACAGGTACCCTTAGCAGAGAATTCCTATATCAATATGCCTTCAAAGTGTCTCATACTTCTCAGCTCAAATATCTTGAGGAAAACTGAGCATGTCCAAAGACATTCCTGGTTGCTGTACTTATTATGCAAATTGAGGGTATCCAAATATTCTACTATCCACTATTTTAGCTTGTCAAACATACTTGATGACAGTAAATTGAGCATCTTTAAGATGTGCCTGTCCCTAATGTGCTTGCCTGTGTGAATTTGTATAATTTTCCCCAGTAAAATCCCCATGTTTACTTTGTTGAAGAAGACGTTGTTTTGAATATGACCCCTTCCTCTCCTGACCTACTGCAGATAATAAATCCTTTGTTACCACTTTATTATAATCCATACTTTATTAGGCCTGCTCACTGAGATTTGAGCCCATAGAACTTGGTTATAAGAGTCTGACGTAAGTATTTATATTTTTAGAACTAATATGAGTTTGATTTGTGTCCTGTCCAAATTTATACATTAAATTTTAAAATTCCACTACTAAGAAATATAACTTATTTGGGCAAAGGTCTCCAAGGCTGTGATAAAACCAAGAAATTGAATGGATAATGTTACTTTTATCCCCAGCACTCAGGAGCCTGAGGCAGGAGGAGAGGAATTCCAGACCATCCTGGGCTATATATGAGTGTTCTGTCTCAAAAAACTCAATTAAGAGGTGATCAGGTAAAACTTGAGGACCTTTTGTAGGTACATAATCTAATAGATATCCTTCTAATAAAGGACAAAAGCAACAGGGTTGTACTCACACAAAAGTAAGGCCACATGTGAGCAATCTCTCTGCACAATAAGCAGAATGGCTACATGAAAAAACAAACATTCCAACAACTGGATCTTGGACTTTCACGTTCCACATTGTAAAAGAATAAATTTACATTGCTTAAGGCCCTCAGTATGTGTTATTTTACCACAATGTCCTTTCAAATGAACATAGTACATGAATTAAATATCAATC
This sequence comes from Mastomys natalensis, assembly GCA_021653895.1. Lineage (NCBI taxonomy): Eukaryota > Metazoa > Chordata > Mammalia > Rodentia > Muridae > Mastomys > Mastomys natalensis. Next base: position 461,313 of record JAJTUV010000488.1, on the reverse strand, counting down.
TGTGTTTTCCGGATTCTAGAATCTAGAGTTCCAAGATACAGACTGTGTCCAAAGTTAAGCCATTTCAGTTACACAAGACACTCGAGCCAATAAGAAAGCATCACATCAGCAAGCTTCATTTACCACTAAAAACCAATGCAACCGCATTCCTCTCACTTAATTAGTATTGTGTGGACACTTTCTTCCTACTCCGAATACTACCTGTCAGTATTCTTTTCAGAATGCCTTCTTGTTCTACTTTAATCTAAGGAATTTTTTCTATCTAAGGATTTTCTATCTAAGGATTTTTTTCTATGAAATGCAACCATATCCTTTATTTTAACCATCTCTTTGTGATGAGAAGGCATCACACTTAAATACGGCAATTACTAGCCTTAGCCACACAGCAGCTTTTATCTTTTCATGCTAGACATTGACCCATACACTCATTAATCACACAGAAGGCTGCTGCACTGAATGTACTTCATCCTCTGCCTTGTTGTAAAAATACTTCTCTGTGAAAGAGTTGGAGTTCTTTCAGACTGTTTCAGTACCACAGAGGATCCCCAAATCCTATTTCTGAACCACAGAATTTGTCTGAGGCAGTGAACGATCCATCTCAACCAGCCACTATAGAAACTAGATGGGTTATTTGTTTGCTCTAAGATACATAGCCCAGGCTGGCATGGAATTCTCCTCCTTCTGTTTCAGTCTTCATCTAATGCTAACATTCAATTATTTCTTTGATTAAAAATAGTCTAAGCCCTTCATCCAGCAGCGGGTCGAGGTAGATGCAGAAACCCAGAACCAAACTTATACGGAGTCTTGTTGAAGAGTAGGAGATAGCAGTGAGACTCACAGACTCAACTAACCTGGGATCGTGGGGGTAAACAAACCCAGACCGTAATCAGGGAGAATGCAGGAGCTGGACCTAGACCCCTAAGCATTGGTAGCAAATGTACAGGTTAGTATTCATGTGGTTCCCCTAAAGTGAAAAGGTCTCAACAGGTTGGCTTGGTCTCTGCCCCTGCCATTGGGTCCTCTTCCTCCTATCTGGACTGCCTGGATGGGTCTCAGTGGGAAAGGATGTGCCTAGAACTAATGGAACAAGATACCCCAGGGTGGGGTGATACACAAGGGAGCTCCCCTTATCTGAGGAGAAGGGTAGGGACAGTAGGGGGAGGGATCGGTAAGACTGGGACTGGGAAGAGGGGGAGGGCTGAGATCAGGATGTAAAGAGGATTTTAAAGTAAAATTTTAAAAAGTAGCTTAAGCTTAGAATTTTATTAATTACGGGGGTCCGTGAACATTTTAAGATATAATACGTCAATTAATTTTTTATTTTATAGTTGATTTGCCTTTTTCCTTCTCTTAATGATCTTATGTTGTACTGGTAGGCCATGTCTAGATGAGGTATCCTCATATCTTGGTGTTTTTACTATTAAATGAATTCAAACGAAAGGCCATACAGATTTTAAACTAACAAGCAAACTTTATTCAAAGAATATTATATATTCAGAAAGCTGTATTCAAAACTATATTACATATCAGAATATCTGCAGGTGGGCAGTGACCCATGTGAGGAAGAACATACTCAGGGGCCACAATTCGTGGGGGGCTTCCTTTATAGGGTTCAAGAAAAGGAATTTGGTTGCTAATGGGGACCAGATAATTCTTTATTTTTATTGCAGGCTTGGATTTTGAAAACTTTGATCTCTTCATGAGTTTCAGAATGCATCTAATTTTAAACAGTTGTGCTCAATTATATGTCGGTTACATGTAAATAGGACATACTCCCAGAATCTTCACTGAGAAGACACATTGTATCATTGAACACACAAATCAGGCCAGGAAGTTCAATCTGCCTTGGTTTCGAATTGGTCAGAGCAATTTGCATATTTGTCCCCACTCCTAAGTCTTTGAACCCTGGGTGAGGTATTTGTAGAGACTTAGGTCCCTCCTCCTCCTCTCTCCCTCTCCTCTCCCTCTCCTCCCTTTCCCTTCTCTCCCCTCCTCCCCTCTCCCTCTCCCTCTCCCTCTCCTCTCCCTCTCCCTCTCCCCCCTCCCCTCCCCCTCCCTCCCCCTCCCCTTCCCCTTTTTCCCTCCCCCCCCCTCCTCCCTCCCTCCATTTCTTCTCCCTCCCGCCGTCCCCTAAAATATGGCTATGGCTTCCTGTATTTGCCCATTCTGCTGGAAAAATTTTCTCTGTGATGGCTATCAAAGCAATGATTTATGGTAGTCTCATTATTAGGACCTTTTTTATTGCAAACATCCTTTCATAACTTAATTTGATTTTATCTGGGGTGCCAGTTACCCTAATCTCAATTAGGAAATTTTGTTGATCTCACTTAGGAAATCTTAAATAGGGTTAGAAGAAGGGGGGTCTCAAGACCCACAGGAGGGAGGAAACCAAGATGTTCCCCGGGATTTGCTTAACCTCCTGGTTAGCAACAAGGAGAAAGAGCACAGCTGCAGTCTCTAGAGCTGCAGATGAGACTGGGGAGTTGGATTTTGAGGAGAGGAGGAAGAAAGGGAAACCCGAAGATAACCAATCACTTTTCTTCAATTTCTTAAACTCTTTTAAAGTTCCCACTGACAATTTAACTTCCTGATTACCTAAAACCTAAATACAAAGAAGACAAACAACTCGTTAACAGTGGGCTAGGAAACTAGACATGATTTTATCAGGAGAATACAAAAAAGCTAAAAATATTTGAAGTGTTCAAAATCCTTAGCCTTAGGAATTTTCAAATTAAAATTATTTTGACATTGAAACAAAAGACAACAAATTTTGTGAGAATGCTAAAGAAAAAAAAAATTATTACTGTTTGATATGAATGAAAAATGGTATAGGTCATATGAAAATCAGGTAGAGGTTCCCCCATAAGCAAAAAAATAGATCTAACATAGGGACACAGCATACCATTCCTAAAGAATATGCCAAAAGACTTAACATTCTTCTATAGTGATACTTGTCCATCCATGTTAACTGCTGCTTTATTCATAACATCTAGGATATGAAATAGCCTAGACAGACACTATCAACTGATAAATGGATAATGGAGACATCCTGCATTTACACAGCTGTGAAGAAAAATCAAATTATAAGATTTCAAGTAATTTGATGAAATAAAAAACAAAATACTGAATGAAGTAACCCAGAACCAGAAAGACAAATTCTACACATACATCCTCATATGCTGGTTCTAGCTTTGAATCATTAGATTTATCTGTTTAAATTGGAGAAATCTGTAGACAGCAGGAAACTGTATTGAGCCATTAGAAATGTAAAATTTTAGCAGAGAAAATAGTAGAAAACAATTGGTATGAGGGGAGATGAGGGGCTGTAGGAAAGAAACAAAGGACATTGAAAAACAGCATAGAAGTCTACTATTTTAGATGCATCTTATATACTTACACATACATATATAGAAAGATTTTTAAATGTAGGTACTCTATATGGGTGGATAATCTAGTCCCTTATCAAACAGAAGCCCAGTGCCAAATATATAATACCTCCACTGAAGTTGTTGGCCAGGGTGGTCACATAGACCCCAAAAGAAATACAGAAGTTCCTCCATTTGCTCTTGATTGCCAATGAGAACTTGATGACAACACTCTATTGCTAAAGACAAAGATACTTTGCATTACAGGACGTTGAGAAATCAAGCTGGTTTACCTGCCTAGAAGAGTCTGCTTTACTAACTGGCTTGAAAATAATATTGGGAAAGTATTGTACTGGAGGAGAAACATAATCAACAGTTTTTTCCTGGATGTATACATTGCAATGAGCAACAGTGCCACTACTTGTCAAAATATGCACATTGAAACAATGATGACATGAATGTTGTAAGAGTACCAACATATTCTGATTGGATTTAGAGCCCAGTATGTAGGACAAAACTAAATGCCTGATACTTTAGTCCAGCCAAGAATCCATGGCTTGTATGTTCATTTGCTCTAGAGGTAAACTACTACTATTTGTTAGATGGACACTATCAAACTGCCTTCTAAGTACTAATCTTTACACTGAAAATTAACATTTCTCATCAGAAAAACCTCTCTTTGAGGTGAACAGAAATTAATATGCAGACTCACAACGGATTGAAGGCAGAGGGTAAGTGACCATTAAAGGCTTAATCTGAAAAGGAAATGGAGTATCTGGAAAAGGGAGGGGTAGATTGTAAAACACAAAGATTAGGGAGAAGTTCTATGAAACAATGTCTTCTGGAAATGATAGAATCTGTTTTACTCATGAACTCACACCTATAGTTGCCTAAACAAAACCAAGCCACTTGAAATTCCAGCATGCTTGGGGAAAGGAGAGTGTAGAAGGCACAATTCACAAGAGGGACAGAGAGAGACGGGGAGGGGGAGGGGAGGAGAGAGAGGAGAGAGAGAGAGAGATAATAAAAGAAAGCCAGACTTTCTACTTCAAGGGGAAAACAAATGACTGATGGGGTGATGCCTTCTCACCTGGAAGTCTGCAGTTTATATTCTTTAACAACCTGGTGAACATTTGCTAATCTATTGAACCAAGCCTCACTTAACTCTCCAAAAGTCCTGAGCATTATTTAGGCTTTAATACTAAACTTTATCTCTCAGTAAATAGAACCCATACTTTTGAAAGAGGTCCCATGTATTTTGCATCCTCATCAACATAATCCACTCTTATGTTTATTACAAATCCTTTCTCCCTAGGCCCTTACTCTGAGCACTGTTTAGCAGTCAATAGAACTCATTCTTCAGAAAAGTCACCTTTCCTTGTTATATAGATTATTTTACAAAAGTATTTCAATGTTGCCATCCTTGAAGTTTGTTGTGATAATTGTCCATAGTAAATCTTTGTTCAAAGTTTGACTGTGTTTAAATGTGTAAAGAAAACAAACTTCCAGCACAGATTCTGGCAGCTTTTGAACCTGCTAATGTGGAGCTGACTGGAGTTTCGTTCTTTACCTCACACAGATAATTTCCCTGCTGACTGTGATGCTTGCAGGGACCCCAACAGGGGAGAGCATACAAAGCCTCATCCAAGAAAAAGAAAGGGCTATTATTTTAAAAATCCCAGACACTACCACACTCAATAGGATGTGAATCCTGAATTCAGCCATCTCTATGAGTTTGAGCTTGTTCTACATGATGAGGTCAAGCCCAGTCCTGCACCACCTAGTAAATCATTTCAAACCAAATGGAAAAGGAAGATATCATTGTTTCATGAAACTTGCTTGATTTAGATCAATTTTTCAACTTTTAGTCGTGAGAGAAGGCTAGTCCAATTCCAGATAGGTGATTCTATCAGAGCTCCTTAAACTTCTTGACATAGTGATGCAGCATTAACATCTTAAAGGTATAGCACACAGTCATAGCTATCCTAAGATGCTTGTGGCCTATGAGTCACAGGATAGGCGTGCCTGAGTGCCTAAATTTCCTAATTTAATTTTATGGGTCTAGCATACTTCCAATTTTCAATTTAGTTCTAAGGTCCAATGTATTCTCTTATATGGTTGATTTTTTCTTCTTTGTTATTAAGCCCTCCTTTTAACCTCCAGCTAGGGTGTATGAGCCAATAGAATATTCCACTCTACACCAAGACTGCTTAATCAACAATTTCTACAGAAAAGTCAGAATTTAATAAACAAAAATTATCCCTTCAAATGTACATGACCACTGGTACGAATTGCACAAAGCAGAAATTACTATTGATTTTATTTGAATCTAGCTTCTCATGAGAGTTGTGAAAAATGGAAGAAATATAAATCTTTGAAATAAAATAGCTGGAGATTTGATTTTTCTTGTTTTCCTTTCATTTTGGCTTCTGCTTCCCACTTTACTCCCATCAGTCTCCTCTTGATGAGTCTATGTTGAGAAACTTAGTAAGTTCATTTCATATATATATATATATATATCATACCTCATCATTAAAGTCTATTTTGTTTTTTTTTATCCATGGACACCCTGTGGCAACCCATTTAGGTAAATTTGTCTACCACTAACCCATACCTTTTAATGGCTGTCGAATACTACATGCTATGAAAGGAACATCTGTTATTTACCTTTTCTCCTCAGAAAAACATTCATTTGTGCTTACAATTTTTGGCCACTGTAAACAAATCCATAAACATAAATCTTCATAAACTGACATTTTTATTTCCATGAGGTATATTCCTAGCAACAATGTTGCAGTATTGAAGGTTATATATATTTTTCATTTTAACAGATGTTGCCAGATTCCTTTCCAAAGATAAACAAACAAACAAAAAATCTCAAAGCAAAACAATCCCAATATTACAAATTAGGAAGAAGTAAAATCTGTACTTAAGCCTAAACATTGTTTTCTGATCTCTGTAAGTTTTTCTATATAATCAAAGAGATAGTTATGTAAATAATTAATCACTACACTCACAGACTGCACTCTGACAGCTCTGCTAGCGAACCAGCCCTTTCTCTATGTACTTGAGAGAAACATGGGGAAATGGGAGGAGGGACAGGCACAAAGCAGGAAAATCTCTTCTCACACTTAAGAGAGGCAGGTGACAGTTGACATCTTCATAAAGCAAATAGCAAATAGACTTCCTTCACGTTGTGTACATCTGAAGGGCTGTCACCTAATAGGCAGCTGTACTGAAGTATGCTCATGACATCTGCTTCTAAAATGGCTTGCCAGAGAACTGTTTCTGAGACTCTGCTCTGAAAATCTCTAAGGCTCTTGCTAATGCTATGGCTCTGAAAATGCTAAAGAGCCATTAAATCATATTTATGTCAATGGCAGCTCTTCAGACCTTGGTTAATTCTTTTCATGGCAGCAAAGAGGAAAAAGAAAAAAAAACAAACCTGCATTTGGCAGTGGTACTTCCCCAGCTTCCACGCTGTGCCAATGAGCCTGACTCTAAGCATTCACCAAGGCATTCAGCTGCTACAGACCACCTCAGTGCAGCTCAGCAGATGGTGAAAACAGTGTCTGAAGCAACTGGGGCCATTTTAGACTTCAGGAAACGTAGCAGGTGCTGCAGGTCCCCAAATGATGCCCAACTTTGCTTTCACAGTATTTTTTTTTTCTTGATGTGTGCGCTATTCTCTCCTTTGCATTTGCCTCACTACGCACTTAACATGATGGTAGTATATGTCAATGCACTGGAGAAGAGGTTATAAATGAGAAGGGATGATTGCATTGCAATTAAGAAGAATACTTCTGGGTATCTTTGCAGAATGCTGAGAGAATGCCATGTTAACAAATTTTCTCTTTGGAGCTTACACTATTTCTTTCTGTGAATGCATAATTCTATCTTCCTATGAATCCAGGGTTTGACTTGAAAGAAATCTCAGAGGAGTTAAGATCAGAGATATTTTAATGAGTAGCTACAGGAAAGTTTGAGCAAGTAATGTTAGAGAAATTAGAGTCAGAATTCAGTTTATGTAACTTAATTACATAAGTTTGATTGCCACTTCTTGAATTACTGTCCCTCAGTGGGGCTCAACCAAGAGACACTGTTTCACTACTCTTTTCCTTATTTTTCTCTCTCATTTCAAACCATTTACTTCTTGGAGTCTCCATTTTTCTGCTTCACATTAATTTTAACATTATTCAAGATGTTGTGACAACCAAGATTGTACTTGGGTCTCATTGCTCACTGTTCTGTGAAATTTCCTAGGATAACTTAATGTGAACTCTTGTTGGCAATACCCACATACTGATCATTGCCAGGGCTTTTGTTCCAGATCCATTTAACAGGTTGACAAATTCATGTCACTCACTCTCAGCTTTTATCAACTCCCCATCCTGACACCCAAGCTATCATTGTTATCAGATTCAGTAATTATAGAGCATCACACCAGTGTTCCTCTCTCAGAATCTATGCAGGAAACATGGGAGTTAATCTACATTTTTCCTTTACTCCAGGAAAAGATTTAAGTCTACCATTTTAATTCCTTTGAATTTTTTCATCTACTTTTGATTCTTTTCTGCTGGTTCAGGTGTTCAAGCTCCCATTCCTACATGGATTGTACTACTGCTACTAAACTCTTAACATGACAATTTGTTTCCAGTCTATCCTTTGCTTTGCTAATACTAAGTATCCTATACTCCAGTCACATTGAAATACTTACATCTTGCTTTAAATTCCTATTTGTTTTATGATTCTATGTTATATATTCTGCCTAGATTCTTTCTCATAAGCAATCTCATTATTCTGAGGGTTATGCCATTACAGCCACTAATCCTACATACTGGAATTAGGCTGAGTCCATATGGGTTCTAGGGAAAGAAATCCTAATTCATGACTCAATTAATGCACATACTAGGTGTGTGGTCTTAGGCAAATGTTCCCATTCCCTCCTGTACCTCCGTGTTTCTAATAAACAGTATGGAAATAAAATTGTTCTTTATAGTTTGAGATTACTGTAAGACCAAAATAATATAATGTAAAAAAATGTTTAAAACAAAACAGACCACTTAAAGTCTACATTAAGCTGTTTATATTACCATACTTAAGTCACCATAATAAAATAACTGAGAAAAGTAACTTTAAAAGGAAGTTTATTTTGTCTCATGTTTCAGAGGCTTAAACTCATAGCCAGCTGACTTACTGATCTGGATTTATGGCAAGACAGACCATAATAGTGAGAAAGCCATAACAGAGCAGAGCTGCTCATCTTTTGACATGCAGAATTCAGAGAGATGAGAATGTGATACAAGGATAAGATAAACTCTTCAAAGACAAGTTCCTGCAGTAAGGCTCCATCTCCTAATAGTTCATCTATTTGAGGATCCATTAAGGTATTAATATCTTAATGAACTCAGAGCCTCCTGATACAATTACTTCTCAAGGATCTATCAGCTGGCAATCAACTCTTTAACACAGGAGCATTTCCAATATATTTTTTTTAATTCAACACTAATACTGCTGTGTTGACAGTACTGAAAGTTAGAATTACAAATTTGCAACCCACCAGCAATGAAGGAGTGTTCCTCTTTCTCTACATCCTCTCCAGCATGTGCTGTCACTTGAATTTTGATTTTATCCATTCTGATTGGTGAAAGATAGAATCTCAGGGTCATTTTGATTTGAATTTCCCTGATGACTAAGGATGTTGAAATTTCTTTAAGTGCTTTTTAGTCTTTAGAATTCCTCGGTTGAGAATTCTCTGTTTAGTTCTGTACCCCACTTTTAATTAGGTTATTTGGTTTTCTGAATTCTTTAATTATTTTGGATATTAGCCCTCTGTCGGATGTAGGGTTAGTGAAGACCTTCTCCTGATCTATAAGGTTGCCGATTTGTCCAGTGTTCTTGCCTTACAGAAGATTTTCATTTTTATGAGGTACCATTTTACAGTGTTGATCTTAGAGTCTGAGCCATTGGTGTTCTATTGAGGAAATTTTCCCCTATGCTAATGAGTTCCAGCCTCTCTCCACTTTCTTTCTATTAGATTCAGTGTATCTGATTTTATGTTGAGGTCCTTGATCCACTTGAACTTGAGCTTTTGCAAGGTGATAAATATGGACCCATTTTCATTCTTCTACACACAGACCACCAGTTAGACCAGCACCATTTATTGAAGATGCTTTCTTTTTTTCTCCATGGTAAGGTTTTGTCTTCTTTGTCAAAGATCAAGTGTCCATAAGAATGTGGCTTATTTCTGTGTCTTCAATTCTATTTCAATGATTGACCTCTCTGTCTCTATACCAATACCATGCAGTCTGTATCAGTATTGTTCTGAAGTACAGCTTGAGGTCAGGGATGGTGATTTTTCCCCCAGAAGTTCTTTTATTGTCAAGAATTGTTTTGGCTATCCTGGGGTTTTTGTCTTTCCATACAAAGTTGAGAATTTCTCTTTTCATGTCTGTGAAGAACTGAGTTGGAATTTGATAAAGATTGTATTGAATCTGTAGATTGCTTTTGGTAAGATGGCCATTTTCACTATGCTAATCCTTACCAATTCATGAGCATGTCAATCTGTCACTTCCTCATAAAAATTAGTTCTACCTGAAGACCCAGCTATACTGCTCCTGAGCATCTACTCAAAAGATTTTTCACCATACCACAAGGAATATGCTCCACTATGTTCAAAACAGCTAGAAGCTAGAAACAACTCGGATGTCCCTAACTGAAGAACTGATACAGAAAATGTGGTTCATTTACTGTGGAATACTATTCAGCTATTAAGGAGGACATCATGAGGAGGACATCATGAATTTTGCAAGCAGATGGATGGAACTAGAAAATATCATCCTGGAGTAGGGTAACACCAGAAAAACCCAAAACGAATGCATGAATAATAACTCACATGATGAGTGGTATACCTAAAATGTACAGAATACCCAAGATACAACCAAGGATGTACAGTTAATCAAGAAGGGAGGTCCAAGTGAGGATTCTTCAATCCACTTAGAAGAAGAGATAAAATAACTCAGGAGCAGAAGAGTAGGGTCCTGAATGGGAGAGGCAAAGGAAAGGGAGTCAGATCAGTATGGTAGGGGGAAGTGGAGGTTGGACAGGAAAGAAGCCAGAGACCTACGAAATATGCAGCTCTGGGGATGGAGGACACTGTAGAAAGTCCCAGAGATCTGAAGTAAGAGACTCCAGGACTCAATGGAGTAACCTACCTGAAATGCCCAAAAGTGAAGAGATGGAACCTGAAGAGACCACCTCCAGAGAGAGACAGGACACCAGAGAGGACAGGATACAACCCTGTCAAATTTCTGACCAGAATTATTCCTGTCTAAAGAATGCAGGACAAAAGGAATCGCATCTCATGGGTAGGCACCAATGTGGCAGGACCAACTTGGGATCCATCTCATGGGTAGGCACCAAAGCCTGACACTATTATTGATGCTATGTTGTGTTTACAGACAGGAGACTAACATGGCCTTTCTCTGAGAATCTCTTCCAGAAGCTGACTGAGAAAGATGCAGATACATACAGCCAATTATTAGAGTGTCAGGGACCCCTATGTAAGAGTTAATCGAAGGACTAAAGGAACTGAAGGGAATGGCAGCCCCATAGGGAGACAAACAGTCTCAGCTAACCAGGATCCTCAGGAGCTTCCAGAGACTAAGCCACCAACCAAAGAGCAGACATGGGCTGGACCATGTGCTCCCCTTCTCATATGTTGCAGAAGACTGCCTTGTCTGGCCTCAGTTAGAAAAGGACCTAATCCTGCAAAGACTGGAGGCCTCAGCAAAGGGGAATGTCCATGGAGGACGGGAAGGAGAGCACCCTCTCAGAGGCAAAGGGTAGGGGGAAGGGATGACAATCTATGGGATGGGGGAATTGGAAGAGGACAATGTCTGGAGTATAAATAAATTAATTTATTAATGAGTACATACCATGCATGTCTTTTGGGGTCTAAGTTACCTCATTCAGAATGATATTTTCTAGTTCCATCCATTTGCCTGCAAAACTCACTAATAAGTGTTTGTTAGCCAAAAACATGTATAGAATACCCAGAATAAAATCCACAGAACTCAAGAAGGTTAACAAGCTGAAGAGCCCAAGTGGAGATGCCTCAATCCCAGTTGGGAGGGAGAAGAATGCAATCACAGGGGGCAGAGGAGGGAGAGATTGGGGTGGGATAGGAGACAGGGAGGAGAAAAGGGGAACATGATCAGTTATTGGTGGGGGACAGGAGTAAAGCTCTGAGGGCCAGCAGAAAGAATGGAAACAGGCAACCTCACGAGGTAGATGGTGGAGGAACTCACTAGAATGTACCAGAGACCTGGAAGGTGAGAGATGCTCAGAACTCAAAGGAAGGGATCTTAGATGAAATGCCCTACAGTGGGGAGAGGGAACTTGTAGAGTCCACATCCAGGAAAAAGGCAGGGCATCAAGTGGAGAGATGGGGTTACCATCCCACAGTCAAAAACGCTGATTTATAAATTGTTCTTGTCTAAAAGAACTGCAGGAATAAAAATGGAGAAGAGCCTGAGGGAAAGGAAGTCCAGTGACAGGCCCAAATTGGGATCCATCTTAAGGGGAGGCTCCAAGATCTGACACTATTACAGATGCTATGATGTGCTTACAGACAGGAGTCTAGCATGGCTGATCTCCAAGAGGCCCAACAAGCAGCTGACTGAGAGGCAGATACTTACACCCAACCAATGGACAGAAGACAGGGACCCCTGTGGTTGAATTAGGGAAAGGCTGGAAAAAGCTGAGGAGGAGGGTGAGCCCATAGGAAGAACAGCAGTCTCAACTAACCAGGACCCCCTAGATCTCTCAGACACCTAGCCATCAGCCAGGCAGCATATACTAGCTGAAATGAGGCCCCTGACACAAATACAATAGAGGACAGCCTGGTCTGGACTAGTGAGAGAAGATGAACCTAACCCTCAAGAGACTTGAGACCCTATGGAGTGGGGAGGCCTGGTGAAGTGGGGTGGGAGGTCAGTGGTTGGAGGAATGGGATGAGAAACTGACTGATGGCAGACCAAAAGGGGAATAAAGACTGGACTATAAAAAAAGATTACAGATAATTTAAAATTAATTAATTAATTAATTTTAAACAAATAAATTTCAGAAATTAAAAAAACAGATAAGGTATCAAAAATGTCCCATAACTTAAGTAGATTCACTAATCTGAATGCAGAAAATTATTATAAAGTCTGGTGCCTTACATCTAATAAATACCACATAAGTATTAAACAAAAACGAAAATTAGATTTACATATGATTCAGCTGTATGATTCCTTGGTGAACACCCAGTGGATTTCAAATGCTACTGTATACAAACTTTCACATCCATGTTGATTGCTGTTTTATTACAAATAACTATGAAATAGAGCAACTTACATAGTATCAGAAGATGAATGTATAAGGAAAATGTGATACATACACGCATTGGAATTTTGTTCAACTGTAAAGAAATAAAATCATGATACTTTCTGGAAATGGATGGAACTAGAAAATTTAGTGTGTAAATAAAATAAACCAGACTCAGAAATATAGGTACATATGCTTTTCCTCATATCTAGAATCTGTTGTATTTATGTATATGATGAATTTATGCATATATGTAGGTATATGGAAGGTTAGGTCATTGTATTAGACATGAGACTATGAAAAGGGAAGAAGACACCTTCAGAGACAGGAACAAAGAGTGATTCAATAGATGAGACATGGAAACAGGAGGGAAAACTGGCAGGAGAAAAGGAAAGAGCATCAAAGAACAGGTGGAGAGGGAGGAGATTAACAAAAGCAAAGTATATGTAAAATGCTATAATGAAACATGTTCCTTTGTATATTAATTCAATAATTTAATTAATTCAATACTCTTTCCTGAACTTCTGAAGCTCAACTGCATTCACCTGCACTTCCACTGACAAATGCAGAAGATACACTCCGTGTGTGTGTGTGTGTGTGTGTGTGTGTGTGTGTGTGTGTGTGTGTTGAATGGATCCAAACAGCCTTTTACAAATATATTATGAAATTTATCAATAATATTGGTGTTTCAAATAATGGATATTGTTTTCTTTTGTTTGCTACTGTGTTGATAGTAGAAAAAATTCCAAATATATTTTATAATTTTATAAAAAGAATGTTACCTCAGGGGAAAAAGCATACTGGAAAAATACTCTCTATTTCTCTAGCCTTCACCCATTATCTTTTCTCTAAAACGTGCCCTAAATTTATGAATTTCAATAGTATGCCTTGACTTGTCCTCTAGCTCATAATTTATTTTTAAAACATGAATCATGTGCTCCATTGACTAAACACCTCATTGCAGAAGATAGTCTTGCCTCTGATCATTGTCTTTCTGTTATTACATAGTTCAGATATTACCTAGGAAGAGTGATATTTGAGGCTAATTAACTCTGTACAGGAAGATGAGTGTACTTAGCTCCCCAAAGCATAAGATGACTGCATAATGTGAAAACAGCAATCCCCTGTTGACAGCAGACACTAAAAAGAATTAAGGTTATAGTAAGTGTCCAGAACATACTCAAGCACAAAGCAGCAAATGTTCACTCGAGTCTAGAGGCCTTTCTACCCTGAATGAGACTTTGGTCCATTTCTATGAAGACATTAATGTTAATGGATATTGCGGCTGCACCACTCATTCGTTTTTAGATAGCTTATTTCAAGTGCTAAACCCACTGAACCGAAAGCAGTCAGCAGAACAGAATTTGTCTAATATTAGACATCAGTGTATATAATTAAGGTGTTGATGCTGGACTGCTGGTGTTTATCACTTTAGCTGCAGAGGAAATAGACCTTGGAATCCAGGCGCTAGATTGGATTAATCACTTTACATAAACAGTATCATGAGGAAACACCTTGTTTAAAAAAATAATCTATTAACTAAAACATTTAGCTATTAACCAAATGCACAGGTCCTGGTATATGCTGGACTACTTTGACTCAACATAGGAAGTACTGTGGTGTCCAGAGCAGTGATCTCCAAGTAACATCTTCTGTGATGACCAGGGTACAGGGTTTTGGCCCATTCTTATTTTTGCCAACAATCTCATGAGCCTTAAAGCCTCTACTGGCTTCCAAACTAAGAAAATTCTAACTTCAAGTCCAACCATTTTCTCCAAGTTTACATTCTCAGACTTACACTTTCCCAATTCATTCGGCTGTACTCTGAAACTCCATGATCTCCTTCCCTACCCTCAAGGATAAAGCTGGATCCTGCTCTCAAGGATAATGGATGAATTCCAAACTCCATTCCAACAACAGCTTGACTGTTCTCCTCTGCCTACCACTTTAAGAAAGCACGACATAATTTAAAGAGACCTTGGTCAATCCATAGTAACTTAACTTCATCTCCACTGCCTGGACTCAATTCATTTTTTACCTGTTGATCTCTGTGCAGCCTATCTCTTAGCCCACCTTTATTCTTTGCACTATTCATTGGAATTTTTTGATGCATATCATGAATACTGACAAATGAATATCTTGGACGTGATTCACTTCATATTATGCTTTGTGAAAATTGACTGAATGTTTACATACTCCAAAGTATGCTTTTAACATAGTTTCTGAAAGTATATCTACTTGATATTTGGTTTTTCTTATTTTATTTGTTGTGCTTTAAATTTTTTTGATTTTGAATAAAGATTCAGAGAAAAAGATATGTACTAAGAGTGTCCCTACATTCTAGCCAGATCACACACACCTAGGAGGTCTTTGGATATAATCAGAGAAGCCATGTTACTGGATTAAACTGCCTCTATACCCACCCTTTTTATCATAGATTCAGCCATATTTACTCTAAAAAGACATAATCTAAGTCTTAAAAAATAAACATAATCTCAGGGTTACCTACAGTACAGACTAAATAGGCAATGATCTACTACGTGTGGGTTTTTACCTAAGTGTTCAGTAATACCCAATACCATTCAATTTTGTTTTTCTTTTCCAGAGATTATTATTTGCAGAAATCTTTCTGGAATAAACATTCCAACATCAATGAAAGTAGAAGAGAGATGTTAGTGATAGACTGAATCATCCACAGAGTTCCTTGGTATCAGGTCCAGGTTTTATTTCATTTTATGCTCTAAAGCTGCAAGGTGGCCAGAGCAAGCAAGCAAAATTTTACAGACTTCATGTGGCAGTCAGAAGGTTGTTAAGGGCAACAACCCATTGTTTAAGCTATTTCTTCAGATCATAGCTAATGAAGTCATGCTTGGCAAACAGGCAGTACAAGCAGAGCATTAAATAAGTCACTAAATAAATCAATAAATCAGTATCTAGTAATTGATCTTTCTTTTTCTAATTTAATGGCAGTTCTTGTTTGTTGTCTGTTGTTGCAGAAAAAATGACCAAACAAAGATAGGTAGGAAAGAGTCTACTGAATCTTACACGTTACAGTCTTCATCAAGGGAAGCGAAAGGAAAGAATTCAAGATGTGAACCTGGGGCAGGGACTGCAGAGACCACACAGCAATGCTGTTTGCTAGCTTACCTCTAGGCTCACCCTCAGCTACTTTTCTTACACAACCCTGGCTTCCCTACCTAGGAATGATACTTCTCACAGGGCAGTCTAATGGAGGCAGTTCTTTAACTGATGTTTTGCCTTCCCAAATGTGTCAAGTGACAACAGAAGCTATTACATTCCAACCCATGTCAACCTTAACATGAAAACACAACTTCAAACCATAGCCTTTTCTTTTTTTGTTCCCAAGATCTCGCTAATAGTAAAATACAAAATACAATAAAATGTTAAAAATTCTTACAGTCTTTAAATATGTCAACATTTCAAAAGTTCAAGATCTCTTAATGATCCAAAGTCTATTTACTGAAGGCTCCTGTAAAATTAAAAGCAAGTTAAATACTTACTTATTCCATGAGTGAAGAAGTAGTGTATAATTACAATCAAAACAAACCCAAGCCAAAATCCAACAATTATAAAAGCTCAATTCCTGATATTTAGAAATCATTTATTATCATATTTCTAAAGGTTTCTATATGCCAGGTAAGAATATGAATGTGTGTGTGTGTGTTTTTTTATATATATATATATATACATTTTATATACTGATTGCAAGATTCAGAACATCAAAGCAGAAACTGAAATATAGTGTTCCTCCCTATCTGTTAGCCTTCATAGTACCAAGGCAGTTGATGAAAGAGAAAAAGACATTGTGATTACCTGGCTATAAACTCTATGAACAAAATACCAGCCTACCAGATAATATGTGCCTAAGTGTCTAAGAGTGGTAAGGCTGTTATGTGGGTAATCCAACCTCTCTCTGATTGGACTTGAGACCTGCTTTATAAGAGGGAATACATTTCTGCCACTTAAACTCTGAGTTAAAAGAACTCATGGTTGGGGAAGTAATAGGCCCTAAAGTAAGGCAAGGGAGGAATACCAATGATGTTTATCTAAAATTGACATAATATTAAACTATTTTCTAATTATTTATATTTATACTCACAGAAAATGCTACTCTAAGCCTTGATCAGAAATGTAAACTGGTTTAATTAATTATAAACAGCTTTTAACACAATGTGATGAGCATTGCAGTTGAATAGAAAGAAAACCATGTCAATGTAACAACAGCTTTGCAGGAAAAGCAGTTAATACAGGAACACAAGATGGCTCAAGGTATGGAAAATAAGTACTAGTTGTGTGCCCAGTCATAAACAAGACATTTGTACCACTCCCTATAAGAGTCAAAGAGCATTGCAGAAGAGGGGCCTAAAAAGAATATAGGAGCTAGAAGAATGGTTATGGAGTGCCATTATTTGGGCACTCAGCCATTCTAATAATGAACCCAATGCAACTGTACTTGCCTACACTGAGTCTGCCCAAAAAGGGTACTATCTGCCATGGGCAGGGGAGGAGCTCCAGAGGTCCTGTCCTTCGACCAGTGATCTGGGGGTCCAATGATAGACATTGGGAATGGAGAGTCGCTGTTGACAATTGAATAACTCTTTGTTAATCCCACCAGGCTAAAACCATTGGCTCTGAAAACAAAAGAAAACCATAACTATGGAAAAGGAATTTTAGGGAAGAGGGCAGACGATAGAAATGGGAAGGAATAAGAGAAGGTTAATCTAAATGGACATACATGGACAGAAAGATGCCAAAGAGCAAACTTAATTTAAAATATAACTATTTTTTTTAATTCCATAATTAGAATTTTGGTAGCAGTCCAGTGGATGAAATTCAGAAAGTTGATCATTCTGTTTCATTACATCACTAGCACTTCACATTTTAATGAATTTAATGACTTTGCTGGCATCATTACAACTAAAAGATATCATACTTCAATATATGCTCTGACTCCATGAAATTCAACTATTAAAGTTTAGTTGGCTATTGTTTCATTGATCATGAAGTGTTTTTATTTCTGTTAAATTGAAAACTCATCTATCTCATTGCGTAAAACTCCATTTCTCACTCAATTAAACTGGTTTACTTACCTTTGTGTGCCCAATGACAGAGTGCTAAACTCACAGTAAGGATGCGATTAATATTTTGAATGAATCAATATTTGTTGAGATGTTTTTAGAGCTGTTTTAGTCTCATAGCAAATTTGACCAGTTAATTCAGCATAATTTGCATATTGTAGCACATTATGCAAACCATCCAGTTTTTAACAAGATTAATAAATTTCATAGTTGTAGATGAAAGTATAATGGCATGTGTCTAGTATTATGATATCATACAGAGTAGCTTCTGTACCCTGTTTCTCCATAACGTTCGATTTCTTTACTCTTTTTTTTCCTTAATCTTGGAAACCATGGACATTTTCAGTGTTTCATGGCTTCATGTTCGACAATGCCATAGATTCATGGACCATGAGCTTTTTACAGACTGGCTGTTTAACTTAGTAATATATATTTAAGGTTCTTCATTGCTTGATAGCTCATTTATTTTTAGCATTGAATAATTCCTTATCCAGCTATATTACCACTTATTTATCCATTTATCTACTGAAGGACATCTTGATTGCTTCCAAGTATGGCAATTATGAATAGATCTGCTATAAACATCCATGTGCAGGGTTTTATTTGAACATAAGTCTTAAAATCCTTTACAGTGTGTTTATAGGGGCATATGATAAATATATAGAGATAGACAGATATGTTTGTAAGAGACATGCAATCTGTCTTTCAAGTAGCTTGTCATTTTTCATTCTCTCCAGCAATGAGATTGCTCCAAATTCTGGTCAGCATTTACGGTTCTCAGAATTATGGATTTGAATCATCCTGATATGTATGTATCGCACTATTGTTTTAATTTGTAGATTTTTAATGATGCATGCTATAAGGCATCTCTTCTCATGCTAATTTTCAATTGCACATTTTCTTTGCTGACCTGTTTGCTAATATTTGACTCTTTATCTCCTTCTCCTTCTTCTTCATCCCCCCTCCTTCTCTCCTCATTATTATTATTGTTAGCAGTAGTAGTATTGAATTTTAAGCATCTTCTCTACAATTCTTTTAAAAAGAGCTTCATCAGACATGTCTTATATATATTTAATTTTACCATGGCTTGTTTTCTTTGAAAAATATTTAATTTTATGTAACTTCTGTTCTTCTGAAATGCATTTATAATTGAGGACTTTGAGAATTCCTCATTATAATGTTTGGTGCCAAAATTTACAATATCCTAAATCAGTGGTTCCCGATAAGAAGAAACCAGGAGCTAGTACGATACGCATTCTTAATCTCAATACTTAGAGACAGGAACACTGCTTCACATTCAAGACCAGTCTGATGACCAGTTTACATTTTAGGCAGCCTGAGATACCAAGTGAGAGTCTACCTCAATAATAAGTAATAATAGTGATAATATAAATAATAATACAACTAAGACTACCCTGAAAACATTTTCAAAGAAATTTCCAGTGTGAAGCTCTCAGAGTATGATTGGTTAATTCAGAATGACACTAAAATCTTCACTTTCTTTTTAAGTATATATAGATATATATCCAGAATATGATATTAAAAGAACACTTTAAAAGGGCATACTCTCTCTAAGAATAATATTCAGCTCTTGTAAAAATAATATACACAATGATTTCAGATCAGTCAAGAATATTTTAAATGTTTCTTTGGTCTGGATGCATAGGTCATTGCATGACTCCCAAGTCTTAAAATATTAAATTATATGTTTACAGAATCAACTAGAAAGCTGCATACTATTTGCTTTAGTCGGCACTTCCCTTTGATCTTTTATCTCTGATCAAACCAGGACATACTATTGAGCTTCTTCTGCATTCTGTCACTCCCACACTCTACTACTATAAGACAGGTAGTCGAGCTTCTACTACTGTTCAGCATGCTGGGGATACAAGGGTAAGAATATAGTTCACATGTCATAGTATGTACCTTCCAGTACAGATGATTCCTCATCTTTACTTGCCTTCTATCTGTCCTTCTCATACACAATTGTTACTTAATCAATTATAAATTCTTCAAGAATGAAAATGATATCTTTCCACTGCCTTCACATGTTTCACATATTTTGAGAGACTTAGTATTTTAGGTATGTTTAAACAACATCATAATTGTACCATCTAGCATGAAGTTTTAAACATTTTGTTGTCTTTTGATCAATGTGTCATTCCCAAAAGATTTAAAGTACTTCAAGCAAAATCATAATCTTCTTTGAAAATTTTCTCTGAACTTATTTTCCTGACAACTTGAGACCTACATTCCAATGTTGTCCAACTGTTACTAGAAGTTTATTATCTAATATCCTAGGGGGAGGGTGTTGTTTTGTTTTGTTTGTATTAACTATAACCCATAAGGAACATATGTTGTGGTTTCTTATGTTTGTAATGTATATAAAATGTTGACATTTTTCAGCATGTATCAGATGTGTTTCTCTAATTATCCTAACACTTTTATTCAATCTACATCAGAGATCATATACTGAACCTAAAACATTATTATTAGTGGTTCAAAGCTTCCAAGAGTATACAGCTTCTTGTGATATAATCATTGTGTAATGGGTCAGCCTCCTGTCATTGGAAATGCCTGTAGTTCAAACAGCTAGTGAAGTGAACCTGTCAATTTCATTTGATCTTTTATTATTTAAAACAAGTGTTTACATTATTCTCCCTTTCTGTCTCCTCCTTCCACCCTGAACCATCTAACATCAGAGTGAGTTAGAGCTGTGTGCAGGCCAGAAAATTTTAATAACAATGCAACCAATGAGGCAAGAGTCTGAGGAACAGACCTGGTCCAAGTTTCTTTGTTTCCTTTATCATTCATTCTTACTTGCAGAGCAGAAGTATCCCTTTCCAAGTAATAAATTGTTTCCCTATAATTTTTAGAAAACTTCACAATTAGATGTGTCTCTGCCAGCATCATGCTCGATCCAACCGTAGACATCTAGAATATCATAGCCTAATACATTCTTTGGGACCAAGCAGCCGCACCTCAAATTTCAACTTTCTCTATGAGGAGACTAGACAATCCACTGAAACAACCCAGATTCAATCTCCCTGTGCATGAAATAGTGCCTACTACTAAGATTGTGCTCATGACTGAATGAGCTACTTGTGCGCATTGTATTATAAACATCAACAAAGACTGCTTAGCTTGTGGATTGTAAGCAAAATGAGATTTTAAAATACAAAACCAATTATTTTGTTCAATAAAAATGTATTAGGATAAAATAAATCACAGTAAAAATTCAAAAACTTGGAATATGATAAATAAAATTTTAGAATTTGTATCATCTAGGTTCAGGGTAAGTTCCTATTGAGTGTGTTGTATCACGGTCAGAACCTAAGTAAATTTGCACTCTCAAGAGGTTCTTATCCCAGTTACTCTTTAAATGTTATTTAGAAGTATATTTTTGGGGCTTGGAGACACGACTCAATGAATGCTTGTTGCTCTTGCAGAGGACCCAAGTTCTATTCCCAGCACCTACTATCCACTATAACTCCAGTTTCAGGGGATAGGACAGCCCCTTTAACCTTAGCAGGTAACAGGAACACTTTTGCTGCATAACATGCATATAGGCAAAAGAACCATACTCAAATTTTTTTAAAAGGAAAAATTTAAAGAAATACATTTTCAAATGTCATTTTAAAGCAGTTCCATCAAACAAGTAAAGTGACCACACTAAAATAAAATTGCTGTGTCATATCCAATACTATTTACATGTGTTAAATTCAGTTTGGGGTCAGGGAGTTACCTAGAAATGTTATAAGTGGCTCTCATAAAATATTTCTACTTCTTCATAAGTAAGAGCAATCCATATAAAATTACAATTGAAGATTCACATTAAAAGACAACAACCCTGTGGTCAAATACCTTACTCAAATAACAAGCATATGTGTAAAGTCAAAAGCGTATGATGTATTTATAATGTGTATATTTACTTAAACTGTGTCAAAACATGCCTGCAAATTATTCTCATTTTTAAAATGTGTTACTCCATTATGTTAATATTTGTTAAAATTTTCCTTCTCCAATCTTCTATACATATTTCATAAATCAGTTAATAGTAGTCCATGGCAACTTAAAATATCACTGTTTACTTTGGTTGCAGGAAATAGAGAAATGAATCAAATTGGAACCTATTTGAAATTTTCCTCTGTTGATGAGCTTTCATAGTACCAGAAGGTTTGGTGCAAGGTACTGGGAGAGAAAAGACATCAACAGCATTCTTGCCTCTAGCCCTGCATGACACAGTGCTAACGTACCAGCAAACAAGTGATCTCAGGCACAATAATGACTTGGAGTGAGGGACAAAGCTTTGGATTGATGTAAAACTCTTCCTCAAAGGACATTTATGGCTGGTACTGTAATGTGGTCAAAAGTCCTATGGTTCTAGAGGCCATGGACTCTAGGTAGGATCCTACACTGTTTATTTACTAAGAATCATGTTGTCAAATTGCCTTCTAAGGCTTATGTTAGACCATAGACATACACCCTCAACTCTGGTCTGAAAAGTTCTCTCTGCTCTGGTCAACAGTTAAATGAGAAGACCCATAATCGTCAAAGTGCTGAGAATAGTGTCTGTTGAGTGATTAGCCTAAATGGGACATTTATTACCCATGCCTAGATAACTAACATCATGGAAGAGAGGCAGAAAGAATGTAAGAGTTGGAGGATGGAAGGAGTGCTGTAAAATGTTGCCCTCCTGAACAAACAGGCATGCATGTGATCAAGACATATTGTTAACTGTTAAAATGGTGAGAGATATAAGAGATTCTATCAAAAATGTAGGTATTTAAATTATCCAGTATAGACTCAAAGATCTGTGTGTAGTTTTCACATTAATTTACCTTCCACAGGAAAAAAATCTCATTTTTAGAATGTTACCAATTTCATTTCAATCCTTAAAGGTAATTGCTTAGTTTTAAGGGAAAGGTTCTCCATTATAATGGACAACCTTGATTATTGCTCACAGTATAGATAAATATGGGCTGTGTTCTCATAGTCACTGTATATAAAGATTCCTCCTAAAAGACCTAGACCGTGTTTAAATATAAGAATGATCCCCCACGAGATATGGAATGGTATTTTACTATCAGAAGTATAGAAGATGTCTAAAGGCATTAATTCCTATAATGCTTCAGTGAACAGGAAACAAGTTCCAATATTCCTAACCAAATAGTCACTGTGTAACATACACCAGACACTAAATTCAATTTTCTGCTTGATAAAGTAGAATAATTATTTCACTTCCTATTCCTATTTATGACTAAAATTGCTGATGACAGTGAAAATGAAATGTTAAAATTGTGTGATCAAGATATTTTTGACAAACTCAGAAATGGTCATTTTAAAAATTCTATAAATTCTCAATATGTTAAAGTATCTAGGCATTAATGAAAAATAATCGTAACTACTACTGACTTTTAAATTGTAGGCATTCATTCAGAATACAGTAAACTGATGCAACAATTCTGGCCAACCCATTACCTTTAAAAATATATAAAGCATAGTTGATGAATTGTGAACAAATTTTAAAATTCTATACCTACTAACTTGGTCAAGAGGAATGCATTAGAATAAAAGGAGTCCCATTAATAAAATTCACAAGTGTGAATATACTGGTTATTACTCACTTCTACGTGTGTATATCTAACTTTACCTTAAAGTTTAGAAAGTGATAGAGACTGATCCTTGGAAGTTTATACTTGTGTTCAAAATTAATTTAAGACTTCTGGCCTTGAAAGGAATAAGGAGTACAAGATTCATAGTTATCTTTGACTTCAGACTTCTTCTACTTGTTACAGGGTTTGCATGCAAGGCGAAACGCAGCTGCACAGCTAATTTCAGGCTCACCAGTCTTGACAACGCTCCCTTTCATAAGCAGCTGGTGATTAGCCATATGGGAAAGTGTGATTGAACTCCAGATGGAGTTGACTTCTTCATATAGCTCCAGTCTATTTGATTTGGGGACAGATATCTTTAGTGCTACAACTATTGAGTCACCTTGTTTCTTTAATACAGGATGAGGATGAGGTTATTTTAATATCTACAGTCAAAAGTGGATTAGGACTAAAACAATGATTCTTTTACCTGTTAGCAACAAGTACAACAAAGATGGGATAGAGTTGGGTGGCTTTCTCCAGGGCTAGCTTTGGGTAAGGCACATTCTCCACGTGTTCAGATATAAAAATCCATAATTATACAAATAATGCTCTACTGCTTTCTCTTTGTCTTCAGAAGATAAGTACATGCCAAGAGAAATTCCAAAATATGTCGGTGATAAGATGAAAACTACTGCTTAATTTTAATCAAAATAATTAAATGCTTTTATCCCTTGGAGTGCTCAGCATACACTAATCAAAATGAATGGTTTTCTAAATAATCATCTTGTGTCTTCAAATATGATCCAGAGCTCCAAAGGCAATCAGAGAGTAAAATCTGTTAGAATAAAATAATCAACTTACTATAAGTGTTAGATTGGTAGCCTTTTAGTCTGAGAGATCATGTCACTCAGAATTTACCCAATATTTGATGAATAAATTTTTACTTTGTACTCTAAATAATTTCATAAATATCTATTACAGATACAGATTCATGGAATTTTAATTTTTATATCTATCCATGTTCATCATTTATTATATAAATAGCCAATCATGATTTCACTCAAGCTTATAACAGGACTTCATCAGTATGACAAAATAAACTTTTCTTATTACTTCACAATTGCAACTGTGATATGACACTACTATCAACTTTTACTACTATAATTTGAATTGACAGAAATACTTAAAATAAGTGTGCTGTAGTATCTATGTGTGTTGAGACTCAAGATGGGCCAGTGACCCCATCCCCCATGAAAAAGTCAAGTAAAATTTCTCCAACTTTAGTCTTTTATTTCTAAAATCAACCAAACAAATCTACACAATTCAAAGCCAAATTTTTGACAAACCTATATCTTTCTTTAAAGTATCTTTTCTAGTTTCCTAATCTTTGTACTCATGAAGACATAGCAATCTCTAGATATCTTCAATGAATTATGTAAAGTCTAAATAGTGGACTTTTCATACAGTCTGGAGAATGATGTATGACAGATATATATGGGTTTTGAATAAGTGATTTATTAAGTATATAGTATGCAAGGGTCAAAGAACAAATAGCAAGTATTAAATATGTCTCAGTGATAGAAAAACATCACTAAATGAGCTTACAATATTCAAGAGGTCATTAGAGTATCCTATTTGAAAGAGAATCATCATCAAACGGAGGCATACAAACATCTGACAGAAGTTGACTGGGGAAGTTCAGACACAGGTGAAGTTCCCAACAACTTTCTGCCTATTGTGAGCTTCAGATGAGAGCAGCTCCACCATGGATGAGCTTTATGTGACTGAATTGCTAGCTCCCATCCCTCACTACAAAGTCATTTATACCACAAGATAAACAATAATGTCTGTTGGAAATGGCTTTCCAGCTAGCTGTTCTCAAGGACACAGTGGTTTTACTTTGTCTTTGTTTTCTTGTTTTCTTCCCTACCAGGTAGCAGTTATCAGAGCCAACCTATCCTAATACATGGGATCTTGGATGACACTAAGAAATAAGCATGCTTGGATCAAAAATGGCTGATAGGGGCAAGCCACATCACTTCCAAGGCAATTTTCTTAAGTAGTACATTATGATTATCAATGCAAATTACATAGATTTATGCATAATTTGATAGGTACGCTCGGTATACAATTGGCTCTTTTCACTCAATATGCTACTTTAGTATGCACACAGACAGGAAAAGCAATATCAGTTAGCTATTATCAGCAACAATTTCAATGCCAAGTAGTGTGGACTGTGTCTCATATGGAAAGAAAATAAATCATATTCCCCATATAACCAATTTACCACATGTTAAAATATCTTAATGAAATCCATTTGTCATCTATGATCAATTATGCAGTTTTGCCTTGGAATTACATATGTAAATAAATCATTTCTGAACAACTATGCAAATAGCCTGAAAGAAATATTTACAACAAATAATAAATAAGACATATTCATTAAATTGTGACCTACAATAATTGGAGACAATAACCACCACAATAAAGTTGTCTAGCCATTATATTAATGTATTCCTTATATAAATAAAAATACAATATTGCTAACCAAACTCTATGTTCACTAAGTCATATTTTACTACAAAAATAAAAATGACTCTGGCCTGGAGAGATGACTCTGTAGTTAAGAGCACTGACTGCTCTTTCAGAGGTCCTGAATTCAATTCTCAACAGCTACATGGTGACTCACAACCATCTGTAATAGGATCTGATGCTCTCTTCTGGTGTGTCTGAAGACAGCAACAGTATACTCACATATTTAAATAAAACAAATCTTTAAAAAAAATGACTCTCTTTGCCCTGTGCTTATGAACCAAGATATAAACCTCCGACTACTACTCTATTACCATCCCTGCCTCCCTGCTACCGTACGGCCAGCTATGACTGTAGTGGACTCAACCCCTAAACCTGTTACTGAAAGCCACTAAACCAAGCATGTGGCAGAAAGTTCCTCATGATGATCTTAAGAGGCTATTTCTTGAAGCTCTGAAAGTGGAGCCTGGGTTGTGTTGAAGACCCCAAAATGTTACAGCTCCCAGAGCCATGGGATGTCTACTGAGATCTGATGACAGGAAGCAGAACAAGTCCAAGAGAGAGAAGTGTATTACAGTCAGAAAAGCAGGAAGGGAAGAGCCATCCCTTTGACCTGGGACATGGAGTTACAGGATTTGGGGGTTGTTCTGGTAGGTTGAAGACTTGCTTTGATACAGTATTTTTCTCACTGTATCCTGATACCTCCCTTTTAAAATGGTAGTATTTATTCTGTGTCAATGTATGCTGAAATTATGTAATTTGGTTTTTGGTATTAAAGAAAATTACAATCAGGAAGTTGCCTTGAGTATCATAAGAGAATTTTGATTTTTAAACTGTTGAGACTGTGACTATTTATGGGGACTATTGAAGTTGCAGTTAATGTATTTTTTCATTATAACATTACTAGGAGCCTATGAGAGCTAGAGATTGGAATGTGATACTTTAAGTGAGAATGTTCCTGGTAGGGCTCATAATTTGAATACTTGGTCTAATTATTTGGGAAGGGTTAGGAGGTGTGACTTTGTTGGAGCAGGTGTGTCAAAAGTCCACATCATTCCCAGCTTTAGCTCTTTTCTCTCTCTCTTCTCTCTCTCTCTCTCTCTGTCTCCCTGATGCATGCTTGTGGATCAAACTTTCAGATACTGCCCCAGCTCTGTTGCCGCACTCCCCTCTATTATGGTCATCAATACACCTTATGGAATGGTAAGCTCCAAATTAAGTCTTTCTTCCATTGTAGAAGGAGGAGGAGGAAGAGGAGGAGGAGAAGAACCTGTAAGAACCACAGAGATACCACTGTCAAAACTCTAGTGCTGCCAAACCACATTGCACTAACTCCTCATTTTGTATTTTTTACACCCTATTTCTCTCATCCCAAATCCATTTGTGATGATGACAGTTTTCCAACTCCATGTCTTCTACACATATATCATAATCAAGGCAGTATTGATTGCATTCTTTCTGACTTCTCTGAAAGCAAACATTGAACTATTTGTGTGTATTAAAATAACTGAAATTCTTATGCTTTTCACTTACCAAACTAGAAGTTAAAAACTTCATGTGCATAATTTTATTTTTATTATCTCAGCCACACAAGCTAGATATTTCTAATGTCTTTATAATTGTCCAAGCAAGAAACTAAAACTTACTGTTTCTAAAAAAAAAAAAGAAGTATAGGATCAAATAAAAAAACAAATGGGAAAGAGAAGGCTCTAATCTAATGAATCAATTCACACTATTTAAAATAAAAAGCAGTTCTTCTTTTTTGAGTGTCTATTCTCCTGCTCAGACCATAAGCCAGGTCTCTCATCCCTTACTTCATCCGTAACACGGAGTACAGACATATAGTGTATAGGAAATACATCTTGGATTGTAATGGGCTCTGGAAAAGGAAAAGACAACAATCTTCTCTGCTCTTTAATTCAACCTCATTTCTAGCCATCTCAACTGCAGACATTTTAACAGTCCAGTCTGTCTCATTGATGCAGCACTTTATTTTATCTTGAAATACACACTTGATATGTCTTATCTTGATAAACACACTGTCAACCAAACCTATTTTGTGCCAAAGAGAGAAAAACAAATAAATTATCTTTCTTGGCAAGAAATAAAATTGTAATAAAACAAGTAGAAGTCTAATTTGCATTTGAATTTGGTTCAAAAATTTCACATACAAAACAGAAAGAAGTCTTAACAAAGTAGTTATGAGTCTCTGTCCTCAAACTATTTGTTTTCAAATCTCATGTCTATACTAAGAAATCACATGCCAGAGGGAAGTGGTTTCTCTTACTAAACTACAATAATCATATATGTAATCATACATGTAAAATGAAGACATGTCCTACCTTTCAGATCTTGAATATTGATTACATAATTTGCATAATGCATTTATCATAAAATTCTCAATCATTGTTATCTATCATTATCAGCATTGCAATTCCTGCATTGGAAAGAAAGTGAAACAATTGTAACTGTTGAGTTAAAAACAACACTAATTTGATGTGTTTTGTATGAACTACCTCCAATTCTCTAACTCCAGGTGAATGACTACACCTGCACCTCTATAGGAGGGAACAGCTTCCAGTGCTGGGCAAAATAAGATACTAAGCTTTGTGATAGTGTGTTAGTTAACAAAAGTTAATCTTGACAAGGGGATACAGGAGAGGAGAAGATGACACAATCAAACCTCAACTATGTATCATTACTTTTGGAATTTATTGGTGAAAAGAACGTGGATGTGCCATGTGAAAGACTTGTGAAAGCTTAGGGCTTCGGCTCTGTGGATGCTGTTCCTGAGCACTTAAAGAGAAGCACAAATGAGTGTTAAGGGAAGCAAGAGGAAGGAAGCCTTGACAGACAATTTGCAAAACCTGCTGCTAGGCAGAAATTATACAAATATTGTAAACAAATAAATATACAGATCTTCTGAATGGAGTAATGCAGCTTAGGGCTTTTCATGCAGATACTGAAAATGCTACTTGGATTTCTGTTGCTCCCTATGCTAAAATTCCAGAGGACAAAGAATAGTCTAATTAATTGTTAGATATAAAGAAGCCAAGAGATTCTGGGTTAGAAAATAAAGCTTATTTCTTTTTGCCTATGAAAATCTTATTAGAAATAAATTACATCATCCCCCCTTCAATTTCTTTTCCTCAGCATCTCCTATGTCTTGCCTTCCTTGCTCCTTCTCATATCAATATTGTGTTTTGTTATTCTCTCATTCTCTCTGTCTCTCTCTGTCTCTGTCTCTCTGTGTCTCTCTGTCTCTCTCTCTTTCTCACACACACTTTCATCATTTACATATAAATACATAAACAAAACCAATTGAGTCTGTTTAATGTTGCATGTATTTATATGATATCAGGGCTGACCCCTTAGTGTTGGTTAGCCAATTAGTGGTTTCATTTCTGGGAATATTATTTTTCTCTCCCTCAGTAGTCATTAGCTGCCAGTAGTTCCTTGTCTAGAGCTGAGATCCTGTGAGATTTCCCACTTCAGTGTTCTGTTGATAGTGTCCTTGCTCAGGTCTTGTTTAGGCAGCCATGTTGTTGATATTTCATGGGTATGACTTCCCTGACATTTTCAGGAGACACATTCTCACAGGAAACATCCTGTTCTTCTGGCTCTTAATATCGTTCTGTTACTTCTTCTACAGTGTTTACTTAGGTGCAGGAGCTAGACCGTAAATGGTTAGTTGGGGCTGCATACCACATGATCACGATTTTCCTGCATTTTGATCGGTTGCTGTTTTCTAGGCAATGGACTCTAGCTGTTGAAAGAAGATTCTCTGCTGAGGAATGAGAACTCTACTTGTCTTCTCCAGAGTTTGTAGTCAGATTTTTTATTGACTGGGGTGAGATAAAATTTCAAATTGTTTTGGCTTAATTTCTATAATTTCTAGGAGTGAGAGAGAAGACTGAAGTAGATGAAGACTTTGCAGCAGCCCCACGAGGAGAGCAACAATACCAACCAACCAGAGCTCCCAGGGTCTAAACCCCAGCCTGGGAGTGCATAGGGAGGGGCCCATGGCTCCAGCTGTATATGTAGGGGAGGCTGGCCTTGTCGGGCATAGGTGGGTGAGGGAGTCCTTGGTCCAGTGAAGGCTGGACTCCCAGTGTGAAGGAAATCGTGAGTGGGGAGGTGGTAGTGGAGGATGGGTGGGGGCATATCCTCATAGAAATAGGAGGAGGGGGGATGGGATAGGGGTTCCTGGGTAGGAAAGAGGATTACATCTGAACTGTAAATAAAATATCCAATAAAAAAAATTTTTTAAAAAGATAAAAAAAAAAAAAAAGAAAATGGGTTGGGTTTCACCGTCCCATCCTGCTGGGTCAGTGAGAAGAATGTGGCCCAAGCTCAAGCTTGAATAAAGACCCTAGTGCGATTTCATTGGAATCAGCTCTTTGGTGGTCTTTTGGGACTGAAGAATAGGCACAAGAAATCAATAGTCCATAGAAATCGCTACTGCTAACTGAAATTTTTCAAATGCCATCCTTTTCCTCATTTTTTCTCTTATAGAACTCTCTTTTAAAATTCAGACAGATTCACAGCCAACAACGAGGCAGGGCATAGAGAACCCCGTGGAAGAGAGGGAAGGAAGGATTGTAGGAGCCAGAGAAGTCTGGGACCCACAAGGAAACAGTCCACAGAATCAACTAAACAGGGCTTCTAGCGGCTCACTGACACTGAAATGACAATCACAGCGACTGTATGGTCTGAACTAGGCCCTCTGCATATATGTTATGGCTATGTATGTATTCTTGTGTTACTTTTAACAGTGGGAGATGTCTTGGGGTATCTTTTGCCTGCTCTTGGGACCCCTTTACCTTTTACTGGATTGCCTCATTCAGCCTGGATATGAAGATTTGAACCTAGTATTTTTTAATTTGTAGTGCCAAGTTCAGTTGATGTCCCTTAGAAGGTTTTCCTTTTCTAAAGGTAACAGTGGAGGGCGGAGGAGTGTATCTGGGGAAAAGGGAAAATGGGGGATGGGGATGGCTCGGAGGAATGGAGAGAGGGGAAGCTGCTGCACCCAGGATGTACTGTATCAGAAAAGAACAAATAAAAATATAAAATAAAATAAAATCCCGACAGTACTCTGTGAAGAATCCTGTGACGTCGGAAAGAGTTACACATGCAAAAGACAGGATTCTCAGGCCCTGACCTTGACTGAGTCCCTTTATCAGTAGACTGCCTATACCTTAAAAGCCAAGCAAGTGAGATTTTGAAAAAGAACCCTACACTTCTTATTCAAGCCACTCGAACCGAATTGTTGCACAAAAATCAAGTTTCGATTCACAAAAGCTGAACAACGTACAGATTTGTATGGAAGCATGTAACTGTTCTTTTCTCAGGTTACTGTGTGTCGGGGATTTTCAAAATGATTGATGACAGATACAGGTTTTCAATGCGTTGTGGGTTAATTTTTGTTAAAGTGGAAGTTCTGTTTCACATTTTATTCCTTCATCTATTCCTCTACTGTATCATTCTCTAGTGTTTCCTTGTCCTATCTATTTCAAATGACAAAACTAAACTTTATCATTTTCCCGTGAATTGCAAAATAATAATGATTTATTTATTTAGTAATACTTGTAAAATCTTTAGTAATATTTGTCATTTTCCCAAATAAGAAATTAATAAATGTCAATTTCATTTACAGGATTTTATATTTGTAATTCTTTGTAAGGTACAAAAATAGTGTGATCTGCAAAGCTATAAATTTGGCATTGTTCCCCTCCTGTCAATCCATCAATGCCACCTACCTCACACTTTATCTACCAAATGGCTCATATTAAAATAACTCCTGAGCTCATATGAGAGCTATGTGTACATTATATTAAAATCATATATATGAACTATAGATCATGAAAGGTTCTTTATTTCTATTTAAGAGAGCTTTGATGTTAATCCTTAGGAAACTCTGAGTTTGACTGACTTGTTTTGGTGCAAATCATTGAAAAATAAATCATGTGCTTTGTTGATATTTACACAGTCTATTATTTTGAGAGCTTCATTTATGTGGTGCCTCATTTTAAAAAATAAAGACTGTACAAGTTGTTACTAATGTGTATTTGTAGACAACGTATAATTTTTCTCATATAAAACTATCTATTGGTCAATTTGCATAATTTTAATATTTTCATTTATACAATATTGAAATGCTGAATTTGAATGACATAATGTATTTCAAATCATATTTGTTAAAATGGTCATTTTTTTAAAGGATCTTATGCACACTAGGAAGTGTTCTACCATTATAACATGTTCCCAGTTTGGTAAGTGGTTTATGTGCAAAATACATAACAACTTCCTACTATTAATAGTAACAATGCACAAACAAACTTTACTTTGAGATCAGTAAAATAGTTTGTTTTTATTTACAGGAACTACTGCAACAGACTATCAAAGACAGGATGCTTTACACAGTACAAATATATTTCCCTCTGGTTCTGAAGGCTAAGCATGTAAGATCAATATGTTGGCTTCCAAAGAACCCTAGTTTCCCTCTGTTCGTGTGCCCATTACTATATCTACACATATGAGCTCAAATTTCTGTTTCTCATAAGGAATTCCACTACATTGTAATAGGGTCCACTCTAAGAACTTTTAACTAATTTGCATTTTTTAAATATCTCCAAAATATGATTGCCTCTGAGGTACTGGGGATTAGTAATTTTCAACTGTAAACTGGGAACTGGGAAAGGAAGACACAACTTAATCCATAATAGACTTAAGTATTTCTCCAAAGAAAGTATATAAATGGTAATAGCACATGAAGAAGACATTCAACAAAAAAAAAATCATTATGAAATATAAGTCAAAACCACAAGTCAGACACAATGGGTGTTTAATAGGTACAGTTTCCATTATTTCAAGATAAGTTGTCTAGAAAGTGAACTAAGGAAGAAAGGAGAGTAATGAAGCAGAGGAAAGAAGTTGAGATGAACATGGCTACAATATATGATGTACTTGACAGAAGTTGTCTGTATGAAACTAAGTATATGTGCAATGAACATATACCAAGAAAAATGGTTCTGGAATGGTAGAGATTATGGTTACTTAACAATGGGAATAAACTTAATGCCGGAACTATACATGTGCAACTGTGGAAATAGTAAGTTTTATAGATTTGTGTGTTATTCTGATTTAAAAAATATTTAACAAGCTACTCAGTAAATATAATTATATTATTGCTTTCTGGGTGAGATGTAATGGTTTATATATGTTCAGCCCAGAGAATTGCACTATTAGAAGGTGTGGCCCTGTTAGAGTCAGTGTGTCACTGTGGGCATGGGTTTAAGACCCTCATCCTATCTGCCTGGAAGTCAGTATTCTGCTAGCAGCCTTCAGATGAAGATGTGGAACTCTCAACTTCTCCTGCACCATACTACCTGTATGTTGCCATGCTTCTGCCTTGATGATAATAGACTGAGCCTCTGAACCTGTAAGCCAGCCCCAATTAAATGTTGTCTTTATAAGAATCTCCTTGGTCATGGTGTTTGTTCACAGCAGTAAAACCCTAAGTAAGACATGAGAAAACAGACAAAGAAAGATGAACTTGATACAATTAACAAATAGCAAAAGCAGACCTGAAGCCCTGGTCTATCTCAACTCACACCAAGGACTCACATGTACAAAGCAGAACACGCTGACCACAACTCCCTAGCATGCTTCAACCATCAGCTGGGGAAAGTATTAAAGATCATCACAAAAGACTATAAAATACATAAGCTTTCCCAGAGAAGTTTAGTTTATTAATGTTGTATGAATTGTATTACTGAAGTCCATTGTAATGATTTTTCTCCTTCTGGAGTAATAATTGTATTACTGTGATACCAGCATCACTGGTATCATGAAATAGAGCAAGTAGGACAACATGTCTTATATCAGTTAAGAGGAAAAGCACATCCCACTGTGTACTCACTCTCCTTTGAAAACGTGAGTTTTTGTCAGTTAGTATGATAGAAATAGTTACTAAACTACTATTAATCTGAATTGCAAACTAGCAGATACCCTACTCTGGTTTGAAGAAGAAATTAGTGCTGATACTTATGTAATATTTCTGGAAGGCCAAGATTTGTGCTTCATTTTCCTTTAATAAGTCTGACAGCAAGGTGAGACTCTCAAGAGAAATATTTTTTGGCAGCCAATCTCTTCTTGGCTTCATAGTTTATAAAACAAAACAGCATCTGAGATACAAAGAAAATACAAATTAATAAAACACAAAACAAGAGCCACATATCATTTGTGGTAAAGATTTATGCACATAAACTGCCAACTACATTTTTTCAAACAGACCCTATAGACTTCCAGTTGCCATGGTAACTACACATTTGTATTGGATGCGAAAGAGTAAATAGATGAGCACAGTCCAGGTAAATCATCAGCACCAACACTGTTGCCTTCTGAGTGGTGGAAACAACGTGCATTGTCGCTTCCAAAATAAAACCATCAAATCATCATTTAAAAACTAAACATTTTTCCCCTTAAAACTTCTTTCAGGACTACTTAATTACTCATGAAGAGAGTGGTTCTAGTGAATTATTAATAATTTTGTTATTGGAACAGACAAGGCAACTAGACTGCAAATTGCAAGTACAAAACACAACCTAAACCAGCACTCAAACTACTCTTCCATTTACTCATGGAGAAGGACAGGGTGAAGACTAAAGTCACTATTGGAAGTACAAGTGCCCTCTGACATAATCATGGGTCATTTTTGGAAGAAAAGCTCTCAATTAAAATTATAAATACGTTAAATATTGGTAAGGGCAGGGAAAAAAAGACTATAATTTTTATTTTCTTGAAAGTTAACCTAATGTTCATATATGGGTTCTTTTTTTTTTCTTCAAAAATTGTAATGCATGTGTTTATATAGATTTTTTATAGAGTGCATAAATCTTTTTGTTATTGGTGGTGGTGGTAGCTTGAGTTTTGTGTGTGTGTGTGTGTGTGTGTGTGTGTGTGTGTTGTATTTTGCGTTTGCATTTTGGTTTTTGCTTTTTGTTTTTGAAACAGGCTTTCTCTGTGTAATAGCTCACTTCCCCTGGAACTCACTTCTTAGACCATTCTGGTCTCTAACTCACAGAGCTTCACATGCCTCTGCCTCCTAAGTGCTGAGATTAATGATACACAACAACATGCCCAGTGATATCTTATTTTGTATTTATGCCTAAGCTAAAAGTTTTGGGAAAGCACAGAAATATTAAGACAATAATCCAGCCTTCAACCTTAGAAAATGGAAATGATACATGATAAAATATTCAAAAGAATCACAATTTGCTAATAAAATCTTAAGTGGTCTTACTGCTGTATTAGGAACAATTATATTTGATTTATTTTGATCACAAAATGAAGACTAAGGAATATCTTACTTGCTTCATTTTCAGGTGTTATGCTAGTATGAAAAATTATAATACATAGTTTAATAAAGGTCTGTGAAAATAATAGAAAAAAATAAACTAGAATGCATCGATCTATGAGCAAGTTCTCAAATATTATTAAGAGAAAACTCTTATTTTGGTTTATTTTACCACATATTATGCTACATATAGAATACATATTAAATACACTGTTAAATGCTTACAAATATTACAGTGCATCAGTTAGTAGAATAACACATATATGCACAGGTACAAAGGATCACATTCATATAACATATATACAGGTACTGAATACAATGTGATTTGACCAAACTGAGCCCTCAGCCTTCTCTTATCTACCTACTGATAAATCTCCCCGCTTTCCTCCAAATATTATGTAATCTTCTTTTTGATCCATTATATCATATTTTTCATGTGAATAAACTAAACTATACACCTTACATGGAGTTGCAAGAGGAACTGAAGAGAAGGTAAAGGAGAGAATGAATTTGATCAAAACACATTGTGTGCACATAAAAACTAAGTCAGTAAATTTTTAAACAGAAAAAATAATGAATCTTTGAAAAGGTTGCACAGAAGGTGGCTCTAACACCAGTGACCCTTGATAATGGATCTTTTAGCAATTGTTATGAATTGAAAAAAAACTTAGTAATCCTACAAACAGCTAGAGATTATATATGCTAGTCAGCTTTCTCTGTCTACAAGAGCTTCAGTTTCCTATTTCTAATTCGCAGATTATGGACTCTCAGCAGAAAATGGATTACCCTTTATTATCTACAAACAAAGTTGTAATGTACTTTCTCATGTCTTCAGATATCTTCTTCATTCTTCTAGATTAATTGTAGGCTATTTTCAGAAGTCCCAGCTCAGGTAGAAAAGCATCATCTTTGCCCATGCTACTCTTTCATTTAATCTTAGGATTAACCCTGGTCTTCTCCATTGAAGTAGTGAAATGTAAATAAATAAAATATCCAATAAAAAAAGACTAATTTAGCCTTCATCGAATTCTTAACATACAGAAAATTTAGTACCAAGATTAAATCATTGCATAATACATGAAAATTACTTCACTTTACATAGGTCCTGAATACAAAATGATGAGTAAAATTGACGTCTTCTGTCAAGGACAGACACATCTTTTTCAACTGCTTGCTTAGATCAAGAAAGTGATAATTTTCTGTATCACAAGAGCTTTGCGGGTACAGGGCAGAACCATACTTGCACTCAACTAGATTGACTAGAAACTCATCAAGGCTAACAGTCAACAACCCAAATTAAGATCCCAAGATCACAATGCAAAAATGCAAACAATATCAAAGAACAGTACAGCATGTACCTCTAAAGTATCAACCATTCTACATCATTCCCCTATCAGAGCAGCTCAGATGACTCTCAAAATACATAACTTAAAAGAAGAATATAAAGTATGTGTTCAATAAATTTAAGGAGTTTAAAAAGGAAGTGAATAAACAACAACAACAAAAAAAACTTAGAGAGACTAAGAATAAACTCTTGAGTAACATCCAAGAAAACACAAATGACTTAATGAAATAATCAAGACAATTCATCATGTGAAATGTGAGTTCAACAAAGAGATTGAAATACCAACAAAAACCCAAGCTAAAATGAAAGTAGTAATGAAATATTCAGCACCTTAATCAAAACTCTCAATGGAAAACTTTGTCAGCAAAATGGATCACGTAGAAGACAGAATATTGGGACCTGAAGACAACATAGAACATTTGAATACTCAGTCAAAGAAAGCAAGCTAAAGTTAAAACAAACTCCCAAATATAATATACAGGTGTCTGAGACACCCATGAAAAGGCCAAGTCTATGAATCATGAGCATAGAAGAAGAATTCAAATCAAAAGTACAGAACAGTGTTTAACAGAATCAAAAGGAATTTTCCCAAAACTAAAGAAGAAGGTGCTCATTCAGATTCAAGAAGTATACAGAACACAAACTAAATATGATCAGAAAAGAACCTCTACCCACCGTATTATAGTTAAAAATGATAAACATACAGAACAAAGAAAGGCTACTGCACACTCCAAGGGAACAACCACAAGTCACATATACAAGTAAATCCATTAGAATGACCATTGAGTTGTCAAAGGAAACTTTAAAATCAGTAGCTCTTGAATTAATTTACTTTGAGTATATTACTATAAGTATTAAAAGACCACAGATCTTGTCAAGGTTAGTTTTTTATCAACTTGACACAAACGAGGCTCATCTGAAAAAGGAAACCTCAGTTGAGAAAATGTTTTCATCAGACTGCCTATAAACAAATCTGTAGGGTGTTTCTTTCATTGCTTATAGATATGGGAAGGCCCAGTCTATTTCTGATGGTGCCACCCCTGAGCAGTGTTCCTGAGTCACACAAGAAAACAGACTGAGAAAATCATGGAGAGCAATCCAATAAGCAGTGATCCTCCATGGTCTCTGTTTCACTTCCTGCTTCCAGGTTCCTGTGAATTCCAGTATTGGTTTCTCTTCATGATTTTCTGAAACTTGCAAGGAGAAATAAACCCTTTACTCCCAAGGTTGCTTTTGGTCATTTTTTTTAAATCATAGCAATGGAAAACAAACTAGAACAGATCTTGAGCCCATAGTATTAGCAATCAAAATTCTCTTCCACAGTTCAAAGAAGAGAAAAAACTTCATGATATAAACAGGCTAAAAGAATTCCTGTCATCACACCAGCATATTTGAAGGAATGCAAATAACTGAAGAGAAGATTACACATAACCAAGGACCTACAGGAATTAAAAAAGAAAATCACTCTATAATAACAATGCAAGATAAAACTAAGAAACCTAATAGTACAAAAGCAACACAAGGACAACAATTAGCCCATGCCTCCCAATAATAACTTTACATATTAATGGCTTCAAGTTCCAATCAAAATACACAAACTAGCTGAATGGATTAAAAAATAGGATCTGTCTCTTTGTTGTCTGTACAGATACAATGCCATAGAGTAAAATGATAAAAGTAAGTATTCCAGGAATGTATGGGGGGCGGGATATAAGGAAGAGGAGAGAGAGTTTAAGAGCAGAGTACAACAATGGTGGTATGAGGTGGAAAGGGGGAATAAAAGTAAGATGGAGGACTAAGTGTGGGGATAGAAAGAAGAGTAAAACAGCTCCTATATCACTATCACCCCCATACACATATGTAGCAGATGTATTATATTATTATTAATATTTAGATGCCTGTTTTCTAAGGAGAGACACAAAGCATATGGATTTGGTTACAAGGGGAGTTGGGGAGGATCTTAAAGGAATTGGGAGAACTCATAAAATCATATCAGAATATATTGTATGGGAAAAATCTCTTTTCAATAAAAGAAAAAAAATCACGTTTTATAAAAAGAACTTAATTGAAATTATCTCATGTGGCCTAAACAGAAATCGTGGTCCTTCTAGAAACCAGACAGACAAAACTTCCAGGTCCAGGAACTCTTTTTTTTTCTATTATTATTATTATTATTATTATTAAATTATTTAAATTAAATCATAATTTTTACTTATTAACAAAGGGGTTATAAACACAAAAAGGCAGGACGTGGGGAAGGGGATGACACCGGGCATAGGTTTTCAGGGAGAGTACAGATATCTTTCAGAACAGGGAATCGGCTGGGTGAAGGTTCAGGGGACAGGTCACTATGACTCTGTCCAGGCAACTCTTAACACTTGTTGAGCAGGGAGGTCTAAGAGACTCACAAAACGACATCACACACACTGGTCAGAAGACTTGAAGAGATCAAGCAGGGGCTGGACTGTCAGCCTCCTCCTTGATGGCCAGCCTTTATAGTCTCACAAGGTGCTAGATGTGCTGTAAGAACAAAGGTACCATCAGACTTGCAGACCTTTGTACTGCATTAGGGACTAACTTCCAAGGATATGCTTATGTTTTCAATAGTGTAAAAATGTGTTTCAAAGAAACCAAAAGGTATCTGGTGGATTTAAGGCCTGCTTAACAGAAGAGAACCCATGTCTGAGTTGTAAACCTGAACAAGAATCCATGAATAAAGAGGAAATAGATCACAGGGGATCTTACTCCTATCATTTTGCTAAACCAATATCTAGCTAAGAGCCTTCTAACTGCTTCTCTTTGTGTGCATAGAATAGTCTAACTCATGTTGCTCAACAGAGAAGCTATTTTGGCAGTGGTCATAGGACCACAAATGATAAAATTGCAGAGAAAAAAAAATGACTATGGAGTGCTTATCTCAAAATTGAACGTCTGTGTCACATACACACAACCTAATACTCAGGGAACATTGTGGAAGAGGAAGCAGAAAAGGTGAGATAGGGAAGAAGATTTCTGCAATGTCTTCTGAACATGACAGGCAGTTGCATTCATGAACTCTCAGTAACTGTGGTTGCTTACTTAAGACCTGTACAAGCAAGAACAGTCTAGTACACACTCCTGTATAGGAGAGAATTGACCCATAAGTCCATGCTCCTGCCTGAGAGACAACAGGCACTTAATGATGGCCAAGACAGGGAATGTTAGTTTTCTTCTGAGGCAATATCCATATGTTTGTATGCATGTGGACAATACTAATTATACAATTTATTATGTGTGTGTATATATATTCAAGAAACAGAAAGATATGAGTATAGGGGGGACCTCGAAAGAGTTGGTGGTAACAAAAGTATATTTGATCAAAATAGATTAGATTTATGTGTGAAGAAAAAGAAGAAGACAAATCCAAACATGACTGTCTATGCCTGTAATGAAGCACAGGGAGGCAGATGTAGGTGGATTCTGAGAGCTAACTGGCCAGCCAGCCTCAACTAAACTCAGAGGTTCCACTTCACAAAAGACCCTTTTGCAAGACAATAAGGTGAAGAATGGTAGACAAGGTTACCCAGCATCTACACTGGCCTCTCTATACAAACAGGCAAATTATACAATCTCTCTTCTAATGTCTTAACAACAAGAAAAGCATTATTATAAAATCATTATTCTGGGAATAAATAGCTCAAATGAAAGAAGTTAGGAATAAATGAGTAAAAGTGTATAGAATTTGGTTGCCAAAATAAACAAATGCCTATGAAAACTAATCAGTAATCAATCTGCAACCTGTAAAAAGTGCTTATCTGTTTATAACTATGGACAAAGTCTGTAACATCCTCTACCATCTTCCAAATGAGATACTGTAATGTTGGACTTGCCTAGGACTAGGTAACATACTTGTGTGTCTATGGCATGGTTCCAGAGGAGATTGCCATGTGAGAAAATGACCAGAAGAAAAAGACTATCACTGAATGTGGATGGCACTTGCAATGGGTCAGGAGCCTGGATTCAGAGAAGCCTGAGGAAAGCAGTGTGTGAACACCTGTGGGCCATTTTCTTTCTGAGTGAGCAAATCTATCAATGCAGCCTTAACCTACTGATCTCAGACCCCAGCATTTTCAGATGTGAACTTAATAGCAGCAACTCTCCAAGGGATTCCCAGACTTCCAGTCTTGTTAAAGAGAGGTGACTCATGAGGCATCTCTTCCCTGGATCAAGCAGCTATCTGATGCTCTGCCTGTCCAGCCATTACTGGATTGTCTAGACCCTAATGCGTAAATTTCTTTTTCTGAATTGCATGCATACATTATATTGGCTGTTTCTCTTCAGAACCCTTCCTAATAAAGATATCTAAAATGTGATAGGCAATCATACAATACCCCTAACAAGATCACACTGCCTGACCATACAGCATGTGAAACACAGCAAAATATTTTGAATGTGTTGAACACATCAGGATGGAATCTAAGACCTTGGAAATAAATTATTCTATAAAAATATTCCTACAGGCATATAGATATGATTTTACATCATGGAAATAACTGTTTTCCCAAAATCAGATATGGGAACAGGCCTTCCACAGCATCTTTTAAAGCCTAAGCCTGTCTTATGGAGTTATATATTAGACATCCTTGTGATACTATAGACTGAACTGGGTGAGTTTTATTAAGGAACCCTAGCTTTTGCTCTATGCAAAACCAATAAGAATCTGCTAATGCTGTTATCAAGTTCAGTCCTATCAGCACATAACACTTGGCTTTTGATAATAACATTTTCTAGGAAGTGGACAAGATGAGATTCTTTTGTACATGGTAAATGGATAATAAATAAGAAGCTACCCTTACTGGTTCAGCAACTAAAGAAAGTAAATGGAGTTTGTGACCCAAAACTCGTAGGAGATGGCACCCATGATAAATTCACTTCATAGGAAATGAACACATAGTTGAATCTGAATCTGTGCTGGAAATTTAGATTCAGAGCTGTTCATTCATAAGCCTATTTCACACATGTAATTTATAAACCTCACAATGTTAATACAGAAAAACTACCTGCCATTACTACATGGCTAGCTTATTCCTATAAGCAAACCAAAAGGAAGCCTTATCCAACACTTAAGAAATAAAATAGCAAAATTGTTCAACATTCTACAAGAAGCAGTATGCAGATGTATTTGTAGAAACTGGATTAAAGATTGAAGACATCGTTGGCCATCTTTTGACTGCAGCAAACATGTCTCCATTCAGCAGCCCATTCGTCTGCTTTCTGCCTGGTCTCTTAATGTGCCATGCTGACTCATAGCTTTTTCTTGCTTGTTGCTAAATTATGGAAAGTGGAAAAAATGATGTCTGTGATTTTTAAACCATTCTATCACTGAAAATATACATATAAAGAAAAGCTAGACATTCATTTAAAAATAATGGATAAGATTTTTTTTTCTACTATGACAACTACTGTACCTCTTAGCAGTTTGGTGAGTATATATTGCTATGAGCATCATACAGAAGAAGCTAGAGGTGAGAAGTTGAGTGACTGGTCCAAGTAACTTGGAAATATGTTAGTCAACTTTCCATGATTGTGACAAAATACCTGACATAGTCTATTTAAAAAGAAGAAAGGTTTATTTTGGCCCATGATTATAGAGTTTTCCATTATCTTATTCTGTTGCTGTGGGTATTAATGAGACAGAGAAAAAGGCAACACACCTCTCTCTGAGCAGCCAGCAGGTGTCACACACCATGAAAGCACTCTTAAAAATTGTTAGAAAACATTACTAATATTGCTAACAAGTCCTTTTCACTTGAGAGCACCCTTCTTCTTGTGTTCCTTGACCTACAAATAAGATGGCTTAAATAAGAATGACCCACAGGGGCTCATAGATTTGAATATTTGGTCATTAGGCAGTGGTACTATTTGACATGGATTAAGAGCTATGTGGTAATGGCCTTGTTAAAGAAAATGTGCTACTGGGGTTGGACTTTTGAGATCTCAGAAACCCAAGCCAGGCCCAAAGGCTCCAAAGAGAAGCTTCTTTGATGAAGAGTGAGTGCTGTACTTACCTGTGAGTCTAATGATAAGTATTCTGAATACAATTAGAAACTGGTTTTTAGGGAAACAGCAGTAGTAGGTTCTTCCCTCAGGTAGGTCTATGACCTCTCCAGCCATGGGAGATCGGCTAGATTGTAATATCAGACATGAGGTCCTTCCAACTGCGTAGGTTGGAAGGTCCAATTAGATAAATGTTGGTAAACAGTAACAGAAAACAAAGCAAGGTCTGGTTTTCTTCCTATATCATGACATTCTCCTCTCACAGGAATATTACTGCCCAAGCAGGAATATTCAATATAGCTTTGCTAGTACCCAAGAATTATAAAGATCATAATCTACAAAATGACCCCTCTTACCCAGCCTAGGTGCCTCCTTCCCCTTCCTCTTATTTAAATTGGTCCCTTTCTCTGCTTCTTTCTACTCAATACAGTGTGTAATTGTTCTCCATACTTCCTGAGTGGCTCTCTTCCACACCAAAACATAATCTCTCCAGTGGCACAATCATATCTTTCTTGTTGCACTTACCTAGCTTTTAACACAATGTCTAAGCAATTGATATTTAATTGCCCTTATAATTTGCATGAAATAAATCAAGTTACATTAGCAACACATCTTCTATGTGCAAGAATACTCAATAGGATTAAAACTTGTGGAGTTTTAGAACTATAAAGAGATTTTTAAAAACATGTAAATTAGCCATTTCTGGACTCTAGAGGGGTCACTCAGATAATACAGGTCACACTCTCCTACCTATAGGCTTGGGATTAGGCTTCAGTGAAAATTTTAATTTCCTTGTGTATTTGTTTTCAGCCTTACTGAATAAAGAAGCTAGAGAAACTGACTAATCATGTTAAGAAAAAGCAAATGTTAGTACCCTGAAACCAAGTTCAATAGGAAGTTTTCTTGTAGTATAAATACTTGATTTGGCTTCCAAACAGCATAAATTTACACAAGAAAGTATGAGTCACTGGGCATCCTTGATGAAAACAGGCATTGTACTTCAGGGCTTGCTAACCTTTGTCTCAGGACAGAGGAACTATTTTAATATATTTTGGTTCCTCTACTAGCCCAGTGCTCTAGCAGACAGAAAAGCATTTGAAAAGGGAAAGTTCCAGATACAATACAACTGCACATGATATACTTCTGACTTCCAAATTCCCGAGGACAACCTCTGTATTGCAGCACTATAATGGAAGTCAATGTTTTCTCCCTCTCCTAATACACCATCTTAGGAGGTCCTCAACAAATAATATTTTGCATCTTGGATATAAGCTATTTATAACAACGTATCAATGCTTGTTAATACAAAAGGAAGAGGGAAATGGCCAGCCTAAAATAATCTATAATTCACAGCAAATAGTGATTTCAGCCCATATGGAGTGAAGATCACCCACAGTCAAACGTTCCATGAGTGTGACAAAGTGACAAACCGGAGTCAAGTGCTGTATGCTGAGTAGCAATCGTTTCCTAGAGGCACAGAATTCGAGACATGAAAAGGATGCACAGAAGCCACCATGCTGACAGGGGTGAAAACCAGGAATCAAACAAATGTTGCTGATTCAAAGTTGTTCTCCTACGATAACAACCCGCACCAAATGAGTTGCCGCGGTGGAGAGCAAGCTGTGCTCAGAGACTAATTGCTGCACTTGTTAGAGTGTGCAAGAAGGTGTTTATTTGTTTTACATGTGTTTGGTGCCAAGACATCCCCGGGATCTGGAGCTGAAGCGGAAATAGAATGACAGTGTTTAGAAAACTAAACACAAAAACAAAAGGGAAGGAGAGTGGTGTTTTGTGGAAGCGACTTGAGCGTTAAA
This sequence comes from Mastomys natalensis, assembly GCA_021653895.1. Lineage (NCBI taxonomy): Eukaryota > Metazoa > Chordata > Mammalia > Rodentia > Muridae > Mastomys > Mastomys natalensis. The sequence goes on along the minus strand of JAJTUV010000488.1, from coordinate 416,798 downwards.
CACATGAAAGGCTGGGGGCTGTTATCCTGGGTGATTAATCCTTCAGTCTCCTTCAGATCAGCCCATGGGCGCCCACGCTGGAAAGGAGTATATTAAGTCTAGGATGCTTTGATGTTGTTACTTTTATTTAGATGGTGAATTATTCAAAGCAAGGAGATCAATGTAAGAGCTAGCAATAGAAATAAAAGGAGCTGAACTTAGGAAAGGAAGAAAGGCAAGTACCAATGTGAGAGCTCCTGCAGTCCCACCACCAAGTGGGAGAGCTCCTGTGGTCTCACCTGACAGGCAGGCCGGGCGAAGTGCTGGGAAACTCAGCCCAAAGTGATCTTAGCTTCAGCGAACCTAACCGACTTCTCACTAACGCTTACAGTTTTAATGATGATGGAAAGGTTTCTATGGAGCAATCTTTTTTTCTTCTCTTATTTCAGAGACATTTTTTTTTTTAGAGAATTTGCTACTCCAGTCTAGCTTCTGAACAATTCGGAATTTGATAAAGGAATGTGTTAATTTATCCAAGTAACATATAAGTGTTAAAACAAAATTATTATTCATGATATTTTTTAGGCACACACGGAGAGAACTGAGCATCAATGAGCTTCTGAACAACAAATTCAAAATGTTAATATTGTCTAGTGACTAGCATATTTTGTGAATTACTTTTATTTAAATGTGAGGAATAATACTAGCCCTTGTCGTTTTGAAGGACTTGATTTTCAGAATATATGTCACAGAAAAAGTCACACTACCAACTAGCTCTTTTTAAATGATCTATTTTCAATAATTTTGAGCAGGAAACTAACTGCCTGTCTTCCTCCAGCTCCTCCTTTCTCTCCCTTTCACCCCCTCTCCACTCTGCCGTCCTTCCTATTAAATATCACATATTTTCTGAAAATTAAAGTGTGAGAGGGCTGGAGCATGGCTCCTATAGTACTTACTTAACATGCACAGGTCTTGTGTCCTCGGATCCCTCCTCAGCACTGGTGGCAGGGTACTGGTGGTGATAATGGGACACACGCAGATGTGGAGACACACTCCAGCACAATCTAGTGGTGATGGAACATCAGAGGTTCAAGGTCATCTTGGCTACATATTCAAGGCCAGTCTGTGCTACATGATACCTGGCCGAGACAGAAAAAAAACTGTGAGATGAGGGGTGAAAAAAGAAGTAATCATCTTCTGTGGTCACACAAGGACATCATGAAAATCCACATCCATGGGAGATGCTTTAAAGTTACATTGCAACATCATTCAAGTTCTATTTTTCACTGCTTCCTGTCATACACAGTGTGAATGGTTCATTAATGTGGTGAAAACATATGTCGGATTGAGAATCAGACAAACCACCAAGTCCTACACAAAATCTCAGATACGCGACAACCTTGAAACTTCACCAAGTCTATATTGCACTTTAAAACTATAGGAAGCTGATCTCTCAACAAGTTATACAAAGCTACAGCTTTATTATGTCTTCTTTAAACTCATAGTCTAGACAAGCTCGTTTTTGTGTTCTTTTTATATAAAGAAATCCATGTTAGAAAACACATAAAGGACAAAGAAGTCAACTTGTTTACAGAGAGAGTGAGCCTTTGGTTCTGGTTTAGTATAAAAATACATTGAAATATATGTTATCAGAGTAATAGCAGAACTATTACCAAAAAAAGATCTTAAATCCCTAGTTTCTAAAGCAGAAGACAGAGCAGGGAAAGTCAACAAATGAGCTGCTGTTCGTAGGACTGTGAGAATGCTTATGAGCATGTGCGCAGCGTGAACAGTGTGTGAAATATTTCTCCTGATCTTTAATATTGATAATCCAGTACCATGTAATTCCTTCTTACTTTCTCACAATCTGTTTTTAGTTCCATGGTGTCCATATCCCGTCTCCCTCTGCTCCTGAGTCAGGGATGTCACTTGGAGATGCCACTGTGCCCATATCCATATTGAGAGACTTTACTCAGATTTTTCCAAGAACATGTAAAACAAAAGACTCCTAATATTTTCCTGAAATAATATTGTCTTCCTCTGTCACAGAATACATAGAAATGTAAACACGAGGGCTCCCTCAACAACATTGGAGGACATTGTAAAAGAAGAATCCTAGATTGAATGGAAATATGGTCTAGACCATACACAGACTGCCACATGGTGGAAATCCATGTAGGAGGAGTATCCTAAAGGTGAGTACGCTGATTCTAAAAACTGTTGCAGCCACCTAAGGATCCAGAAGCCACAACCTGATCTATTCACTTGTAAGCCTGATCTATTCACTTGTAAGGAAATGTAGGGTTCAAAGTGTCACCCCCCCAAAAAAACAACCCAATAAACAACAATTAGATATTAATGGAATTTAATAACAGGCTCTGACTAGAAACGGAAGAAGACTATACCAGTGCCATTTTTATTAAAGATGCCTGCACCTCTCTGAACATCAGATGTTTAATACTGGGAAACAAAGAGAATAGATCCCACTACCAACATCTAGGCACCTACTAAGTAAATAAGCATAGAAGGAAACCAGAAGTTCTCAGAATTACTGCAACATATGATCTCAAATGTGCAGTTCCCAAAAGTTCTGTGAAAAAGAAGAGAAAATATGAGTCATATCCTGGGGAGTGATGTGGAATCAGGAAGAAAAAAAAAAGCTGTGAAGGTGATCGGATAGCAAATTAAATAGAAAAGTACTCAAAGTGGCTACTATCAATGTGTCAGCAGAACTAAAGCACATCAAAAGTAAATGAAAGTATGACTAAAATTCTATACTGAATGTGCCATACAAATACATAGGTGCCATGGAACATACCAAATGGAAGACCTGTCATTAGACAATTAGAGTAACTATTATTTGTTTTAAAAACTGACTGTGACTCTATAAGAGATTTGAAGAAAGCAAATATGAGCAAACTTATAAGAGATTCCTAGAAGTTATATAAGCTAACGGGAGGACAAGGGGGGGGGGGGACACTGGATGCAGCTGTAGGGCAAGAAAGTACTCATACCTGCAATGGGCATCCCAAATGAGAGGCAAGTAAAACAAGAAAAGGTATTCAAAAAAGTAACAGCTATTTACTTCCCTCAGTTACTGAAAACTATGGCCTATATATTCTGAAAGATCTGTACACTCCAAGTCGAAAACCGCCAAAGCCTATGAACAGAATCAGACTAGAGGAAATGCTGGCATTACAATAGAATCTCAATAAGAATATGATTTGATCTCAGCAGAAGCAATGGAGGTCAGGAGAATCAGTAGGTACCAGAGTAATCATCTGAAGAAGAGCCAAAATCTCCTCTAACACGACTATTGTTCCCAAATGAAGAGAAAATGAAACTTTCCATATTAACAATAAGAGCAAATGCCAGACAGCTAGTTACTAACAGAATGACATCACCATTAATACTAATGAGAATTCTTCAGGTCAAGGACAAGTGACTGCACATGACAACTTAAAATCACACAAACAGATTCCTGGTAGATGAAGTGATATAATTTTATAAGACATGATAATTGCCTTTTCTCCTTTACTTAGTGACTTTAAATAGAAATTCTATAAAATAATGTTATGGAATATATGCTTGGACACATATGTAGAAATATAACATGAGTGACATACTTGTCATTAACAACAAAGTAGTATGAGCAAAGGAACAACAGAATAGTACATAATACAAAATGATAAGTTAATGAAATATCTAACCTGATGGGAGACCTCCAGAGTGGCTTTTAGGAAATTTCAATTCTAAATGCCTACATTCAAACAGAAGAAATAGGTCAAGCCAAGACAGCAATCTTCTACCATATAATGCTGGAAAAAGAAGGCCAAAATAAACCTAACGTAAGATTAAAAGAGATAAAGATTAAACAGACACTAATGTAAAAAAAAAAAAAAAAAAGAATAGAATACTGAATTACCTAAAAAGATCAGCAAAATCTGTATGTTATTTTAATCTTAACTGAAAGAAAAACAGAGAAGCACTAAATTTAGAAAAAACAAAAGACTGCTACTAAACCTGCATAGATAAAATAAATATAAAGGAATACCCTAAAGAATTATAGAGCCCTACCCCACGCAGGGCTGTTACACAGTGGTGCCAGTGCTGGTCCCAGTGTGGGCAAGGGAAAGTTGGCACTGCCTCTCACTGACCACCATGTAGCAGCATGAAGGTTTGGGGGAGGCCTTGGCTGACCAACTCAACTATAATCCAGGTCCAGATCCATACAAGTTTTTATAAAGATAAAAATTACTGCAAGGACAGGAAAAATACATCATAAAATGAGAACTATAAAATGAAAATATTGAACATACAAATTGTCAAAACTCACCACAAAATTTATGACAATATGACTTTACTCATATGTTTGACCAAACATTCAAAGACTGATGAAGGCCTGTTAATCATAAATTACCAGAAAGTAAACGAGGAAGCATTGCACAACTTGCTTTCAAGCTATTACCTTGATAAAATATTAGAAAAAATGCATCACATGAACTATAATTCAGTATATTTCTTTTATTTTTCAATAATGAAAAGCAAAAAAGATTCATTAAACATAGTCATATTGCAAAGAGTGACAAAGAGATCCAGAAAAGTATACAATGCACATACAACACGCATACACACACATACATGCACATACCACACACATAAACATACCACACACATACATAAACACACACATACACACATACATACATGCACACACCATACACATACACATATATATACACAAGCACACATCAAACATATACACAGCACACACACACACATATGCACACAAACAGTCTGGGTCCTAATGACTACATAGTTTAATTAGAAAGCAAGAGCTGTGTGTAATTGAACATGTTGGTTAAGGGGTGCTCTATCCATCACTGACCATTACTGACTCAGGTTTTTTTTTTCCACAACTTCCTTTTTCTGGAAGACAAATTCCGTCTCTGACAAGTACCAGGGCTTCAGGCTTTCATTTTTTCCTAGAGGGAACTCCATCTTCTTGCTGTGTGTTGTTTCAACAATCCAGATCACCAGAGTGGGAGCCACAAATGTTCTCTTTAGAATATTCTCCTTTCTTCCAGGTTTGCCAGAAGCATCTTCCTATCTTATCTTAATACCTGAATCCTGAGCTGAAATGTCTCAGTCTGAAAAAAAGATATTATAAGCAGAAGACCAGCAGGAACCAGTGTTAGAATGTATTTGATTACAGTCGGGTAACTGTACATAAGAACCATTTTCTATAGCTTTAGTCATTTTTTGAAAAGGCCAACAGAAGCAGATCCATCTTGCTGGTTTGAAAAGTCTCACTATAAAGCCATGGCTGGTCCAAAGCTTACAGTCCTCTTGCTTCAGCTTCCCAAATGCTGGGATTATGGACAAATGCTACCACTCCCTGAATGGCTTAACTTAGATTCTTACAACACCATCACCCCACCACTGCTCTGTCACCTGTAATATCTCTGAACAATATTACATAATGAAATCTTTTGTTCTTACTAGTACTCCACTATTGGGATCAGCTTAGTCCTGGTTTATATTTGATCCCACACTAGGACAGCCAAGAGACATGTGAACAAAGAGATAATAACAGCAAGCTCTTGTGGACAGTTTTAACCAACTACAAGGGAAAGAAGGATTCTTGGGTGAAGAATACCTGGAATCCACTCTGAATTTCCTCTTCTGTTTGTTTCTAACTTCTTAAAATATTCAGATTTTTTAATTAGAAACCTTACTTCTATAGAACATTAAAAAGAAACAGTTAAAAGTTTTTGACACAACACAACTATAAGTTCAAATAATTTTGTTAGAATGTTAACAGAAATAAATTTAAGGGATTTCCAACAATGCACACAACATGTTCACACTCACTAGACGCTATGATATAAACATGAAATGTCTCTCACAAGGTCATGTTCTGAACACTTAGTGATGCTGTAGTGAAAGGCTGTAGACTTTTCTTTCTTTTATGTTTTTTGGGAAAATTATTGAAAATAACATTGAAGATATTCATAATTAAGACCTGAAGGGAAAATACAGAAAATTACACAGGATAGAAAATTATCAGCCGGGCGGTGGTGGCGCACGCCTTTAATCCCAGCACTTGGGAGGCAGAGGCAGGCAGATTTCTGAGTTCGAGGCCAGCCTGGTCTACAGAGTGAGTTCCAGGATGGCCAGGGCTACACAGAGAAACCCTGTCTTGAAAAAAACCAAAAAAAAAAAAGATTTAGAAAATTATCTTAGTTATTTTCATAGAAAGTTTTTCTTAAGTGATGGCACAGGAAATTATTTTAACAAAACAATCTTTGTTTCTTAGGCCAATTGAAAAAGGTAAATATATCCTCCCTCTTTTATCCAATTTCTTTCTTTTTTATTTTATTTTTTATTTTTTAATTTTTTTTAAGTTTTCTTTTTTTTTAATTGGATATTTTATTTACATTTCAGATGTTCTCCCCTTACCCCATTCCCCCCACCCTCCTAGGAACCCCCTATGCCATCCCCCCTCCTCCTGCTTCTATGAGGGTATACCCCCACCTACCCCCACCCCACACCTCACCTCCCCATCCTCGAATTCCCCCTCATGACGTCCAGCCTTCAATAGACCAAGGATCTCTTCTCCCACCTATAACACCCTTGCATATATAGCTGGAGCCATGGGTTCCTCCCTAAGCGCTCCCAGGCTGGTGGTTTAGACCCTGGGGGCTCTGGTTGGTTGGTATTGTTGCTCTCCTCATGGGGTCTCTAATACTTTCAACTCCTTCAGTCTTCACTCTAACTCCTCTACTGGGAACCCCATGATCAGTTTAATGGTTAGCTGTGAGCATCTGCCTCTGAATATGTCAGACTCTTGCAGACCTCTAAGGAGACAGCTATATCAGGCTCCTGTCAGCATGTAGTTCCTGACATCCACATCAATGTCTACCTTTGGTAACTACACATGGGATGGATACCCAGGCGGAATAGTCTGCAGATGGCCCCTCCTTCAGTTTCTGTCCTGCACTTTGTATCCATTTTTGCTCCCTTGAGTATTTGTTACTCCTTCTACGAAGGACTGAAGTCCCCCCTCACACACACTTGTTCTTCATTCTTCGTGAGCTTTATGTGGTCTGTGAGTTGAATCTTGGGTATTTCAAGTTTCTGGGCTAAAATCCAATAATCAGTGAGTGAATAACATGTGTGTTCTTTTGTGATTGGGTTACTTCACTCAGGATGATATTTTCTAGTTCCATCCATTTACATAATAATTTACCGAATTCATTGTTTTTAATAGCTGAGTAATATTCCATTGTGTAAATGTACCACAATTTTTTATCCATTCCTCTGTTGAAGGACATCTGGGTTCTTTCCAGCTTCTGGCTATTATAAATAAAGCTGCTATGAACATAGTGGAGCATATATCCTTGTTATATGTTAGAGCATCTTCTGGGTATATGCCCAGGAGTGGTATGGCTGGGTCCTCAGGTAGTGATATGTCCAATTTTCTGAGAAACTGCCAGACTGTTTTCCAGAGTGGTTGCACCATCTTGCAATCCCACCAACAATGGAGGAGTGTTCCTCTTTCTCCACATCCTCGCCAGCATCTGCTATCACCTGAGTTTTTGATCTTAGCCATTCTGACTGGTGTGAGGTGGAATCTCAGGGTTGTTTTGATTTGCATTTCCCTGATGACTAAGGATGCTGAACATTTCTTTAGGTGCTTCTTGGCCATTCGCATTTCCTCAGTTGAGAATTCTTTGTTTAGCTCGGTACCCCATTTTAATAGGGTTATTTGGTTGTCTAGAGTCTAATTTCTTGAGTTCTTTGTATACATTGGATGCTAGTCCTCTATCAGATGTGGGATTGGTAAAGATCTTTTCCCAATCTGTTGGTTGCCGTTTTGACTTATTGACAGTGTCCATTGCCTTACAGAAACTTTGCAATTTTATGAAGTCCCATTTGTCAATTCTTGATCTTAGAGCATAAGCCATTGGTGTTCTGTTCAGGAACTTTTCCCCTGTGCCTAGGTATTTGAGGGTCTTCCCCACCTTCTCTTCTATTAGTTTCAGTGTGTCTGGTTTTATGTGAAGGTTCTTTATCCACTTGGACTTGAGCTTTGTACAAGGAGATAAGAATGAATCGATTTGCATTCTTCTGCATGTTGTCCTCCAGTTGAACCAGCACCATTTGTTGAAAATGCTGTCCTTGTTCCACTGGATGGTTTTAGCTCCTTTGTCAAAGATCAAATGACCATAGGTTTGTGGGTTCAGTAGCCTTCCTCTACGTGAAAGATAAACAGGCTGAAAAAGAAATTAGGGAGATGAAACCTTTCACAATAGTCACAAATAATATAAAATACCTCCGTGTGAATTTAACCAAGCAAGTGAAAGATCTGTATGACACGAACTCCAAGTCTCTGAAGAAAGAAATTGTAGAAGATCTTAGGAAATGGAAAGATCTCCCATGCTCATGGATCGGCAGGATTAATATAGTAAAAATGGTCATCTTGCCAAAAGCAATCTACAGATTCAATGCAATCCCCATTAAAATACCAACTCAATTCTTTACAAAGAAAAATTCTCAAATTTATTTGGAATAACAAAAAAACCAGGATAACGAAAACCATTCTCAACAATAAAAGAACTTCTGGAGGAATCGCCATCCCTGACCTCAAGCTGTACTACAGAGCAATAGTGATAAAAACTTCCTGGTATTGGTACAGAGACAGGCAGGAAGATCAGTGGAATAGAGTTGAAGACCCAGAAATGAACCCACGCAACTATGGCTGTAGACTTTTCAAGAGACTGGGGCCAGGCCAGTCAGCTGGGGCTCTCAGGGAAGTTCTTCCAGCTCACAGACAAGCTTACCTCTCTTCTTTAAACCAAATCATTCAAGACCCACTTCTGCTTTGTTGGAGGGTTACTTTTTCCACCTCTTTTTACTTTCCTTTTATTTTTTAATTAGTTCTTTGTGAATTTCATCAAATGAGTTTTAACTATAATCACCTCTCCAACTCCTCCCAGATCCATCTCTCTTCCCAACTTTGTGTCTTTTCTCTTTTTATGCATCAAGTCCAAGTTGTATTACCCACAACATGGATTTGTGGCCTTCCAATGGAGGACATTTAAATTTCCAGAGCCAACACTTAAACATTCTCTCTCTCTCTCTCTCTCTCTCTCTCCCTCCTCCCTCCCCTCCCCCTCCCCTCCCTCTCTGTCTCCCTCCCCTCTCGCTCTGAAGCTATTAATTGTCAATTGTTGCTTAGATAGGGATGCCCTCTTCTCCATGCTGTTATTTGTCCTAGCCTAAGCTTACATGTTATTCATGCATGTTATCACAACTTCTGAAAACTTCTATGTACAGCTTCCCAATTGTGTGTAGAAAAAAAAAAGTTTCTTTGTAATAGTTTACCTACTCTAGTTATTACATTCTGTTTGTTTATTTGTCTGTCTGTGTTCTAGAATCTATTCTGCAGACAATGCTGGCCTCAAACACACAGAGCTCCACCTGCCTCTGCCTCCTGAGTGCTGAGATTAAAGGTGTGTGCTACCACAGCTCAGCAAGCTCTTACATTCCTTCCTTCCCTTTGTCCAAAATTATCTCTGAGCCTTAGAAAAAGAGGATGCAGTTATATTTACAAATAACTTCTTCAGTCTCACATTCTCTACCCCTTTAGCCAGTTGTAGTTCTCTGTATAAATCATCAACTACTGAAAATAAAATATTGTCTAGTGAGTATTGAGAGTTCATAAACCTATGGATATAATAATAAGTAATTAGGAGCCATTTTATTTTATGTGTATGTGTGCTTTGGCTGTATATATGTGTAATCTTTACATACCTAGTAGAGGCAAGAAGAGGCCAATTGACTACCTAAAGTTGATAGTTGTGAATGCCCATGTGGATGCTGGGAGCTAAAACACAAGACAAGGAAGTGCTTTTAGTCACTGACCCATCTCTCTAACCCCAACATCCTCTGTTTTTTGATTGCTTATATATTCTTACTGCTATAGCCACAAGCTGCTCTAGCCTCCATGTCTTCCAAGACATGATGTATTCTGTCTCAGCAATGAGAATGATAAACAGTATACAAATCTCAATAATTAAAATAAAACAAAAATCACATCATGGGGTGCCAATATGGGTCAAATATATAAATTAACCAAATAAAGTTGACAGAAGTGAATACAAATAGAACTTTCTACAAATGCACTCAAGTACTATGCTGTGAAGAGGATACCCTTTCAGAAAACTGCTGGAGCAAATAGTCACAAGCCAAAATCTGAGGTCAGAGCTATATTCTATACCGTATATGCAAGTTCTTCTTTTCTTACACAAAGATCAAGAACTGAATTTACTTACGATTGATAGCAGCTCACTATAGTTGGACTGGCTTGCACATGTTTACATTTACAATAAATAGGTGTGATCTTTTCAAATTCAATACTAAAACATTAAAAGCATTCATCAAATATACCAAATATACCGTAGTTCTTGATTTTGAGTCTCAAGTGGAAAATAATGGGATTTTTTGTTGTTAGTTTTGTTGTTGTTGTTTTAGTTTCAGGTACCTAGTTATCAGGATGTAACATTTGGTGATAATTAATGAAGATCTTAAATGTCATACATAATTAAAAAACAAATAGGAAACTTTATAAATATAATTCTACAAAGTGAAGGCTAAGCTCATTAGTCAATATGGTTTCTTTTTAATGTCTTTAGAATTTATTTTGAAATAAAAGTCTGTTTGTATATAATGATAGAAGTGTTTTTAAGTGTGTTAGCAAGGTCAGCTGTAGGATAACAGCCTCCAATGTGTAAATCTCACTTCCATTATAGTGCTAACACAAGAGCCTCGCTGTGTTCTCATCAGAACCGGGTATGAACATGACAATCCCTGCTCAATTAGCTTATTGATAGAGTTGACACACTGAGTGCTCAATAAATAGTAATGAGCAATTTTATTTATTTACATCAACTTAACAGAAGAAAAAGAATTACCCATATCTTTTCATTAATCATATTTAAAATAGCATTTTATTATAACTAATTTCTATTCATGAAAACAATGAATCATGTTCTTTTCTCTCTGAAATTTCATTATTTCTGTAACTTGTCAGTTATGCTGTGGGTGATAGAAAATCTGGAGTAGGACCATCTTTATTATAGTCATTAAGAGCTAAGATATGGCTCAATGGTAAAGGTGTTTGCTTGCTGCCAAATCTGATGAACTAAATTCAGTCCCTAGAGCCCACATAGTAGATGGAGAGAATCATCTCCTTCAAGTTATCTTCTGCTTTCTATATATATTCTGTAGCATGGGCTACCCCACCATGTGCATAGCTACACACACACTGTTAACAAATAAATATAATAAAAATTTAAATCATCAAACAAACACAATTGGAATATAGACTGGTGTTGAAATTGTGTGTGTGGTGGTCTGAATGAGGGTGGCCTCCATAGACTCATATGTTTGAATATTTGGTCTTCAGTTTGTAGAACTATTTAGAAAGGACGGGAAGGCATGACTTTTCTGGACAAAATATGTCATGGTCACTGGGAGTGGGCTTTAAGGATTTCAAAGGTTTCTGCTGTTTTGAGTTAGCTCTGTAGGTCACCTACATACAGACCATGATATAAGCTCTCAACTGTTCCTAACAACATGCCTTTTCTCTGCATGTTGGACTCCGCCCCTCTAAAACTGTTATTTCAATTAAGCTCTCTTTTTTATAAGTTGCTGCTTTCTTTGAATTATTTTTATCATGGCAATAGAAAAGTAACTAACATAGCTATTATGCTATGCATTACCTAAAGGCGACAAATTTTATGGCTCTTGAATTTAAAATAACATTAACAAATAATCTATATCAAGCTACTTACCAATCATATGCAGACAGAAAATGTAAAGCAAAATTATTTGAATATTTGAAAAAATATTTGAGCCCAAAGAAATAGATTGTAAACCAAAAGTGAAGTATTCTGGCCAATGATGTTCTGAGCTATCACACCCAGAAAGGATCTATGTCCTGTCCCCATAAAAAAAAATTGTGCTGTTCTTTAAATTACTTTCTACCCCTTTGTCATAATAATTGCACTTCTCAAGCAATCCTTTTCCTACACCATTGGCTAATTTCTTATCATCATTGACATTGCTAAATTTATTTTTCTCCATTAAACAAGTGTTTACATATTTATAATTTCTCCATCTATGCCTAGTTTGTCTTCTGTCTCTGTGATAAACACCATCATTAAAGTAGCTTCATCAGAGAAATGGTTTACTTCAGCTTACAGTCCATCATCAAGGAAAACAAGGTAGGAACTAAGGCAGGAAGTTGGAAGTAGAAACTGAATCAGAATGTATAGGGTAATACTGCTTACATTCTTTAACTTTCTTGCTTCTCATGACTTGCTCAGCCTCCTTTCTTATAGTGCCGGCTTGGCACCACTCACATTGGGATGGGCCCTCTCACATAAATCATTGGTAAAGAAAATGTCACATAGGCTGGCCTACAGGCCAGTCTGTTACTATTTCCCAATTGTGGTTCCTTCTTCCCAGGTGGTCTGACCTTGTGCCAAAGTCAAACTGACAAGAAATTAACCAGCATGATCTTTAAAATGTAATTTATTAAAAATTATTAATACAATACAAATTACTTATAATCAAATAAAATCTCAAAAAGTATTTGGACCTTAATTCTAAAGCATAAACTTATTACAAAATCAAGACATGATGAACCAAATAGGTGATGCATCTGAATATCACAAATCGAAGTATCAAATAACTTCATTAAGCCATACATAGTGCATATGGCCTCATTCTTCCACATCAAAGATAGGCCTGTATTCTTTCTTCTTTCTGCCTTCAAATCAAATGTGTTATTAATATACAACACTAAAACATGAGTGAAATAATGTCTGTTAATTCCAGGTAGAATGACCTAAGAATCAGTTCATAATTCACTATATTTTTGATCATAACCACTGAGGCCAATAAACTACAGTCTACCTGAAAACCAGTCCCTGGCTTATTATTTAAGAAGTCATTGTTAAATCAAAACAAATGAGGCTCAATATAGCTTTAGTTTTAGGGCACATAAAACTTTAACTCATGTAATAATTTTAAAAGTCAATTTCATATTGACCTATAAAATATGAAACTTTACTGGAGGTGTAACTGAAATTAACAAATATAATTCAAAAAGTTTGAGTATAAAAGACATACTTAAACAATCCTGTAAATCAAATGAGATGGCACAATTCAGCCCCTCCCCCCACTCAAAGTCAAATGGCAGACTTTATACTCTCAATGTAATTAATTCTAAACCCAATTTAAATATATTCATACATATATATATAAAGTCGTTGACATTTGTACATCTTGTAATACGGCAACATTTTTAAGGCACAAATAACTCAAGAGACAGAAAGAAAAACTAAAACTATATTAGTTTTAAAATATTGAACCACAGAAGAAAAAGTATCACACGGTGAGTATTCAAAGGTGGAAATAACAGATTAAGCTGTCTCCTGAGAGGCTCTGCCAGAGCCTGACAAATACAGAGGCGGATGCTCACAGACAATCATTGGACTGACCACTGGGTTCCCAATGGAGGAGTTAGAGAAAGAACTGAAGGAGTGAAGGAGTTTGCAACCCCATAGGAAGAACAATAATATCAACCAACCAGACCCCTAGAGCTCCCAGGGACTAAACCACCAACCAAAGAGTACACATGGAGGGACCCATGGCTCCAGCTGAATAAGTAGCAGAGGATGGCCTTGTCAGGCAGCAATAGGAAGAGAGACCCTTGGTCCTGTGAAGGCTCAATGCCCAGTATAGGGGAATGCCAGGGTAGGGAGACAGGAGTGGGTGGGTGTGTATGGGAGTACCCTCATAGAAGCAGGGGAAGGGGGTGGGATAGGGATTCCAGGGGGAAACTGGAAAGGGGATAACATTTGAAATTAAATAAAGAAAATATCCAATAAAATGAAAAGAAAAAATGCTTTTCACTCGACTTTTAAAAAAAGTCTTAAAAAAATCCTGGGGCAGAGGCATAAATACATAATGTTTAATGTTTAAAATTAATTAATGTCCTAATTGCATATTGCTATTTTTATTAATTGAAATCTATCAATGATTATAACAAACATATACACATATAGAAAACTATTCAGATAAGATAATTTTCCCATACACTAAAGTAGGCAAAACCTTTCTAACTTTCATGGAAAGGTAATAAGTTACAAAAGAAAATTATAATTGTGAGCTAGAAGGATAGCTCAGTCAGTAAAGCACTTACAGTATAATATAAGGAACTGAACTCCATTCCAAGAACCCTTATATACAAATACTGGGATTTACTCTGGTTCCCCAGAATCCATGTAAGAAAGCAGATAATGGGGAGCATGCCTAAACCCAGCCTTTGGAGGCTGCAATACAGGCAGAGGATATCAAAGTTTTTCATCCAGCCAGCCTACAAAACTTATGTGCTTCCATTTCAGAAACCTTGTCTCAAAAAATAATGGTGAACAGTATTTGAGAAAATACAATATGTTGACTTTAGACCTTCACACAACATACATACACACATGAACACAAGCACACACGCATGCACACACGCATGCACACATATGCACATAAACACAGAGAGAAATAATAAAAGCTATAATTAAAAAGCAAAATGTGCATGAAACAAAAACATCATTATAAGTAAAATTAAAAGACAGATGAGGAAGAGTTTATGATCCAGAAATGAAATGCTGGATCATAAATAAAGAGTTGCTAAGACAGTTTGTAAGAAAAATAACTTGGTAAGAAAAATCAAAACCCAGTAGAAATACTGCACACAAAGTGTGAACAGATGTCACAGAAAGAGAAATAAAATACAATGATTCCCAAGCATCTGAAGAGAAGTTTAATTTTATCAAAACAGAAACACAGAGTAGAACTACACTAGCAAGATGGCTTTATCCATAAAATCCAAACTACTGAGTCTATCAAAACCCAAACAAAGTAGAATTAGCTTTGAAATTATAAATTATCCAGATTCAATTATGCTGATTTTATTCTACAGGTAAATATCTATCAAAGAATTGTGGTGAATATTCAAAACTATCTTTACAGTATTGTTTGTGCCAGCATAAAATTGTAACCACAAATGACCTTCAAAGGGTTTTGAATTTAGCAGTTGTATCCATATACTGGATCACAGTGCTTAAACTGGATATCGAAATTCCCCAGTATACACTATAAATTGAAAAAAGAGAGGTGCTACATTTTGAAAAGTAGCTTAGGAGTAAGGATAAAATAAATAAAATATTTATTTTTTTGTTCTCACTTAAATAGTCTGAGCATATGAAGTATACTAAAGAGACTGTGAAAGGGAAGCAAGAAGATGTTTTGCACATGTTCTGTGAGTGTGTGTGCGTGTGTGTGTGTGGTGTGTGTGTGTGTGTGTGTATTTTATGATATATAAATGCTTGTGTACTGGAGTGTTTGTCTATGTGTGCACTTTTATGGATCAAAAGTCAATACAACACAAAGATGTCTCCTTCAATCACTTCTCTCTACTTTTTAAAATTTATTTGCTTTTTAAACTATTTTTATTGTTGAAAATTTCAACAAGTAAGCAATGAAATATGATCATATTCGTTCTCATTTCCCTATTCCAACTTCTTTCACATTCACTCC
Organism: Mastomys natalensis; assembly: GCA_021653895.1. Classification (NCBI taxonomy): domain Eukaryota; kingdom Metazoa; phylum Chordata; class Mammalia; order Rodentia; family Muridae; genus Mastomys; species Mastomys natalensis. The sequence goes on along the minus strand of JAJTUV010000488.1, from coordinate 401,150 downwards.
CAATATGTTCCCTTCCTAACTTCATGTCTTTTTTTTCTGATAATTCACTAAGTCCAGTGAGTGTTTAGTGTTTTTCATATTGTACATGAATGTGGAGCCATCTACTGAAACATACCAGTGGTAATATAATCAAAAAGTAATGTTTCTCTTCCTTCTATAGGCTCTTCAGTAAGGAGTGGAGCCTAGAGAAGACCTTTATACAGGAATTTTGGATGACTTGAACTTGTGAAGGTCTTGTACATTTAACACAGCTGCAATGGTTTCATGTATGTAGTGACCATTTCATGCACATGAACATCTTTTCCTTGCTCAGAGTTTATGTTCTTTCCACCTCATCTTTCATAACATTTCCTGAGTATGGAGAGAGATTGATTGATGCCAGAAGGTTTTTTATTGTATATATCAGATAGATAGATAGATAGATAGATAGATAGATAGATAGATAGATAGATAGATAGATAGATAAAGATATTTTACAGTGATCTCACCTACACTGGATCCTACATGACTTTTATACTATAGACTTGCCAGACAAGATACACCCAGTAGTGTAATAGTGGCATGTTTGTTATAACTAACTACTCTCTGACAAGAAATGCTGCTTGCTCCACAGGAGGGACTTTCTTGTCTGAGACTGTAACCATGGTCAACACCATGGTTGGAGAGACCATTAGCATAAGGATAGAATCTGCTATTGTTATTTTTCTTTATGGTCATGTTGTCAAGTTGACTCTAAATATCGAAGTTTACATCTACAGATCTCTAAACTTTGCTCTAATAACTTTGAAGTGGCTAGTAGTCAATGCAAAGACATATAATTGATCAAAGTACTGAGAAAAGACTGTTTCTCATCACTAAAAGAAATATATTTATTGTATTTTTGAGCATAAGATATCTCCACTGAAGCTAGAGCTTGCTAGTTTGGTTACATTGGCTGGTCAGTTGAGTTCCAGGGATACTCCAGTCTTTATCCTACTATATTTGATTACTGACACCAGCATCCATACCTAGCTAATATATAGGTGCTGAGAATATAAATTTGACTCCTCACACTCCTATAGCAAATACTTTACACAATGAGTCTTGTCCTAGCCCTGTATACCTTTTATTAACATTGGATGATTTAAAACAAAATATTTTCAATATATCTTCATCATCAGTTCATTGATAATATATTTCAAGGAAAGTTTTGCATTTTTGAATATTTACTTTTTACTTGACTCTTTACTTGTGATTTTCATAAACAATACAACTTATGGAAACAGTCGTAATTTCCCTTTGAAACTCTAGATTTTGGAAACTAACATCTCCACTGAAAATGGATAGAACTTACTCATGCTATCTGTCATATATACCTTTTGAGGTTAGAGGCCTAAATAAGAAGTTGAATCTAAATTAGTGCTATTTTGTAGAGAAGTTGGGCAAAGATTTTATGGTAAGAATGTAGTAGAGCTTTTTTAATACTTTTTTTTATTTTTGAGGTTATAATATAATTTCATCATTCTTGTGCCTTTCCTCCTTCTAAACCCTGTCAAACCCCTTTATTTCTTTCAAATTCCTGGCCTTTCTTTTGATTGATTGGTTTTATATACATATAAGTATATATCTTTACATATATATTCCTAAATATAATGTGTTCAGTCTGTAGTATGTGTGTGTACAGGGATGACCATTCGGTATTGGATAACCAATTGGTATGCTTTTTCTTGGCTAAACTATTTCTCCTGCATTTGTCATTTCTTAGATGCCTGTAGTTGTATACTTGGGGTTGTGGTATCCTGGGCTTTCTCCATCCATGTTGACATGCCTATTATTGTTATACTTGTTCAGCTCATGTGTAAGCAGCCATGTGGAGAGGCCTTATGGATGGTTTCTGGCATTACTGGGAGACATTTCACAACAAATTATCTGATCCTCCGGCTCTTACAATCTTTCTACCCCTCTGCAATTATCACTGAGTTGTAGTTGCAAGTGTTGTTTTGCAGATGTATCTATTGGGACTCAGCTCCACAATGCTTCATTTTGACTGGTTGTTTTTTCTGTAATGGTCTATTTCCTTTGCAAAGATGTAGGGTGAAGACTACAGTTATCTGTGGTTATAAGGACAAATATGTATAATGTAATTAGAGATTATACTGGTTTAATAAAGTGGTATTCATATGTTCTCTTCCAAGGTTCAATAATTCATTTATCAGTGGGTATTTGTATAGGTTTCCAGTACCATGCATGGTTTTCCTCATGTTTATTGAATCTTAAGTTCAAATAGAGAGCTGTTGGTTACCTCAAAGATATGTTTCCCATTACTGTGTTGTCTTAGTTGTTGTTGTATTCATGTGAAGAGATATCATAACCAAAACAACTCTTAAAAGAAAGTGTTCAATTCGAAGTTTGCTTATAGTTTTAGATGGTTAGTACACAATCATCATCATAGGAATCAGACAGGCAAGGCACTGGAGCAGTAGCTGATAGATTTATATCCTGATGTAGAGGCATCAAGCAAAGAAAGAGGGAAAGAGAGAGACTTTCGAAACCTCAAAGCCCACCCCAGTAACACACCTCCTCCAACAAGGCTACATCTACTCCAACAAGGCCAAACCTCCGAATCTTTCCCCAAGTTTCACCACCTGGGAATCAAGCATTCAGAATATATGAGCTCGTGTGGATCTTTCTCATTCAAGTTACCATGTTTCATTCCCTGGCTCCCATAGGCCTGTAGCCATATCACAATGCAAAATGCATTCAGTCCAACTTCAAAATTCTCCTTGGTCTTTCACAGTTTCAAGACAGTTTCCAAGTCCCAAGTCTAAAGTCTCTTCTGAAAAATCAAAGTAATGTCTTAACAGTAACCCCTTGTGAATTCAATGTACAGATCACTCACACAATGGCTCACAATATACATTACCATTCCTAAATGGAGGAAGTGGGGCATAGTGGGAAATGACTGGATCAAAGAAAATCTGAAAGCCAGTAGGGAAAATTTCAAATCCTGCATCTCTATGTGTGATGTCAAAGCACTCTTTCAATCTATAACTCTTTCCAACTTTGATGACTGCAACACACTTTTCTCTCAGACTCCTTTTACACGCTGTTAGCAGCTCTCCTTAGTATGTATCCCACGACTCTGGCATCTCCAACATCTTAGAGTCTTCAGTGCAATAAGGCTTCTCCTTCACAGCTTCACACAATGGCTTTTCAAGGACTCCACTCAGGGATTCCCTTGTCTGCAGATTTTTAATGTAAAGCTCCATGTCATCTGCAAATAGGGATAATTTGCCATTGTCTTTCCCCATTTATATCTTTATATATTTATATCCTTCTCTGTCATATTGTTCCAAAATATTAAAAAGGCATGAGGATAATACATATCTCTGTCTCATTCCTTGCAGGGGAATTTTAATCCAGCAACACCTAAATTTAACTACATTATTTGAAATTAAAGGTTAGTTGGTGGAAGGAAGCAGCCATGTTTGAAAGTGACTTCTAATTGAGGGACAGAAAAACTGATGAGTCAGAGAAAGATTTGAGAGAATGAGTCAGAGATAGGCTATGTCCAACTCTCAAGAAAACAGACAGGTGAGAGAGGTGACTTAGGAGAGCAGTACAGAGATGGGGAGGGAGAAGAAGGGCGAAAAGGAGAAAGAGATGACAGCTTTATCCAAACAGTTTTACAGAGAGACATTGCAGGTAAAGACAGAACAAGCCATAGAATGAGAAGGAGCCAAACGATTAGAAAAGATTGCCAGAGTTAATTTGAAGCCTAGCACAACAACTCAGTCAGAAGCTAAGTGAAGCCAATTTGAATCACTTAGCTTGGAGAGGAGTTTGAGCCAGAAAAGCTAAGTTGAACCAGCCATCCAGAGTTTAGAAAGAGCTAGAAAGTGTGAGCCTATTCCTTAGTAAGCCTCCAATACTACAATTACTTCTGGTGTATAAGATACTTTTACAACTTCCAACTTCATTGGGGTTGTCTCCTTTTAAGATGATGTTGGCTGGAGGTTGTCCCTTTGGTTCTGAATTCTCTAGGACTTTTTCATGAAGCTACGTTGGATTTGATCAAATGTTCTTTCTTGAGATGATATGATTTTGTCTTTAGGTTCATTTATGTGGTTTACTATTTTTATTAAATTGCGTATATTAAGCCATCTTATATTTCAGTGATGAAGCCAACTTGGTCATGGTGTATGATCTTTTTGATATGTGTCTTACTCACTTTAAAAAATTTAATGCACAGTGTCAGTATATTTTTATCAAGGCCAGTAATTTCATTTTGTTGTGCCTTTGCCTGATTTTGATAGTAGAGTTTTGGTAATTCTGTATTAAAATCTGGCTTCATAGTAAGAAGTAGGGAGTGCTTCTTCTGTTTGTATAGTTGTAATATTTTAAGAAGGATTGAATGTAGATCACTGTTGTCTTTTTGAATCATGCCGTGAATCTATATTATACTTTTAAGCCTTTACGTCAACCCACCAGTTTGTCTGTCATGTGTAATGTATATGAAAAGGTTTTATCCAGTTCTGACATTTCTGAAAGTAGTTTTATAACTAATGCTCCTGAAAGGTCAAATAAAAGCTTGTTCAATAGAACTTGAAGCAGTGACAGTATCAAGCCTCAGGTAATTTTTTTTTTGAATGCTAAAGGCTACTGTTAAAATTTATAACATATTGTTGTTATCTCACATTAACACTTCCATTAATACATTCTCAAAATGTTCACTGTGATGTGCCTGAGTGAAATTTTGTTTTATTATCTGTGTTTTTAAATGTGTCCCTTTATAAGTATGGGCAGAGTCATTTTTCTGGAATATTTATGCACGCATGTACACTAGTTATTAACTTGGTTTTTGTTTTCAGCTCTAATAACATACTAGAATTTAAAGGAAAAAAATCAGCCTGATTCTAATTTTATGTGATTTATTTATTCTCATCATCATGGCCTATATTATGGTTGAAATCATAAATGCCACCTGAAACTCATGTTTCTGGCTTCATACCTAGTTGGTGACATTCTTGGAAGTTGGTAAAAACTCCAAAAATGAGAACTAATTGAATGAAATAGGTCATTGAGTAATTTTTTTTAGCATACTGTCTTAATACACTCAATTTCAAAGGTATGCATTTTATGAATACGTGAGCCTATAAAGAGGATACTATTACATGCACCATTAATGATAATTAGGAATGATATGTCTCTTAATTAAAAACAAAGAAGTATAAGAGGATTTGCACACCCTTTCTATGTTCTTTCTATTACAAAAAGGTACTTGCCTAGGCTGGCCTTATCTATGCTGCATACTGTACTAAAGCCCAGGGAAGAAAACTACTTCCAACTCTAGAGGAAAAGATCAAATCTGAAGCATTACTGAAAGATGGGATGAACTTGCAAGAACCTGGAAAGACAGGAAGCATACAGGTTAGAATCCTTCCCCACACCCTTTCCCTGGACGACATAGTTCTTTTGTGGCATGCCCAGCTGCCCTGATTGACCTGTTATCCTTACTCCACCAACATCTCTAGAGCCCCATAGTCATGCCACCTAGCCACCACCCTTCATCAGACCTGAAAAAAAACAAAAACAAAAAATACAGAAACATCCAAGGATAACCAGATGGCTAAAGGCCAGCTTAAGAACACAGTTAACAAAAGCCAGGGTAATATGACACCTTCAAAGCACAACCATCATACTACAGTAAGCCCAGGATATCCTAACACAACAAAAACAAGAAAATGACCATAGATCTAATCTTATAATGATGATAGAGGCCTTTAAAGAGGAAATGAATAAATCCCTTAAAGAAATACGAGAAATATAGTTAAACAGGTGAAGAAAATAGAAAATAAATAAAACTGTTCAAGACCTGAAGATGGAAATAGAAGCAAAAACAAAACAAAACAAAACAAAACAAAACAAAAAAAAAACAAAAAAAACAGAAAATAACAAAGGAGATAAAAACTAAAAACCTAGGAAAGACAACAGGAACAACAGACACAAGCATCTCCAACTGAATACAAGAGATGGAAGAGAGACTCTCAGGCATAGACAATATAAATAGACAATATAATAGAAACAATTGGTACATCAGTCAAAAAATATTAAAGCTAACAAATTTATGACATGAAACATACAGGACATCTGGGATATTTGAAAAGACCTAAATTAAGAATGATCGAAGTAGAAAAAGTTGACAAGATGAAAAATCCCTGCTCCAAGGTCCAGAAAATATTTTCAACAAGATCATGGAAGAAAACTTTCCCAACCTTAAGAAAGAGATGCCTATAAACATACAGGAAGCTTACAAAACACCAATAAGATTGGACAAGAAAATAAAATCCTCCCAACACTAAATCATCAAACACTAATCATCAAAACACTAAATCTACAGAACAAAAAAAGAATATTAAAAGCTGCAAGGAAAAATTAAGCCAAGTAGCATACAAAGACTACCTATCAGTATTACATAGAACTTCAAAACAGAAACCAAAACCTAGAAGGGCTTAGTAAGATATCTTGCAACTGCTAAAAATTAATTAATTAATTAATTAATTTAAAAAAAAACCTCTATACCCAACAAAACTCTTAATCATGATAGATAAAGAAAATAAGATACTTTAAGACAAAACCAAATTTTAAACAATATCCATCCACAAACTGTGCCCTAAAGAAAATACCAGAAGGAAGACTACAACACAAGAAGGATAAATTACACTCAAGAAAACACAGGATATAAGTAATTCCATGTCATCATAAACAAAACAAGGGAAACACAAACACACACACACACACACACACACTGAAACCACCAACATCAAAATAATAGGAAACAGCAATTAAAGGTCATTAATAGGTCCTAACATCAATGGACTCAATTTTCCAATAAAGAGACACAATCTAACAAAGTAGATAAGAAAACAGGATCCATCATTTCTTCTGCAAACAAGAAATATACCTCAGCAATAAAGATAAATATTACCTCAGATTAAAGGCTGAAAAAAAGATTTCCCAGCAAAAGGACCCAAGAATCAAGCTGGAGTAGCCATTCTAATATCTAAGAAAATAGACTTTCTATCAAAATTAATCAAAAGAGATGGGGAAGGACACTTCATACTCATCAAGGGAAAAATCCACCAAGATGATATCTCAATTCTGAACATCCATGCTCCAAATGCAAGAGCAACCACACTTGTAAAAGAAAACATTACTAAAGTTTAAACTGCACTTCAAATCCCACACATTAACAATAAAAGGCTTCAACATCCCACTCCTCAACAGACAGACCATCCAAAGAAATACTAAAAAGAGAAATAATGAAAATAGCAGATGTTATGAGTCAAATGGACCTAACACATATCTACGCAACACTTCACCCAAACACAAAAGAAAATATCTTCTTCTTAGCACCTCACAGAACCTTCTCCAAAATTGACCATATACTCAGTCACAAACCAAGCCTCAACAGACACATAAAAATTGAAATAATCCCTTGTGTCTTATCAGACCACCATTGATTAAAGTTGGACTTCAACAACAACAAAAACAACACAAAGCCTACACACTCATGGAAACTGAACAATTTCTACTCAATAATTTCTGGGTTAGGGTATAAAGAAAGAAAGAAATTAAAGACTTTCTAGAATTCACTGAAAATGAAGGCACAACATACCCAAACTTATGGGACACAATGAAAGCAGTGCTAAGAGGAAATTTATAGCACTAAATGCCTCCATAAAGAAATTAGAGAGTTGTCATACCAGAAATTTGAAAGTACATCTGAAATCTCTAGAACTAAAAGAAGCAAACATACCCAAGAGAAATAGATAACAGGAAATAATCAAACTCAGAGCTGAAGTCAACCAATTAGAAGTAAAGAGAACAATACAAAGAATCAACAAAATGATTCTTCAAATCCCTTCCTGCCTGTGGTCCTTCCAGAGAAATCTCCCTTCCTATTTGGTCTTGCTTATGGCCTTCAACTTTATTATTATTGTCATTGTTATTATTTATTATTGCTATTGTTATTATTTGTGTGTGTCGGTACTCAGAATATTTGTATTAAATTCAATAAAGCATAATTGTGTGTCCGCACACACATGTATGCACCCACACACATGCATGCTCATGCTATGGCAAGCTTGAGTTGCCTTTCACGTTCATATAAATTACTTGATGGCTTCTTTAGCCAGAAAAAATATTGAGGACTTACCCTGAGTGAGTCTGTGACACTGGGTATGTAATACGAAAGTGTTGTTTGCAGACTTGAGGGACACAGAAGTTCATTATTGCAGAAGTATGCACTCCTCTGAAAGTGCATTCAAATTGAAAGAGCAATGAGGATTAACATGTTTAAGTAGGACATAAAAAAAAAAAAAGACACACATAATTATTATATCCACACAGTGTCCTGGCTTTATGTGGATACTCATCTCACTTTCACAACTCTGCAATGGAATTACCTTGACTGTGCCTAATTATACGGGAGCAGAGAGCCAGATGCCAGTGGTCAAACAACGGTGGCAGTGTTGCAGAGCTGGGAAGTGCTCTTTGAATTTGGTAGTCTCTAGATTCCTGTGAAGTCATGGATCTTGGAGATTCACAGAGCTGGGCAAGTGTGAAGCTTGATCTTCGTGTGAATCCCTAAGAAGTAGAGCTAAACCTTGGTCTCTCCTTCCCGCCATTGGATCTCATTCCCCTACCTGCACTACCTAGTTGGGTCTCAGTGGGAAAGGATGTTCCTGGTCCTTCCTGGAATAGATGCCCCAGGATGGGGCAGTACCCAAGGTGGGGCTCCTCTGAGGAGAAGAGGCCAAGTGAGTGAGCTGCACAACTGATCAGGCATGGGAGGAGCTCTTTACATTAACTTAGATTTGCTGAAACCATTTTGTGTTAAACTTTTAAACATGGCTATCCATAGCTGTCTTTTATCCTTGGAGTGTCTAGGTCATATTAATTGTATTACAAGTGACAGACCACTGTGCGTACAATGTTTTTCAGATGCACAAGATTCAGCTTCTCTGGGCTGCCTAAATCCATCGGAATACCTTCTTTTATTCTCCTCCAAAGCACTACTTTCAAAAAAGAAAAGAAATATAATTCATTTCTGCTCTCTATAAGGTTCTAGACACTGCAACCAACCAGAAAAATAAAATATTTCCTGATGACCATGATGAGGAGAGTTCTCACTAATTATACAAGCTGGAAAGACAGTGATGTCAGCACTCTTAGCCACTGTTATATTGACAAAATCACTAATATAAAAATTTCAAACAAATATGAAAAGCATTCAATACAGATACAGCTAAAAAGAGCAGAGAATAATTCAGCAACAGAATTATTTGGGAGAATATGTTCACATAGAGATGGAATAAAAATGAATATCATCTCTTTTGCTGTTACTTACTTTGGGAAATAGCAATTTATCCAAATTGGTGGCTTAGTTTGCTAAGGAAATTTATTGTCTACAATAAAAATAATGTCACAGTTTTTACGTTATTCCTTTTTACAAGAAATGAGAGGACAAAGCTCCACCTGCTTAAATGAGCTGCATTTCTTTGTAGCTAAAGCAACTCTGATAACAAACGAAAATCTGTCTTGTTTGTAACAGTCCTTTAGTGCCTCCTCACAGCTTGCCAGTGCAGAAGTGCAGTCAGGTGTGCTGGCTTCACTTCACCACAGTTATTGCGTTGTATGGCAAGAAAACAATTTCCTCTGCAGGCAAATGGTTTTATCTGTGTTTTCTTCACCATGATATTTAATTTAGACCTATTTGAAAATATAATTTAAATATAATTATACAATGTAGTGGGTAACCATTTTTCATATATATAGTACATACAATACTTATAATCCATAGAAATATATATAATAAGTAGTATCTTTGTGTTTAGATGCATGGAAACACCCGAGGTTCCCAAATAAACTCTCTACTTAGGTTTTTACATGAGATTACTTAATAAATTGCAAAATTACACTAGTATATTTTACATGCAGATATATTCACATGTACACATGCATCTATATAAACATATACCACATACACATAAAGGAAAAATGTAAACTAGTTTTATAGTTAGATATGAACCTGGTTATAAGATTTATATCGTATACTTGCTACAACTAGTTGAATTACTCATTCTTTCTTAGGCTGTTCATTTGCTTATAATATATGAAATAAATATTGAATCTAGATACTTTATTGAATGTATATATCACTTGTAGGGTAATTCTGGTAGTCTTTAGGGTCTTTTATGTATAGAACAATATTATCTGCAAATAAGGAAACTCTGACTTCTTCCTTTCCTATTCATACCTTCTTTGTGTTGTTCACATGACTAATTGCTCTAGCTAATGTTTCAAGCACCATTTTGAATAGTAATGTTAAGAGTAGATATCTTTGCCTTGCTCCTGCATTTAATGGAAATGCTTTGAGGTTTTTCTCCATTTAGCATGATATTGTCTGTGGGCTTGTGCATACTGTCTTCATTATCTTAAAGTGTGTCCCCTTATTCCTAGATTTTTCCAGGACTTTTAGCATTAAAGGATGTTGCATTTTGTCAAAGGTCCTTTACATATCTGATAAGATGATCATTTGGTTTCTATTTTATCTATTCATTCCACCCCCATGGAAGATAGGGCAGAAATATTGGAACAGCCAAACCTGGTAGATTACTTCAAGGGAATAGTGCTCTCCGGCCACAGCAAGGTAGTCACACATTCAAATTCACAGCTATGGTGATAGCAAACACAATTGCCTGGGCAAGTTCAAACCAGATGAAATTGCTGCATAGGCTGGGAAAGAAATCCCGTCACTAGCTGAGGAGCCATTAATACTTGATAGCTTCTGGGAGAGGAAAAATAAGTCTTCCTTAGTGATGTGACCCCTGATAGACAATACTCCACGGCAGACCCAAGAGTAGGTGAGAAACAGAAATTGAAACTGAATAGAGAAGAAGAAGGGGAAGGAGGTGGGAGAGAAAGGAGGAGGAGGGAGAGGAGAAGGAAAAAGAAGAAGACAACAGTGATTAGATGTTCATAGGTGAGGAGGTGAGGGTGGAGAACAAGGATTGGGAAGTTGAAGAGTTGGAGTAGAGAGGTGAATGCTATTGCATGAGTCAATAGCTGTGCCCATAAAGTCTCACCAACCTGACTGCCTAAACATTCACTGAACAAGTACAACACCATGGGGAAAGCCCAAGAGGCCTCAATCCTACACAAAAGATTTACAGACAATTAAAGAATGCTAAGAGCTGGTCAAATGATCTTCTCCAGGGAAAGCACACCAATAGTCAGCCCTGAAAACATACAAATTAGGAAGATTGTACACACTGAGCAGGTTGTATTTAAAGGATATATGTGTGTATCCATAGATAGTGAATAACCTATAGGAAATAATGTTCCCCAGACTCAGCAGGACAGTTGCACATATGAACACACAACTATTGTGACAGCACACACAAGGCCTGTGTGACCTCAGACTTGACAAAAATCACAGTGTGAGGTGGGCAAGAAATCCCAGCGCTAGCTGAAGAGCTATTGGATTATGATAGCTGCTAAGAAAGGGAGAATGTTTCATACATGTGCACATACATATAATAAAATGAAAAAGAGTCTATGAATGTGAAAAAGAGCAAGTAGGAGTATATGAGAGGATTTTGAGGGAAAAAAGGGAGGAAAGAAATGTAACTATATTATAATCTTAATAATAATGGAAAAAAAAAAACATTAGAGTGTGTGGAAATTTTCTAGGAATTCATAAAAATATTATTAAAATAACTACAGTGAAGTAAAACTTGTTCATTTATTCCAACAAATGGGGGGAGAGTTTTTAAACTGATGAACGAAGTTGTTTTACACATCTAAGAACTCAGTGAGAAGAAATATTTATTATAAAGCTGAATAGATGTAAAAAAGATATTTAAAATCTTAAATATTTATTTGAAATAGTATTTTAATATTTTTCTATTATTTATACCATTACAAAACCTGAAATGCCTTAATTAAAATTGTGATGTTTTCTCTGTATACTCACACACTAATGTAAGAGACACACTCTTTTATATAGCCCTAAAACATAAAAAATACAGTCATTTCCTTTGTATTTCTTATTGTAAAGAACTTCATAGTTTTTTTGTTTGTTTATTTTGGTTTTTATTTTAGGCTTTGGTTTTATTTTTTTCAAACAATGAGAAAGAGAAAGAGAAAAAGTTGGATAATGATCTGATAGGAGTAGGGAAGGGAAAGCATTGGCAAAATACATTATGTAAAAAAAAATTAAATAAAAATAAATAAACAGTACTTTATAATTAATAAAAAAATGAAACCTGTCACTATGGTATTTTCAGTTGGTGTAGCTAAGTATAATCATAAAGAAGTTGAAGGGAAATATTTTCTGTTGTAATTGAGACAAATACCTACTCAATTTCCTGCCTCAATTGCTCAATATTCTCCTACATTCTTTCTGAAGTGTGACTTTCTGTCCCTTAAACACAATGTGAAAGGGAAAATAGGTAACTATATTCATACATTAACACTGATGGAGAAAGTAGGATTTATATTTTTATTTATTTTGTTTGTTTTATTTTGATATTTGAGACAAAGTCTGCAGTGTAGGCTGGGCTTGCCCAAGGTAGCCTCAAATTGTCTGATATCTTTCTGCCTCAGCCTTGCAAGTCCTAGATCTACAGTTGTTAATCGTCACATGTGAACAGAAATTCCAAATCAAAATATTAGTGAGACTGTACAAAACTAACTTGTTCCTGGGTAGTGATTATACCATCTCATACTATACCAACATGATTGTCCAACATGAACATAGTCATGTCAAAGTTGATGTGACCAATAAACTGACAATTTTACACAGTGCTTGTAGCCAAAAATAGTATTGGATAGTGTAGTCTAATTATTCACAGAGAGGGCAAGAAAGAATTTCATTGGTGTTATTTAGCCATAATAATTTCGAGTAGTATGTTAGCTGCTTGCCTTGAAGTAAATTTAATTATAAAAATTAAATAAAATTTAAAATGAAATAAATAATTTTCTTAAGATTATTAATGAAATCTCTGATATATAATGCTCACTGCTGGTCAGGATAACATCATCTGGAACACCATACAACAAGGAAAGGGAACACCTCCCTGAAATAAACGGAAAATTGGCACAAGTTTAACCACAGTTCTAAGGATCCTTATAAAGTTGCATGTTTGTGGGATTGCGGTTCCCACAGAAGTACACCACTCCCTCAAGTGGAAATTTGAAAAATCACTCCTTAGATTTGGCTCTTTTTGAGCAAGATGCAAACAACATAGTACAGTCAGTAAAATTAACACCTGATGAAGAAAAAACATATATTTGGCCTGATTTTATCTGAAGCCTGTGGCTGTGCTGTAGAGACATTTATAATATAGTTATAAATGGCTATATTTCGTGTTATATATTCTAAATAAAATAGTTGTTTATCATCTAAATAAAAAAAAATGCGTAAACTTTATTTACAGAGCCTGAAGGTTATTTTTCACTGAAACGACTGAGGTCTATTCGTTACTTCCTATTATTTAATCTGTTTCTCCCTCAATCCAACAGTCTCTAAGCTCCTAGTCATTATCACCATCTCACCATCACCATCGCTGTTGTCAGGTAAAGAGCCTGGGGCGTTACACAGTCAGCTATGTCTCTGAAGACCAAACAGAAAAATCAAGACGTGAGCCTTAGACCTTGATTTTACTTCAGATTTCTGTCATTCCACATATTTTACAAGTAAAATAAAAATCACAAAACTGGAGAAAGATCAAATGCCCTGGAAATATAGTGATATTTTTCCTAACATAAAAAAATCACAAAGAAAATTAAAAGGTAACATTAAAAACACTGGAAGTTTCTATAAGCCTGCCCATGAGAATTGTTTCTTTCCTTGGAGTGAACAGCATAACTAATACTACAAAGACAATCACAGGCAGGTTCAGGGTTGCGGTGATCTAAGGGATAAATTCCTATTTGAAACATAAAAACTCTGGTTTTGTTCATAAATTTCTAATTAGGAAGATGAGTAGATATTAACCTCTGATTTTTAAGACATAGGATTTGAAGGACCGCTTCCTCACCATCTGACTATGCATTCAGATCCCTCTGCCTGGTACAAGAAACCTCTACTGAATGCTAGTTTCCTTGTACCTACCCTTATTTTACATGATCACTTTTTACATTTCTATGTAGCTCAAAATATTGTTTTGTGCATGTTGATAACTGAATTTAAAAATCACATAATTTTTATGTAAGAATTAAAACCCCTACAAGCTGCTTGGTCTCAAAACTTTTAACAATATTTTTACAGTTTTGGACACTGCTTTTAAATATTTTTTTGAGAATTTTATATGCAAGTACCATAATTACATAATCTCTACCCAAACTTTCTCCCTCCAACTATGTATGTGCCCTGCAACTTCTCAACTCTGTGACCTCTTCTATATTTTTATTACACATGCATGTATGTATGTACGTGTATACATGAATATATATATATTCATTTAGCAGTTGATATATAGCTATATTTATGGATGACCACTTCAGATTGGATAACCTATCAGGGGTTATCCAATCTCTAGATAAGACTGATTCTCTCTATCTGGGCAGCCAATAATTGCCTATAGTCCTTTATCTAAGACTTGGAATTCATGAGACTTTCCCATCCACATTGAGGTGTCAATGGATATTGTTACTGTGCAGGTCTTGTTTAGATGAGTATATTGTTGAGTTTTAATGCATTAACAAGCAACTCCTTTTCATATACAAAAAAGATAATATCTCACATTAGATGTCCTAATCCTTCTGTTCTTAAAAATCTCTCTGCCTCTTCATCCACGATGTTACCTGAGCCTTACATGTAGCCTCTTCATCCACGATGTTACCTGAGCCTTACATGTAGCAGTTGTGAGGTAAATGAATCAATTAGAAATGAGTAACCCACAGTCAATTGTTCTCTGTCTTTTGACAAGTTGAAGATTTCTATGATGTTCCTCATCTACTGGAAAAAGAAGTTCTTTGATGAGAGATGACATTATATTTATCTGTGGGTTTAATGATAGATGTTTTAGGACACAGTTGGTAATTATATATAATTATATATAAGAAAATGGCAGTAGTAGGTTCTCCAGGATTCATGACCTCACCACAGGTCTATGGCTTGATTTGCAGTACTGGTATGAATTCCCTCCAATAGAGTGATTCTTAAGACCAATTTGGTAGCTGTTGATTACCCCAAGATATAAGTGCCACTGTTACATCTGTGAGACTATCTTATGATCATTGTTGTGGTCTCTAGGATAGGTCCTTTCATTTTCTCCATTGGCAGCTTGCAAAGCACTTGCAGATGCTCTGAGAGATAGTCCTCGAAGTGAAGACTTCTGGGTCAATTCTTGATTCTTAGTCTTGTGTCCAAAGTGTGTGGTGTCCTAAGCACTAGGAACTTACTTTCAAGTTCTAAGAGGTAACCACAGGCAATGACAATAGCCTGTGTTGCTTTGGAAGTTTCATGGATGACCCTGACCAATAACTCCAATGAGGTCTCCCATGCCTGGCATTAGAATTTTTTGTTAGATGGTGTCTTAGAGTTTCCATTGCTGTGAAGAGACACCATGACCAAGGTAACTTTTATAAAGGAAAACATTTCATTGGGGTTGGCTTATAGTTTCAGAGGTTCAGTCTATTATCATCATGGTGGAAAGCATAGCAGCATGCAGGCAGACATGGTGCTGGAGGAACTAAAAGTTCTATATCTTAATCCAAAGGCAGCCAGAAGAAGACTTTCTTCCAAAGCAAACAAGAGAAGGGTCTCTTCCTTACTGGGTAGAGCCTGAGCATAGGACCTCAAAGCTCAACCCCACAGTGACATGTTTCCTCCAACAATGTATTACCTCCTAATAGTGCCACTCCTCCTAATAGTTTCACTTCCCATGTGGCAAGCATTTTCAAAGCACCACAGATGGTTTATAGCTATGGGGAGAAGTCATTGTCACCCCATGTGGCAAAACATTATTTAAATTATATATACATATGTGTGTGTGTGTATTTTTATGTAAGCATAAAATAAGGTTTTGCTATGAGTTTTTTTAGAGGGAGGGGGAAGGACTAGAAGAAGCATTAGAGAAATATCCTAATTCCAGACATGCCACTGCAAAATCTTAGTCTTCAGACTCAAAATCACTATAATCTTCTACTACTACTATATACTACTACCATAGGTTAGACATGGTCCTTTCCTCAAAGTGTCATAGGGGTTTTCCCCAGTGTTCTGATACAGAAATATACTCAGCTATTACAATAACAAGAATTGATAATTCATAGTATAGATGGATGGAACTAGAAATATCATCCTGAGTGAATTAACCCAATCACAAAAGAACAATACATGGTTTCGACTCACTGATTATTATTTTAGCCAGAAGCCTGAAATACCCGAAGATTCAACTCACAGACCACATAAAGCTCATAAAAGAATGATGACCAAAAGGGGAGCCTTCAGTCCTTTGTAGAAGGGAGTAACAAAATACAAGGGTGCAAATAAGGAGAACAAGTGCAGGACAGAAACTAAAAGAGGAGAGGGACAGTCTACAGACTATTCCACCTAGATATCCACTCTATGTGCAAGTCACCAAAGGTAGAGGTTGATGTGGATGGCAGGGATGTTACACACTGACAGGAGCCATGATTAATAGCTGGCGACCTTAGAGGTCTGCAGAGTCTGACATACTCAGAGGCAGATGCTCACAGCTAACCACATTAAACTGAGCATGGAGTTCCCAATGGAGAAGATAGAGTGAAGGCTGAAGGAGTTGAGAGGAATTCGCGACACCATGAGGAAAGCAACAATCCCAACCAACCATAGCCCCCAGGGTCTAAGCCACTAGCCTGGGAGCGCTTAGGGAGGGACCCATGGCTCCAGCTATATATGCAAGGGAGCTATATTTTATAAGTAGGAGAAGAGATCCTTGGTCCCATGAAGGCTGGACATGGGGGGTAGGATATTCGAGGGTGGGGAGGTGAGGTACAGGGGAGGGTGGGTGGGGTACACCAACGTGGAGGCGGGAAGAGGGGGGAAGGGACAGTGAGTTCCTGGGAGGGAGGGGGGAAATGGGGGTAAGGGAAAGAGAACATCTGAAATGTAAAAAATAAAAAATTTTTTTCAATAAAAAAAAAAAAAAAAAAAAAAAAAAAAATAGAAATAAAATCTTTAGAATATTGATCCTAATTAAAGTCCCTGAGTCAATAGAGGTGGTTTTTAGAGGAAGATTGTGAGGGGAAACTTGGCCTCTTTCATGAAGTGGTCAGTTTGCTAGTGACCTCTTCTCCACTCTTGTCATGTTCCCTTCTAGTCAGAGAACCAAAACAAAGGGTCTGCTGATCTAAAGCTGTAATCTATTAAACCATAAGTCCAAATAAACCCTGGTAAAATAAATGAATTATGTCAGGTATTTCATTACAGTAAAGGATATAGGACTATCAGATTTACTGACCATGTTCTCTAAAAATGACTAACTGAGAGGTACTTTTGTAAGAAAGAAAGGAAGGAAGGAAGGAAGGAAGGAAGGAAGGAAGGAAGGAAGGAAGGAAGGAAGGAAGGAAGGAAGGAAGGAAGAGAAAAGAAGGAAGAGAGACATGTTTCTATTTCTGGAGAGCTTAAGTTTTTGAATGCCAAAAAGTTACACTCATAAATCCTCACAAGCATGATTGCATAAATATGATATGGACAAGAACAAAACCAACAGACATGTTGAAGTGGAGGGGCAAAAGTCCATGGAGCTTCAACCTCACAAAGAATTACAGGTAAGTAATGAATGTTAAAAGTAGGAGAAATAGTGTTCTTCTGGGATGAGTATACACCAACTGGTTATCAAATACCAAATGATCAGTCCTAAAATCTCACATACAAGTAACATTATACATACTGGGCAGGTTTTGTTTATATACTTAGGAACACACACACACCAACAATAAATGAAATAAGAGGACAAGAATTTGAAAAGGCAAGGAGAGATTAGAAGGAGAAAAAGGAAGGGAGAAAATGATTCAATTATATTATAATTTCAAAATATAAAATTAGTAAATTTTGAATTAAGATTTTTATGTTATATTATATCCCAAGGCCTCTTCCTCCTACTACTTATAAATAACAAATATCATTTCTCTGCTATACTATATAACCAGCAAGTTACTAACCTCCTTTGTAGAAATCATGGTAAAAAGGAACGCTTTCCATGTGGGTCTTTGATTCTTTTGTAGCCCTCAGTGTTGAACAGTAATGAGCTGCTGACATGGAACTGCTAGACCAATAGGGGTTCTCTCTAATGTTACAGCTTCAATGGAGTCATGGCATTTGGATCTTTCCCTTACAAGGGGACTATAGGACTTAGAGCCTTAGTTCTACAAATGTTAAAAGTCTTTTGTACCCCTAGATGTTATTATTCCTCAGCCCTTGGCAGTGGCTAGAATTTGTGTTACAACTTCCAAGCCCAGAATTTTAAGATGCGTGTACCCTTTAAGGCCACTTGCTGTCACTGCTATCAATATTACAGTTATTGTCACCTCTTTCACAACCACTTCTCCAGTGCTGTTATCCTGTATATATTCCTGTGACTCTACTGCAACATTTGTTAAGGCCACTAACAGTTCCAGAGCTTTTGCCACAATCAAGACCTCCTCCATGGTTTGGCTGTTTTCCCATTTGGTAGTGTATCCTCTCTCACAAGCTTCACCTCCTCTTTAGAAGCCACTTTGCCAGTGACTCTGTTGCACTTGTGTCTACTGCCTCTGTTTCTTTCTTCCATCACCAACACAACCAAATAGTAAAAATAGATAGAAAGTTACAATTCAAGATAAGTGTGGAACAGGCTGAAGGGAGAAAGGGGGAAGGGGGATAGATTTGGGTTTTGTTGCATATATACCTCAGTTAGTTGATAGAATGATACTGGCTTCATAGAAAGAGTTTGGGATGCTCCTTCTCTCTCTCTCTCTCTCTCTCTCTCTCTCTCTCTCTCTTCTCTCTCTCTCTCTTGTAATTTAGGAAGTATTGATTGTTGATCTTCTCTGAAAGTCTGGTAGAATTCTACTATAAGTCTGTCTGGTCCTCAGGTTGTTTTTTGTTTTGTTTTGTTTTGTTTTAACTACTACTTCAGTTTCCATTGGTCTGTTTATGTTATTGATCTCTTTTTGGCTAAATTTTCGTAGTTTGAATGAATCAAGAAATTCATCCACATATTTTAGATTTTCCAACATAATGTAGGAGAGAGGTTTTTTTTTTAAGTATCCCCTTACTATATCAGTTATTTTTCTATTCCTATGACAAAACACCGTTACCAAGACAACTTATAGAAGGAAGAGTTTATTTGGGCTATGGTTTCAGATGGTTAGAGACCAAAATATCAGAATGAAGGTAGAAGGCAGCAGAACACTGAAGCCATTACTAAAATCTTGCATTTCAATCCACAAATGCAGAATGAGAAGACATTTGAAAGCATGAGTCTTTTTAAAGCTCAAAGCTCACCACTGCTGACAGCCCTTGCATAAATGGCCATACCTCCTCAACGGTCCCATCAAGTAGAAACCAAATACTCAAACATATGAGCAAGCAGGAACCATTCTCATTCCAACAAACCAGGATTACAATATTCAGAATTTCCCTCCTGTCCTCTGAATATTTCCCTTTTCGTTTCATTTACTGTTAATTTGTGTCATCACTTTCTTCCTTTTAATTAGTTTTGCCAAGGATCTGTTCATCTTTATCTTCTCAAAGAACAGATTCTTGGATTTGTTTACTTTATTTCTTTCTATTTCAGTAATTTGTAGTTTTACATCTATTATTTCTTGTGGTCTACTAGTTTTGGATTCAGTTTGTTCTTGTTTTTGCAAATTCTTGAGTCACATCATCAAGTTGTTCATCTGTGAGCATTTTGATTTTTACTGTAGGCATTTAGAGTTATAAATGCCCCTCTTAGGATTGATCTTAATGTGTGCTAGAAGTTTTGCTGCACTGTATTTTTACTTAGTTCCAAATATATTTTAATTTATTTCTTCTTTGGCTCATTCACCTTCTATGGAGAATTCTTCAATATCCATGAATATATATACTTATAAGAGTTTTGTTTGCTGTTGAATTTAAGTTTTCTTTTATAATGATTGGATATAATATATTAAATTATTTCAATTTTTCTGTATTTGTGAAGATTTGTTTTCCACCATGTGGTCTGTTAAAGAGATGCTTGTATGAGTTGCTGTGCACTGTATATTCTTTGTTGCTTATGTAAAATATCTTGTTGATATCTGTTAGGTTTATTTCATTTAAAGTGTCATTTTATTTGAAAATTTCTCTGTTTATTTTATGTTCAGATAACCTATCTATAAGGGAAAGTAGAGTATTATATAAGCTATTATCTCCATTTTGTGATAAATTATGTCTTTTCCTTCATTAATATTATTTTTATGAAATTGGGTGGTCCAGAGTATTAGTATTGTCTAGTATTGTAATAATTTTATTAACTAACCCATTGTTTAGAATGATATGCCCTTCTTTGTCTCTTCTGAATAGTTTTAGTTGGAAGTTTATTTGTTAGATATTAGTGCTGCAACATCTGCTTGCTTCATGATTCCATTTAGTTGGAACACTTTCCCATCCTTTCATGTTAAGGTGGTGTCAATATTTAAAGTGAAGCTGGGTCTTTTATAGACAACAGAAAATTGATTTTGTTTCTTGATCCCTGTAGCTAACCTGTATCATTTTTATTGGAGAGTGGAAGTTATTAATATTTAAAGTTATTATTGAAAGGTGTATATAGATTGTAGTCATTTTGTTCTAATTTTTGTGTTGTTTTGTGCTCTTATTTCTGTGTGTGTTTTATAATTTTGGCTTTGTTTTTTTTTTTTCTTTCTAGCATCTCTTGGCTGTACTTATTCTCTCTTCACTTTAAAGTATTGTTTCTAGTATTCTATACTCTTTTATTTTTTATTAACTGATGCATTGTTTAGAATGAGATGCCCATTTTTGTCTCTTTGGATTAGTTTTAGTCTGAAGTCTATTTTGTTATATAGACCAGACTAAAACTAATCCGAAGAGACAAAAAAATAATGCAAAGAATACTAGGCACATTGACAAATAGTCATATATAAATATAAATATATATATATATATATATAATATTATACATAATTATATATAATATATTTGTCATTAAATAATAAATTATGAATTATATTTATATATTGATTTATATTCATTGAAATTATTTATTTTATTTTTACATGTTTTATATGTATATTTATGAAGTATTTATGTATTTATTAAAAGTCATTTACAATGTTTGTTTATTAAATGGATATAAATAAAATATATTTATATGTTTTTATTATTACATATATAATTTATTTTATATGATATATTACATATATTACTATATAGAATACAGTATTGATGTATATAATTATATAGATATATTAGTCATATAAAACTATATGTCAATGTGCTTAGTATAGTTTCCAATATAATATAATATAATATATATATATATATATATATTATCACACAATACTGTGTATATAATTATGTATATATAATGTTTGTGTGTGTGTGTTATAAGACTACATATCAGTGTGCCTAGCCTTATTGTAACTTGATTTGCAGTGTTTGATTGATATCCCTGGAGGCCTTCTCTTTTTTCAAAGGAAATGGAAGAGGAGTGGAACTAGTTCTCCCACCTGCAGCTTCTTTTTTCTACACTTCTCCCATTCCTTTGCCCCTACTTCTCCTCTTTCACAGTGCCTAACAAGTTACAATAAGACTAAGCACATACCCTCATATCAAGGCTCAAATATTTTCATAGCAGCTTTATTCATAATTCTCCGAAACTGTAAACAACCTAAGTGTTCCTCAACCAAATAATGGATTTTTAAAAATATGATATGTTTACAAATTAGAGTATGACTCAGATGTTTTTTAAAAAGTGACATCATGAAATTTTTAGGCAAATGAATGAAACTTGAAAAAGTATTTCTGAGTGAAGTAACACAGACCCAAAAAGATAAGCATGGTATATACTCACTTATAAGTGTATGTTAGCTCTTAACAGAGGGCTCAGGGAAGAACTATGGATCTCACTGGGAAGGGGAAATAGAATAGATTTCTCAGGTGTACGTGGTGTTTATTGTTATTGTATACATTTTTTTTAGGCTGTTTCTATTGCAGAAAAGGTTTTCTTTCCCTCTCACCTATGGTAGATGGAGTTGTTGGATAAAGTAGTGTAGGCTGGCAATCACTATTTTTTAGAAGTTGGAGTATATTGCTCCGAGTTCTTCCAGCTTTCAGAGTTTCCATTGCGACATCACCTGTTATTCTGATGGAATTCTCTTTATATATGGCTTGTATTCTTCTGTTACAGATTTCAACATGCTTTCTTTGTTCTGTATATTTAGTATATTTTAATTATTTTATTACATGGTGAATTTCTTTACTGGTCTTATCTAGTTGGTGTTCTGTGTACTTATTGAATTTTTACAGGTATGTCATTTGTTAACGTGGGAAAGTTTTATTCTATGATATTATCAATGATCTTATCTATGACATAGAAGTGGAATTTATCTCCCTCAACTGTGACTTTACTTCAATGGAGTCTCATACTTCTTGCATGTTCCTTTCTTGTGCTTTGATTTTTTTTTCATATTCTTTCCTTGTTTTGTCTATTGACAAACCCTCTGTTTTGTCCTTGAGTCCTCATAGTCTATTACCTTCTTGATTTATTCTACTTGTAAATCATGTAAGGCTTTCTCCTCTAATTGGAACTTCGCATATTTTCTTGATTCCATCTTCATTTTAGTTTCTGTTCTCCTCAGAGTGTCTACCTTTTGCTTGAATTCAGTTTTTAATCCTAAATTACTGTTGTCATTTCATTTAGTTGTGTATTTGTGTTGTATTAGGTATCACTCAGGTGTTTGTTCTTTATTCTCTTGGAGTTCACTGAATTGATTGTTGTTTCTTCATTATCTTCCTTGAATTGATAAAATTTATGGATTGCTCTTTGAAATTCTTTCATGGGCTAATCAAGGTAGGATTATTAGAAGACCAGTGGATTTAAAAGTAGGTATGCTGTCTTGGCCATTTATGTCTTACTTTTTGTGACTTGGTGTGTGCATGTGAACTTCTTTATTTTGTTATGTGTCTGATGTGTGCATCTTCCCTACCTTAGGTTGAGCTTGGGTGGGAGCTGTGTGACCAGAAATTGGCCAGGTAATGTGATGGATGGGCTCTTTAACTGGACAAGGCAAAGATGCCTCTGAAACTATGGGTCTAGATTTAGGCATGTTGATAAAGAGGTGGCAGCAGGCAGAGGGTAGGATAGGAGATAAAGTGAATGTATCATCAGTCAAAGGTGGAGCCATAGAGGAAGGGCTATGCATGTGAAGATGGCAACAGATTGGGTGAAAGCTGGGAAAAGGAAGAAGCAACTTATTCAGTGAACCTAGTTCTAGACTGGGGTGGAGATAACTGTGAGTGGAGACTGTGAAACCAGAGAAATGGCAAAGGGAATGGAGCAACTTGCCCATCAAGGCTGCCTCATGGTTCACAGGGCCATGCTTCTGGAGCTAAGCTTGTGGGGATGCATGGTGGAAGTCAGGGTGAAGATGGCAAAGGAGAGAAACAACTTACCCTGAGCATCTTACAGTATCTATGAATGTGATTTTCCATTTATTATGTCTTTTAAAGTATCTGTTGTTCATACTAAGGAATGCTTCTCTCTCTCTCTCTCTCTCTCTCTCTCTCTCTCTCTCTCTCTCTCTCTCTCTGTGTGTGTGTGTGTGTGTGTGTGTGTGTTAACAAGATGTCTTTTTAATTTCTCTTCATTTATTGTATTTCCACTTTTTCTCAATTTTTTTAAACCTTAACACTTGCAAAACTTTACCTTTCTTATCCTTTTCAGCAAGGATTACTGTCTCTCTTCTGTTTACACTGTACTACATTGGCTAGTACTCTAGTACCCATTTCAGCTAAAATAGTAAGTAATCATTCTCCTCTTCTTTCTTGCATTATTTTTCTACTTAGAGACAGATCAAGTAGAATATTTGTTGTATCAAAATAAGGAAATTTTCATTTATGGTAGAAACAATGATTTGTCTAATCAAAAGTCACTTCTTTTCAATATTATCTAAAGTGTATATACATTCAACTAAAGCATGTAACTGTCCCACAGTCACACTAAATCATCTAATAGTACTTTGAGTACTGAAACATGGACAAATTCCTGCTGAATATTGTTGAAAGACTTTCTTGGACCCATCAATGGTATAAATAAGACATGGAGGCTGCTAAATTTTAAATAAATTTTAATTTTTTAATTTTTTTTTTAATTTAAAGCTTAGGCCTTTTGCTGGGGCAGTCTCCCAGCCACTGTTTAAACTTAACCCATTACTCTATCCTACTTGTCACTTGGTTAACTCTATACCTTTTTCTGTGCCCGTTTGTCTGTTTCTTTCTGAGTCTGCTCTTTATTCCCTCCTCTGTGTCATTTTCTCTGTCCACAAGCTCTTGGTGTGAGGGATGGAGAGTGTTAGGAATAATGTTTTTGTACACTTTGCAAAATTCACCCTTGTGTTATTCAAATGCTGATTTCTCTGCCCTCATATCTTGCTTCAATCCAGATGGACACTAAATTGAAATGCTATACCAAGAATCTCTGTTTCAAGTTTGTGTAAATAGTTCTTATCAATTATTCCCTGTCTTGTCAATAAATGCTGATCACCCAGTGGCTTGGGCAGAATAGTCAATAGACTTGAACATCTGCCAACCAGAGGAAGGATGGGGGAGGGAGACAGAAAGATTCAGATCAGCAGAAGGATGGGGAAATTAGAGCCATAAAGAAAGGCTCTAAAGGGTAGGTATCATGGGATGGGGCTGGGAGGTGCCCGGCATAGCATATAAAGTAAAGGTAGATCATCTGAATGTTCAGCTATTGAGATGCAGTTTTAAATAAATATTGGGAATTAGCATAAGGTAAATAAAGACAACCACCTGTTTAATTCACTGTAATATTTATAGTAAAGATAATCCATTTACAGGGGGCCTACTTCCTGCCCAGCTATTGACCATCAGATATTTATTACAACTAATCAGTAGCAAGACAACTTTTGATTTATTTCTAAATTAACCTTTAGGCAGGTGAAGAAGGACAAATATTTATAAAAATAGAAATCCCAGAATGGGCCATAGAAATGGCAATACCAAAATCCTACCAGGACTGAGTTCTTTGCCAGTATAGCATTAACAATAGAAAATACAGGGACACACCTTCTCACAATGTAAAAGAAGATTATCCCAAAGACATTTTTTTGGAATACATTGCTTTCCCTGATATTGGTACCACCTAGGCAAATAATAAATGTCAGCCCTTGCTTGTGAAGAGAATGTATGGTATACATTATGTCAAAATAAACCTATAGACAACATTTTTATAATGTGAGCAATTATATTAATAAGTTCAGTTGCATGATACCTATTTATCCCTGGACTATATTATTGTTCTTAGACACATAATTGTCTTTGATTTGTACTCTCTACTGAATAAGATCTCTTTCTGGTTGAGGGGCAATAGGTGAGTTATATACCATGATTAATTCATTTCTTTGCTTAGCTTCTGATATAACACTGGTTATTCATCACTCACTTCTACTGCCACCCTTGAGAAAGATGTTTGCCCTGACATTATCATCTTAATTCTTAGTATGGTATATCAGTTAAGTTGTATAAATACTGGGTAAAATTCCCATGGTTCCTACTCCCCCCATTGCTTCCTCTCTTTTGTGTGTTTTCTGTGACAGCAAAGTAAGGAAATACTATTTGACCTTTGTTCAAAGACAATATCAGTCAACCTGGAGCTTTCAATTGCACTGTAGGAATGGCCCTGAAGCATTGTGGTAAGATTAATCTTTCCAGTGGTGATACTGAGAGGAGAGATTGATAGTGACATATATCTGGAATGACTCATGACATTGAGTGGACAGCAGTTTGGTTGGATAATAAGAACGTTGGACCAGAAAGTGATTAGATCTAGGGGAAAAAGCTATGTGGGAAAATTTCTCCAAATAAACACAGTTGTATGTATGTACTGTCCCATATAAAGTCCAGCAAAGAGCAACCTTTAAAAAGTAACATTTTAATAACCTGTACAGCATAACCTACTATTTGGGACAATAAGAGAAAGTTCATACAAGCAGAGATAGGGCTTATGTTCTATAAGCAACACAAACTTTCATTCACCAGGGCCAATTTGGCTGAGAGCAGATATCAACACAAAACTCCAGACATGGCATCATTTCCCAAGAAAACCAGCCAGCCACCTGGTGGCAGGTTGATTTCATTGGACCATTTTCATTACTGAAGGAACAGCTCTTTGTTCTTGCTGGGGAAAAAACAAACCAAACCAAACAAACAAACAACAAAATCTCTTGCTAGTATGATTTTGCCCTTTTGTATTTCCCTTATTTGATATTTCTGCTAAAACCACAATCATAGTATTCTATACAACATTATGTGTGACAAAGGAGCTCAAATATTGAGCTTATGCCCATGGAACTCACTGAACCATCCTGTTCCCCTCATACAGAAACAGCTGGTCTAGTAAAATTATGAAATGGCCTTTGGAAAGCTCTATTATGGCTCCAGCTGGTGAGAACGTGTTTAGGGCTGGAATACTATCTTTCTGTGGATAAGATAGGTTCTAAATCAATGTAAATACACAGAGATGGTTTTCCTCAACTCAAGATCTGAGAGCCATGGAACAGATACAAGAATGATATTTTAAAACTGCTACTAATGATTTTTGTTTCTTTTTCTTGACACTTTGGCATATGTTTGTTTATAGGTCTTATTTCCTAATGGAGAAATTGTGTCATAAGAAAATATATACTTTCCTGGAACTAAAGACTACCATTGGCAGTTTCAAACAACAGTGAAATCACATGAACAAGATCCTTTAGAGAGCTGCTCTTTCATCCCATATTTGTTACAAAAGTTAATGCAGAATTGCAAAAATCTATGTAAATAAAACTGTTAATAATGTACTCTTCAGAGAATTTGAGTCACTCACCATAGTAAGCAACCACGATTAACTAAGGCACCTGCTGGAAACAGCAAAAAGATCAAATAAGTTATAGATATAATCTGTGACTCCATGACCAGTTGCAGCCCAAGTTGTAGCAGACAGTAGTATTTATCTTTTCCTTATTTCAGAGAAATGGTGCAGGGTGTGTGTGTGTGTGTGTGTGTGTGTGTGTGTGTGTGTGTGTGATCTATAGTATGTATATCTGTGTGTATGTGTGCCTATCCATGTTTGTACGTGCATGTGTTCATACTGATGTTCCTTGACTTATAATGAAAATATACCACAATAAACTCACTCTAAGTAGAAAATATAAATTTAACACCTAATATAGCAAACCTAATAGCTTAGCAAAACTGTGCATTGTGGAGTATTGGTTGTTTGGAATAGAACATTTGAGGCAGAGTTGGGAGCCACAGATATCTGTCACCACTCAGCATCTCAAGAAATTAGCAAATCAGTAGTCTGGGAAAAGATTAGAATTCAAAACACTGCAACTTCCACTGGATACCTGCCACACTGGCACTGTCATGAAGCTTGAAAAGCATAAAAACAATGGTAATCAGGTACATCTTCACATAGCAATTTTCTTGTCTGCAATACCTACTCTAACAAAAAAGTAATAATATTGGCTAAATGTATCTCAGGATTAATTTAATAGGATACTTATATGAGGATTTGGCTAGGTGAAAGAGAAATGAGCATCTCCCAAAGACGGGTAATATACTTTGAGTCATTGGGAGAAATCAGCATCTTTTGTCATCCAAGGGGCACTTATATCAGCTTTGAGTGAAAGACATTTTATGTACACACATTATTTAGAAGGAAACAAGGCAGGCATGAATGATTATGAACCCTGTATTGGCAAGAACTACACTGGACAGGATTGTGCTAAATTAGTTTGCCTAAGATAGAAAACTACATTTCACAGATTCCCCCTTTGCATATCATTCAGAGTGAAAGCTGACCAAACATTCTATAGAATTATGGGTGAAGTTTTTCAGATATAGGTAAAACAGGAGTCACAGAGTTGGGACACCCAAATGTGTTTCTAGTCTGCCCTCATTTTTCCTGACTCCATGTTGCTTTCTGCTGCTGACTTCACTGACCCTCTGTCTGATGCCAATGTGAGACCCAAAGAACTCACAGTCACAGTCACTGACTCCCCGTATACCTTCCCACCTCCCTTACTTGAAAGCAATAAATTTTCTGAAAGTTTCCACTTGTCCATCTATACAGTACTTTAGCCAGATTGGTAAGTGATTCTCATATGTGCTTGTCTTCTCCAACTGTTTGTTTATTTCCAGATGTCAGGGGCAGCCCTGCTTATACACTGAAGGCCTAAAATCAGTCATAGGCCTAAAATCAGCAATAGGCCTGACATACATACATGCTAACACAAAGTCTTGGGTCTCTGTGGAAAAACACTGAAACAGATGGTTATAAGCTATTGTAAACAGGCAGCTTTTGTGGAAATTTACCAGCCTGAGTAGTCATAGATCTTGTAAATAGGCAGCCTTGGCAGACAGTACCAGCTTATATAAGGACAAGTGAATCATAGGCAGAGTCATAGTGACCTGTCCCCTGAACCTTCACCCAGCTGATAACCTGTTCTGAAAGATATCTGTACTCCCCCTGAACACCTATGCTCCGGTTATAAACATTTGTGTTTATAACCTCTGTGTGAATAAGTAGATTATGATTTGATTTAAATAATTAAATTTTTAAAAAGATGTTTATTTCCAAAATACTCCTTTGTGTTGGGAGAATATTCTGTAAAATCCTTATTTCCACAGGCAGTTACATGGGCTGTCTTCCTAACTGAATCTTGACTAATTAAAGATAGTATGAACACAGAGCTCTGGTTGTGCTGGTCACTTCCTTCAAGCCCTTAAAAGAATCCCAAGTACACACACAATAGTAGGATGTGAAAGTGTGGCTCACCATGACATGAAAACCAAACAGGAAGCCTGGAACTAAGCCTAGATAGTCACAGGTAATAAGCGTCCTTTGGTTCTACATCCACTAAGTGGATTAAGCACAATTACAGTGCTCTGTGTTGGGCAACTGCCACCAGGGGGCAAAGATAATATCTTAATACAAAGCAGTAACAGTGAGAGTTGTTTACTTAATACCAGGATATAAGCATTACTGTATTGTGCAATTTATTCAGGCTACCTCTTATCTCCATGAATCTTGCAGGTTAGATATTATTATCTTTATTTTACTGAGAAGAAACAGATGCCCAGAGTGCATCTTGCCATTCACAAGACCTGTCTCAACAGTAAAACAAGAAATCCTTCTAGGAAGATATATGACTAGCCATGTTTCTTTCCAGGGCTCTCACAAGTCCTGCCTGAGTCCTCTTCCTTGAACATGAGTTTCTCACAATAATCTACCTTTTAAACCACACTGGTTCTGTCTCCTCTCTTTTCATATCATTCTGAGAGGTTTTCACATAGAAAAATTTCTCATGAACAGTGTTTAATTGACAAATAATGTCTGTAGACTTTCTTTTGGGGGTCTTAGGACTAAAACTTGTTCATTCGTTTATATAAAAAATCCTTTTCATGTTTCTGAATAGCTGGTAAATGATTCCGCCCCAGTACTGAAGTGGTAATGAAAAACCCCATCAAGCAGGCCTCTGGTATTTTCAATAATTTCAATGGAAATATTATGGCACAGTCAGAGATCACCAGCTGTGAAAATGCCACTCTTTTTGTTCTTCTGCATTTTCACTCCATAGAGTTGTCAACCTCTATGTCTCATACAACATGTGAAGAAGACAGTTCAGTCTTTGTCATCCTAACTGCTAACTAGAGAGGTTAGGTGCCAAGGCCTCAAGTAGCTTATAGGCATAAATATCATAATTATAAAGAACTCACTGATGTACTGACATGGCCAAATGGTGCCAATCTTAGCTGTTCGGTTTGTTCTTTGTACACATGGAAAAGCAGTCTATGAAAACTTGAGGCTGGATCTAGTCTCTTAAACATATTTCTGCTGTGCACCTAGCTCAATGCATGACACAAAGTACATGCTTAATAAATGCGATGACTCAATTTCTAATCTAATACTTTTATTAATTTAGTAAATAATGAGGTACTATTTGCCACATATTATGTATCAGACACCACACAAAGCTGCAAAGGAACAAATAGGTATAATTCTTTCTCATACCTAACAGTCTGAAATTACTAAAGTAAGAAACCCTTCCTGGTAACACATATTATTATTACCCTTGGGACTGGCTATACAGATCTGAGCTTCAATTTCCTTGATGTCTAGCTAGTAGTAGGAAATTTTTGCTATTATATAAAGTTATTTAGGTCCTAAGAGTATTATGAATTGTATGGAATATATAATGCATCATGAAAATTAACTTAATATTGAGATTATTAAAATAATATATGATCATGTTTTGATTTTTTGCTTTGGTTTGGTTTGGTTTTGGTTTGGTTTGGTTTGGTTTGGTTTGGTTTGGTTTGGTTTGGTTTGGTTTTAAGATAGTGTTTCTCTGTATAGTCATGGCTGTTCTAGAGCTAACTTTGTAGACCAGACTGGCCTTTAACTTAGATATTCATCTGCCTCTGCAGCCTCCTGAGTGCTGGGATTAAAGGTGTGTGCCACTACCACACAGTCAACATGTCGACATTATTATGCTAACTCTATGAAGAATCCAACAATGCTAGGATTGCTGTACCTTTAGTCAAGACTTTTGCCATTTACTATAGCTCTATTTACATCATACTCTGCATTTGACTCCCTACACAGGATCTAGTGTATCTCCAAACTAGACTGTAATAGATAGATTCATAAAATAAAAACAACTCAAGAATCACCAAGAGTTCTGATATGGATACTTCTCAGGAGACATAGAATCTCCTGAAACTCTACTCAAAACTGTGTATTAATAGGCCACTTTGTAGACTCGTTTGGTTGAAATATTCATTATCCAAAATCAGTCTCCTCTCAATATATGTTAGCTGCATAGCAATCAGTTGCCAGGCTTTGTACAGAAATTTAGGCTCTGAGCATGAAGGGTTTCTCCACTTTGTTTTGTACAAAAAAAAAAAAAAAGTGAGCATTGTGTCCGTCTAAATTTTACAGGACTTTTCCTCAACCCTGCTCCACTAAAACTTATGCAAATCATTAAACAATTTGCATTCTAAATCAGCACTAGATACTCTCCAGTTATGCATTATGATATTTTTAAGTAAAATATACTGTGGAAACTTATTAGCTTAATGGAAAAGACACACATAAATATAATTTTTAAATTTTCTAGTAATTCTTGCTGCTCAGATAAAGATATCTCTCACTCCTACCACATCTGGGTCTTCATTATTCCTCACAATACAGTGAAGCCATTGTCCATTTAAAAATTACAGCACATGAGGAAAAAGTTGTACAGTTGTTTTGTGAACTGTTTTTTTCCTGGAGCTTCCCAGTGTCTGAATTGAACAACTGGATAGATGGTTTTAAATGCTCCAAGTGGAGAAAGAAATGTATGCCGTAAGACTCCAAAACACTTCTAAGCTTTAAGGCAGTTATTGACCTTCAGAAATTTTGTATCTCCTAAGTACATTAAATATACTTTATATAGAATCAGTAGATATTTGTCTGAGCAGATAGTTTACTTTTTGAGTAATTCCTTTTTACCTTTG
The DNA here is from genome assembly GCA_021653895.1 of Mastomys natalensis. NCBI lineage: Eukaryota > Metazoa > Chordata > Mammalia > Rodentia > Muridae > Mastomys > Mastomys natalensis. Next base: position 369,367 of record JAJTUV010000488.1, on the reverse strand, counting down.
AGAATGGGTGACATGCTATTTTCTCAAACAAATGATAAAGAACTATATCCACAGATAGAAGCAAAAGCTACTCAAAAATTAAAAATATCCTCAGTAGAAATATATTTCACAATATGAAAATGAATACAGCATGATCCAAAATGGTTATTTCATAAACTTGTTAGTCTATAATAGAAAACCACGTGTTTTCTCAGAATAACTGAATTGCAGTTTGTGATAGTGGCCAGAAGAGGGCAGGATCTTGTTTCTTATGACCCAATAATTCTTCATGCATTTGCAATGTTAACTTTAAAGAGAAAAGTTCAAAAACATTTCCTTTTTACAACTAGTAGCTTAAAAGTACAAAAATCAGACAATCCAAAAATAATATATTCAAATTTATTGTTTACTTACTACTGGTCATTTATCTGCAAATAAAATATTTTTAAATACTTGAAACAACTTCTGGCTCACCTGTGGTAGAGGAGAAGTGGGAAGGGAAAATAAGGAAGAGATAGAAAGGGAGTTGTTTTAGAATAATAGCTATAATCCCCCACTCCTGGTTCTTACTCTACCATATGAATTGCTTTTTACAAATGTTCACAACTATAAGCCCTACAATAAAATAAAAGTATGTATGGCTTTATAATAAAAATGATAATTTAAGGAAAAAATTCATTAGTTTAAAATATTAGTATTTCCTGAAATAAGTTTATTCAAGGCACATATAATGATTAAATGTTGCTTTGATTTAATAAATGCTAAAGAAAAGTCTTCAAATCTAAAGTATATTACACTGCTTAGAAAAATAGCATTTAAGACTGAGAGGCCATGCTTATGCTCTTTGAAGTACATTAATGTGTGTGTGTGTGTGTGTGTGTGTGTGTGTGTGTGTGTGTGTTGTTGCATAGCTCCAGAAAACTCACAAATAGTAGAGTGGCTGTGTTACAGATGCTCTTGATTGGGCCTGAAATACAGTCTACCACCAGTTACTAAGTGCTTGCTAGAAAGGTGGGACGGCTCCCTAATCATCCCTGGAAATGCATATTCCAAAGTTGGCCGAAAAGGCAATGCTGGAACCAGTCCAGGCGTTAGGTAAGGTGACACAAAACCAGACAGCGCTCTTCCTGGAGAAGAATATGCCAGGCGCAGTGGGCTGAAAGCTAGTCTAGGATTGAAACTGTAGAGAGTTGAATCTCCTCCATAAGCAGCAGACGCAGCTTCAAGAGGAGAGAGAGCTGATTTATTACTTAGAGTCCCAAAGCCAATGCCAGCAAGACTAAAATCTGAAGCTCTCTGAAAGGCTGCATTTTCCAAGTCTGCATGTGCTAGGTCCCTGCAGTCTGGCTTATGTTCTTTCCCATTTAAGATCTGTTCAATAGCTTGAACTACGTCTCCCTTGCAGAACTGTAGAATGCCTTCTAGGCGGCTACGTCTGTAACCTGGAAAAATCCTAATAAGAATTCCGAGAGGGTCTCGTGGTCTTGAGGTCACCGTGGAAAGGCTGGCTCTGGTAGCAATGTAGTCTCTGGCCCACTCGCTTTCATTCCCTGATTCCAGGTCAGAGGAAGAGAAGGACCTGGGACTGTCTTCTCCTCCGATTGATCCGTGGGGCAAGGAGACAGGATAATGGTGGATTTGTCCGAGTGTTCTGAAATAGATGACACGAAGCCCTGTTTCTCCACGGTAACATTACCCTTAGATGATCCCAGAGAATGGTGATGAGTGTTGGAGACTGGCCCTTCGTATCTACTCTGGCATGACTCACAGTTACTCTGTTTTGGTTCTGCAGAAAAGGAAATGAAAACTAATCAGACATAAAAGTTTGCCACAACATAGCTATGCCCAAAGACAATGATAGATGAAATAATTCACTAATTCACAAAATGTGTGTGTGTGATGTAATCTATATAATATAATTAGCGATTTTGATTCACCAAAAACCGTCTTCATGACAGTCACATTTTAAGATCATGCAAAGCTAGCATGTTTGGGAACAGAGGTGGGTGCTGTTTCTCATGCATTTTAGGATATAAGGTTATACGGTAAGTACCTCAATCGCTTAGAAATTAAGGATCAAAAGCAGAGAGTTTGTTGTTACCCTAAGTGTCAGTGCAACACCATCTTGGAATTAGAGATTTTTTTTTTCCGAAGTGTCCAAATTTTGCTTCGGTCTAAGTGATGTTCTTCACACACACACACAAAGATCCTATATAAAAGGAACTAAGTAAAACAGGTCGTTAATATTCTACTTAATTAAAATGATGATCTGCATGATGTTTCCCTGTCTCCTTAAGAAATAATCATAAACATGCTCCATAAAAGTTTATAATTCATTTAAAATATAAATCACATCCAATTTAACACTAGAAGGGTCAAAAGGTCACTATATCAAATACGTGACAAAAGAAAAGTGACACTTGTAAGACTGCACACTGGTGTTTTCAACGTTAAGTAATATAAAAACTTGTCAAACGGCCCTCGCCACACGGAAATCAATTTCCATTCCTCTTTTGTTCCACTTGCTTCTACAGTAATTCACTGAGTATTGCTTGTGAAACATAGAAAATATCACAATTAAATCTCTGTTATTTTGTCTAAAACTAATGTATTACTTCTCTAGGTTGGACTCCCAGGACAAATATCTCTAAAGAAACACAGGCTGCAAGCTGTGCTTGGGGCTTACGACTGTGATTCCAGTACTCAGGAGGCTGTGGCGAATACTTGATATAATTCCCTTCATCTCTGTCCTTTCTACTTCTGGGGATTGTTTTATTCATTGTTGTAGTTTGAGATACTGATAGCCTTTCTTTTTTTTTTAATATAAGCTTCTTTTACATAGGGAAATGTTATTTGCCTCTGAATCACTGTAGGTCTTTGTCTTGTGAATGAATAAGTTCAATACAATATCTTACTGTAGTTTATAGTATTGTGTAAGAGGGGGTGGTCAATTTAGAAAGACAATGAAAAAGCCTTTAAAATATGGACTCCTTTTTTTTTATAGGCCAGTCATTGTGACACAATAATCTAATACATACATTAGGCCTGCAACATATATACTTTAGTGTACAAAGTTTACATAAATCTATACCATCAGCCAAATCTCATTAGCAGTGTAGCTGAAGGAATGTTACCATTTCTCATTGGTCTCTACCTTCCACGAGAAATGCTTAAAGTCCATTGGTCTATTGAAATAAACTAGAGCATGTGTCCAAACTTGACATACGTGAATACAAATTTACAATGCAGAGATGGGCTTCTTTCGAAATTATACCCTGTTTTGCTAAGATCTGCAATATTGACTACCAAGCAAAATTTCTAGTTAATAACTTACCGCCGGTTATCACATAACTTTGTGTGATACAACCTGTTTGGGATTTTAACAAAATGATTTAAAGGAAATTCCCACTTAACAAACAGCAGCCCTATGGAGGGCTGCGAAATTCATGACAACACAACGATATTGATATTACAGGAAAAGGTTTTTAAAAATAAAATAAATAAAAAGGGAAAGTTAATTTGAGGTCATGTTAGCTATAAATCCAAACAAAAGATTCTGGCCATGAATTTGTGGCCCGAAACTACAAATACAAATACTCTGTTAAGATCTCTCCAGCTACAAACTGACACGCTTGTCAATGGTTTCACTATCAATAGGGAAGGTTCAAACTTATTTCTAAAGGGAGCTAAACGTAAGCCCCTAAAGCTTTCCACTCCTTTGGGAATTGGGCTTAAAGAATTAAAATTAGGTCGGAGTGGGGGAGAAACAGGTGAGCATTTTCAGTTTCTTCTTATGTGCTAACTGGTGACAAAACTCTGTCCCAAAATCAAAGATCGTCACAATAACCACAGTCAACCAGCTTCCTGTACAAGAATACTGTGGTTTTACAACTGGAAAGAGTGTTAGCATACCCGCTAACTGAAGTTCTGATTCCACAAAGCCAAAGCAAGCTGTGCCTAAATCCAGTCCGCCGGGAGCCAGAGGCTGTGACCACTGACACTTCACCGTTTTCACTATCTTTATCAACCTGGATGAGCTCTTCTATAGTGAAAGCCTAGTAACTATCCCCATCCTAGCCATCCACAGGGCAGATCCACCTTCCTGAACTTCAGCACTTCTTTCAAACAACTCTTTCTACCCACTATTAGGGAGCTACTGCTCCTTACTCCACATCCTTCCAGAACAGTCATTTTCTCGCAGGAAAAGCAAACCAAAGAGGACTCACCCTGCTTTCTCTCAGCATAATCTTGCTGGAAAACCTCGAAAGCTGGGACTGACCGGCTCCCAGGGTGTCTAGAGTCACCTGCTCCCAGAGTAGCGACAGCCATGGGACGGCCACTCAAGACCTGGGAACTTTCGGACCTGCCGCTGCCCCCCGACGCCTGAGCCGCAGGCCCGGACGGCCCCTGGTACAGAAGCCTGTGCAGCCCGCGGGCCTCGCTCTCTTCCTGCGCCTGCTGCCTGCGCAGCGCCACCTGCGCGGCCATGACCCGCTGCCGCTCGGCAATTAGGGTGCACTTGGCACACGCGCAGTCCCGCCAGCGGCAGAAGCGCTTGTGGCCCTTGAGCGCTGACACCACGCCATGGTTGCGACAACGCGCGCACTTTGGGGTCCGCGGGTAGCCGCAGCCCACTGCCCCCAATGCCCTATCCAGCCCAGGACCCGGAGCGCATCCTGCGCGACCCGCGCTTGAGGTCGATCGCAGAAAAAGGCCAGGCGGCCGCAGGAAAGTCGCTGACACCGGGATCCCCGACGACACCGACCGCGTGGCCGAAGCGGGCGCAGCAGCCCGCCCTGGGGCCAGATAGGGTCGGCAACTGCCGTTGCGGTCTCTGTGACCGTGAGGAAATTGTTCCATTCTGAGAAGGCGCCTCTGAGGAGTAGAAACCGTACGGGCGCTGTCCAGAGCTACCCTGTGGGGATATCGCCTAGGTCCCGCTGTCCCGCTCTGCGCACTGACTGGAGTTTGCTCTCTTGTCCCAGAGCTAGAAACCGCCGTGTCTAAGAGCTCCAGAACCTGACCGACGGCGCAGCCAGCCAGTGAGCCTCTGAGTCTAGACGCTGGGGCAGTGTCCTGAGCTCTGCCAGTCTCCTGAGCCTAGGAGGGCCAGGCTGGAGGGCCACCCCGCCCACCGGGTAGGCTGGCCAAGGAAGGAGGCCAGGGGAGGGCCTAGGGCGGAGAGTGGGGCTTTCTGGGAGGTGGCCTGTGGGATAGATTTGGAACTGTCCTGATCAGACTGAAAGGTCCATTAAGGAAAAGAAACCTTTATGTATTTTGGATATTCATCCTCTGTCAGATGTAGGGTTAGCGACTGTAGTTTCCCAATTTGTGGGCTGTCATTTCGTCCTAATGACAGTATACTTTGACTTTTCATGAAGGTTTTCGTTTTCATGAGGTCCCATTTATTAATTGTTGACATTAGTGCATAAGCCATTGGTGTTCAGGAAGTTGTCTCCTGTACCAACGAATTCAAGACTATTCCCATTTTCTGTTCTATTAGATTTAGTGTATCTGGTAATATCCAAAATATATACAGAACTCAATAAGGTAGGCACCAACAATCCAAATAACCCAATTAAAAACCGGGGTACAGAGCTAAACAGAATTCTCAACAAAGGATTCTTGAATGGCTGAGAAGCACATAAAGAAATGTTCAAAGTCCTTAGTCATCAGAGAAATGCAAATCAAAACAACTTTGATTCCACCTTATACTCATCATATTTGCGAAGATTAAAAACTCAAAGGACAGCACATGCTGGTGAGGATGTGGAGCAAGGGGAACACCCCTGCACTGTTGATGGGAGTGAAAACTTGTTCAACTACTGTGGAAATCAATTCAGCAGTTTCTCAGAAAATTGAGAATAGTTCTACCTCAAGACCCAGCTACCCCACTCCTGGACATATATCCAAAAGATGCTCTACCACCCCACAAGGACACTTGCTCTACTATGTTCATAACAGCTTTATTCCTAATAACTGGAAACAACCTAGATGTCCCTCAAATGAAGACTAGATAAAGAAAATGTGGTTCATTTACACACTGGAATACTACTCGGGCATTAAAAACAAAAACACCATGAATTTCGCAGGCAAATGGATAGAACTAGAAAATGTCATCCTGAGTGAGGTAGCTCAGACACAAAAGGACATGCATGGTATGTACTCACTTATAAGTAGATATTAGCCTTAAAGTGCAGGATTACCACACTATTATCAACAGACCCAAAGAAGCCAAATAAAAAGGAGGGCCCAAGGGAGAATGGTTGAATCTTTCTCAGAAGGGGAAACAAAATAGGTATCAGAGGTTGATGGAAGGGGGGAAACTGGTAGAAGAGGGGATAGAGAGGGGAAGGGGGAAGGGAGGGAGAGCAGGGGACAGAGAAGGGAAATGAGTAACAACATCGGGGGACTGTAATCCCTAGGACTCTAGAACATGCCAGTAACCTGGGATGGGGGAAGTCTCAGAGGGTCTCTGGGGAGCAACTCTAGCTGAGACTCCTAGCAGAGGATATGGATTCTAAGGTGACCACTTCCTATAGCCAGGCTGGACTCCGAGTGAAGGGATAAGGACAGTAACCCACCCACAAAACCTTCAACACAAAATGTGTCCAGCCTACAGGATGTGCAGGGACAAACACAGAGCAGAGACAGAGGGAAAGGCTAACCAATGACTGGCCCAAATTGAGACCCATCCCATGTGTAAGAACCAATCCCTGACACTATTAATGATATTCTGTTGTCCCTGCAGACAGGAATCTAGCATAACTGTCCTCTGTCCTCTAAGAGGCTCCACCCAGCAGCCAATGGAAGGAGATGCAGAGACTCACAGCCAAGCATTAGATGAAGCTTGGGGAGTCTTACAGAATGTTTGAAAGAAGGATTGGGGGACCCAAAGTGTTCAGGGACTCCACAGGAAGAACAACAGAATCAACTAACCTAGACCCTTGGGGGCTCCCAGACACTGAATCACCAACCAAAGAGAGAGCACAGGCTGGACCTAGGCCCCTGCACATATGTAGCAGATGAGCAGTTAGGTGTTCACATGGGTTCCCCAACAACTGGAGCCTGTGGCCTTCTTGCCTATGGATTCCACTCCCTTAAATGGATAGCCTTGTCTGGCCTCAGTGGGAGAAGATGCTTCACCTAATCCAGTAGTGACTTGATGTGCTGTGTGTGTGTGTGTTAGTGGGGGGGTTGGTACCCAGATTGGCAAGAGTGTCTTAAAAGGGTTTTTCCTCACTTATTGAATGACCTTGGGGACTTTAAAAACATACCCCAAATGGAGGGAGGACTTGCATGAGGGGGTACTGGGAAGAAGGGGGTCTATTATTGGTATATAAAGTGAATAAATAAATTTATTTATTTTTAATTAGTTAACTATTTATTTATTAAAAAAAAAAAAAAAAAAAAAAAAACTTTTTTACCCCCACAACCTAACCCCATCATTTTCTCAAGGAACGAATTACAAAACTAGTAATCCTACTATCTTCCCTTTACTTTCCTGATTTAAGCAATATTTGAAGTTTTTTCTTAAGCTCCCTGTTTCTACTAAGTTGGAAGATTTGTGGTTTTTACTTTTCTTCTTTCTCTTTCCTAGATGAAGTCTTCACAACACCAATATGACAGAGACAGGATGACAAAGACACAAGACAACTTGGAAGACTGTGGCTGCTTCTCATAGAAAAGGTATTTTCAATAGCTCCAGAGACAGCTTCCAGTGTATAGACAGGTTAATTCAGAGTCAAGGTGCTTCGCAGATGCAGATTATGCAGGGAGTATGTTTAAAACGTTTGTTGTCTAAGGTCAATATGCATGTCTACTCTGGAATTATTTATGGATAGCACTCGTGTTAAAGCTCTCTCAAAAATACTTCACATTTCTCTTGTGAAATACTAAGAAGGCCATGAAGATCAATCTTTATGTTATCAAAATGCATTCTTGAACTATACATCTAAAGGCTTTAATTGTTAAGAGATCGTATTGCTCCTAAACCAAAGGAACATTTGAAGCAGAAAATTCATGAATATCTTCAATAAATGAAAAAAAGAGTCAGCACTCTGTAAAGTCCTTACTAAATATCCAACTGCTGATGCCAACCAGGCACCAGATCTCTGGTCCTAACAATGGCAAATAACTATGTTATTTTAATTATTTGTAATATTTCCAGGTTGGGCAATCTAGATGACTCTTGCTTGCCCACTCCAAGTCTTTACCAGCACCATGCATCACCTTCTGACATACACACATCCTCTCACAGAGACATACTACCCTTCTTAAGCCTCTAAATGACCTTGAGAACTCTGAAAACATACAGTTATCCCAATCCAGGTATTCTGACTCTTTTGTAGTAAATCTTAAACTGTCACAGTGATGGAGATCTGTGACCAATGCCTAGAATACCATGCAATGAATGCCTGAGCTCTCTGGAGTTTGTGATAACCAAATGGTTTCAATTCTGCCCAAGGCCTAGTGATCCCCAGCTGTGGAAATAATAGCTAACATATGAAACATGAGTTTTTACTGTACATGAGACATAATATGAATAATAATGGAAAGTCCCCGTTTCTAGTCACTTAAAGAATTAGCTACATAAACAAAACTGCTTAGATTGGCGAAAGTGTCTTGAAGGGTTTTCCTCACTAGCTGAATTTCCCTCACAATGTGACCCCCGAAAAACTCGACATTTAAAGCAGCTACTAAAATTCAGCAATATTCTTTTTGTATTAGATCCTAATTTTCCCTTACAATATGACAAATGATAGTGGTTTCCTTTCAAGAAAATAAAACTAGTTTTTAACTAAATTTATGTGTGCAATTTGAAAACTGAAAACCTGAAGTGATGCAGGTAAACACATGGTATAGAAAACACACATGGTATATACTTCTCTGGATGACCTTAAACTCAGCCAACAGACACGCTAGGCCTGCTGGACACAGCAAGGCCAACTCTGAATGAATAAAAGCCTTTGCCTTAAAATCAAAAGCAGAACAACATGGAAACCCACTCTCACCACTTAGATTCAGTTATACTGGAAATAATGACTGATATAACTAGGCAAGGAAAATCAGACTGAACTCATTTAGATCAAGACGAATGTCATAAAATTCACTCTATTTACAGGTTACACACACACACACACACACACACACACATACACACACACACACACACATATATATGCGCAAAAGTTTCTGAAAAAAAAAACTTTTAAAACTAAGAAGCAGCTTCTGAAAGTTTGCCAGGTATAAGATGATATTCAAAACCATTGCATTATTATATATTGAAATAAAGTCAAATATCCAGTCAATTAAATGAGGAAATAAACCTATTCATGGTAGCAGGCAAATCTAAAACATTTGAGCTATTTATAATAACATGTATGAAAAATTGAAAACTAACAAAGTTTTGCTAATATAAACTAAAGAGCCTGTGTTCTTGAAAAGTGTTCATGAAACATGTTTCTTGAAAACAGCCAAGGTATTATCCGTCTAAATTAATCTGTAAATTATTCAGTCTTCAAGATAAAATTCCAGTGATTTTTTTTCATAGAAACTGTCAGGCCCCTTTTTAAAACAACATGAACGTTCAGAGGAAAAACTTTATCAGGGCCTAAAATATCTTTAGAAAAGAATAAACTTGCAGAACAAACATTAACTCGTTCCAAGAATTATTGCAAAGTCACGGCAATCAAAGAGTAATACTGGTGTAAAGAGAAAAAAAAAACCAATAAGACAGAATGGAGTTTAGAAAATACCAACATATAAAGATGCAAGTAGTGTTTGCAAATATGCTGAGACACCAGGCAAAGGGGGATACCCAGGGCTTCCCAGTTCTCACAGGAGAAAGAGAGGAGGAAGTGAGAGGAGAATCTGTATAAGAGAGAACAGGAAGGAGATGGGATGCCAATATTGAAATGTAAAGTGAATAATTAATAAATAAATAAATAACAAGGAGAAAAAAAAGAAAAGCGCTGTTCTTCCAGCAGACTTTGCCAGAACAACTGGGCATCTGCATGAAAAACATTCACTTTCACTTATATCTAAAATCACAGATAAAAGGAACTGAAAGTTCGTTCTGTGGCATAATGGTCCTAAAACTAAGTATTGTGTAGGACAGTATGAAGACCAATAGAAATATATAAGATACAATTAGAAAGATGTGAGACCTCACCACCCCTCATTTCCGGGATGAGAAAGAACACAGAAAAATAGAAACAAGAGATTGAAAAAGACCAGAAGAAAAAGAGAGATAACCAGGATGGTATCATTTTAATTGTTGCAATTGGTTTTTGCTCGTATGTCTGTATGCCCAAACTTACCTAATCATGTACACTAAATATCACAAGTTTATTACTCAATCACTTGTGCTCAGCCAGAGCAAAATGAGCAAAAGTAGCTAACTTCAAACCCAAAGCTGGGGTAAGGATTTCCATGTTACTCATATATACTGAGGAGCCTGAATCTTTCTCTGCTCCTCTCCTCTCTGTCTTGCCCTCCCTTACTTTGCCTTTCCTGGGGCCCCACCTCTCTCATTCTTACTTCAATATACTATGTGTCCCTTTCTTCATTATGTATTTTTTCCTTTTGGTCCATTGACAGTAACTGAGTACTGTCCCTTTTTTCGTAAGTCACACTAAGAAGTTAACGCTACATTTTAACAATGCTAACTTTTTTCACTTGGCAAAGGCAGTTGGTATAATCGATTTTCTATACACAAAGTTAATTTCAAAGTGTTTTAAATAATGATCTGATAATGAAACGGGTGTGGTATTCAGAAGCAGAATCATGTTAATAAATACTTATTTTCCAATCCAGAGGGCATGCACGTCTTCATTTTTTAAAAGATCCGTTTTATGCATTCTATCAAAGTCCTGGAATCTGAAAGCCAACTGTATTATCCTTATGCCCACTACAACACTGAATTAAAGGAGGCATTGTTATCATAGTTAGTACGTAAGTCTGTACTTGGCAATAACTGTATAGTCTGTTGCACCACGTATCAACTGGTGTACAGGAGATACGAGAACATTCAATGATTTCTCAAAATGGTTCATTCTCATTTGTCAGTAGTCCTGTGTTTATTTTCATTCAGTTCTTGACCTATAGTCTCAAAAATTACTGTCTGTAGTCCTTTCCAGTGTCTCTCATTACATGTACCTGGACTTCAGCTAGCGGTTCAACCCAGTCTCACAGGAACTCTTATGCTCTCTTCACTCACGGGCTTCTCTCCTTCGGACAAAGTCCAAAAAGAAAAAATCTCCTAGGTCCTATTTTGAGCTTACACAATTCAGGTTTTTCATTGGGATTTCTGTCCTAATTTCTTCTAGTATTCAATTATGGTCTACAACCAAATTTTCAAATAGTCTTCTCACTTTTTAAATCTTTTTTAATTTACTTCACTTTTTCCCCCTTTTGGTCATCATTCCTAAAGTTTTCACCCCTTCTGCCCTCCCTTTGCCTAGAGGTGGTCCCCCACTTCCACCCCCCACATCCACATCCACTCCCGAATCATCAGGTCTCTACAGGATTAGGCTCAGTGCACATCGGCTCCCCTGAGGCCAACAAGGCAACCCTCTGCTACTATGTAGCTGTGCTAGGTGCTTCAGACCAGCCCATGAATGGTCTTTGGTTGGTGGCTTAGTCTCTGGGAGTTCCCTGGGGTCTGGTCTTCATTTGATTGTTGTTATACTTCTAGACATTTTTTTTCCCAATAGTGCTTTAGTTTAGGTAAGACTTTAAGGCAACATATGGATAATCTTGAAAAGGAGAAAATGAACCTATCAGAGTCTCCTTGTGACATCCAATTGAATTTACAAAGTAGAAATCTAAGAAAATGAGCACAGACTGCAAATGACAGAAGCCCAGGAAACAGAAGGGAAGATGCACTGTTCTCAGATACATTGTTGATAAGGGACAACTGAACCGGATGAGACTGGAGGAAGATATTATAAGAGGACCAGGCCCTTGAGCTCGAAAGTTCTGCATGGCCTAGTTTTACATCCATTAAGATGTACAATTCCTTCATTTGGTTTGGAATATGAAAGGACACATTGGTCCATTTAGTCCAAGGCTTTCCAAGACAAACTGTGTGGTGGTGCCATGCCTTGTCATATGACCTGAAGCAGATTTTGAATAGCACTTGTCTTTCCTTGTGTTTGCCCAGGGTATTAAAGAACATTGTCATTATTGAGAGGCTACATTGTATAGGATGACAGAAATGCTCACCTGATTTTACACATTTTATGTTACATATTTAATTATTCTATGTTGCATTATTAATATTATTTCATTCTTCTCTCCTTTAAAGGACATAAATATGTGTTCCTCAAAAAAGGCTTTAGAGATCAAATTATTCATTTAGAATAAGGCTTCATAGGTATAAGCACTGACTAAATATTGCAAATCCTTTTAAAACTTTTGATTTATGTCAGAAATTACTTTCCTAAAATGTGCACGAATTTGAATTCCACCATGTAGTTCATTTGGTCATCGCCCATATGTGTATTCTTGCTTTAAAATAAAAACAAATAAATAAACAAACCCAAGAAATTGATGCTTCACTTTCCCGAATTAAGAGTAATAAACCTGAATTACACAAGGAAAGTAACCCAACAAAATTTTACTTCATAAAAGGTGGAGTGTAAAGTTGGGATAGAAGCAAAATGTAGCAAAATCTCCAATCATAATAACATACCCTGATGGTTCTCTGGAGAATCTACACAGCGTGGGACAAACATGATGATTTAACCAATCTGCTACAAAAGAATCTGTTGACTTGAAGACTATTGCATACACAATGCTCAAGATTATTTATCGAGGCCACTTATATTACTATTTTACAAAGAGAAAATAAATTTTCTCAGAGAATTACCCCCTAGGATAATCTAATATTCAGACTCCTTACAACATCCAAACTTCTCTGCACAAATCAGCAGCGTGGTGGCAGCTGGGATGGAAAGTTAGAACACTAACCTGCTGGGTAGCCCTGCTCGTGACACAATAACTCAGACGTGGCCTTGTTGACTTGCTCATCAGAAACCAAGAGTCCTACTTAACAGCAGTGCCACTTAAACCTCAAGGTGTGGGGATGGAGAAATGTCTCCATGGTTAAGAGTCCGTACTTTCCTTGAAAACATCAGAGTTCAGGTCCTAGAACCCATTTTAGGTCACACACACCTGTAATTTCAATTCCAGAGAATCCTATGCCCTTTTCTAACCTCCCTGGGCACCTTCACTAAGACAGGAATGTACACACAAACACACACACACACAATTTAAAATAAAATAAATCTTTGTTTTAAACAAAGGAATGTAAAACCTTTGCAAATTAAAAATAAAAGTCCTAAAGTCTTTATAATTTCCATGTCTTCTTCTAGTAAACTTCAGGAATCTCTCCTGTTCTTTCTTTGCTTTTGTTTTTCTTTACCACACCCCACCATGTAAACAGCAGTAAGTCAGAACTCAAAACAAGACTTTTTCTGGTACTTACCCAACTAGAAATTTGAAACATCTTTTCCTTTTACTCTGCCGAATAAGCAAAGCCAAATTAGATACGTTTTTATTCCTGTCAAGCTGATTTCAAAGGCGAGCTTTCTCTCTGAATGGTACTGTTGTGAAGCCTTGTCAGTTGGCCTTAAAGAAACAGTTAAAAGGGTTCTTAGGGAGTTCCTATCCCCCTCACCCCGTTTTGAAAACCGAAGTGATTATCTTAAAACAGGAGAAATGCTAGTGTTTATTCTTAATATATTCTATTGACTGAACACAAAGAAGATATGTAAACCAACTCCTCAAATATAACCAAATACCTATTTATACATCAGGAGAAATTATTATAGAAAGGAGAAAACATTTTGCTCATTTTTATAATAAAGTATGATAACGATGGCTCTGAAAGTTTTACATTAGTGCTTTCTGTCTTCTGTACCCTGCCAGGCTGTGCTACATACAGTAGAGGTGTCCCAATTAAAAATCCATGTAAGAGAAACGGCTTCTATTCAGCACAAGTAGCCTAAGCAAATACTTTGGGCAAATCCGTCCCTTCTTGGCTCCATGCCATTTCCATCTCCTGGTTTTGAAATCCACTTCTTTGTAAGTATCAGGTGGTTGTGATGAGGTGTTGTCAGGTCTCTGACAGAGTTATTGTGCTGGGTAGAAGCTGGTGGGTTTTGATCAGTGTCTTCAAAGTCAAAGCTTGGAAACTAATAGCTGCACATCAAAACCCAGAGCCATAATGCAGCTAACATGGGACTCTTTCAGGTGGCCCCAGGGATCGATTTAATTCTCATGTGCAGCTTCACTGTAATTAGCCGTGTGCAATGGGGTGGGAAGATGCTCACGAAGACACATAGCTTGAGATTCATTATCAAATGTGATTCTGGAAAATAATCACCAGAGGGAGAGAGGGGAAATCTATTTTATTACTTGCCTTTTTTTTTTTTCTTGATTGACTACCATATTACTTTTACAACATCACTTATTGGTTCAGTCTCTGTACGAATATTTATGTTTGGTTTCTAAGCTCTTATGCTGCTATTTTATTATATCCTGGGTAACATACAGATACTGCCCTTTAGGACATTTTATGCTTTATTTTTATATTCTTATATACTTTATATTCTTATAAAGCTTTTCAAAAGGGCCATAAATACCTTTTGCTTTAAAGATAGAATGCATTCATGCTTTTTTCTAATTTTCTTCTTCAAGAGGTTATTGATAGCAACTAAGACTAGAGAGGCATTTCATTTACGTATCCATGAGAATCACAGAATCGCCATGCTCACACCCACTGACACAGCCTTGTAGCTGTGTATACAAACACACAGGATTCCTTAAAGAACCTGAAATCACAGGTGGAAAACACATGATAAAAAGTCAAATAAATCCACATTTAAACATTAACTATGCCATATGCTTCTTTAATATTGAGACACAGTGGGGTGCCTTAAGAAACTCATTAAGTCTGTGGAAGCAGCAGCTGGGCTCTGTCAAGATGTCTATTCACTCCACTTATGAAAGAGAAAAGAGAGTGAGCATGCCCCCATTCTTCTTGGGTTTGCAGCGATCACGACAACACAAGGTCAGTGCAATGAAAAAGGCAAGCATATCTTCTTTCTCGGTACCTGATTTGATAAATGGCATTTTAATAAATACTTGTGTTTTTCAATAAGGCGAAGATGTCTAACTTTTTGTTCCTGTTTTGAATTTTTAACATGAAAAATTAAGACTGTCCCGGAATAACTAACTCATCCAGCACAGCCACACTTTAGACAAACAGATTCTGATAAATTATGTGGGCCATAAAGGAGGCTTTCTCGTGTCTGTTTTGACTTTATGGATGTCAGAGCAAAATGAATGTCCTAATAATATCCATCAATCCTCTCCAGTTTTGTAGGGTTTGGAGAAAGGCCTTGGTTCCCAAGACAGCAGCTTTCTCATCTATAATATGTAGTTTTAGATGCTCCATTTATGTCAGTCACATCGAGAGTCTACTGAATACTCTGAGAACATGAGCAAGTCCACATATAAACAGAATTTTATGTAGCATTTCAAGCCCACTTCAAAATTGAGAGCCATGGAATAAAAGGTGTCTGAACTCCCTTTCTGATTTAAAATTCTATGATTCTTTTTTAATATCACTATAAAACTACCTAATTCATGGAGCACAAATGCTAAACTGAGAAAGCCTATGAAGTTTACAAGAGAAATTCAACATAGCACCTTGCAGTATGGAGTTTGAAGCAAGCTATGTAGTTAGTAGTTTTGTCTGTTGATAGATTACAATTGATTCGATATCTGTACTCACGTTTTAACAAAAAACAGTTGCATAAACTGTTTTAACACAAAACAGTTGTATAAACAGAATGAGAATGAGCTTAAGAAATGTATAAACCTGCCATTTGGGTTCAAGAACAATCATTCATCTTCTCGAATGCTACATAGCTTCAACATTCTCATTGGTTTGAGAAATGTCTAACAAACAAGGAGGAAAAGCAATGTATTTTCCTTACTGGATAATCAAAACACTGTTAATACTAAATTTGTTGTGGATAAATCGAATTTCAAGTAATTAATTCGAAAGCCATAAGGCTTCGCTCGGGAGAATGAGCTCCACATGTTTTACATTTGATAACTAAGACCATACAAAGGTTTAGACATGACCCCTACAGATTCATATTCCGGAAACTTGGTCACCAGTACGGCAGTGTTGCGAGATGGGGAAACCTTCCATTTATGGAACCCAGTAGAAGGTAGCAAGGTTACTTTCTTTGAGCAACAATTTTGTTAAGAATTAATGTCGTTCTCACAGGGTCTCAGTCCCCATGAGAGTGACTTGCTGTTAAAGCACACACCTGCCTGTAGATCACTATCTTCCTACCACAATCTGACCATGTTCTTCCAGCACGTGTAGTATCTGTGGTGAAACTCGAGCTCAGAGGACTAGCTGAATGAACATGGACATTTGTCCTCTGAAACTTATTTAAGTGAACCTCTTTTCTTTATAAAATATCAAGTCAGAATGGCAAAGAAGAACACAACTGACCAAAAAAATGCGGGGGAAGGATGTGGAGAAAGTGGAAATTCTCTTTCACTCTTTCACTGCTGTTAGAATTGTTAGATGGTAGAGCCACTATGGAAATCAGTGTAGAGAATTCTCAAAAAGCTAAAAGTAAATCCACTTAATGGCCTATCTATACCAAATTTTGATGTACACCTAAAGGGCACTACTCCTGAGATACTTGCTCAACCATGTTCATTGCCATTTTATTCACAATAGCTAGGAAATGGAAACAACCTGAATGTCCTTCAGCTGATGAATGGATAACAAAAATATAGCTCATATACATAATGGACTACTGTTCAGTATCCCTTGGTTTACTGGAATTCCTTGGCTAGGTTTGAGGTTACGGGAGATGCCCACTGGTGTTGTTCTTGTTCAGGTCTTGTTTTGGCAGTCGTATTGTTGAGGTATCATAGGTGAAAGTTCCCTGTCATTTCTAGAAGACAAAATTCTCACAGCCGATTTCCTCTGGCTCTTTGCTCACTCTTTCCCCACGTTTCCTGAACCGTCATCAGTGCAGGGGTTATGTTATAGATGTATCCACTGGGGATGGGCAACCCACAGATAGTCTCTGCATTTTGACCAGTTGTGGTTTTCTGTAAGAATCTCTGCTACAGAGATATGCTGCTTTGGTGAGGATTAGGAGCTACACTTATCTGTGGGTATAAGGATACCCATTTATAATAAACTTAGAAATTATGCTTGTTTAGTAAAATGGCAGCAGTTTTCTCCTCTAAGACCTATGACCTCATTAGCCTGAGGTAGTTGGCTCAGTTTCCAGTATCAGGTATGATTTCCCTGCTGATTACAAGGCCTTTTGTCCAACTATACAAATGTTAATTATTGCCAATACATAAGTAACAGCATTGCACTTTTAGGGATACCTTACTATGCTGGTCATTGTGGTTCGTAGGCTTCCTCGCTGGGTAGGACTATAGATCGTTTCCCTTCCTTTGCATCTTTCATAGTAATTTCTGGTATTATAAAAGCTAGACCAACAACTCAACCAGAATTTCTTGTACCTGGTTCTTGTACCCTTTTCTGTTTGTCACAATTCCCCTTTAACATCACTTGTATCCTGCTATTCCCGCCTCTCTGTTACACACACACACACCACACACACACACACACACACATACACGGGGTACATTTTTTACTTTCCTGGTTTTTGACAACTTCTTTCTCAAAATATTTCCATGGAGCTGGAGTTCTGACTCAGCAGTTGGGGCTAGGAACATGACTTTGCAGTTAAGAGCACTTGTTGCTCTTCAAGTGAACTCCAGTTCCGTTCCCAGAACTCACACAGCAGCTAATGACTGCTCACAAATCCAGTTCCAGGGATGTGGCCATCAGGAGTACTCCATGGGTGTGATGCCTAAACATACATGCAGGCTAACTATTTATGTTATAAAATTAAAATAAATAAAATCTCAAAAAAGTACATTTAAATCAACCACAACCAGAAAATTTCTTACACTCTAGACTGAAATAATCCAATTCAACTCAAATTCAATTTAAAAAATTAATGAATTTGGTAATTAATATTATAGGTACATTAAAAATGAATAAACTTTACTTTGTTTACAAATATCTTTATATATTATTTAGTAAATATTCATTGTCTGTTACCCATCAAAACCCTTTGTAGGCAATAATGAAGTGTACTATCTTATCCTCAATTCATTCCTATGAAATAATTATCACACAACTATTTGAATCTTTAAACAAAACAATACATGAAATTTATTTGTAATTCTAGATTTTTTTCATAGAAAACCTCATGTTCTTTCTACAGTCCTTGAATATTCAAGATTGTTATGGGAGTAGAAAGGCTTAAGGTGACCACATATCGGCAAATACGAAATCAAACATGCTAGGAAGGTATATTTATTTCTGTTGTAGTACCTAGAAAAAAATCCTAAAAATAAAAAGGTGGGTCTACTTGATGCTTCTCGTTCTTGGTGATAGGACCCCAAATATCAAAAGAATATTGCTTGAGCAAATTTCCTTAGTAAGGTCTTTCAGAGTTGACAGAAAAGCCAACAAGCTGTTGTGTTTTGACAAAAGAATAATGATTTTTACCTCAATCGTTTTCTTTGAAAAACTAAAATTCAGCCCTTATACAATTCTACAGCAGCAGTACTTTTAAGCACAAAACCAAAACTAATAGTAGCAATCATTTTAACTGTTACCATTCTGTAGATCTCGTGGTTGCATCATAAGCTCTAAGTTTATATTCCATTAGTTTCAAAATGACTTACATTTTTAACAAATTCAAGTGAGCTATGGCTGCCAACACATCAACCTACATTTATGTGTGTGTTTCATAGTGTCAGATGTGGCCAGCAAAGTGTTCCTACATAAGGTAGCATATTTTGTTACTTTATTTTAAATGAAAGCCGATGCCTCATTTGAAATGCTGAAGATCACATCATCTGGACTGCTTTCCTTTCAGAGTTCTTAACCTCATCAGAATCCCAGCTCACAAATCTCTGAGAATCCACAATATGTTGACAGAACAGAGCAGTAACAATTAAACACAAAACAACAGTTTATCCTTCACTGGTTAATCTCAGCAAGCAGTTAGGGTCAGTACGAGTAGAGTAATAATGTTACGTGTCCTTCGGGAGCTCGCACTGTGTTATTGATTCAGTTTTAGAGAAATAGCTCTTGTCACTTAGCTACCATTATAATTCTTCATTCCAAGTCATGTCCACATATAAACACTTTTAACAACCCCATCTTAACTCCTGTCTTTTTAGCTTCTTATGAAATTTCCTTTTCCTCTGCAAAGTCAACTAAATAGTAATTATTTTAACAAATAGAGAAAAATATTCATATGAGTTACTTGATATCATAAGTTGGAAGGACCAAGTTCAAACCAAACTCAAGTCATTCTGCCACTAATATGAACTGAATAAAAGAAAATTAACTTCCCTCAAACTTTGTCTTGGTATAAAAATGGTATAAAGTGTATATAAATGTATATAAATTGTACATAAATGTATATAAATTGTATAAAATGTATAAAAATTGTAGGAGGGTATGTGAAAAGAGAGGATATTTGGAGGGAGAAAAGAGACCAAAAAGAAGGGGACAGTGGATGGGTGGCAAGATGACTCAGTAGGTAAAGGTGCTGGCCATCAAGTCTAATGACCTGAGTTACATCCTAGTGATTCACATGAAGATAGAACTGACTCCTGCCAGTTGTCCTCTGACGTCCACACATGCACTGGAGCATTTGTGTAATGTACATACACAACACACACAAAAAACAGGTATCACCAATTTAAAACATGGAGGGTATGCATAATGGTAGTGAATGGGGCTGAATAAAAGGAAACGGTATAAAGATACATATGTGAAAATGCCATAATGAACTACTCCTTTGTATCATTTTGTCACATTTAAAAATCTATTAAAATGATATGTACATATAGGAATTAAATACAAAATATTATATGTTAAAATGTCTAGAAATCCATGGGTGTATTTAGGCATTCAGAAAAATATGACTCATGGATTACGTCAACAGTGATAATTGTACTCATACCATGTAGGTTACTCCCACAATTTTTTTTTTTAAATATGAGAGCTCTCTTGACATTTTCTTCATGTGCTCACCTCTTTCTCACCCAAACTGACCTTGACGTGTTTCTACTTCAGATTCCAGAATATTAGCATTACTAGAATACACTACCCCATCATGCTAGAAATGTTAGTCATATTCTCTAAGGGGTTCACGTTTGGTAAATCTAGAATTACCCGTCACAGAAAAAAATCATTAACTATTAATAAGTACTGGGCAATTTTAGAGACTTCCACTTTCTGATTCAACAGATAAGGTACGTGGAAGTCTTCATTTCACCTCAGCCACAAGGAAAAAGCCGGAAAACCCAAAAAAGGTTTTACACATTTGAAAAGCTACATATTAGGACAGACCACTACATCAAATAAGAAACAAGCTATGAATACAGAGAATCTACACACTAGTGGCTGCAGAGACTCCACCCTCACTTGATAAAAACCTGGTGTGGATTTCTCCAAGTGGACTAGGCCCAACACAGCAAAACTACACTGCACTCATGATTTGCAAAGCCCAATGCATACAAGTCTAAAGTGTGCACACTTGAAGTCACAGTACTTCTGCGACTGTCACTCCGGGCTCCAGACAATGTTCTCACAAGATACAGGTAGAACAACTGCATCCTCCTTTCGGCACAGGAAAGGAAATGTAACAGTATTGAAATGCAACAGAACATTCTATTCTTTGAATTTCCTCAGTTTCTGTTGTTATGTCTCCCTTTTCAGATCTGATTTTATTAATTTGGATACTGTCTCTGTGCCCTCTGGTTAATCTGGCTAAGGGTTTATCTATCTTGTTGATTTTCTCAAAGAACCAACTCCTGGTTTTGTTGATATTTTGTATAGTTCTTTCTGTTTCTACTCGGTTGATTTCAGCCCTGCTCTTCTGGTTCAAAAGGTTTATCTTGAAGACAACCCATTTTATCGGTGGCTGATCTGAGTTTTATCAATTCTTAACCAAGATAAAGAGAAACGCATAATCCCAGACTCCTTTGGCCACCCTGTGGAAGTGGATGTGAGAAACATGAGTGAAAATCACAGACCAGGGACTGAGACCCACACATCTGAGAACAACTGGCAGGACTAGAAAATTGCCTGCACATTGTATCACTTCTTCCTGCACATTTATAAAGGCAGGCCTGGATATCAAAACTCCTTTGATCCAGAACATTGCACTATAGTTGGTTTTAATTTTAACTTGTCACAAAGTAGAATCACCTGACTCAACGATCTGTCATGATTGCCTAGACTGCCATGGGAAGACCCTCCCTGACTCCGGGTAGCATCTCTGGCAGTAGTCCAGATAAAAGGGGTACTCTTGCCTTCGCTAACATCTGATTTAATGTTTCCAAGCTTTCAACATGGACCTAGGACCAGCTGCTCTCAAGGAAGCTTCTTCCTGTGCCAGATTGAGACTTCTGAAGCAGCCCATTTTTTTGTGCTGACTCACTACTACTTGTTCCCTCTCCTACACTGAGAGACAGCTATTGTGGAACTCTTCTGACTACTGAGGCGCTACCCTCAAGGACCAAGTAATTAACAGATTCTCAGTATCTTGGTGTGATTTTGCCGTTCTTACTGTTTTAAAGTTGAATATATATATATATATATGTGTGTGTGTGTGTGTGTGTGTGTGTGTGTGTATGTGATTAATTCTTTTAATTACATTAACAGTACATATACAGTATAATAATTATAACTGTATAATATTATATAACATTATATATTTTAATATATTTTATATTATATATTTATAGTTTATTATGTATTTACAATATATTTATGTTATACATTTATATTTATATTATGTATTTATACATACATATAATATACAACATCAGAATATAGGATATATAATAATATAATCATTGTAATATATAACATTAACTAATTATATTAATTAGTTAATATATGTTAATATTTTATTTTTAAATATATGTATTCTGTTCCTCTAGAGAACCTTGACCAATAGAATCATGAACTAACTTTCAATGAAAGACCATAAGATACATTTAAAGGCAGAAGACAGTTTTTGAATAGATGGATTACCAAAATCAGATGCAAATTATGAAGGATGTTAGAATAGGAGCTTGAAAATTTACTTATTTTTGTTATTTCTTTTATTTTTTGAGATTTTAATTGCAACATTATTTCCTCTTCCATTTACTCTTCTCCCATCCTCCCACATAGCTCTCCTTGCTCTTGTAAAACGAATAGCCTCCTTTTTCATTAATTGTCATTAGATACATATCTATACATGTGTGTGATATACATATATATGTATATATTTCTAAGTACAAAAATCTAACCCTATCTGTCAATATAATGTTACTCATGTGTATGTTCTCAGAGCTGACCCTTTGGTATTGGATAACTCATTGTGTGTGCTTTCCTAGGGAAGACTACTTCTCCCACTCCCAGAATTCCTTTTTGCCTGGAGTTCTTTGTCCCCCTGTCCTCTAGTGTGTTCACTGCTGTTGTCTTTGCTCAGCTCATGTTGGTGAAACTTTACATGTTGTAGCTTCAAATAGTGCTGACACAATCTCACAGCAAATCCCTTGCTCCTCTGGGTCTTAAAATCTTCCCACTTTATGGTATTTTCATCTTTGCGGTCTTGAGAATTGGCCCAGGTAGGACCTTTCACATGCTATGTGAAAACTCTGATATTGATAAATACTCCGATCTCAAGATGAAAAATTTAAAACAAACTCTATTTAATATGTAAGGGCTCTAATGGAAAAAAACAGTCACCATAAGAAAACACAAAATGTAAATAAAAGGTGAAATTTTCAAGAAAGGCTCATCACTAGAGACCACAAATAGTGAGCAGAATCAGAGCAATGCTCTGATGGAGCTGCTATTTTACTGCACAACACCAAGGAGCTCTGAACTTTATAGTTCACCAACAAAAACTTCCAAAACTGAAAAGCAAAGAGAATGGGCCAAAGCAAAACATGATGTAAAAAACAGAACCCCTCAATATGTCGGTGTGGTGAAAAACTTCAAGACATAACCTAACACCAAACATCAGGTCTAGGAAGCTCACAAAATACCAGACAGAATAAATGCTAAAAACAAAGCCCTACACCTAGGAATGCCATGTTATAACTACACAAAAAATTACATTAAAAATCTAAAATGAAGACAAAGGGAATTTTACTTACTGGAAAAAAATAAAAGTGTCAGTCAGTGTACGTCCTTCATAAGGCCCAAAGATGCTATGCAGACAACTGGAGGGAAAAAAATCAGTGGTGTCACCCAGCAGTGAGCACTGCTGCTACAAGAGTCACCTGGAAGGCAAGATATACCCATTGTTGTAATAGTGGCATGAACATTACAGGGATAATCAACTGCCTTTGGGTTATATCTGAGGCCTGTTTCACAGGAGATAGTTCATGCTCCCAATATTTTAAACCTGGTCAAAAGCCCATGGCTAAAATCGTCAAGGGTCCCAAGGCTGGAACAACTACTCTTGTCTTATTAAATGAGCATGTTGTCAAGTGACCTTCTAAGTATTTCTGTTTATGCACATCTATCAGTACTGCCCTCAATCTCCGTCAGAGGAGCTTCTCTCTGAGGTGTGCAGCAGTTAATGCAGAGACTAATAATTGGTCAAAATGCTGAGAATAAATGACTGTTGAGTACTCAGCCCTACATGGAACATCTATGTCTGTCTCCCACCTCAACCAAGTTTCAGAAAACGTTGTGAAAGATAGAGTAGAAAAAAAATGTAAAGATGGAAGACAGGGAGGAGGGTTGAGCAAACCTGTCTTCTGGAAAACACATGTCTACTGCATTCAAGAGCTTCCTGAAGGTGACCTGCCCGCTGTAGGAATTGTCACCTGCACAAGAGAGATCCAACAAGATCAGTCAACACTCCATCCAACACCATGAATAAGACTCAGTGGGTTAAAGAAAACCACAGAGGGGCAGGGATGGGGGTGGGGAGAGGTGTACGGGTTGAGGGTGCCTGTGTGGAGAGAAAGGTGGAAGTTTGGGATGCGTACGATCCACATACATTGTTCACATTACGAAATTGTCAAAAGTAAATAAAAGATATTCTATTAAAATAATTAAAGTCTACTTCTCAGTCACCCTGTAAACAAGAACAGACTAAATATTTAAAGATATGAGAGAGAAATTTTAAAATAACCATGGAATTCTGAATCTTGTGAAATTACCTTTCAAAGGCAAAAGAGAAGTGAAAACTTTTCCAGGCAACAAAAATCAAGGCAATATACTGCCAGTAAACCTCTCATAAATAAAATACTGAGTGGGGTTTTTTGCAGAGAAAGAAAAAGAGTGTAAGCCAGAAACTCAGATCTACAGACAGAGCTTTGAAGAAACTGTAAGTAAATACAAAATTATTCCTTTATTTTTCTTGTTCTCAATTTGTTCAAAATAGTCTGACAAGAGCACCATGTTTGCAGCGCAGCCTACATGCACGGAGACAAAGCACATCAGTGTTGCAAAGGACCAAAGGGGAGTATTAGGGGCAGTGGCATCATGAGCTACACGCACCACTCATGAAATAATAAGGAGCACCTATAACTGGACTTAATTCCTTATAAATGTGTAGTTTAAACTCTAGAACAACCACAAAATGGTAAATGTGAAATCAATATACTAAGAAGAAAAACATTGAAAATACTCAAAATAAATCACAAAAGGCAGAAAAACACTCAATAAAAAAAAAGGAATCAAGAATCTGTGTAATCAACCGAAAAGTACAACAAATATGATAGATACCACCCTCATCTGACAAGTAACTATGTTACATGTTCATGGAGTAAGTATAAGCAGCAACGGGTTAGTTGTTAGTGTGCAGGAGAAACAAGATCCAACTGGACTGTCTATAAGAAACAAATTTAAAAATAAAGACATAACTTAATACTAAAGGAATATTGATCTCACATCAATTAGAAGCAGATACTGGTGAGGATGTTGAGTAAGAGGAACACTCCTCAATTGTTGGTGGGACTGCAAGCTGGTAAAACCTCTTTGGAAAACAAACTGGTGGTTTCTCAGAAAATTAGAAAAAGCTCTACCTGAAGACCCAGCTATACCACTACTGGGAATATATCTAAAAGACACTCCAACATATAACAAGCACACATGCTCCACTATGTTTATAGCAGCCTTGTTTATAATAGCCAGAAGCTGGAAACAACCCAGATATCTCTCAACAGAAGAATAAATACAGAAAATGTGGTACATTTACACAATGGAGTACTATTCAGCTATTAAAAATAATGACTTCATGAAATTTTCAGGCAAATAGATGGAACTAGAAAATATCATACTGAGTGAGGTATCCAAGACACAAAAGGACACACATGGTAGGTATTTACTGATAAGTGGATATTAGCTCAAAAGCTCAGAACACCCACGATACAATTCACAGACCATATGAAGCTTAACATGAAAGAAGACCAAAGTGTGGATGTTTCAATCCTGCTTAGAAAGGGAAACAAAATAATCACAGGAGCTAGAGGGTGGGAAAGGCTGGGAGGGAGAGAGGAAGGGGAGGGAAAAGGGGACAGGATCAAGTGTGGGAAGAGACAGAGGGAAGTACAGAGGGTCAGGAAATTGAATGGAGTTGTATAGCAGGGAGGATGGGGAACTAGGGGTGGCCACTAGAAAGTTCCAGATGCCAGGAAAGCAAGAGGTTCCCAGGACCCAACAGGGTTGACATTAGCTGAAATACCCAACAAAGGGGAGATAGTTGAAGATCACCTCAAGTAGAGAGACACAGCCCCCAGTTGAGGGATGGAGTCACCCATTCACCTCAAAACTTTTAACCCAGAATTATTCCTGTCTAAAGGAAATGTAGAGAACAAGAAATGAAGCAGTGTCTGAAGGAAAGGCCATCCAGAGACCTCCCCATCTAGGGATCCATCCCATGTGCAGACACCAAACCCTGGCGATGCCAGGAAGCGCTTGCTGACAAGAGCCTGGTATAGCTGTCCCCTGAGAGGCTCTTCCAGTACCTGAGTAATACAGATGGGGATGCTCACAACCAACCATTGGACTGAGCTTAGGGACCCCAATGGAAAAGTTAGGGGAAGGACTGAAGAAGCATAGGAAGAACAACAATATCAACTAACCGGACCCCCAGAGCTCCCAGGGACTAAATCACCAACCAAAGAGTACACATGGGGGAACCCATGGCTCCAGCTACATATGTAGCACAGGATTGCCTTATCAATGGAAGGGGGGCTCTTGATCCTGTGGACACTTGATGTATCAGTGTGTGTGGGGGGGTGCTAGAGCAGTGAGGCTGGAGTGGGTGGGTGGGGGAGCACCCTCATAGAGGCAAAGGGGACGGGGGATAGGATGGATGTTCGCAGAGGGACAACACTTGAAGTGTAAATAAATGAAATAACTAATAAAAATGAAAAAAGGGGACTATTTAAAGACCTAACAAAAATCAAAAAAAGTAAAAGTATAAGTAGGTTCGCGCTGAACACTCCTACAATGCCAAAAAATCATTTTAATATTTTGAAAGATATTCATAACTTTCCACCTTGATAGAATGACAGGAACTAGATTAATACTCTTTCCTGACATGGATTCAAAGTGAGAATATATAAATCAATGGTCTTCAGGTGTTGTAAAATGGGGAAATTAGCCAGAAAGGATTCCTTAAAGCCAGGGAGACAGTTAACAGTGTCAAAACTCAAAAATCAATCAAACCAAAAGGAGTTTTTCATTACTTTTAGGGGTTTTTATTAAGGACTTAAGATATTGTTGTAGATACCATCAAAACAGATAAAGATTAGAATTGAGCAGGAAAAGTCTCCTGAAAACCTTGGCCACCAACCCAAAAGATCCTTATTACATTGAAACTGTCTCTGTTTATAATCTCCCACTACACACAACACAATTAATGGCTTAAAACAGAAATGGGAAAATGCAGTGACAATTTTGGTTTCCTTAAAAACACAGATATGTTATAAGAATGTGCTTTCATTTTAATTTCAGGTGTGGAAATGTGGAGCTGCTTCAGACTGTCCACAGCAGCTGACTATGATGTGCCTCGTGTCCTAGCAAAAGTGTGGTTTTACATCATTTCTCATTTCCCTGTCCTCCCTCCAACCCCTTTTTACATCCTACACTGCCTCTCAAATCAATGGCCTTCTGTAGATTATTACTGGTATATATAAAATATATAAAAATATATATAAACATAACCTGCTGAGTTCCTTCAACATGGCTTGGGTGTATATGATTTGAGGGTAAGTACATTGTATTGGGGGAGGGTTCACTTAGACAACTCTGACTAACAACTCAAATGACATTTTCTCATATTTGTACTGGGGATTTCATTAGATAGTCTCTGGCTCCTCTTGGAAGCATTGTCAGCCCAAGTAGCATAACTTCAATTTATATGTATTTAACCAAACATGATCCTTGAGGCTTTATCAGACACCCTTGGTGTTGCTTGTCCCTCCTCTCCTTCTGTATTGACCTCTCTCTCCCCTCCCCAATTAGGGTACCCTCTCTTTTCCTATTTCCCCCTTCATATCACAAAATAAGTTATTTATGAGCCATTTTTCTATGACAGCAGGAAACTATTAGCTCTTCTCAACGACCTTCTTTGTTTGATTTTTAAATTTTTTGCAACACTGAACACAAATCTGAATATATACTATGAGCCCAATGAATGGTTGCTGAATAAATGTATATGTAAATGAGAGAATAAATTAAGTAGATTTCATTGATGATAGAAATATTCATTAACTGTTTATATTTCATTTTTCCAAGAGTCTACAGTATATTACTTTCCTCAATTTAATAATACTTTGAAACATTCTTTTGAATCAGCAGTTTCGATCCATTAAAAACACAATATCATATGCTTATGAAAGATGCCCCTGTCTCTTATAATGTACCAATTACAAAAAAAATAGTTGCTTCTTTTTGCTGATGAAACAATATGACACCTCATTACCTTTAAATCTCATTATGCATGTATGACTCCTTCTCTTGTGATGCCAGTTGTGGCTTCCATCTTTTAAGGACACATGTCTCAGACAGAAATGAAAGGTCAGAGTGACCTGACAAATTGATTACAGGTAATAGTACAATTACTAAAATGTACTTTAAGCAAACAATGTAAGAACAGCTTAAAATTAAACAATGCTTCATTGAAATCCATGAAGGAAATTCAAAACAAAAGCTAATATTCACTGTGGGAGGTGGGAGCAGTTATCAGCATAGACCCCAAGCCCAGGCATGAATGAGTTTCCTGTGAGTGTCTCACTCTAGTCCCTTTGTGAATCTTATTTGCTATCACAGAGCCAGCATGCTTGGTAATACTTAGTGATGGTATTATTCACGGCAATCAAGTTAACTACACTGTGTTTCTTTGCTGTTGATACAGTTTGTTTTATTGTTTTATGTGTCAGGGTGAAACAAGTCGATGGCAACTGAAAGTTCCATGACTCCATGAGGTAACCAGAGTAACAATATCTTCAACTTTACAGGTAAACTGTTTTCTTCACATGTATATAAAAACCATCTTTTCAGCTAAAAAGACAATGTATGTAAACATCTTAAGTCTAATTTTTCTATTGCTGTCTCTTAAAAAAAAATCCTATAAAAATGCTACATTTTTTTCATTTTTGTTACATTAATTATTTATTTTGTGTGCATTTTGGGATGAATGACAACCACAGTCCACATGTGGAGGTCAGAAGACAACTTTCAGGAGTTGGTTCTCTCCTTTCATCATGTAGGATGGAGGGATCAAACTCTGGTCATCATGATTAGCACCAAGGGCCTTTACCCACTCAACCATGCTACCCATCACATACTTCTTGATTTGAGACAAGATCTGATGTGTTCAGGCTGACTTCAAACTCACTATATTTCTGAGACTAGTTGAACTCCTGAACCTCCTTCAGAGTGCTGGAAAACAAGGCATGCATCATCAGGCCAAGCTATTGACAAATTTCTTAGAGATATTCCCTTCAAACTCATATAGAAAAGGATTACTTCTTGTGTGTCTTTAACAGGTATACAATTTGCCTTGTAGAAATTTCCATGAATCAGCCTTTTCTCCTCGATTATGAAACTATTTTTATGCCAAATGTGACAGTCTTCATAAATTTCCACAAATCTCTCTAGAGGCCTTCTCAGTCATACATTTGTCATTTAATTCTTTTTCCTCATTGAAGACTCATATCTATCTAATCAGTTTCTTCTGATATCTGAAAACTGATCATAATTCAACTTTTTAAACTTAGAAATCAAAAGAGTAAATCGAAAAAAATTAAAACCCAGATGGAAACTGTATGGAAAACTTTAGGCTGGTATTTTACAACTTGTTTGTTGCTGGGTTGCTGCTGACAGTAGTTCAGAGCATATAAATAGCTCCAGTAGAAGGCCAGCATAAACACTGGACACCTACAAGCCATTCTGGTCAGTTGGGTTTATTACCTCATTTGATTTGATAACATAAAACAGAACCTTTAAACTTCACTGTGATGTGAACTCTTTTGAAAATGGAAACTATGAAAATTGACCTTAGAAAAAGGAACACATAGAATTTTGCATTCAGTTTCAATGGGCATCAAGAATTTTCAAACCCCTTGCACAAATATCACATGGCTACACTGACAGCAGATTTTAAACTCCCAGTTGTGAATGCGACAGTATGTCTCAACATTGTCTTACTGCTTTACACAGGAGTCCCCACAACAACTTTCCTCTCCAAGCACCTTCCTGGTAAAATGGACTGAGAGGCATCCACCATATTGAGTATAAATATTCTATAGGAGTTTCTGCAATGCCTCAGACTGAAGCCTCTTACCCCAAGATTCTCCAACACGTTGGGCTGAGTACATCTTCAGGATTCTAGATAGCCCTATTCAACTTCTATCAAGCTTTTTGTTTGGAGTCCTGAAGCGGGAATGGCAAGGCCACCTCTATGTAAATGCTGGGGTGCCCTGCAGCAGCAAAAGCATGTATGCAGGAGGACCTAATTGAAGACTGCCTGAGAAACCAAGGATTGCTGGTGCCGACAATGCCAGCCAATCGGAAACTGTTGTTTAGAAGAGATACTTTCTTAGGACCAATGAAGCACGGGTAAAGGGTATTAAAGAAGCTTGCAACAGTGTTCAGGTGAGTTTGCTGCGGCGGCGTTTCTCACCTGCCACCAGAGTCTGTGTAGTTGACTTCTTGAGCGCCACCTCACCTCCAACCCCCAAGGGCAGATAGGATCGGGCAGCAAGTAGTCCAGAACACAGGCAGCAGAGTCTTGTGCTCCCACACTAACTCTAAACAGACCAACAGTACCAATCTCAACCTCCAACTGGACACGCCAACAAAACTAATGATGGCTGTATTTGTCATATATTTTGCATGCCTAATTTCTAGCTCACACCTCTTCAATATGTGTAACACTGTCATCTTGTTACAATGAGAAAAATAAAACTTCAGAGACACTGAGTGAAATTTCCAGCACCAAATAATATCCATGATATTATTCCCCAAAATCAAACAGAAATGCCTTGTTAGAAAAAAATCATTCTTCACTTAAAAAACATTTCTAGTGCAAATGCCCTTAGGGTCCACAAAGTAATGAAAATAAATTATCGAAATTGCTTAAAAAGGATAACACCAATAGATATACTGAAGTAAACGGGGAAAAGTACAGGAGGCTTCAACTCTATACAAAAAAACACAACTAAGCAACTAAAGAATGCTTAGAGGTGAAGAAATGGTCTTCCTCATGGAAGAGCACACCAACTACTTATCCAATATAAGTCAGCCATAAAAGCATAACATACGAAGAGTATTATACAGCCTGGGCAGTTATATCTAGTAAATATTAAATGAATACATTCATGAGAAAAAAGAGACCATGAATTTGAAAGAGAACCAGGGGGATATATGGGAAAGTTTGAAAGGAGGAAAGGGAAGGGGGAAATTATGTAATTTTAATCTCAAAAATAAAAGAAAAATCTAGGTAGAAGCTACATTCTTCTGTCATGATCAAGTACCCTTGACTCAGTCCTTTCTCTATCTTTTAACATTAGGGTTTAGCTATGATTTCAGACTCGCATAACAACTTGAGGAGCCAAGCTTTATTTTTGTGCATATACCAGGTGTACACTCTAATCTAGCAGGACTCTTTTCTTTACCTCCCTCATCTGTCCACTACCTCACATCTTTACTTCTTCACTAAAGGATAGACTGACAGACACAGCTAAGTGTTCTTTCTTTAAACATTGCTTCCTCTGCTGATGAGTGACAGCCCTACAGGAAGCACGGCTTTTTCTTATCTTTTGCCTAAGAATTCAGATGGTCTGATTAGAAAACTGAACTGCTCGGAGCATGCTGACAGATGCCTCTTGCCTTACTTCCAGACCACCATGAGTGCATAGGCATTCCACACAGACACTTGACTGTGACAGAGCAACCATCTGTTTGGGTACATGGCTGTGTCAAGCATTCATTTAGCTGAGGAATCTCACATCCTCACCCAACAATGGTTTTCTCCTGGAAAATAATTAGATGAGAGGAGTGGTCCGTCTTGTGAACGTTGTGAGTACGTTATGGGTCAGTTGCTGTAATTGCAGGATGGAGTGGCTGCTGAAACTGAATATTGGCAGAGCTGAAACACAACCTGGGAAAGTTGCAAGAGAGAGAAACAGGAAGAAAGAAAGCCATAGATGTCACACAAAAGTACAAAGACCATGGGTTTCATAAAAATAGCCCAAACTTCATCACCATGCTTAAAAGTGCCTCTGTGAAAATAATTTAAAACAAAGGAAAATTTGAGTTCATGTATCAGAAGCAGTAATTTTGAACTTAATAACACAAATGAAAATAATTATAGAATGGAAACCTCCATATATTTTCATTCCAACACACATGTGCACATGCACACACACATAAAAGTTTTTCAGGAAAAAACAAAAAGTGAAGCACTCCACTTTTCAGCTGGTTCATGTTCTATGAATACTAATTACATGAGATCTTTTTTTTTTTTTTTTGAGTATTATATGAAGAAACTAAGACTGAGAGGAAAGAAATACGTTGAGAGGAGTGTTAACAGGAAATGACATAATCGTGGAATGAAAAGGGATGTCAAGAGTGATATTTCAAATTACAGAAGGAGTCTTCCATCTCTTTCAAAGCCAACCACTCTCTGCTTCCTCTTCCACTTATATGAAGTTCATGAAGTTCATGAGCTTCCGGGTAATTCCAGCACTGTTGGAAGCATGGACAGGATGGTGGCTGGGGCTGGCAACCTGTTAGCCTAGATACTTCCAGGTTCAATGAGAGATTCTGTCTCAAGAGAATAAAGTAAAGAATGACAGAGTAGGGTACCCGGTGTCCTCCTCTGACCTCTGTACATTGGTGCAGATGTGCATGCACCCTCACATATGTGCATACTCTATAACCACACTAATGTTCTCATCAAAATAAACAAATCAATGTTCTTTAAAATAAATGATAATCCCCCAATGGGCATAAGAGGACATGGGATCAGGATATCCTCTAGTGAATAATGACATACACTAATTTATTTTATAACAAAGAAAATCTAGAAAATTTTAAAAAGGAGACAGGGAAGACAAGTGAATAGAGGCAAAATGAGAAATCTTCCACAAAATTCAGATCCATACAGCATACATACATGGATGACAATTTCCTTTCAAGCATATTGGTAGCTGTGAGATGTTTGAGGATAATGAGCGATCCCTTTATCTTTTGACTCTCATCTCTTTGCTCCCTCCCCATTCTCTAGACATCGGAGAAGTTCAATCAGTAACTATGAGTTGAACTGATTATATTTAAGAGTGGGGTATTCAGGACTTACTGAGGATCCATTTAGCTTCTTTGTAGAGTTATAAAAGAGAGGGGAAAAGCTTTATACCTTTTGTGGGACATTTTCCAAATGGAGAATCCGTCACAGTACATAGAGTCGTTCTCAATCACTCCCTACTTGTGCTGATGACAAAGTGCTTTACTGCTTTTCTGAGGTATGAAATTGTAAGCATGAATACAACTCCGTCTGCGTGAGGCAGAGTCACCTTTCCCCCACTGAATGCCTTGGAGAAAGACTGTAAAAGTTGTTCCAAAATCCCAGGTAGAAAAACCTTCAGAGCTTCATAGCTCCCTTCATTCAGAAACTGATGTTACAAAAAGAGGAAACATATCTGGAACTACTCAGTATTCTGCCAAGTTGAACAGGTACCATGAGTCTATGGTACCACAACCCTGCGTGGGGCTTCTGGACAGGAGATATTTGAGGTATGGCATTTTCTATGCCTGTTATATTCTGTCACCTCCTCTAACTGCCCTGTAACCACAAAATCTAGAATGTAACTATATGAGAATTCGTGGTAGTATTGGACAATCCATCCCTAACTTCTCATCGTATTAGTTGGTCAGGAAACTGAAGCACAATCTATGGAATTTTTAGAATGGATTTTTTAGTGTTTATTAACTTACCAATATTCCCTTTGCCTGATTTTGTGTCCTTTCATGCTATAGTTCTGGCTGCATTTGAGTGTTTTACTCATGCTTATTTAAGAATTGTGCATTTAGTTATGTCCTTACAATGCTTGATTAGTTAGCTAAAGTTATTATCAAATAATGTCTCAATGTAAGCTTTATCTCTGGCCTCCTCCTGAGCAGTTAAATACCTTGACATTTGAATGGTCCACCATGCTACTGCCTTGTTTCCTAGTGTAAATGCATATGGTTCACTATCTTTCTACACTTCAACTCTGTGTCCACTGTCATATGTTTATCAATGTGCATTTCATGTGCCATCCATCATATGTATTCCATATTTAATTCTTTTCCTGGATTCTCTCCTGGAACAGATCTTCCATATGTCCCTTTGCTGACCGTCTGTTAGAATTCAGGAATGCCCTAGTCTCCACTCTCAATGTCATACAAAGGTCCATGTGTTAAAGGGTCAGTACCCAACTTGATGGCCCTGGTATGTGGCAGAAACACTGGGAGGTCCTTGAAAAGAGCAGTGAGTTGCCCTTCCCTCTTTGCTTTTGCCTTGCATCTGGCACTGAGCAGACTCTTTCCTCCAGGGAACTCTGTTATATGGGGCTGCCATACCCACATCACAGGTCTAAAGCAACATGGTTGACCTCCCAGGCCCTGAACCTTAGAAGAGGTGATCTAAGACAAAGACTACCTTCTTTATCGTCTGATCTCTACTATTTGTTTCGGTAATGGAGAACTTCCTCACAGAGCCTCTCTCGGGCTTGTCCCTTACGATGTCCTTATTTTCTCATTATTCTTAGAGAGAGACTAGTGCTGCCTAGGATTTGAAACATTTTAAGAAAAGATTCCCTTTTCACTGTTGCTGTTTGAGATGGTTTGCAGTAAACGCAGTTGTGGTGACAAAGAGTATGTGGCTGCTCAGCTTAAGATTTTTCCTCTTGTTTGGTGATTAATTTCTGTCCATCATTGTCCTATCATCATCCATCGCTCACCCCTTTTCTCCAATTCCTTGGGGATCAGTGGGCTTCTTTATTCTGATAGATTTCTTGATTTTTTTTAAATTCTCAGACATTATTTCAAGAACATCCTTATTTTCATTTTTATTGTTCATTTTTGAGATTTAATTGCATTTCTCCTTCCCCTTTTCTCCCTTCAAACACTCCCATATTCACCCCCCATTCTCCTTCAAACTGAATCCCTGTTTTACACTAATTGTTATTGCATGCATGTATGCATTTTCATGCATAGTCCTAAAAAGTAAATATTATGTTACTTGTATGCTTCTTTGCCATAAAGTTTTGTCAGTCCAATCTTTCTGTATATTTTAGTCTCTTGCATCCATTTTCATTACATTTAGTTTTCCCCCAGCTATGTATGAGCTATTCTATAATTGGCTTGATAGTGTTTTAAATGTAATTTTCAAAAACTATCTATGATAATTCGGAGTGGTTCTATTTAAAACCTTGCTACCCAGCCCACCCACCTTTCTCTCTCTCTCTCTTTCTCTCTCTCTCTCTTTCTCTCTCTCTCTCTTCTTTTTTTCTCTCTCTCTCTTTCTCTCTCTCTCTCTCTCATTGACTGTGTGTGTGTTTGTATGTGTGTGTGTGTGTGTGTGTGTGTGTGTGTGTGTGTAGGTGCATGTGTGCATAATCTTAACTTTTTATTTTAATCTCAAAAATTAGGCCTGAATTCTATACTCTCATATATAAATGCAGAACACATATAATGGAGCTGCCCAGAGTGTAAGTGTAACTATTGCTTTTATCAAGTGTTTTCTTTTTGCTTATATTTACAGTGAACCATTTTTCAGACCATGGCATTGTTTGGGGTTTCTTAATTCTATTGGCCCTCATTGGTTAATGAGAAGATGAACACAAGCCCAAATTTCATATATGCAGAGTAAAAACATCCATCTGGTAGCCTTCATGAGATGAAGTGGATATTTTTCACTGTAGCTCTTTGTTTCCATAAAGCTAGGTTGAAATGGATATGCAGTCTCCTTAACACCTGAGAGAGATTTGTGGACTAAGGCAAGACATTAAAGCCCCGCCCCTCCATGACTGGAAGTTCTCATGCCCATGTTACTACTACTTACAGTTTTGTATAGATAAGGGCTCGGGTGTGGAGGCAGAGCTGTCCTGGGCATAACAGGTTGTATGAGACTCACTTGTGACTGAAAGCAAGATTTTTTTTTTAATACATTTTATTTATTTACATCCCAAATGTTGTCCTTTCTCAGTTCTTCACCCCATTCCCCCCTCCCTTTCATCTCTGAGAGGGTGCTCTGACTCCCACCTCAGGATTCCTCTTCCCTGGGAAATCAAGTCTCTAGAGGATTAGGCATATCCTTTCCCACTGAGGTCAGACAAAGCAGTCCTCTGCTACATATGTGCCAGGGGCCCCCGACCAGCCTATGTATGCTCTTTGGTTGGTAGCTTAGTCTCTGGGAGCTTCCAGGGTCTGGGTTAGTTGACATTGTGGATCTTCCCATGGGATTGCAATCCCCTTCAGCTCCTTCAATCCTTCCCTTAATTCTTCCATAGAGAACCATATTTTGTCTTCTTAAATACATGTGGATTTTCTTAAGGAACCCTTTCCATTTGCTGCACAATAATGAAATGATTTGGACTTAAAAATGAATAAAGTGCTCATTACATTTTAATTGTCAGTGAAAGGCAATGAAAAGTTCTTTAAGCAAAATAGTTCGACCTGTTACCTGCTTAATGTCAACAGTATATTTTAAAAGATCCAATTGAACAGTTATTTATGTCCAACTCTTTGTGTCTCTCCTAATCAACTCAGCCAATTACAAAGCATAATTATGTGTGCGTTGAGCAATAAAATGTAAACAAAACCTACCCTCTGCATCATGAGGACTCAGAATATCTAATGCATGCATCCTTAATTTCATCAACCATTTTGTGTGCATTTTCAACAACAAACATGCACTGTGCTGCAAGCCAAAGTGAAAATAGTCTACATCACAGGAATCATGGATTATTAAAACACATAGACTAACCATTGCCAAAATCAAAATTTTAAAAGTAAGCTCTGAGATAGAAATGCCCTTGGAATTCTAGGGCAACAGATGAGAAAAGAACATGATGACCTCTGTAGGAAGAGGGGTGAGTGGTCAGGCTCAGAAACTCAGATGCTATGAGCCACTGTGGAGTCTTGGGTATATGTACAGCTGAGAGTTGTCACAAACATCTAACAGAGAACTGGAGACATTTGATGTACAAGAATTTGGTGTGTAACATGTCCCAACCTCGGAAGACATTTCTACATGATACAGAAAAGCTCTACAGAATACAGTGTTTACAAGTTTGAAGATATAAATCCAACTCTGGTCTATATGCAACCACAAAATTGTCTCATGAGGAGCTTATTCACTCAGTTTTCCAGATTTAAAATGGCTATGAGAGCTAAGAAAACATAATTAATTTTTTTCGCCTTTGGGTCATTCCATCAATAACCACACTACTCATAATACCGATGAACTCTCACGTCTCTGTTTGTCTTCACTTACAGCTGTCCCATTCTGAGTCCCTAAGTGTAAAAGTACGTGTGTATAATTTCAAGATGCGATATTCTCTTTTGACAGTACTCAATTAAAAATCAAAATCTAATTTTATTCATTAGGAACAGATGCAAAAATCCAACTACTTTATTATGTCTTCAACTGTGCATGGGCTCAATTGTTCATATACTGAAACATGTGAATAATATAAGTCTTTGTATCTCCCCTATATAACTTTTACTTTTATACAAACTTAATTTTGCTGTTATAATTATCAACTATAATATGCAGCGCTTACATATACACTTTAATAAGCTTTGATAAACATATAGTCCATGCATTCAACACCACATGTAAATACAAACCACACCTTCAGTCTTTGCTTTTTATGCTGATTTATCTCTTTGCTCTCTGTCCTCAAAAGCAGCCAGTGTTCTGATTTTTAATCTAATTGATCAATTTTACTGCTCTTTTTTTGTCTAAATATAGTTGTCATGTTTTTGAGATTTATTCATCTTGCTTTGCATATCAATAGTTTGTGCCTTTTTCTTGCTGAGTAATATTTATTTCACTGTTTAAATTTGAAAGTTTTGTGTCACGCAAGTGATTTTACTCGCACATAACAATGATATCTTTGAGGTTTTCATTGAGCATACTGCCTATGACAGACTGAAGTCCAGTCTGCAGTAGTTAATAGCAGGAGACCCAAGAAGCTCCAAGGTTGAAAGGAAAGCTTATAAGTTATATAAGCCCTTACTTCCCATGCCTTGTGATTTAGGAATGATAAGAATCCTTATTTCATTTGTTTGGGAATAGAAAAACTATTCACGCTTATATGTTGGTCAGCTTCATGTAACTGAAACAAATACTTGAAATTATCAGTTTATGGTGAGTAAAAGTTTATTTCACCTCACAGTTTGGGAGATTTAAGTTCATGATCAGTAGTTCTCTTTCTTTTGGGTATCTGGTAAGGGTGCATGTGACAAGTGACAGCTGGCACATTGTGGAGTGAATCTATACTTCTCAAAAGAGTAGGAGAGAAAATTTCAGATTCCTCTACCCCTTTCAAAGACATACTCCCAAATAATCTGAAGACCATCCACTAGGCCCCACATCCTAAAGATTCTGACCTCAGGGACAAAAAAAAAACCTTTAACACATGGATTTTTTTTTTTTTTTTAGTTTTTTTTTCGAGACAGGGTTTCTCTGTGTAGTCCTGGCTGTCCTGGAACTCACTCTGTAGACTAGGCTGGCCTCAAACTCAGAAATCCTCCTGCCTCTGCCTCCCAAATGCTGGGATTAAAGGCGTGCACCACCACTGCCTGGTAACATATGGACTTTTAAAATACACTTCAGATCCAAAATATGGGTCACACATCTTTCACTTTCTTGACCATACAGAACAGTAAAAAATTGCTCAAGATGTGTTCCAACAGTTTCAGGACCCACCCTTCCTGAAAATATTCTTCTTCAGCTAACCATATGCACTGACTGGATTCTGCCTAAGCTGCCCACTGATGAGAGGTGGTCCCATTCCCAACAGGACATCTACCATTCCCAATAGGACATCTACCCCTTTCACTTATCTAACACACATGGTTACCACATGCCAATATCATATGGTGGCCGTACCTTCACTGAAAGGTTTGAATGGAGATGCCTCTCCTGTAAGTGAACTGAAAGCCCACAATAGGGCTCAGAGAACTGGAGACAAACTCAGGCTAGAAGGAAGAGGAGACTTATACGTGGCATAGCCCCAGGTCCGGCAGCCAACTTCCAACATAGAATTGGAACAAATCCCTAAAGAGTACATTTTCAAGGAGTGAATATATCCATCAAGGTCACAGTCATGAGTGACTCCTCAGTACCAGACAACAGCAAGGATAACCATGCCTTACAGGTGGCTTTTATAAATACACAAATTCACAAAACCGAACAAATAACTGGAGCCATTGCCATTACACAAGAGAGTAGAGAGCAGGAGATTTCAGTGAACTTCCACTGAAAGGGAAATCTACGAGTTTTTGTGTCACCTAAGGCTAGCTAGTATACTAGTGTACAGCATTAGAAAAGAAGGCCTATCTCAAAGTGCTGAATTTGTAGAGATCAAGACCCTTTCATATCTGGCCCTAGAAAGAATCTATATCATAGTTCCAAGAACGTACATCAGAAGTCATGCAAATGCTATGCTCTATGGCTTCTGAAAATTCCAGAAACAGACAATCAAGCTCCTCATACAGGTTACCTAAATCTAGCTTGTCTCTTCTAGTGATAAGTAGGGTCTACTGCGTTCATACAACCTGACTACACTTCAGTAGTGGCCTCTGTAGAAAGACTCGGCTGAAGAAGCTAACCAGGGAGTCAGGAGAGTAAGTCTTCCAGGGAGGAAAAAAATCTGAGCACTCATTTAAAATATGTAGTGCTTGAATTTACAGAATGGTGGGTGATTTTTAAATAACAAAGTGTGGTCGATTACATAGAGATAAAATCTCAAAAGCCCCTGGTGGTAACTGCATTAGAACAGGGATTGTTCAATTTTAGCGAGTATGAAAATCTCGTGGTTAGGCTTTACTCCCAGGTATTGATTGTTGAACACAGCCCCAAGGTTCATGAGCGAGCAGTTACAGGCTGAGCCTGACAGCTGCTACAATTGTAGCAAACTTTCAGATAGGCAGAGCTAGAGGTGTGGGAAAGCTCTTGCTGAGAACTCCTGCCTGAGGATTATCTGTATCCTAAACACAACTCTTGTTACATTGTTACTTGACCTGAAGGAGGGAACTATGGGAACTTCTGACCACACCAGGATCTCATGAAGAAAGATCATGGCTAAGATCCAACTAGAAATAGTACTTGCTCTATGTTTGAGTTCTTATGATACTAGGACTCTGTCTTTTGACTTCAAATGCTCCAGGAAGTCTGCTTCAACTAAGTGCCTCATGCCACCTTCAGAAATTCTGTTTTGGGGGGTCTGTTTCTCTGTATCAAGTTTTCCAGCTGGCCCAGGGCCTGTAGAATTTGTTTTTCAATATTCCCTACCACTCCTGGAACTGGTATTTAGGCCAAGGACAGTGGGTCTAAAGAAATCACTTTCCCATGGATAAACTTTGGGCTGAACTATCTAAAGAACAGACTATCAGAAGACTTTGTACATTTTCCCACTTTACAGTAGATAAAGAAAAAGTAAAAGAACCACATTGTTAAACAGCATTTTATTTTAATAAATGAACTTACATGAATATATAAGCAAATTATAAATTTTAAATGATGTAAAAATATCTCTTTTTTAGAGTTCCTGTGTTTTATATAAACTGTATATCAAAGCAGTAAGCCTCCTTAAGTAAAACACAATGTATTCATAATTTTTATTTTGAAGGACATAAATAATCAAAATGAAAAATTCTATCATGGTATTTTGTTTTCTTTTCACACTGAGGCTTCACATTATAGTTGGAATATCTTCAACAACCTGTGCCAACATCTATGCATGTGACATCCACATTCAAGAACAAATTACATTGGCTTTGGCACAAAATGAAACAATGAGTAATTCTTAGAAAATAGCCCATCTTTTCTGCCCTTCTTGACTTGGAAGACACTTAAGACCAATGTTTATCTTTCCTTTGTTATTACCTGGAACCTATGTTCTGCCTTTCAATTTGGAAACCATGTCTGCCAAGGTTGAAATTCACTGATCTTTGGGCCTTTTGTAATGTTGATGAAAGTAACTTCCTGATCCCTACAAGTTAAAGCCAACAAGCCATCTAAGGTAGATACATATGGGTTGGATTTCCTTCCAAAAATAAATATGGGTTCACATCTAAATAGAAAAGAGTTAGGCTGAAGTTCTGCTACATGTGATAAACAACCCAACATGTGAACACACTTTCACATTCCTAATGAATCCCCTCCCAAACAAAGACAGATGTATTCATTTCTTTCACAGAGAATACACTTTGTGGAGAAGGAATTTTTGTGAGTAAAAATGGTCGCTGAATAAACAATAGATGTGTATGAATGATCCACCTCATAAAGACAGGATGGAATCAACCTAACAATGAATTTTCCTGTTTCACTTACAGAAGAGTAGCAAGTCTCCAGTTCTAACATCAAGGAACTATATCAGATAATCTTTGGTCAGAATATAGAATTGTTTTTTTTTTTTTTAATGAAGCTATTTAACAGAAAAATCTAAGTCACTACAGTGACTTACACTATATGGTTTGAGTATTGGGTTTTTCAACTCAAAACCTTAGGGATTTCAGATAAAAGTTGTGTTTCTTATGTCATAACCAGCCTATTCTTTCCACTTAGACTATATTGCAGGTGTTCAAGGAAAACCAGAATGCATGAATAATGAGGAATTGTGAAGCCTTCCTTTGTTCCTTTAGAAAAAATTCATCCCAGACTTCTACCCTGTAGGTTCTCACTTAAAACTTTTTCTTCATCTAAGCATGGAGCTAGTTAATGTTTTTTGTCTTATGTCACAATCTGACTTAGAACTGGTTAGTTCATGTTGGGTGGATGAAGAGAGATGGCAGTTCAAAATGAGATCTTGGGTGTTCAGATAATGAGGCATACACTTATCAAGCTTTTTACTTTTCCACTCTGCTTCAAACACTGGATGGCTATTTAGTTCATGCTAAGTCCTTAAGCAGCTTTTCATGTGGCTCTAAGTCTTAGAGTCTAAGATCACCTGTTCTCAGGGAGACACTCTCAATTTGCAAAGGCTGGCCACCACTCTTCGCATCTTCAAGGCTCTTGTCTTTACTGCAAAACTTCTTGACTCATCACTGTACTGAATGTTTGTGAACAGTTCCTGGGAGAATCCCTTGGTGATGCTGTGAGTTGTCTTTGCTGCTTTGTGACCCACTTTGAACTTAAAATAGAAAATTTTCGGTTTTGCCTAACATCATTCCATAGTATAAAATAAACAACCAGGAATACGTTATTGGCAAAAATAAAAAGTGAAAAATTCCCCTTAAAATGATGTATGATATAATTGTTTTTATGAAGAATAAAATCCAACATCAAATGATAAATTTCAACAATGCAAAATCC
Organism: Mastomys natalensis; assembly: GCA_021653895.1. NCBI lineage: Eukaryota > Metazoa > Chordata > Mammalia > Rodentia > Muridae > Mastomys > Mastomys natalensis. The sequence goes on along the minus strand of JAJTUV010000488.1, from coordinate 327,179 downwards.
ACACTTTTTACTTAAGATGCATATCTTGATTGCTCTCAACTCTCTTTACAGAAGAGGCAGAAAAGGCTGAACAACTCCAGAGGATCACAGCTTAAAAATTGAGTCTGTAGCCTTTTGATCCATAATTAAGTAACAAACATAAAATGCTACAACTGGACCATCTGTTTTACTGTTGAGGGTATTAAAGCATTAGAATATCATATTATTCACTAAAATCTCACAACCAGGGTTAGAATCCTTGACTCCCCTTATGCTTGCTGTTTCTCTCTTTCTCTCTCTCTCTCTCTCTCTCTCTCTCTCTCTCTCTCTCAGTGTGCATGTATGTGTGTGTGTATGTGTTAACTCTGGTTTCATTGAAGGTCAGAAATTAATAATAAAAAATAGGTAGAGGAAAAGTGAATGTGTAAGATAAGGAAGACGATGCCACGTGAGGGAAGCAGTTTGACAGTCTGCCACATCCTGGGTTCTCAGGACTCGTGAGATAATGAAGAGCAAGGACATCTGAGCTAGAGTGTGGTGGGAGTAGGAAGGGATGAGTACATTTTAAACATTAAGGGACGTGAAGATAAAATGAAATAGGATGGACCAGACGCAGCTCCCGTTTATAAGGGGTAATGCTAATACACCTTACAGACCTGTGTAAGTATTAGATAACTGGGATGTCAGGCACATTGTAAAGGTGCCTGGTCAACCTCAGAAACGCTATACACTTTGTCAAGTTAAAAAGGGAGAGGGGAAATCGTAAGAAAGGAGAAAAATCCATGTTCAAGTTTTCAGACTATTAAGCCAAGATTTTCCAAACTGTTATAACAAAATTAGAAACTATAGCCAATTTTAACGTGACTTATTGTCTATAATGTAACAGATTATGCACTAATGACTTGTAATATTATCTCCTTTTATCCCCATCACATACTTGGGAAGGGAGTACTATTCTACCTCTTTCATATGAATAAAAACTGGGTCACTAAAAGGCTAAGCCATGTTAAGTTAGGGGCTGAAGCAGGAATTCCAGCTTAGAGCTGAACAAAGAAAGCCACTTCATTATTTATCTTTGTCACTGCCTGGTTTCATGCATCTAAATGGGTATAGTATTACACGAGCACTGTATAAAACTTTGATAGAACAGGATGCTAGCTTTTATTACACTTTTACACCCTCAGAAGCATGCTTCATTTCTTCTGTGTGTGTTCGGCTGCTGGCATCTGGCCCTGACAAGGGAAACCCTGCAACGGCACCTCAGCTTTCTCCACTTTCACCTACATTTTCTTCCAGGATTGAGGTGGGATCATTATGAGGCAATCAATGCCAAAGATTGTTGTCAATTTTCCACTGCTTTGGCTTAAATAAACACTTAGTGTAAGCGAGGGGTGTAGGTGGGGGGGTGGGGGGACGCACTCACACAGATGCACTGTCGCGCAGATACACACTCTCACAAAGACACACTTTGTCATGGTTCACTTGGAAAAATCCGAAAGGAAAAGGAGGAGGTAGATGAATACTAAAGCCGAGGAAAAAAGGGAACTAATTTAGAGATAATGAGTGGAAGACTGCCTCTCTAAAGAACAAGTGTGTGTCATTAGACGGAGGCTTAGCCTTTGGGCAAGCTTACATGTGAAGCCCTGCTCCAATTACCTGTTTTTAAGCATAAGTGAAGGGGAAACATAAAGAGGAGGGCTTGCTTATTCTTACCAAACTGTAGTAACATTCAGAGAGAACTGACTATTGCTCTTGTAAAAAGATTCTTTTTGTTCCACAACTGTAATTGTGAAAGGTAAAAACCCACCGTGAGCATTCGAAGCACCGCATTTGGTCACGGGTAGACTCCAGTTTCACCCAGTAGTCAAGAAAGAGAAGCAGTGCAAGTGTTTCCTCAGATTTGCATCTTGCCTAAACATCTGAGGATCTAGAAGCCTCTGCATAAAGCAGCGAGCCTCCATCTGGGGTGACCTGCTGGGAGCACGGGTCAGTTCCTGAGAAAGGGGCTCTTTTGCCAGTAGACCTAATGACAAGGTGGGAAAGCCTGCCGCTGGGAAAGCCGGAGCCTTGGACAATGCATACCACAGCCTGGTTAAGGAACATTTCCAAAGTCACCCCTTCCTCACCTCACCACTGTGTCTGAAGGTAGGCCCCGGGTGGGAGGATAGGAATGATCAAGGAAAAAGAACCATAGAAAGCGGCTTATCTCTGAATGAGTCAAATACCCTCTCCTTTCCAGATATCAACTCTATTACAACTGATTGCCCGAGTTAATCCATTTCAATCTGGGCTTGACAAAAGTAAGCAGAAGATATTCTTTTCACAGTTGCTTACTCTTCTCAAATGTCCAGCTTCCTAAAACCTGCCTTTAATAAGGATTGCACAAATGTAAGTCAGCTTCCTGTTTGCTCTAACAAGTATGCCCTGTAATCCAACAAAGTACAGACTATTTTTTAAAACCATGTAGCTGGATGTGTAGTTCCTGCCCTCAGGTGAAGTTGGCATATTAAAATATCTTGGATCCAATTGCCCTCACCTCCAGGGTCCTCTTAGAAGATGTTGTGTGGAACTATTTGCCAACTTCAAATAATTGTAAAACAAATTTTAAGAAGATTTAACTACAAGTTCTGAAGATGGGGACATAGAATTGCAATTGGCACTGCTTCAAAAGGAGATGGTAATTTCAATACGTACTTTAGGCTAGCTGTGCTAGTCATCATTAGAATCTAGCACAGTATGTCATCAGAATTTAGTTATATGACATCTCAAATCTCATCACACTAGGCTTCTATTCTTTATTTACTGCCCAAGGACATGGGTTCATAGCCAAACTAGAGAAGTTTTAATTTAGAAAAGTGAAGAACAGAGGCTGACTCCTACCCATCTCTCCTAGTGGTCTTAGCTCATAGACATACTAGCTGTATTTGTCTTAGTTAGGTCCCCCACTCTTCTCTCTCTCTCTCTCTCTCTTTCTTTCTCTCTCTCTCTCTCTCTCCTCACACACACACATACACACACAGACACACACACAAATAGACACACACAGAAACACAGACAGACACACGCAGACACACACACATATGTCATATTGATAATGAGTGGAAGACTACCTCTCTAAAGAAGAAGAATTGTGTGTCATTAGACCAATGCTTAGCCTTTGGGCAAAAACAGTAGTCTCTTGGATTGGAGGTTTATGATTACATCTAATAGGTAGGCCAAGGTTGTAGTTTCAACTCATTTACTCATCAAATCAGAATGTAGGATAATTTATGAACACTCGGGGCCACTGCTTCCTCATCTCTGACATGAAGCCACTCAAGCTTATAGCAATAAAATGAAGCTATTGCTAGAAAGCACATGGATGGACAGAGTGGACTCAACACAAATATTACTTTATTCCCTAAAAAGAAACAAATCTAACCTCAAAAAGAATCGACTAATTTCTAATTTCTTCCCAGAAAGAGAAAGTTATGAGCCAAGATACACAGGAATGGGAACATGAGCTCGTATCTCCATGACCTGGGAAGGAAATCCAAATATTAAAGAGCTAAAGTAGGGAACAGTGGTAGTACCGAGATTTTATTAAAATCCACATTTGAAGATAATAAAAGGGAGGCCCAGCTAATTTCCCTTAACTAACAATTTGAGTGACAAACCAGCAATGTAAGCATGCTACCACACTAGAAAAGCCGACACGATTGCCAGGGTTCATGCTTCATCATCCTAAAACATCAGCATGTTACGAAAAAGAAAAAAAAAAAGAACTAGAAAATTGCTAGGTTAAAAAGACTAGCTTTTTTTCATTTCAGACACATTATTCTGTAATACTATATTTAATCACTAATAGCATCCCTATATAATTGCTATAAATGTACTGCTTATTTTTAAATTTTCACATGCTTTGTTTTATTGCCACAATCTTCCCTCCCAGACTATTAAAAAGGCATTTAACATAAATACTCTCAGTAGGAAAAAAAAAAAACTTCCCAGGAATACACAGTTGTACTACATTTTACAGCTCACAAAATTAACAAAGCAGTCAGTGATAACAACAAATGATACCCTCTCAAACAAAGACCCTGGTACACAATGTTCTCAGTCTTCACAAGAGTGAAATGATGGCTGTGTGCCTACAAAAGCAAGTAGGATGATTGGCTGGATATTCTGGGAGGTTTAAATGGTGTGTTATAAAACAGGCATGGATCCAAAAACATTTTTCAAAGGGGTGGGGGTTGAGTCCGGGTACATTTTTGAAGTAGAACCTGCTTTCCTTGGGCCTGAGGCATTCAATGTCAGTTGGGGGGACACTAATGAAATAATATCCAGGTCTCTTAAACCCTAAATGCCCCAAGGAGTTATAATAAGCCAGGTTTACTACCAAATCTGAGAAAAAACAGTGTTTCTCAAATGTCAGCAATGTACCACATGCTTTTATTTATCTATCTCGTTGGTCACCACAATGATTCTATTTGGATAATGTTATTGATCCTAGTCTGACAGGTAGAGAAACTAAGTTTCGATGACTTGCCCAAAGTTATATAGGTTTGGAGGCAAAATAGATTCCAATTCTTTTGCTTGACTTGAGTCTATGCCTTTCTATTATGTGAGCCCATTGCATTTATTCTTTGTGAGTTTTTCACATCTAATTTTGTTGTCTTTTATTATCTCTGTTGGTATGTTCTGAGTTTTCTCATGTCCATTCAATTTGTCAGTAATAGAAGCACAGGAACCAACTTGTATTTTATACTTGTATGTATAATAGCATTTTATGGGCATCCCACATTATGAGAGTGTTTCACACATAAGAGAGGTTTTATTTTATTACAAGAAAGAACAGAAAAGAGATTCAAATTATCCTGCTAAGAATAGCTGAAACTATAATCAAGAGGAAAGAATCAAAGTCAATATGCAGATTTACTACCAATATAGGTCTTTAATCTGTCTGATGACTTGAAAGAAGTTGTCTATTGTTCATTTTATAGATGAAAAATGCAAAGCTTGGGGTGACCTAAGGAATTGTTACCTCCAGGATATGAATTCTCACCTTTTTCTTAAGAACACTTCTGTTTATCTTATGTTATGTTACCTTATTTTTAAGCCTTACTTGATCACACACACACACACACACACACACACACACACACACACACACACACAACTTTGGAAATACCTAAGACACTTTGTGAATAGCTTCATGATATAAACTTCTCTGATTCTCCTTCTCGGCATCTTCTATTTTGATCACTGTGACCAAGAGCTTGCCCCATGCAGCAGGGTTGTGAAAGTGGGCAACCTTTTCTATCTCTGCTATCTTCAGCTTAACCAAGTACATAGTTTAAACTGTGCCTTGAATAACGTATGAGGTTTGGATAAATAGAAAACTGGGGTGAAACAATAAATAAAATGGGCTAAGATAAAGTACGAGGGAGCTTAAGGACAGCCCGTAACCCACTCCACACACAGCTGTGAACATTTTAAAGAATGTTTAATCAGGAGGAAGTGAGGAATGGGACATTTTTCTGAGACCAGGCCTCTTCTCCAAATGTGTTCAACTGTGAGAGGGTAAACGGTATTTACGAATGGGTGATAGCTGAGCAGACCTGAATAAAAAATACCAAATTAATCATCAGGCTGTGGAATCGAAATCAATAGAAAGTTAACTTTCAACTAGCAAGAGGAAAGAAACCAGAGAGAAATACATTAGAGCAATCTCAAAGACAGCAAATGTTTACAGTTTGTTCTACTGATGAATTACATAAAAATGTACTATGCATTATAAAGAATTTGCCTATCTGGAATTTAGAGTCATTTCCCTCTAGCTTGATGCAAGCTCCACCTTAAGCTACACTGATACAGAACTACTGGCAGCTAGCTGACTCAAGTTTGAAAATGTGACACAGCCATTCAACAGTATACTTTCCCAAGGAGGAGGAAAGTCTTCCCTTTTCTGCCTGGAAGATGCTCTTTCAACATATCCTATCTTCTTGGTGGGAACAAGTCCAAAGTTTATAATCCCATCAAAGAAAGCCAAGTGGCACAGACCTTCTCCACGGGGGGCCTGCTAATCAGCAAGGTGGCTTTTCTCTTCTTGCCGGTCCCCATTCTTTGTTTTCCAGGGGACCTAATTCTCTGCTTTTGAAATGTCCTGAGCCCTCTTAACTCTCAATCAGGTTTGAGGAAGTGATGATCTCTCTGGGATTCTTTCTTTTAAATTCACCCTTTTAAACTAAAGGTTTTAGTTGAAATAAAAGTCTTAGCTCAAGATGTGGACAGCAGGCATTTTGGCATTTTGCAGTCTTAGTTAATCCTCTGAAACAGGTCTTGATAGTGAGACCTCAAAAATAACCTTTACCCAGCAACTCTTACTTCACTTCTGTCAAATAATACCGAATACAAGGTCATCTGATTTCCTCAGCATGTATCCAGTCTTGAAGCCCAGAGACCTTAGAGTGGGTTATATCCTATCTGAATGACTCAAAAACAAACTCCATTTCAGAAATGGGAAAGAGCCTTGTGACAATTTCCCAGGTGTTTAGGCAGATTTATTAGGAAGGTTACTGTGAACACAAGGAACAGACCGATTCACTTTTTTTTTTTCTCTTATGCTAAAATGTGTGGCAATCTTGAGTTCCCTTTTTCTTATCATTTTAAGCATCCTAACAGAGGACTGGAAAATGATTGGAAGGCTATTGGCTTCCCAGCTAATAAATAAATCAGTTTCCTTTCCCCACCCATGGCCTCCAGGCTTTGACTTTCTATCCAAATACCCATTAGTGAACCAGGCTGGTGTGTCTGCCATAAATCATAAGATAGGTTGCTGAGCCCTTAGATGGAAGAAAAGAGGAATACCTGGTCGCACCCTACTGAATTAAAAGTCTCAAGGTTTCAACTATTACTTTGACCAACTGGTATAGCAGGATAACCTTTTGGATGTTGCTATCAAGTCTAAAACTGATGCAACCATCACTCTCTCTACTGGTTGCCAGGAAGTATTACTGGAGGAACACACTGTACCTTGATAAAACTGAAGTGTTGAATTGTGTTGTTTATGACATGAATTATCCAGCGACCTGTTGTAATGTCGGCTATATTGCAACACAGTTAGCCAAGATAGGCCAGACACTGTATGGCTTCAAAGGTTTTCTTATTTTGCTTTTCCAGCTCCCACTTAGGGAAGGCAGTAGCTGAAATCTGAGAAGGAGAAATGCTTCTGAGGTTGTTAGGAGCCTCCAAAGACCGCCCAGTTAATTACAGTCTTTATAACTAGCACTGGGGGAATGTAACACTATCCCAGTAACACAATAAGTGTCAGTAGTTGTCGAATGATAAAGTTTCCTTTCCTTCTTTCCCAGTGCTAGAAAAGCATCCTGTGTCTGGTATGTTCTCAAAACAATGTATCCAGGACAATTTCAGATACTTCTACTTACAAGCACAAGCAAACAGCTGTTCAGCTTCAAGTGATAAATTGCGAAGGCTGCCAGAGAAATAAACAGCAAGCCATGGAATGAGTCTCATAAATAGCTGGATTTATCTCTTGGCAACTTTTCACAGCACCTTCAGCAAACATGGCACCCGTGCATGAAAGAGAAATAATTAGGCACATGCCCTTAAGTGACAGGCTTTAGCAGGCACACAAAGAGCAGCCTTCTCACTCTTACACACACACCAGTCCTTGCTCCCAAAGCCACTTGCAATAACTATCTGTTTGTGGATTCCAATCAATACTGAAGAAATTCTCCTTACTACCTGGCAAAGATTACTTTCTGGTGAGAAAGAAAGAAAGAAAGAAAGAAAGAAAGAAAGAAAGAAAGAAAGAAGAAAGAAAGGAAGGAAGGAAGGAAGGAAGGAAGGAAGGAAGGAAGGAAGGAAGGAAAATGTCAAGATTTACTACAAATACATTCTGTGCTTGTATCAATAATACAATGTCATTCTTTCCTCCATCAAAAGAAAAGAAATGTTGTCTTCTAAGAGTCTTTGTAGCCCTGCATGGGGAAGCCAACATGACCTCTTATCTTTCAAAATGTCTTGAAGTCCTGTAGGTGGACAGTGTACAGAGAGTCAGTGATCAGCTGAGGACTTTCTGAGCTCCAGACGGTGGCTTTACTACCAGGAAAACATCCAGCTTACAAATGGACAAGCAGTTCCCCAGTCATTCATCTTTTCTAAACTTTACAGAGGTTTTGTATTTGTGTATGTGCTCCCATGTGTGCAGGTGCTTGTATACGTACACACTCCTGTGTATATGGAGGTCTAAGGACAACTTCAGGTCTCATCCTAAGGAACACCATCTACCTCCTATAAGACATGGTCTCACATTTTGATGTTCACCAATTAGGCTAGACCAGCTGGTCACTGAGTCCCAGGCTGTCTCACCAGGGTGCTATTGAACCTAGTTTTTATATGGTGAAGGACACTGAACTCCGGTCCTTGTGCTTGCAAGGCTTTACCACTTGAGACAAAAACATATCCTCAGGCCTATTTTGAATATTTTAGACACAGTTCACAGAATAATTCCGCTATTTACATGGAATTCATGATACAGAGCATATCAAATGACACTAAAATTAAAGGCAGGTGATCTGGTTGGAGATAAAATGGTTCCCATCACCTAAAATAGCACTTCCACCAGGGAGCAGTGGGGAATAGTGAAAGAGGAGGAGGGACACCTGAGATTGGGCTTCAGAAAGCTGTGTTCACTTTAAGGGTATAATTTCCCCAGAAAACACAGTACCTGTTTTGAGTGCATTTTTGCTGCCCGTTGGCTCCTGTAACTGGTATCAAGCAGTCTGCAACAAGTGTTCTCTAACAATCTTCTGATAATTGAAGATTATTCAGATTGGACTAATAGGGAGAGCACTGAGATATCATAACTTCTTCCAAGCAGGGAAGAAGGTGCCTCACAGTGCTCAGAATAGTTATGAAAGTTAGAAAATTTACCCAGCTCCTCTCCAAAGTTATAAAGGCAGTAGGCAATTGTTGGAGAGATTTTCTTCTGTAGAAACAGTCTGAAAGTTGGACAGAGAGCTCCAAGGATTTATCTGCCCTGAGTCATCACACACACTGGAGTGGGGTTTTCTTTGAGGTAGATGTTTTTGAGTCTCTCATGCATTTGGGAGTAATCTTTCACCTATGCTGTATGTAGTCCCAATAAGCTCATTGGCTCACCCAGCTACGATTAAGGGGAATCGTTACATTGGTCTCTTGTCCATGTCCTACCTGAGGTGAGTAGACATATGTCCAGAAAAATGCACACAACAGACAGTAGTCTACGGTTACATACTGTTAATGAGATAGATAATTGCCAGGGTTTGTGTTCATATGCACTGTGGGTAGATCTTTGAAAACAGGTTTTAATTTAGCTAAAGATGAATCTGTGTTTCCTATGGGAAATAGTGTCACCATCTAGTGTTTTCTTCATAATTACATCCAGTGAAGTGCATGACATTCAATATTTATAGGTAACTAATACGACTAAAGACAAAATCATATGTTCAAGACCTGTGTCAGAACTAGGTATGTTCTTTTAATTTAGTATTATTTTCTTTAACCCATACTGGCTTCAGTAAAGCATTCTTGAATAGCTAGTTTGTTCCTGATACATAATAAGTAATGAGCAAGTTACTGCACAGATTCATAATATTAATATTTCTTATTCTTTCTCCATTTCTCTCCTTACTTTGAATTTTTTGTATGTAACTTATTTGTTACATCAGCTTATAAATGATAAGCTGGAAATTATCTTATATAAGTGCTTACTTTTAGTAATAAAAAAATGTTATCTAGCATTTATTACAGCTTCTAAAAGTATGTCATTCATTTGAGATGTCATTGCTTAACATGTATACACTGACATCTTACAAATTTACATGTTATAATATGAATTTGTTAGCTAAAACCATGAAAATATAAAACGAAGCGCTTCTGAGTAAAATTGTTATGTTTAAAAATGTTTATTTGAAAGTGACCATTATAGTCCCTGTAAGACAACACCAAGAAGAGGCCACTACAATAGCTTTTTTGAGACACATTGTAGAACTAAATTGAAGTTTTATGTTATTAATTTCAAATTGGCTGTTTATTGAAAATGGAGGTTGAAAGCGGAGGGTTGAAGAATATCCACAGCGATGGAACTATTAAAAAGGGAGAATCTTCTTTTGTGCCTCCAGTCTGCCAGCTGTTTCCTCAGTCCTCCCAGGCAGAGTCCCTGTAGGTGACCACTATCCCCCATGCTATGGAAAGGGGAATGTGCACTTTAATATACTGTTACTGTATATTGTCATATATATAATAGCATATCATGTTCAGCTGACACCAAAATGTCTAATTTTTCTCCTAAATCATCTTCTGCAAAAAAAAAAAGAAAGAAAGAAAGAAACAGAAAAAAGAGAAACAGGAAAAAACACTGATAAATGCAGAAAAACATCCCAAGAAGTGCAGTGTCATGAAGTTTGGAGGACAGAGGCTTGAGGGAGGCAACAATCAGAAGTATCAAACTGGCCCCAATGTTACAAAATCCAGGACAGTGAGCTGCAGTCAAGCTTCAGGACGTTGATTTGTCTCCTGCGATTAAGGAATTACACAACATCAAGGCCAAGCATTCATTTCTATTTGTTGCAAATGAGCCTTACTGAGTGCACTAACTAGACTGTTCACCTCTTCACATTTACCACCAAGACTTGGTTCACCCATATTTACAGTGAAAGAAAGACTGAGACTTTCATATAAGTAAACAAAAACTTTACACCGAGTATGTAACACCAGTACTAGTGGTGCAACTTGGGTTTTTTATGTAAATTTTATGCTTAAATAACAACAGTTGTAATTTTCTAGCTAAAACAAGTAGAATAGAAAAGTTAGTGCCATATGATGTTGGGTTGCATATGATGTGTTAGGATGATCTAAAGCCACAACTCATAGAATACTCCAGTTAAGGTAGACTTAATAACAGTATGTGTCCATTCCTAGGATGGGTTTAAAGTTGCCATGTGGTTTAGTAGCTAGACAATGTCATCAAAGACATGGGCATATTTACTTCACCCAGTCTATCATCCTTAGTGAAATAACATTATTACCAATTTTGTTAGCAAGACAACAGCATCTTCTAGAAAAAGATGAAAGGAGACTTTCTTTGCTATGTCAGGTACCCTTGGAAATGTAGCAGTCAACACTTCTTCTGCTCTTTTAGACCAGACAATCTGCCTACACTTTAGCTCAGTTATTTCTCAAGCACTAGAGATTTTGCCACCCACCTGCAGAGACATTTATCCCTATCTGAAAATACTTTTTGTCACAACAAGAGTATTGATGTGAGAATGCTTGTGTTGAGGACAGAGATGCTGTTTAATATCCTCCAAGGCACAGAACATTTCTATACAACAGGGAGTTACCCTGCCCAAAATGTCAGCAGTGCTAAAGACCAGAAGTCTTGTCACTGACTATTTAAAAATATATAAAAAAGATGAAGTGTTCATCTGGTATTTTGTCACAAGGAAAAGCTGTTTTAGGAGGATGAGTTCAAGGTAAGAAAGCAACACTCTGTCCTGGGATGTGTAACGTAGGTCTTCCCTAAGGAGATGAAGGGTAAATGGATATTGTCCAACAAGAGTTTGTGAGGAAACAAATAGTTGGTTTGTTGGATTTAATGGAGTGGAGGTGGCAGTGTTTGATAGTGAAAGCCATAAAAGATGTCCTGAGGTCAGAAATGAAAACCAAGAGCTTCCTTTATTCTAATTCAATCCACACATTAAACTTTGCAACAGAGTATATTCCACCAATGATTGCATAGATTAAATGGAGTAACCCAAAATTTACACACATCACAGCACTAGCCCCTACTAGCTCAGAATGTGACATTATGTGGAGGATAGCATTTTTACAAGGAAACTGGGTTGAAGAATGGTCCTTAATGTGTGCCCTCATTCAATATGATTGGTACCCTATATACAAGAAAAAAAATAGGCATAGAAGTAAGTATACATGGAGGTCAACACACAGAATACCAGGGAGAACATGGTGATCTTGAAGCCAAGGAGAATTGTCTTGGAAGATACTTCCCACACTGTTTTCAGAAAGAGCCAGCCTTTGTCCATACATGGATCACATATTTCAACTCTCTGTGACTGTGAGACAAGAAGTATTTGTTCTTTAAGCTGCAAGTTTGTGCTTCTTTGTGGTTGCAGCCCTAGCAAACTAATGGAGTTTCAGCTCTTTGTGAATCTGTGGTGGAATCTCTGAAAGTAACTGATTTCTTCTTTGTAAAGATGGATAGAGAAGCAAAAGATAGTGTTAAGAGAAATAAGTAAAGATCCCGACACATTCTGTAGCCACTGTCCCAGGAAGTGGAAATATCATGAGTTACTAAGTCACTGCTTAAACACTAAGACAGCTAGATGCAATTTTATAATGTTTTTCTTATAACCAGAATTTATTGATTTGGTGAATATGCAATCAACCAACAGACTTTAGTGAACAAATTATCTGAGCTTTGAGATTTAAATCCTGGAAATATAAGCAAAACTGGGAATATGCTACCCTGTCTGTGTCTCAACAGTTCCTCTTGAATAGTCATGGAGTACTTAGCCTCATACTGCCACGGATGCAAATCTTAAAATGCTCATTATATTATAAAAAACTTTGCAGAGTTTATGGGAGCATGAAGGATAAACCTCCCCAAAGCAACTGAGCCTTTGCTAGCATCTTCTTGTTTGCAGGATCTCATCACAATCTTCCTAAATGGATTTCATGATTAGTCATGGTGCCTCCATTGTACAGATGCAAAAAGTGAGGTTTACTGGGGTCACATACTTCAAACAAGATGGTTTGGCTAACAAAGTAGAAGGCATATGTAACTCCACAGCTCTCTCGTGCTAACCCAACCAAGGTCCTTCTTATCGCTTTCTTAATGAAAGAAAATGAAAAGCAATTCTGCAACTTCTCTCAAAATCGAAACGTATACAAGTTATCAGGAACTGCGGTTTTATCTGAGCACACAGCTTTTGGAGATTGCCTTCCCAAGCTCTAATTCCATCATGCTGTGCTCAAATAAAGGCGACCTGGTATTTAGGCTTTGGGGAAAAATAACAATTAGTTTTAGGAAAACATGGGAATTGTCTCCTGTGACATTTAGCCAGCAACCAGGCTAAGAACTTGGTAGGCTGGGGGGAAAGGACACCTTCTGAGCTGAGAGAGAGAACTGCTTTCTCTTGCCAGCTACCCATCTTCTTCCATGCAAGGGCACAGCTGCTGGGTCGGCAGGCAATACTCCTTTTCTGACTTCAGGCTTTAGTCCATATGTCACTGGCCCCCTAAACTAGAAAAGGAAAGCCGCTTGGTTAGATTGGAAGTCAGGTTTATATATACATAGTGTTGACAAAGGCATTACAGGAATAAGAACCATTTGTTAACTTGTAACTTTTCTAGATGCCGAGATGCAGAGATGCCGTGATGCAGAGATGCCGTAGGAAATAGGAGGGAGCTTCAAGGAGCCAGGAAAGCGCCTGCTTGCTGTTTGCTGGACACTAATCCCTCAGATCCATGGCCTGAAACCAGACAAAGGACAAATTACATGGCTCTTGAGGAGTTTATTTTTCCAGATGGCCAACCTGAAGCTATAGTTAACTGGCAAATTAAATCTCCTACAGGGAAAAAAAAAAAACCTACCCTGATCATGTCTTTAATAAAAGCACGAAGTGTGCTTCTTGAACCGATTGCTTAGAAATGTGGAAGATGCTAGAGAGCGCCCTGAAGGGAAGACTTTGCCAGATATTGAGTTTCATCCCTCATGTTTGGTCATTTGGTTAGAAAACAAAGATGTGGAAACCACTTTCCAGTTTTCTAGGTGACTGCTGCTTATGATTGGTCTAATTCTTCAAAGACAGCTCTTGCCTTGCTACTTCGAGGTCAAACTGCTTTTGTCTCTAGTCCAGTTAGATGATATTTTTAATGTCTCCTCATAGGAAGGAAATATATGCATATGGTAAATAATGTGTATACACACACACACACATGCACACACATACACGCATTGTTTGAAAGTAGGAAATTAGAATAAGCTAGAAATAATAAGGTAAAATAAATATCAACTCACCCTATTGTTTGGCTAGCAAGGTTAATTATTATAATCTTTAGTTATATCAATCTTATGTTTGAAAGCAGACTTATATTAAGCAGCAAAGAGAGGAAGAGAAATGGTCTAGAACTCAGAATCTCCTTGTCATGGCATTGATGGTGACAGCTCTCATTTAACTTAAGAAATATTTGCTGTGTTCCTTTGTAGAAGGCTAAGCCCTTAGCATATTCTTGTGATCTTAACCTCACTGAAATTATATGGAATTGGAACTTTCATTACACAAATAGATAACAAAGCAGGCTTAGAAGATCATTATCTTGCTACTAATTGGCAAATGAGTCAGAACTCAACACCTGTACACCTAACTCCTATGCTCTATCATTCACTTCTACAGCAAATATTTACTAAATAACGCTGTACAGCCCGCCACACCCACATACTGGGGACTCAGGAAACAACACTGTTCACTCAATGAACTTTCTATCTATTGAAAGAAACAGACATAAAAATGAAATACAGAGTGCTGAAGTGTGTGCTGGATAGGAATTGTGAAAGCGTTCTTAGAGGTTCAAAATAAAGTGATTTCCTCTGCCTGGGAGGATGGTGGTGAATGTTTACAGGCAAAATCCACATCCAAACTATGACCTTTCCTCAAACCAAGAGAATGCCTCTACAAGAGATTCATCATCGAGCTGAAGTGTTTGTTTTAGGGATTGTTTTACTCTATGAATCCAATTCTTAAGCTCTTCCAACAGTGTCTTGGAAGAGTCTTCCAGACACAACAGGACCCATGCACATATGAACTCTCAGAGTCTGTGGCAACACACACAGACACAAGACCTGCACCAGTTCAAGCCAGACACAGTCCTACCAAGGAGAGGGATAAGAAAACATAGGTTTCCATCTCTAACCAAAAATTTATTTGCAAGAGATAATTGTTGGCAATGGTAAAATTAGTTTTCTCCAATGGAGTGTCACTGGGTATATCAACCATATACCAGAGCAGGCCCCATGCTCGGGAATAGTTGGCCAGCACAAAACAATCTGTGGGTTCCCGAGCCAGAAGAGGGACTGTAGCCCGGCTGACTGTTGCCCATACCCCAAACATCTCTCAGAGAGCTCAGCAAGATAGAGACAAAGCCCAGTTAGGTTTTTGTTTCCCAGACAAAGAACGGGCTTCTCAGAAATCATGGGACCGGCAGTTTGCTAATCTAGCTGATAAGATTGGAAGGTCCCTGTCCGTGCTCCAGCGTTTACTCCCTTGTGCTTCTCCTCCCTCCTCCCCTCTGCCTTACTCCAGCTATACAGGCTAACCTCACTGGCAACAGAGTCAGGGACAGCCTGCCTGTGAATCCTGTTCTCCTGACTGGGCTGCCTTGCCCAACTCAATGGGAGAGGATGTGCCTAGTCCTGCAGTCACATGATGTGCCAGGGTAGATTGGTACTCAGGGAGAAAAATCCCCCTTCCTGGAGAAGAGGAGGGGCATAAAGAGGAGGGGCAGTGTGAAGGGAGGACTGGGAGGAGGGGGGAAAGTGATCAGGATGAAAAGTGAATAAATAAATAAGTAAATAAATAAATAAATAAATAGAAAATTAAAAATAAATAAACAAACTGTCCTCCAAAACAGTCTCCTGGGTCGTTCCCACCTTACTCATCACTGGAGACCCTGTTCCCCAGCTCCTCCATATCCTGAGATCTCCAGTGTGCAACAGCTGAGTTAGGGGTGGGGAACTCACAAAACTCCATGTTATGTTTAGGGTTTCTTTGGTTTTGATTTTGGTTTTCAGTTTGTTGTTGTTGTTGTTGTTGTTTTGTGGGGCTTTTTGTTTCACTTTATTTGGGCATTTGTTTGTTATTTGTCTATTGATTTTTGTTTGGGTGTTTTTTACTTGTTTGTTTTGATTTTGGTGTTGTGTAGGTTTGTTGTTGTTGTTGTTTCTACAGTCCAGCCATTGCCCACCCCAGGTTTCCCCTCCTACTGTTCTTCATCCTGTTTCTCTTTCCCCGCTGTCTCCAAGAGAATGCTGGCCCACCATCAGGCCTCCCCACCCCCTGGACCTCAAGTCTCTCAAGGATTAGGGACTTCTTCTTCCATTGAGGCCAAACTAGGCAGTCCTCTTCTATATATGTGAGAGGAGGGGTCTGGGGGGTTAGGACAAGCTAGTATATGCTGCCTGGTTGGTGGCTTAGTGTCTTTTTTTTTTTTTTTTTTAAAGAGAGAAAGAAAGAATAAAAGCTGTGTGGTTAGAGAGGTGGGAGGAATTGGAGGTGGGAAATAAATATGATCAAAACATAGTGTATGAATAGGAATTTAAAATAAAATAACATTTTTTAAAGTTCTGGTTAAAAGATGGAAGAATCTACAGTTAGCTGTGAATATAGGATAAGGGTTTAGAATAGGATCAGAAATTGTATTCATTTAGGAAAATGGCAGTAATAGTCTCTTCTCTAGGGTCTATGACTTCTCCAGCCATAGGGAGTTGATTAGGTTTAAAGTATCAGGCTTGAATTTCCTAGCTAGTAGGACTTAAGTTACTCCCATGTAAAAGTGCCATGGTTGCACCTTGGTGGTATCGTATTGAGCTTATCATTGATGTGGTTTGTAGGCTTTACACCAGGGTAGGACTATTGATTTCTTAACTTCTTTGCAGCTTACGGTCAGTCCTAAGCCAGATTCTTCCAAGCCCTGAGTTAGCAGTGCGTGGTGACTGCCACAAAGGGGTCTTACCTTCAGGTTCAGAGAGGCTGTTAAGGGCAATGGCAATAGTCTATATTGTTTTGGGATTCTCCTGGACTCCTCTCACCAACAATGTAAAAGAAAGTTTCCCATGTCTGCTTGGGGGTTTTATTAGATAACTGTAGTAGTTTGAATAGGAATGTCCCCCATATGCTCATATATTTAGATGTTTGGTCATTAGGGAGTGGCACTACTTGACAGCAATTAGGAGATCTGGTCTTATTGGAGTCGTTATGGCCTTCTTAGAGAAACTGTTTCACTGGGTGTGGTCTTCGGCATTTCTAATACTCAAGCCAGGCCCAGCGTCTCTCTTCCTGCTGCCTATGGATCCAAATGAAGAAGTCTCAGCTCCTTCTCCAGCACCATGTCTGACTGTACACCACCATGCTTCCTGCCATGATAACAACTGACTAAAGCTACGAAACTGTAAGCCAGCCCCAATTAGATGCTTATAAGAGTTGTCATGGTCATGGTGTCTCCTTACAACAACAAAACACTGAATAAGACAAAAATCTATGGTTCTTGGGGAGAATGGTATCATCCTATATTGCTTAACTATATAAACTACTCACAAGTGATATAATTTTAAGTGAACTCATAAAATAAATTGCTGTCCTGTGGCTTTCCTAAGCATCCTTGGAATTATCCTTTCCCTCTCCCTATGCAATACTCTTTCTTCTCTATGTCCACTTAAACTCCTCTCCTCTGTTTTCTCCCTTTCTCCCTTCATAGTACCTGTGTTCTACTTTTCCCCTCCCTGAAGCTCCCCCTCTCTCTCCCTTTGTGGTCCTTTTCAATTTTCCTTGCTTCTTCAGTCATTTCAGATTATATACTCAAGTCTAAAGATTCAGAGCTAATATTCACAAATAAGTGAGAAAACGTGGTGTTTGTCTTCCCACACCTGGGGTACTCCACTCGGTTCTATCCATTTTTCTGCAAATTCCATGATGTCCAGAATGTCATTTGAAAGAAAGAATATTATGCAATGTGACATTACTATTACATCAGTCATAGTATTTTTGCATTGGTGAGAGAAATTACCATTAAAATGAGAATACTATGTGGAGTCAAGATCACGGAAGACAAAGGTTATTATTTCACTAATTAATATAGCTCTAAAATCATGTAGTTAGCTGGGAATAATGATATATATCTGATTCCTTGCTAAGGCAGAAGGATCATAGACACCATGCACATAACTAGTTTGAGGTCGTTCTGGGATGCATAATGAGATCCTCTATTTTAAAATGTCCCCCTTCTTTTACAATGATGATGAAGATATAGGTCTTTTTCTAATGATGAAAGTTCTTCCAAGGGCTATATATAAAAAGGACCATTCACCTCTGCTCTCAATAATCCTTTAGAAATACACTCTAATTTCCAGGGTCCTCTTACATTAGGGATGAAGAAGATAAAAGTTCTAACAAAGAATCCCTGAAGATTCTTTTGAATTAGTAAGTAAAACTGTTATATGCTCTAAACATATCAAAGCACAGTACTAAAAGCCTTCTATTATCAAAGAGTCATTATTTCAGTGTTAAAATGAGCCTCTGAAGATAAATAATAGAATTTACATCCCTTTCTTCCTACCTAGTCTGTCTACCATCAATAAAACATAAGTACATCCTTTGCATAATATCTTTCTACTAACTGTAGTCCCACTCAGTAAATATCATTTGATAGGTGAAGGCAATGGGTATCTTAATAGTGGTTTTAGGCTTTTGGAACAGAAATAACAAAGGAGAATCAAAATGAAAGCCCAAGAAATCTTGTAACATTGGTGCCCACACCTTTGATAAACAATTTCTTAGCCTATAGTGACCCTTACTTACCCTGTATCTTCCATGCCTCAACTTTGAGTTGGCCTATCAATAATGGATCAGTTTTAAACCTTTTCATCCAGAATACTTTTGCACCGTCTGGTTGGATCTTAAATTTTTCTTTCATTCTATCTTTGTACCTCTTAGAACCTTCTCTTGAACAAAGAGAGAATCTTCAGTATATACCTTGGTTGGAAGTTATGATCATGATTAAAAAAAAAGACCTGTATCCATCAGATTCTCATTACTGTGGCAAACACTGGAGAGAAACCATCTAAAAAGAGAAGACATTTATTTGAGCTCATGGCTGTAGAGCTTATTGTTCATCCTCAGCTATCTCAATTATTCAGTGGCTGTGGTGAGGCAGACTATAATGACAGAGGGGGATGGCAGAGGATGCTGTTCACTTCAGCTTGGCCAGAAAGCTGAGAGAGTTAGAGAGAGGGCCTGAAGAAAAGACATGACTTTCCAAGACACACCCCCAGTGACTTACTTCCTCTACCTAGGCTCACTTCCTAAAGTTTCTACCACTTCCCAAAGTACACCGCCAGCTTAGCTAGGAGTTCAACATCTGAGTCTGTCCATAATTTTTCTCTGCTCAATTTCATTTAAACTCTTGGAATTTTTATTGCATGTGTTTATGTGTGAGGTGGGCAGTGAGAGGTGTTAGTCCAGGCACTTGTGTGGAGGCCAGAGGGCAACTTGTAAAAGTCTCACCTTCTCCCATGTGGGTCCCAAGGACCGACTCAGATCCTCTGACATGGTAGCCAAATACTCATCAATTTTACCAACCCTAACTAAAGCTATTTATTTTCATGAAGAAATAGAGAACACTGTACATTTTATTCCTCATGATTAAGACCGCAATAGTTTTGTATATAAAGATGCACTAGTCAGACACAAAGTCATTGATTGTTGTGGTATATAACAAATAATTATAATAACTAAAGGTTGCTTAAAATATATTAAAGAATTATAATACAATTCTGGTTGCTTTGCATGCCTTAATTCATCCGGCCTTTACTATACTATATATTAGTTCTAAAATAAAACACCTCATAGACGAATGAGCTAAAGCCCCAAAACACCCAACAATTCAGAGGGATGTTGTGAATAACAGACCCAGAATTGGACTGCAGCTATGCTAATCACCAAACCCATTCCTTTAATCACATGTAAGTCCTGTTAAACTTTAGAGAAAGAAGATCAAATTCCTGTACACTTGAGTTCTCTACCAAGAAAGAGAAGCATAAGTGACAATATCATGATTAGTGAATGACAGAATAAAACTTATATGTGAATGTCCAGGAGGGAAACATCCCATGCTCTCTTCATGACCACTGAAGGTTGTTTTCACTCATGCACCCATTCAACAAATACTGACTGAGCCCTTACTTTCTGGTAGGCTATGATTTAGGGGATGAAAACACATATAAGTCCAGACATTCTCTCAAGGAATTCATTTATATGGCATGGAATACAAAATTTTAAAAATGATGAAAGCTTATGAAGAGACAAGATGATTATTGAGACTTGATGATAATTCCTTCTACCTGGGGGTAGGGGAATAAAAAAGGTAGTCTGTATGGAGGTGGTGACTTAGAAGGATGCATGTAAATGGCCTTTGAAAAACAGAGTTAGTACAGAAAAGCAAAAAGGTAAGCACAAGGACCAAAGTCAAAAAAAATCATAAAGTGTGTTCAGAGAAAAACAATGAAAATACAAAGTCCATTATTAGTTAGCCCTTACAACCATGAAACGTAAATTTGGTCCTGGTTCAGTCTCATGGGGACTCACTGAGGAGTTTAGACCTGATTAAACACACAGCAGAGAGTCAGCCAAATTTTATATTCAATAAAACAATTCCTGTGTTTTATGAATATTGTTCTAGAATCAGTGTGGGCTTCAGGATGAAGTTTAATACAATAGAGACAGAATATTGGTTAAAGACATAGCATTGAGGTTAGTATACTGAACTAAGGCCCTAGGGAAGACAAGAGGGAAAAAAGGTACTGATACTGGACAGAATAAGATGGCAAACTAGTAGCTGTAGGTTGGGAATAAGAAGTAGACAGATATAATTCTCAGATAGTTAACACTTATTAATCAGTAAATTTAATGTGCATGCATGGATACTTGAGCAAGCTAGAAATAAGAATAGGACTCGCAATTATACATAATTGTTATGATAACTATATATTTTCCCAGATGTAGATCCTAGCTGCTATCTTCACCTTGATGAATATCTGACTGTTATAATTTGGATTTAATTGATCATAAACAGTCTACTTAATCACTTAATAAGAAAGAGACTGATGGTTACAAACTGTTCTTTGTGAAGTCCTCTAGAAATACCATGCTGTTCAAAAGTAGAGTTGTTCAAGGAATGAGCTTTCTGAAATACATGTGCCCATCTTCTCCCTAGCAGGAACAAGCGCTGTGAAAGTCTATCTAACTCTTCAAATGCATAAGATACATGACTCTTGAGCTATGTGTGTAGAGAAAGTATTTTGACAACTTTGATACAATATATACAGCATATTCTAACACTCAAAAACCTGAGACAAAGATTTTTCTTAATTATTTCAAAGTTTTTAAATTATTTGTTTCATCAGTGATGTGAGTTTCCTCACTGTTTAAAAGGGCTTATGGTCATTTGTAAATAATGGAGACAAATTAAACATAGCCATGCCAATACATAAACAAACTCCTGGTGTAGAATATTCTGATACAAGAACTTTTAAGTATTGGAAGAATGCTGTAATTTAACCAATCATATGTACACCAGAGTTAACCTGTTTCTTGTTACTGTCTATAAATCTCAAGAATTCTTAGGCTCAGACACAAAATGTACTTTTTGTTCCCATAGTTACCTATAGCCAAGGATGATGACATAAGCAGGCGATTGGAAAGGAACAAAACGGGGTGGGCTAGTCCTCACTGCAACAAGAAGCACAGTCCTGAAAAAGAAGTGTGAGCAAATGCTCATGTATGTTGTATCTTACTTCTGAAGCTATGTAACTGTTGGAATCATTTCCTTCTTCTTTCCTTTCAACAAAACAAAACAACCCAGGCACCAATGTTCTATGTTTTGATATCAAGAGAGATTGAGTAAGGGCAAATGATTCCTTCATAGGTACAGTTCACTGTGAAAGGCTTAATTGTGGGTATGAATATATACTTTAATAAAAATGAAATTATCATCTCTTAATGCTAATAATCTCAGTATACTTTTAATTGAACATAATTGTGTGATACTGATAACCAGCCGGGATAGAAATTATCTTTTATCTTCAGACTTACTAGTTCACCTAATACAACATGAAAATCTCTATCTGTGTCTTTATGTTTGTGTCCTGTTGTTACTCCTGTCCTGGAAAAAGTGTCCTGAGCTAACTCAAAAACTGTCAACCCACCAGCTGAAAAA
The DNA here is from genome assembly GCA_021653895.1 of Mastomys natalensis. Lineage (NCBI taxonomy): Eukaryota > Metazoa > Chordata > Mammalia > Rodentia > Muridae > Mastomys > Mastomys natalensis. The sequence continues at coordinate 305,147 of JAJTUV010000488.1, read as the reverse complement.
TATTCCCCTGAGTGATTCATGCTAAATTAGCATTGTTAGTAAAGGCTTTCAAGAAGACTATACAATTATGGCCAGATGAACACATCCCTCATACAATTTGGGGATTAATATTAGTCTCTTAACAACCTAGTAACCAAGATCATAATTACTGACTGTGATTTACCCCCATTGTCCAGGTAACTGGCCCTGGATATATGGCCAATTTGAAACCTGGGAATCTTGGGAGAAAGCATCAGGTCCACTGTTGGAAAATTGAATTCAAGGGCAGCCTTGCTCCCTGAACAGTCATATTCTTCCTTTCTCTTTGTGCTATTTGTTCGTCCCTATTGTGTGGAGCTATCGTTTGTGCACACATTCTGTGTTAGATTTTCTACACGATTGAGCTTGAAAAACCAAAGCTTAAGTACTAAATGTTTCCCTAAGGCCTGAATGGACTTAAAAGGACATAGGTGCAAAAAGAAAAGAAAGGAAAATGGGGGAAGAAAACACTGCTTGTTAAGTTGTTGCAATAATCTCATGCTGAGAATAAAGACCTTCAGAGTTAAGAGAATGAAAAACAGCCTTCTAAATAGATTGCTTGCTTTTGTTGTACAGGTGGCAAGGCCTGGAAATATAAGATATGGGGGAACAGCAGGGCAGCCTGCTAGCATTTCATTAAGCCTAGAGAATAGAATTGTGTAGTGTTTTTTTTTTTTTCCCACTTTACAAGATACATGGGCTTCTGGACAACTTGGACTACAGAGTGCTGTTTTGTTGGTATGTTTTCTACCAGAAAATACTCTGGAGGAAGAGGCTCTCTCCCTACATTCTATCGCAATTGGCCCCTCTCCCCTTCGATTAAAACAGAGCTGCTTCACATGAAGCATAAATTATGATCATCGTTCCTTTATACTTTCCGTCATTTAGTTACTTTGAAACCACTAATGTGAAGTCAGCCCCAACCGTCAAGTAAAACAGCTTTAGAGAAAATAATATCTCTAAATACTGCCAATTAAAATTATTTAAAGTTAATGTTCTGTGGCAGTTTTCAATGCCATTGATCCAGATACTAATCACCCATCTCAAACAAATGAACAGTAAAACAAACTAAAAGCCCTAATTACTGTTGGTGAATATTAAAAACTAAAGGGAAATTCAAATGCATAAGTTTAGGTTGCTTTCACTGGTCTCCAGAAGAATGTAAAAGTAAAATGAGTCATCTGGCATTCCTAAGTTAGAGTTCATTCTAACTTTCAAGAGGCCTAGCGGGATCCTTGATATTACACACTGTTGGTTTAATTTGCTGGTTATTTCCAATCAGATTGAGTATCTGTATTCTAATGCAATGTATCCCCTAAACAATTCTTTTCCACTTTGGAAAATCATCCTGAGATGATTTTCAACTAGATGACTCCAACTAAGAAAACTTCAGTAGAAATTAATAGTTAACAGTCATTGAAAGCTTGACTTTGTTCTGAGTTCTTTGTGAGATTTTCAGTGCAGTAATAATTGTGTGGTATAGGACTTATTCTCTTTATTTTCAAAGAATAAAACTAGTATTTTATTATTTCCTTTATTTTAAAAGAATAAAACTATGTGTATGGAAGTCAGTAGAGTACCCAAGATCACCAGTGTGTTGGGAATTCGCACCTCAGCTGCACTCCCGTTCCACTGCTTCCCAATATATAGTACTTACTTCAACTGCCAAATTCCCTTTTCTATCAGAAAATCAGAAGTACTTGTCTGGTTTTTAAAATGTTTTTAATTGAAATATGTTTAAATCATTTCCCCCTCCCTTCCTACATCTAGACCCTCTCAGTTACGCTCTCTGCAACCCGTCCCATGCCCCCAACTCTCAAGTTGATAGACTCCCTTTTTTATTATATTTGCTATGTGCCTGTGTGAGCTTGTGTACACAAGTATGTAGAAATGGAACCTGCTATTTGCCTGCACATGGTTTCAAGGCTGACCACTCTGCAATGGACAACCAGTAAAAGAGTTCATCCCTGGGAGAGGCTCACTCTCCTTTCAACAGTCAAGAGGTCCATTATTTGAATGTTATAAAATACTGAGAAAGTAAAGATTTTAATACATGCAAAGAAGATAGAAGAAGAAAGAAACTCATACTTCCTGAATACAAGGGCAAACACTGTGACATGTGCTTCCAATTCAGAAATCCAGTCTTCACTATAATCCTGTGATAAACAGAATACTGTCTCACCTTAAAATGGCAAAGGCTCAAAGATATGATGCAAATTAACTGTCTTTGCATTCTGTAGGGAACCAGAATGGAAACCCATTTTCTACTCTGCCTTCTCCATTTGCTCCCCTCCTTCCTCAACCTATTCAATTCTATATAGGCTATCTTTCTTTGCCTGCCTCATATCCAATCTAGTTAGATAACTTCCTCACTCAGTAACAGATTTATCCATTCATTCATTCCATAGTAACAGAAACTTATCATCTCCTGAGTACTAAATCATAAGAATAATCTTAATTTTTCATGTGCCAATAGGAGCTTAGGCAGGTGTGTCCCAAAATTACACAAGTTCCAGGTCCATTCCATTTATCCTGCTTACCGTGAGAAAACAGAACAAACACATTCAAAGAAAACCAGTGCCTCCATGTGATAAGCTGTTGTCCCATTCCTTGGTTATGAAAACAGACTGTGGCTTGGAGAAGATACATGGGTTTCTTTATTTCAGTAGTTGAAGACCTAGTGAGAACTTGGAAATCGTTTTCAAGCTCTGGTTGGTTGCTAAATTTATGTGTTTGAACATTGTCTGCCTTAGAGCTTTGCGCTGTCAGAAACATAATTCTTCAAGAAATAGAAAACAAAACATAAATATCAATTTCAACTTTATATACTTCCAAGGATTGTTAAAAACATTGTTCAGGGATAAATGAATGTGTAGATCAATTCAGATCTATGGAGGGATTATGGAAATTATATGTATATGTATATGTATATGTATATGTATATGTATATGTATATGTATATGTATATGTATATGTATATGTATATGTATAGGATGTATGTATGTTCTGTTCCCAGTACCTGCATTGGGTGGCTCACAACCAGCTATAACTTCTGCTCCAGGGAATCCAATGCCCTTTTCTGGTCTCTGTAGGCATATGTATTGACATATTATATCCCATCACAGACAGACAGACAGACAGATAGACAGTCTGACAGATAGATAGATGACAACACACACACACACACAATATACAAAATCTGCTCAATTTTAATCTGGCTTTGCATCTCTTCCTCTTCTCCTATCTTTCAGTTACAAAAACTTTTGATTGGGTGCTTACCATCTGCAAATATAAGTTGTTCTAAATATTTTCTTACACTGAATATCTCAAGTAAATATGGTGATGGTGACACAATTTTATAGAAGTACTTTGAAAATTATTGAACTGAGTGCTTAAAATGACAAATTTGTGATATGCAAATGAAATCTAATTTATCCCTTCATGATAGTAGGATAGGAGGAAGACCTTAAAAAGACAGTGTCACATAGTAAAAGTCACATAGATTTCTCCTAAATATTCTCTTTGTGTGGTGGTCTTGAGAAATATAACATACCCCAAACAAGTTCTTTTTCCTATAGGTAAAATGAGAAAGACAATGAACAGTATCACAGAATAACTCCAAAGATTAAGAGAAGTAAAACATTGACAAGTGCCAACAAGAACATATGGTGCAAAGCTCAGAAGGCATTTACTTTGAGTGGCTGATGAACTTTTTGGAATAGAACTACAAAACAACAAGGACTTTAAAGCCTGGCATTGTCTATGTTGCTGCTACTTCTGCCCAAGCCAACAGTCTATCCCTCCTGGGTACAGTATTCCTTGCCTCCTTTAACTGTTCCCATATCCCATGCCAACAGCCCATACCTGTCCTGCTTTCTCATCCTTACAGAGTTGCTCACTGTAGTGTCCCTGCGGAGGCTGCTAGTTGTTGCACAGCTATGCAAAATTGGGTGATGTGGGGGAATCAAAGCCCCATCACCTTTGAGACCTTAGGTCCAGATATTTCCACTCACTCTCTTTAGCTGAACACAGATCATGACTGATTTACACTGAACATGAACTTTATTTTATAAATATTACAATCTTGAAGTAATTTTTAAGCAGCTGAATTTGCATACATTGTGCCATCCCTTCCAAACGTTCAATATTGAGAAAGCTGGGACAAATTATCAGTTTGCATTCCCATTTGTGTGTAAGTGGCTGAACGTAGGAGCCATTAAAAAACTATTTGGAAATTAATGCACTACTAAGCAACCCAGCCTTATAACAAATATTGTGGCTTTTTTTTTTCAACAGTTACTCCTCTATTTCTAACTGCCCCTTATATTTTTGACTTTATCATTTTGCTTATATTGCTTTGTTCCAAAAGTTGACCTTTAAGTCCTCTCAAAAATATTAATTTTTTGTTCCCAACAATTTTTAGCATTTAACAACTAACCTGGCTTCTAAAATCAATATTCATAGACCCAGTTACTCAGCAAATTTCTTCGGAATCATCTCTAATGAAACACATCATACACTGAGCCCATCACATCCTCTCTCTGCTTCCCTTTTTGTGTTAGAAGCGAGTCCCATTTTCAAACTGGGTACTTTAGGACTGTTTCTTTCATAATACTTAATTTCACATTTATTTGGTAAGCAAGTCTTAATTTCTATTTGTAATTTCATTTGATTCAACCTTTTTTCTCCTAGTCTTCTTCTCCCATTCCAGCCTAACATATTTCTTATAAAGATACCCAGAATTGCTATCCAGCACTCAAATTTGTGATGCCACACATCCCGGTTGGCCCTTTACATTGGTACTCTGCTCATTGTTCTGAGATTATTAAGCCAATTTTCTAGGGGTGAAAAACCTATGCAATTCTGGATACAGCATAAAACTCTCTTAACGATCTGCCTTAACAGCTTCTCCTAGATCATATCCTCACACACTGGTCACCACTGCTGTGGTTTGAATGAGATGCCTCTGTAATCTCAAGCATCTGAACTCTTAGTTCTCAGTTGGTTACACTGTTTAGGCAAGCTTGGGGAAGTGTGGCATTAGGCACAAGTTTTAAGAGTTGAAACTTATGCTACTTCTTACCTTGCTTCTTCTCTGTTTCAGGTTTGCAGAACAAGATATGAGTCCTCAGTATCTGCTGCTTGATGCCCTGTCTCCATGCCATGACAGATTCTTGTTCCTCTGGAACCATAAGCACAAATAAATTCTTTATTCTATGTTGCCTTGGCCATGATGTCTTATTACAGGAACAGAAAAATCACTAATACAGCATCTTACGGGCATTTTTTTCTACTTGATACAAATGTCTTCCCTATGTTCTCCAGCCAGCTAGTGCACTTAGCAAATTATTAAAGATAGTTCTCTATCTGTAGATGCAATTGATTAAGCTTGACTACATTTCTGGAGGTTTGTTTCCCTTTTCCTTGAATCTGACAGACAGCTAGAAATTGTGTTGTCTTTCCTCCAGGCTCATGCCTGAGGAAGCCATTGTTTTTATGTCCTGTCTCTTAAGAGTATACACTCTTGCAACTCACTTGTCATGCTGTGAGAAAACACAAGTAATTTCAAAGCAAGCAAGCCTCTAGTTCTAGCTCATCTCCCAAGCCAGTGACCAACTGCTCAACAACTTGAAAAGCCATTCTCCTTATGCCGCACTAAGTAGCAGCCATCACCAGGTCCTATTCAGACTGAAAATTCCTGAGGAAAATTATTAACCCTGGAAGCATCTTATTATGCAGCAGTAGGTACTTGAAACAGCAACTAATAGTGTTCCATTTCTCTGCCTGACTAGTTTCTTCTCACTGCTAAAGAACGGATTCAAATGTCATTTTATGTAAGATCATAAACTCTTCCCCAATCCATTGAGGTAAATTCAATTATTCTCTTTTGTGCTTCTCCAGCACTTAGTACATTACTTTTTTGTGCTGTTGGTGTTTGTCTCCCAAAGACATCTAAATTTCCCTGTGAATTGGATTTTTATCCCTCTTCATACAGTAATAACTAATACAACTGGGATATTTTGGACATTTATTGGTAAAAGTCCCGTACTATAATAACTTCTAAGTTTGATTTTATTTCAGCACCATAATACCTGATAAGTATTTCAATCCAAATAGTATATTAGGAGATGGGACAGCAGGGAAGAACAGCTGTGGTTTCCTATCCTCAATAAACATGGTCTTGAGCTATCTCAGTCTACCTTCCATGTGCTACATGCACATATTTCTGCGATGTCAACATTACTGCAAAAAATAGTAGTCCTTAATTCTGATCCCTATGAGTTCTAATAAAAAATAATAGATGATATCTATTTCAATGGCTTGACAAATATACACACATACCACACACACACACACACACACACACACACACACACACACCCCAAAACCTTGATTTTACTCAAAGGTTTTGTAAGAAGTCTGGGCATGGTTGTGTATGTGTTTAAACCAAGTACTAAGGAGATAGAGTCAGGTGGATCTCTATGTGTCCAAGGCTAGCCAGTTCTACATAAGTTCCAGGACAGCCAGGGATAAATAGTGAGACTATGTCTCAAAACATAAAAGTTTCACAAGAAAATTAAAAAAAATGTTTTCTTAATATACAGCATTTAAGTATTTGGCCAACTACACATGAAAATCAAGAGCATAATAAATCCCGATTATTTTACAGCTGAAAAATTGACTAAAAGCTCCTTTCATAGATTGCTATTAGAGAAAGACTGTGTAGTAGACTTTAGAGTTATCCTTGCATTCAGTTCTCACTGCTTCAGGTTAAATGCATGGTCCTGAAACTATGGCCTCAACTATCAAAGAAAGTATACATGACTTACAATTTAATATTGTGTCCTCATGTTTATGTTGCAAAAAAGACCATTTGACTGAAGCTTATTACTAATTTTAATGAAATAATATAAATGTATAAAATTGTTTTTATAAAATCATTATGCAAGAATGTATCAGTAATCTTTTGAAGATAAGAATTTTCTCCTATAGTCAACAACCTATAATACTTAGTGAAGTGTTTGACCATTCTGCAGGTGCTCAACAAAAGAAAACAATTAATTAATCAACCCATTTGTACAAGAAAGTACATAAGAAGATATAATAATCTTCACCTTTGGGATGGTATCCCAAAAATGTTGAATCCACACAGAGAACCATGTTTCCCATATTAGAAAGGAACACTGGAGTACTACAATCCTTTCTCCTTATTAGCTCTGTAGTCAGAAAATTGCAGGTTAAATTTCTGTCCCGCCACAGCTTTGCAAAAATGTCATTTTATTTTGGAAATTTTAAATTGTTCTTACTCATTCATGTGTGTGTGTGTGTGTGTGTGTGTGTGTGTGCATGTGCGCACAAGTGCACAAATCTTGTTAGCCTGGTTCCTATCACTAAACATGCTTGAATGTAGTAAAATTGCATCTCATTTAAAATAATCTTTCCTTCTCAGCTATATTTCCTTGTCTTTTAATAAACTTAGGCCAATGTGATTCTATCACAGTATAATTCATCTTAGTATGGCTTTGATCACAGAGTTCAAAGCAAAACTATAATCATGAAAAGCCAATGAGTTCAATTTTCCCAAAATAACAGTATAAATTCAAGTGTACAAATCTGTCTTCAGGGCCAGATAGACTCTGAGAACCATGTTACATCTTTCCAATGCCACATTCTGGGGCCATGAAATGGGTTGCAACAGACTGAGTTCCCCAACACAATTTAAAAGCTGATATCAGCAGTTTCTCCTAGAAAACTAGCATGCTGTTTTCTAGGGAGAAAGAACTGTTTCAACAGAAGCAAACAAGACCATGGTCTCCAAGAGGCAAACAGATGGTCCTCACAACATTAGTTTCACAAAGCATAAGGCTCAAAATAATTCCGACGTTACTGGCTGCATGCAATTCAACACTTATGTAGCTCCCTGATAAGGAATGGTAATCTCCTCCTCTCCTTTATAAAAGGGATAAATCTGAGTTTGTTTGCATAGACTAAAGTTCCACAGAAGGCCTGAAACGCAGAGGACTCACAAGCTTATTTAGTTACAGATGTGATGGCTACCTTGCAACAGCCAGGGAAGACAAAAGTAAATATTTCATAACTTTTAATGTGTGGTTAGCAAATAAAGTTGGTCCATGGTTGCCCTGAAAATAGCATCCTGGACAGAGCCTGCTTAACTGACTCCACAGCCAGCTGCTGGATCCCCTCCTTGTAATTTCAAAAGACCAGTCTTTACAAACCACTCACTACAGCTGCTATAACACTTACTCTATGTTATAAATTACTTCTCAGCCCCATCCGATCTGATTTGCACATCATTAGTTTACAGGAGGTTAAATAACTGTTCAGGGATATAGAGTTTAGTTAAAAACAAAAACAAAAATGAAAAACAACTGAGATCTTTATAAATAAAAAGCCCTTCATATAAAGCATGACATCAGGGCTGGCTACGATTCCTGCTCTGTGACTCATGGTTACCTCCAAGTCGTCCTTGAAATGTCAGCTTCACTCTAGACACCCCCAAATATGCACAGTACTTCTTTCTGTGTTATTTATTTATGTTTTCATCCAGATGCCAAATCTGTCCGGGAAGAACATGGAATGCTAAGCATCAGAGCAAATGACCTTCGTGTGCGACGAGAATGGAACACTAAAGAGCAGAAGGCAGAGCTCGCCCTAGAGCCTGAAAAGACCATCACTGACCTGTCTCTCACTCTGACTTGCCACACTAACACTCAGGGACCACCAGTCACCTTGTTCATTTATCACGGATAGTGGCCCTATTAATGCTCGCTACAATCTCTGCTTCTGACATTCATTGAGGTTTCAGTTTTTAAAACATATAAATAAGAAAACTATTATAAGAAGTCATAACGTTTTCAGTTTAAACTACTAGTGCAATGTTGATTATGATTGTAAATAGGGGAGATTTCCACTTTAAAACTTACATTTTCATTACAATCATCAGCTGTTGGTTATTAAAGGCTGTTTTTATGATGCTGGGCTCTTCTGTGGAAATGCTGTTATCGCTGCTATGGGACCTCCCTTTGCTAAAATGTCATTTAAGGTAATGTATTGCTCCCCCAGTAGCTACACGACAGAAAAGAAGCTTTACAGTGCACGCTAGGTCTTCCTGGGAATACAGCAATTTCATTTTCCTCACAATGTTTCCTTGATATTATTACATTATAGTCATGGACCCAAACTTTTCTGGAATACTTAGCGTTCTCACTTCCCAATTATTCTATAGCAGTCTTTCTCAAACCAGATTTTACCTGAGAAATTTTCAGACACTGTAGATGTTTCAAAATATCTACTTTAACAAGAAGACCCCTATGACACTTGGGTGATGTTTTTTACAGTCCAGATTTTATCCCCCTCCTGGTCCACCCTGTGACTGTTCCACATCCCATACCTCCTCCACCACAAGGATGTCCCCACCCCACAAGACCTCCCCACTCCCTAGGGCCTCCAATCTCTTTTTTTTTTTTTTTTAATTTTTTTTTCTTCAGCAAATCAAAAAAATTTAAAAAGCATTCAAACAGAATAAAATGAAAAGAAACAAACAAGCAAAATACCAAGGGTCAGATATACTTATACAAGAATTCTATAGAGCCTTCAAACAAGCAATACTTTTTGAGTTATGTTTAAATCTCTTGAGGGTTAGTTGCATCTTCTCTGATTGAGTCCAGACTGGGCAATCCTCTACCGTATATGTGTTGGGGGCCTCCTGTCAGCTGGTGTATGCTGCCTGTTTGGGGTGATTCAGTGTCTGAGAGATTTCAGGGGTCCAGGTTAATTGAGACTGCTGGTCTTCCTACAGGGTTGCCCTCCTTCCCAGCTTCTTCCAAATATTCCCTAACTCAACCACAGGGTTCAGCAACTTTTGTCCATTGGTTGGGTAAAAATATCTGCATCTAACTCTGCTGCTTGTTGGGTCTTTTGGAGGGCAGTCATGATAGGTCCCATTTTCTGAGCACCCCCATAACCTCAGTAATAGTGTCAGGACTTGGGGCCTCCTCTTGAGCTGGATCCTGAGATAGCTTTTGTTAAAATTAAACTCAGCACTTGCTTAGAGGCTGATATAGGGGGATCATGAGTTCAAGGCCAGTCTGGGCTACAAAGGTACAATTCCATCTAAATAAACAAGAAAGTAACAAACAAATACAGTATAGAAGGAAATGTTGTTTAATAATTGCATCTTATGACAAGAGTTTAAGATACACTTGCAAAAAAAAAAATACACTTGAATCTCATTTAAACTCCAAACCAGTCCTCTCAAAAAATGTATCATCAGCCTTGTTTTGCAAATATAAACACTGAGCCTCACAAGGGTCTTCACATTTTCTCTCTTTCAGAAACATTTAAAACAACTTTTGGGTAATATGACATGAAAGGTAAAATTTTATTAAATTTTACCCAAAGTCTATGGCTGTATCACCTTTAGTGTACCTGATCTTGTCTGAAATTTACCAAAAATTGAAAGTTTCTTTTCACCAGAGATATGACTAAAAAACAAATTGGTAAGAGATAAAATCATCCTAGAAAAAATATAAAGAGGAAAGACTTACAAAACCAGACACATTAAAAGTATGGGTACCCATTGGCTATAAGGCTGAGTCTTTGCAGGAAGGTGTGGAGCAGTGATATTTGTACTCAAGACCCAAACTGTAAAAACCAAGATGAGACAGAGAGACCCACAAGAAAACCAATGACAGACACAAAATATTCCATATATTCTGCATGATCCAGAAGCAACCCAAATAGAAATCTTATCCACAAACAAGTAAACAGGAAATTGTGAATACAAAAATGACAGACTGACCAGGAGTTCCTAAGTACCACACCTAAGCAACAACTATTCTGCACAAAATAATTAAAAGTTCAATATAATGTAACTAGACCGGGTCATTTGGGAGAGACAACAGGGTGACCTGTTAGGCTTGCTATCAAAACATGACAAATGTATAAAAATATAATGTTTATTAGCTCCCAAACAGGGATGTTGATCACTAGAACAAATTAGGGACCTAGTAGAAGGAGGCAATATGTCACTGTGTGTATGTGTACAGGTATGTTTAGGTGTGTGTTAATATGTAAGAGAAAATAGACATGGTAATTAGCAGAAAAATATCTGATGATCAAAAAACATGGGCAATTTTCACTTAAATTAAGGTTAAATCACAATCCTATGGAATACAATACACTGAATAATTGTAGAAGATTACATAATGAAACAATAAATCTTTAAAATAGAATCACAGCTTTTGAAGCTAGGAGACTAGGAAAAGTCCTTCCAATAAAAGATTTTAAACACAGACACAAATACAAACTTAAGAACATGATTAAGAGACTGGCTGGATAAAAAACTTGAAATTTTTAGCAAGATCATCAATGATAAAATAATAAAATACAGTACTGAAAAATGCTTACAAAAAGTTTAAGAGACAAAGGTACTAATTTTATTTTATAGAGAAAATCTATATTCCAGAGCTCATAAGATAGGTCTGTGGTTAAAAGAACTGGCTGCAGAAGCTCCAGGGAAATCTTCTGGGGATTCAACGCTGTCTTCTGATCGCAACGGGCACCAGGCACACATACATGGTATAAGAACATATATGCTGGCAGAACATCCATAAATACTAAAACAAAAATAAAATAAGAGAAGCATAAGAATAAGAAATGAGAAAAGAAAAAAATAAAAAGAAATACGTAAGCATGTTGTCAGAGATAGAAACACACACTGAAGTGGACAGGAATCATTAGGCCAGGTATAGTTTCATGAACCATCAGTCCCAGCAGTCATCTGAGATGGGTGTGTATCTGCACTCTGAGGTCTACCTGATCTACATAGAAAGTCCTAGGCAGGCAGTGCTGCATTGAGACCCCTGTGGGGGGGGGAGAACCAAAATCAAATTAAAACAGACAGACAAATAAATAAATAAAAACTTTAAAAAGAAATTCATACATTATTAAGAAAAATTAAAAAACGAACAAGAGCTCAAGATGGAAAACTTAATATATAAACATTGGCTTTTGAAACAATGCCACACTGTGTTTCTCAGAGTTAAACTTAACAGAATCACTACAGTGTGTGTGTGTGTGTGTGTGTGTGTGTGTGTGTGTGTGTGTTTTACATCATATATTCTGATCACACTTTCCTCTGCCCAAACTCTTTCTAAATGCCTCCTAGACCACCAACTCTAAGCCATTTCTTTCTCTCAAAAGCAAAAAAAACAAAACACACACAAACCCATAAAAATACCAATGTAGAACCCAAAATATACAAACAAAAAACAAGTAAGACAAAAAACAAATGCCCTAACACAGCAATTTGAGACAAAAGGTCAACAAAAATACCACTGAATTTGTTTTGTTTTGGCCATCTACTGCTGGGCATGGGACCTTACTTACTTCTATGGTTTATATTCTCAGTAAGACTCTGTTAGAACTAATTTTTTTGTTTGTTTGTGAGCAGATGTCAATTCCAGATAGATTCTTTATTATGGTTGGAGCCTTTGTCCAGTTACCCCTCTCAGCATTGGAACCCTTTCTAGTTTGAACCTTTCCATGCCTATGCATGCTGCCACAGTCTCTGTGAGTTCATATGTTTGTACATCCTGTTGTATCTGGAAGGCATTATTTCCTTGAAGTCATCCCTCCCCTCTGGTTCCTGCGTGGTTTCTGCTGCAAGAGTAATCTCTTTGATGGTGCTGGGGAAAAGCACTGATCTATGAGTATAACAGAATGTCATTAGGAGGCATTTTATTGTTATTTTCCTTTAGAAAAAACAATAGTATTTGATTTTCCTCTAGGCCCATAGTGTATCTAGTCTTAGGATCTTGACCAATCTAGCAGTGTTAGGTGGATTCAATCTCATGGACAGGGTCTAAAATCTGATCAGAAAGTAGTTGGTTACTCCTACAATATTTATGCCACTATTACACCAGCATATCTTACAGGAAGGTCACTGGTGTAGATCACATGGTTTGTTTCTAGAAGGGGTTAATGATTCTCTTCTGGTAGTATGCAAAGTACCTTTTAATATCTTGAATGTTAGTCAGTAGGGGTGAAACCTTTAGTTTTGCACTGACTCAATACACAAGTATTGTCTTCAGCAGTCGGGTTTTACCATATTTTGTGAAGAACAACTAAAAGTCTTATAAATAGTCTGAGTTGTGTATGGGTTTCCTTGGTGTCCCTTTGTCTAATGACTCAATATATACTAGCAAGAGAAAATTTAATCAGCTTTAACCACCAGAAGTCAGAAAGTCCCTAGGTGGTTCCTGGCAATGTTCAGAGGCAAGAAAGCCAATCTCAATCCAATCAGAACAAGAGGGACCAAAGCAGTCCCAGGGTGAGTCTGAAGGCAGGGAAGCTCCCTGGAGAACTGCTGTGGTAAGTAATCTTTCAAAGGGCAAAAAAACCTCAAGCAAACATCTCCTTTCTATCTTTTAATCTCTTGAGACCCCAATATAACTGGACATCCCTGCTTGTATTCAATGTGGCTCTTCCCCTTCTGTGTGCTGACCTATATAATGATTGGCTATGGAAAAATACACAAGAGAGAAACTCAGAAATGTGCCTCAGCAATTTTCTAAGCATCTTTTAATCAAGTTGAGAACTAAAACCATCATATCACCTTACTAGTAATTAAGAAAATAGAAACTAAAACAAAATTGTTAGATACTGTATAATTTTGCTCATAGAATTATGTTAAAATTTAAAGTTTTGATTTTAAAAATCTATTTGAGGGAAACACAAAGGAGAATGTCTTCTTCCATGACCTATTGGAAAGAGTTTGAAACTATAAATCATTTTAAAGGGTACTTTTTATCAGTCTCTATCAAACATTAACTTTACCACCATAAGCTAAATATATGAGTTTGAATTAAAATACAAATAAATATACAATGCCCACATGAGGAAATTTGTTACATGGTTATTTAAAAACAAACCAATCATAAAGTGTTAATTCTAGAGAAGCCAAATCATTTATTAAGAGAAATAATAGTAATATAGGTAGAAATGCTCCCTATTTATATACATGTATATGTGATATGTGTCTATATAAGTAGATAATAAAGAGGTAACAAGATAAGATTTAAGAAAGCAATAATCATGTCTGTGGTAAGGTCTCATTTACATTTTCCAAATATACATGTAAGCATGTATATGGAATTGTCTATAAATGCATAATCAAGGATAAGTACATGTATCTGCTTTAAATGTTCTCACCAAGACATAGTGCTGTTCTTTGAAATAAGCTTAGCATGGTTGAAAAGTAGTTTGGATTATGGAGAGGTATTACTTCTAAAATCTATAATGATAGTCATTATAATTAGAAAAAAAGACACCTGTAGAGTATTTGGCAAAATTCTAACAACTCTCTGTATATTTTAGCTTTGCATAGTGAGATTATGAATTGAAAGAATGCTGCTCTGTTGAACCTTGATACTGCAGATAATGCTGATAAAATTATTCAGGCTTGAGGGTCAGTATTTCCATTTTCAAACCTCAGGAATGGCATATATAGCTTGACCAGGCTAGACCCTTTAGTCCTGGGAGTACTTTTATTTCTGCCCATCATGTTAAAGCTTGTCTCTAACTGCATCAACAGGTTGGCAGCCAAAGTATATGACTTGAAACTGAAAATGGACCCCCAGACAGAGTTCTTAATTTAACAGGCTGGCAAGCCAAGGATGAGTAAGATTCTACACAGAGCCTTACCAACCTAAGACAGAAATGCATTGCTTTTTATAATGCATATTCCAAGATGGGTAAGGAAGGCATTCTTGTCAGAACAACCTAAGACAGGCTCAATCTGGTTAACGCAATAAAAAAGGGGAAGATGTGGAAAGCTTTTGGGGCTGCCTGGTAGGAATCTGACATAAGCCATGGACAAAGAAATGGACTGCAGGCAGGAATCTGACATTAGGCTAGAACAAAGAAGTAACTTCTGGCAGAAATCTAAATCTTAAGCTAGAACAAAGACGTAGGCATCAGGCGTGAAAATGACTTTGGGCTAGGACAGGGAAGTAGGCTCAGATATTTTGGTCATCCTGATAAGCCCTTAGAAATAATGATCACAGGAGTGATCACGGGACTCTCTATTTATTGTCCCTCATGTTCTTTGACTATTTGTGTTTATTGTCTTGCTTGTTCCTTGACTATTTGCATCTATTGTGTTGCTAGTTCCTCAACCTAGAACTGACCTTAATACTTGCATGTAATTTAAATGGTATAAAACCAAAGAGGGAGGAGGAGGGATAGGATAGGGGATTAAATGGGGGGAGGGATGGAGAAAGGAGATAACATCTGAAATGTAAATAAATAAAATATTGAATAAAAATTTAAAAAAAAAATAGAAACACTGGGGAAAAAAAAAGAAGAAAAAAAAGAAGATTAAGCCAAACATCATTTTGATGGTTTGAATATAGAGGTAAGATCATGAGCAAAATAATTTAGACTCTTTGTTCTATGATTGACAGCCATAAGACAGTGGTGACATTCACTGAAATTGAAAGATGACAAAACTAGGAGAGAGCTTTTATCTTAGTTGTGTGCATGCTGATCTTCAGATGACTGCAAGGCATCCAGGAAGTGATGACAAAGACATAGAGGATGTTCAGCCCTAAAGCAGAAAAGAGAAGTCAGGAGTTGGCAGCCCATCCATCACCTGTGTAAGAATAACTGGAGGAGTAGAGAGGCTAAAAGAAAGAAAAGAGGAAGGTCTGAGGTATTTCACAAAAGGAAAACCAGAAAGTCACCATAAGATTGCTTAAGGGTTTTGTTTTTTTTTTAAATTCCATAAAGTTGGCTAAGAACTTAAAAGAGTGTTCATTCTGTTTAATGTTATGAATGCGATTGGTGATCTTAGTGAAATACTGTATAGAAAATTGTTATTTGATTAGGGGAATAATTTATAAAAAGTATACAACACAATTTTAAGTATCATTCCTCTGGGAACAATTACTAGCTAAGGTACATAAATTGTGTCTCTAAGGCTGAAAATAAGCCTTTAAATATCAATTAATAAAAATTATTTTGCTCTTTAAGCTTTGTCTAATAATCATTTCCATCCCCTATAAAATTTTTACAAGGAGAAATTACAGCATGAAAAAAATCTTGGTGACTGATAAAATTGTTTATAAGAACTTACTTTGTAAGTAATTCAACTTTGTAAAATTGATTTTTTCTTTTTGAACTTTCAAAACCAAGGTTGCAAAATATTTAAATAAGAAAGAAAATATTGATCTAATCTAGAGGAAAGAGTTTTCTAGCAACTTAGTTGTTAATGTTCCTCTAAGATTTTATAAGACCTTCAGTCATTTTAACACATATTCCATGAATAAAATTCTAACTTAGCTCCAGTTACTTGAATACTTGAAGCCACATGAATTTAAAGTATGAATAGCAAAATACTTGCTATAGACCTTCCCTCTGTTTTGGCTAAAGAAATCTACTATGCTCACACTTGGCAAGATTCCTACCATAATCTAATTAATATTCAAGCTAGGCAATATATTTAACATTTTTGTAGGCATAATGTATATATCGATATTATAAAATAGCATTATAAATAGGGTAGTCTTACAGAGTTTTGGATATTTTTAACTAAAACTCAACAATAACCAGGAAATAAAAATAGAAAAACATCTTTCTTCTTATATAAAATCCTTTA
The DNA here is from genome assembly GCA_021653895.1 of Mastomys natalensis. Taxonomy (NCBI): domain Eukaryota; kingdom Metazoa; phylum Chordata; class Mammalia; order Rodentia; family Muridae; genus Mastomys; species Mastomys natalensis. The sequence goes on along the minus strand of JAJTUV010000488.1, from coordinate 288,448 downwards.
AAGAAAGGTTTTTCTTCTTTAATTCTAATCAAAATCTATAAAAATTCTTTTTGTTTGTTCATTTGTTTCATTGGTAAATTTTGACAATGCTCATATAATGCCTGGAGTAAGAGACATGAGAGCTGGCAAAATTATCCAAATCTTTTTCTTTTTGCACTGATGTGTGTGTACATGCCTGCGTGTGTGTGTGTGTGTGTGTGTGTGTGTGTGTGTGGGTGTGGGTGTGGGTGTGGGTGTGGGTGTGTGTGTTGTACTTGTTTATTGGTTGGTTTTGTTGGCTTATTAGCTTCTTGTGAATGATACAACTAATTTCAACACTACTCACTACATGTTAACCTTTGATACCCTGTTCTGAATGGTATCTGTACTCCACCTGAACACCTATGCTCCGGTGTCATTCCCTTCCCCACATCCTGCCTTTTTGTGTTTATAACCCCTGTGTGAATAAGTAAATTACAATGTGATTTAAATAATTAAATAAATATTTTTAAAAAAGACAAAAGGAAATTGCAAAGGCTTCCACTGAAGCAAAGACAAAAGTGTCGGCTTGAGCATGAAAGGCAGGAGAGTTTGCCTTTTGTTTAAAATAACATTCAGACCAATAAAACGTGGTTTTCTGAAGACATATAACCAGAGTTAATTGTGCTTTATATTTAATTTATAAGGCAATTTGGGGACATTTCCAGTGTAGCATTGGAATAGAGATATGACTGCAGTTGATGAACACTTTGACTTTGGAATTCAGATTATTTTCCTTTGTAGGTCTCTCTCTCCTGCTAGACTCTAAATTATATGAAAATAAGATTGTGGTTCAAGAACATTATGAATCCCTACAACATATCCCATTGAAATCAATTAGTTGGCCAGTTATAAATTAAAACATCTTTGTTTTCTAGATCCCACCAGTCACTGTTGCATTACATAAATTGGTAAGAGAGATAAGTATCTTTCTTGACATGAGAAGTACAAATTTTATTATTCATAAAAATGAACAAGGGAAAATATAGGAAAAAATTAACATGACAGAAAATTCAAATCTTCATAAATTGATAATACATTAGATATAAATGGTCTACATATTCAAGTTAAAATACATATGTTGTCAGGATATATTTTGAAAAAAGAAAATCCATCATATTTGGCTACAGAAAATCTTTAAAGTTGAAAGCACATATATATTAATGTTAAAACAATGCAAATGTATGCAGTGTTATGGCTTAGATGTGAAATGTTCTCCATAGGCTCATATGTTTGCAGACTTGGTCTCCAGCTGGTGAAACTGTTTGAGAAGGTTGTGGAACCTTTTGGACATGGAGTCTTACTGGAGGAAATGGAGCTCTGTGAGTAGACCTTGAAATTTTACAACCCACCTCCACTTAGACAGATAAATATCTATTAAGGCTTATCACTTATTCAGTTGCAGGTTTAACAGGTTTAGAGAATATTTTTGAAGCAGGAATAGTGCTTCATATTCTCAAGAAGCTACAATATGGTCAAATGAAAAGTCAAGGACTTGCTATGAAGCCACAACAACAAACCATCCAGTTCATGACTAAGTCAGAGTCTTGGGCCTTTCAAAGTAAAGGAGTTCATGGTCCATTGCCTAAGGAGAGAGGAGAACAGGAAGTTGGGTTGATAGGGAAGATTTGTGAGGACTTGAGAGAGGGGAAGGCATGATCAAAATATATTGTATGAAACAATTTAATAGAAAAAAGTAAAATGCACAATGATTTTCCCTCTTATGATCCTTTGAATCGTGGCCCTTTTGCATCTCTTAGCTTGCAGTGATCTTCTACAAATCTTACTTCTCTATTTAAATTACTTCCACCTGATCTCTTATATTTAGGTAAAACATCATTCTAAATACCCTCTGATTCTGTGCTTCATTAAAAGAGCCTCATAACATCCAGTGATATGTGACAATTTTTCTTCATGTCACTCATCTCACTCTGTTGTTATTTATTTGTTATGAATTTGTGAATAAATATCAGTGTATTTAAGAAAGCTGGAATGGGAAGAATCCTATGTCTTTTTTGGCCACTATCTATTCAGTATCACTAATTCATTCTAGTTCATAATAGGCGTTCAGTAGTAGTGTTTTAATTCTGAGATCTAATAGGCATGTCTTAGGTTTTTTTTCAATGAAGAGTACCAAAACTACCTGAAATATTTTTTAGTATTACCTCTAGTCATGTTTCTTCAAACTCAAAATGCATTTTATAATGGAATGTAAGTATTTATGTCCTATTAGATTACTACACCATCTCTGCCTTCTTTCCTTATTTCCTTCTTTTTTGTATACTCCATTAGAATGCTGGGTCCATAGTTACTGTTGTTTCTTTAGTTCCCTGTTGGGACTCTAAATTCATAAAGATTTCAAACTTCAACTTGCCATTTTAGAGATAAAAAAATTAACAGAGAGGCAGATGAAAGATAATGATAATAAATATAAGATAGATAGATGATAGATGATACATATATACATACATACACATATAGATACATAGATAAAGAGAAAAAGAATAAATAAATTTGATAGATGGATGATAGAAATGATAGGTGATTGGTTGATGATAGATTAGATAGATACATAGATAGATACATATGATAAATGACAGATGATAAATATATGATAGCTAGATAAATGGATGATAGGTGAAAGATACATACATAGATATATAGATCCATACATAGATATATAGATAAAAGATATAGATAGATAAATACATACAAACATAATAAGGAAGATAGATGATAGATAGCTAGATGATAAATGATTGATAGATTAGATGATAAATAGTAAAATAGATGATAGATGGAATGATAGATGATAGAGATTATAGCTGATAGACAGAGATGATAGATATAGATAAATAAACATATAATAGAGATGATAGGTTGTAGGTAGATAATAACTAGATAAACGAAAGATAGAGACCAGACCACCCGAGGCTTCAACATGGTGAAAGCAACCAAGAAATCACAGGAGCCTACACTAGATGTTGAGACATCAACCTCAAGTGCCAAATCCAAAAAAGTGAAGACTTGCCATCAACCTCAAACCAGAACTGCTGTCAAGAAGAGTCATCTGTCCAGTTCCAAATATAGTGGGAAGGTGCAAAAGACTACCAAGAAGAGCAAGAAAACCCTGCCACAGACTCCAAAGGGAAAGACTTCTGAGAAAACTACACCACCTACAAAAAGACTTAAAAAGCCAAGGGAAAGGCACTACTCGATCACTACCACCACTTGATGGAAGAGATGACAACTAGTACCAGGACAGAGCCAAACCGTAGCAACACAGAGAGCTCCAGTGTTTCAACGAGTGACCAAGAAAGCCAGTAGACTCAGCATGCCACTAAAAGACTTAGAAACCTGTTCAAATGTCTGGCAGCTGAGTGGTGTCAAACTGTGTAGAATGAATATTTACTACACAGTGCTTTGATGCTGATGAAAATAAAATCAATCTGATATGAAAAAAAAGAAAGATAGATGATATAGTCAATGATAAAAAGATAAATGATTTATAAGTGATAGATAAATGATATATGATAGAAATGATAGATAATAGAGATTATAAATAAATGATAGGTAGATAGATAGATAGATAGATAGATAGATAGATAGATAGAAGTAATAGATGATAGATTAACTATAAAATATATTCAATTGCTCCTAGATCTATCACCCTTTACTTTTTCTTTCCGCTAGGTGTGTTATATAGCCAAGCCAATCGTTAAATGGTAATAAAGGTCAAGGTTTAACAAAAGTCTGTAAGATGGGAAGGATCTTCCCTGTCTAAACATCTTCACAAAACCATACTTCATTCTTGGTTTTCCACTTTAATTTCACAATATGCAATGTTCCATTATAAGAGGGAGGAAAAACATGTTAGTCCATGTGTGTTTCAATTAGATACAGAATCAAACTAAGATATCCATTTTTGTGATACCCATAAAGACATTTTTCTATAGAGCTCCATTTTTTGCTTCTGTAACAATCTAAAATATCTATTTGTTTTATAATCATGGAATAGAAATTTGCTTTAAACACTTTTATTTAGTTTCAAATAAGATAGTTATATTTGTCAATTTTGACCTCAATAGTTGCAATAAAATACTGTTTCTCAACTTCATGTCATGATACTATTTATTTAAATATTAACTATAGTAATATTCTTTTCCTAATGGGAAAAGAATTTTTTAATTATGATAAAAAGACCCAATACCCTGATGGTATGAATGGAGTCTGGAAGACGCTAATCTCTGTTTAATGATTTCACAATGTTCTATATGGCTCTTGATTCTCAGTTTTAATTTCAGAACCCATGTATTTTATAATCTCTGAAACAGGATAAAATTGGCCAACTACACCATATTTTTGTGATTAGGCTATATTGAAATAGTCTATCTGGGTACTTTTGGCTGGGCAGACACCTAGCTGGTCTGCTCCTGTGAGGACACCATATCCTGAGCCATCCTAGAGGAGACACTGCACGCAGAGTGGAAGGTAAGAACCCCCTCCCACTCCCTATGCCCCAGAGTTACAACTGGGAGCCAGGAGCGCTAAGGACCCATCAACCACCCAAACCCCATGCCTCTGAAATACTACTTCCCTTCCGCTCCTCGCCTGGTCCTTTTGGCTGGGGCAGCACGTAGCTGGTCTGCTCCTGTGGCGACACCTTATCCTGAGCCATCCTAGAGGAACCACTGCACTCAGAGCAGCAGACACCTAGATGGTCTGCTCCTGTGGAGAAACCATATTCTGAGCCATCCTAGAGGAACTACTGCACTCAGAGCAGCAGGATTTCAAGCTCCCAGAGGCAGCCTGAGTCCCAGGAGATCTTCCACCCAGGAGCTTAGGATCACAAGATTACAGAGAATCTGGACTCTGAGTAGTTCTGACACAAGCAAGATAACTGGAAACACAGACTCCAGTCAGACATAGTGAGTGCAGGTAACACTACAGTTAACCAGATGGCAACAGGCAAGCACAAGAATATAAGCAACAGAAAAGAAAGTTACTTGGTATCATCAGAACCCATCACACCGGAAAAGCAGGACTCAGATTTAAAATCACTTCTCATGATGATGATAGAGAATTTTAAGAAGGACATAAGTAACTCCCTTAAAGAATTACAGGAGAATACAGATAAACAGGTAGAAGCCCTTAAAGAAGAAACACAAAAATCCCTTAAAGAACTGCAAGAAAACACAATGAATGAATTAAACAAAACCATCCAGGATCTAAAAATGAAACTCGAAACAATAAGGAAATCTCAAACAGAGACTACCCTGGAGATAGAAAACCTAGGAAAGAGATCAGGAGACAAAGACACAAGCATCACCAACAGAATATAAGAGATAGGAGAGAGAATCTCATGTGCAGAAGATACCATGGAAAACATTGAAACAAATGTCAAAGAAAATGCAAAATGCAAAAAGCTCCTAACCCAAAACATCCAGGAAATCCAGGACACAATGAGAAGACCAAACCTAAGGATAATATGTATAAATGAGAGTGAAGATTCCCAACTTAAAGGGCCAGCAAATATCTTCAACAAAATTATAAAGGAAAAGTTCCCTAACCTAAAGAACAAGACACCCATAAACATAAAAGAAGCCTACAGAATGCCAAATAGACTAGACCAGAAAAGAAATACCTCCCATCACATAATAATCAAAACATCAAATGCACAAAACAAAGAAAAAATACAAGAAGCAGTAAGGGAAAAAGGGCAAGTAACATATAAAGGCAGACCTATAAGAATTACACAAGATGTCTCACCAGTGACTATAAAGCCAGAAGATCCTGGACTGACATCATACAGACACTAAGAGAACACAAATGCCAGCTCAGACTACTATACCCAGCAAATCTCTCAATCACCATAGGTGGAGAAACCAAGATATTCCATGACAAAACGAAATTTGCACAATATCTTCCCACAAACCCAGAACTGCAAAGGATAATTGATGGAAAACGCCAACACAAGGAAGTAAACTACATCCTAGAAAAAGCAAGGAAGTAATCTTCCAAGAACCCCAAAAGAAGATAGCTACACAAACATAATTCTCCCTCTAATAACAAAAATAACAGGAAGCCACAATCATTTTTCCTTAATATCTCTTAACATCAATGGACTCAATTATCCAATAAAAAGACATAGACTATCAGACTGGATACATAAACAGGACCCAGAATTTTGCTGCATACAGGAAACGCACCTCAGTGACAAAGACAGACACTACCTCAGAGTAAAAGGATAGAAAACAATTTTCCAAGCAAATGGTCTCAAGAAACAAGCTGGAGTAGCCATTCTAATATCAAATAAAATCAACTTTCAACCAACAGTAATCAAAAAAGATAAGGAAGGACAGACACATCATACTCATCAAAGGAAAAATCTACCAAGATGAACTCTCAATTCTGAACATTTACACTCCAAATGCAAGGGCACCCACATACATAAAAGAAACTTTACTAAAGCTCAAAGCACACATTGCTCCTCACACAATAATAGTGGAGGATTTTTAACACCCTGCTCTCAGCAATGGACGGACCATGGAAACAGAAACTAAACAGAGACACATTGAAATTAACAGAAGTTATGAACCAAATGGACTTAACAGATATCTATAGAACATTTCATCCTAAAACAAAAGAATATCCCTTTTTCTCAGCACGTCATGGTACCTTCTCCAAAATAGACCATAAAATTGGTCACAAAACAGGCCTCTATAGATACAAAAATATTGAAATAATCCCTTGCATCCTATCAGATCACCATGGACTAAGGCTGCTCTTTAATGACAAAACCAGTGGAAAACTCACATGCACCTAGAGACTGAACAACGCTATACTCAATGATGACTTTGTCAAGGAAGAAATAAAGAAAGAAATAAAAGACTTTCTAGAATGTAACCAAAATGAGGAAACATCATACCAAAACTTTTGGGACTCCATGAAAGCAGTGCCAAGAGGAAAACTCAAGAGCTCTACGTGTCTACAAAAAGAAACTGGAGAGAGCATACACTAACAACTTGACAGCACACCTAAAAGCTCTAGAACAAAAAGAAGCAAATACACCCAAGAAGAGTAGAGAGCAAGAAATAAACTCAGGGCTGGAGTCAACCAAGTAGAAACAGAAAGAACTATACAATATATCAACAAAACCAGAAGCTGGTTCTTTGAGAAAATCAACAAGATAGATAAACCCTTAGCCAGATTAACCAGAGGGCACAGAGACAGTATCCAAATTAATAAAATCAGAACTGAAGACTTAACAACAGAAACTGAGGAAATTTAAAAAATCATCAGATCCTACTACAAAGGCCTATATTCAAAAAACTGGAAAATCTGGATGAAATGGACAATTTCCTAGACAGATACCAGGTACCAAAGTTAAATCAGGAGCAAATAAACCATCTAAACAGTCCCATAACCCCTAAGGAATTAGCAGTAGTCATTAAAAGTCTTCCCACCAAAAAAAGCCCAGACCAGATGGTTTTAGTGCAGAATTCTATCAGACCTTCAAGGAAGACCAAATACCAGTTCTCTTCAAATTATTCCACAAAATAGAAACAGAAGGAACACTACCCAATTCATTCTATGAAGCTACAATCAAAACTCATACCCAAACCTCGAAAGACCTGACAAAGAAAGAGAACTTCAGACCAATCTCCCTTATGAATATCGATGCAAAAATACTCAATAAAATTCTAGCAAACCAAATCCAAAACACATCAAAACAATCATCCATCATGATCAAGTAAGCTTTATCCCAGGAATGCAGGGATGGTTCAATATTCAGAAATCCATCAATGTAATCCACTATATAAACAAACTCAAAGAAAAAAAACCACATGATCATCACACTACATGCTGAGAAAGCATTGGACAAAATTCAACACCCCTTCATGATAAAAGTCTTGGAAATATCAGGAATTCAAGGCTTATACCTAAACATAGTAAAAGCAATATACAGCAAACCAGTAGCCAACATCAAATTAAATGGAGAGAAACTTGAAGCAATCTCACTAAGTAGAGGAACTAGACAAGGCTGCCCACTCTCTCCCTACCTATTCAATATAGTACTGGAACCCCTAGCCAGAACAATTAGAAACAAAAAGAAGTCAAAGGGATACAAATAGGAAAGGAAGAAGTCAAAATATCACTATTTGCAGATGCTATGATAATATACTCAAGTGACCCCAAAACTTCCACCAGAGAACTCATAAACCTGATAAACAACTTCAGCAAAGTGGCTGGTTATAAAATCAACTCAAACAAATCAGTAACCTTCCTCTTTGTGACAGATAAAGATGCTGAGAAAGAAATTAGGGAAAGGACACCCTTCACAATAGTCACAAATAATATAAAATACCTTGGTGTGAATCTAACCGAACAAGTGAAAGATCTGTATGACAAGAACTTCAAGTCTCTGAAGAAAGAAATCGAAGAACATCTCAGAAGATGGAAAGATCTCCCATGCTCATGGATTGGCAAGATTAATATAGTAAAATGGCCATCTTGCCAAAAGCAATCTACAGATTCAATGCAATCCCTATTAAAATCCCACCCAATTCTTCACAGAGTTAGAAAGAGAAATACTCAAATTCATTTAGAATAACAAAAAACCCACGATAGCGAAAACTATTCTCAACAATAAAAGAACTTCTGGAGGAAGTCAGGAATCACCATCCCTGACTTCAAGCTGTACTACAGAGCAATAGTGATAAAAAACTGCATGGTATTGGTACAGAGACAGGCAGGAAGATGAATGGAATAGAATTGAAGACCCAGAAATGAACCCACACACCTATGGTCACTTGATCTTTGACAAAGGAGCTAAAACTGTCCTTTGGAAAAAGGACAGCATTTTCAACAAATGGTGCTGGTTCAATTGGAGGACAACATGCAGAAGAATGCAAATGGATCCATTATTATCTCCTGTACAAAGCTCAAGTCCAAGTGGATAAAGGACCTTCACATAAAACCAGACACACTGAAACTAATAGAAGAGAAGATGGGGATGACTCTCAAATACCTAGGTACAGGGGAAAAGTTCCTGAACAGAACACCAATGGCTTATGCTCTAAGATCAAGAATTGACAAATGGGACTTCATAAAATTGCAAAGTTTCTGTAAGGCAAAGGACACTGTCAATAGGACAAAACGGCAACCAACAGACTGGAAAAGATCTTTACCAATCTTACACCTGATAGGGAGCTAATATCCAATATATACAAAGATCTCAAGAAATTAGACTCCAGACAACCAAATAACCCTATAAAAAAAATGAGGTATAGAGCTAAACAAAGAATTCTTAACTGAGGAAACTCGAATGGCTGAGAAGCACCTAAAGAAATGTTCAGCATCCTTAGTCATCAGGGAAATGCAAATCAACACAACCCTGAGATGCCACCTCACGTCACTTAGAATGGCTAAGGTCAAAAACTCAGGTGATAGTAAATGCTGGCAAGGATGTGGAGAAAGAGGAACACTCCTCCATTTTTGGTGGGTTTGCAAGATGGCGCAACCAATTAGAAATCAGTCTGGCGGTTCCTCAGAAAATTGGACATAGCATTACCTGAGGACCCAGTTATACCAGTCCTGGGCATATACCCAGAAGATGCTCTGACATATAACAAGGACATATGCTCCACTTTTTCATAGCAGCCTTAGTTATAATAGCCAGAAGCTGGGAAGAACCCAGATGTCCTTCAACAGAGGAGTCGATACAAAAAATGTGGTACATTTACACAATGGAGTATTACTCAGCTATTAAAAACAATGAATTCGAGAAACTCTTAGGTAAATGGATGAAACTAGAAAATATCATACTGAGTGAGGTAACCCAATTACAAAGAACACACATGGTATTCACTCACTGATTATTGGATATTAGCCCAGAAGCTTGAAATACCCAAGATTCAACTCACAGACCACATGAAGCTCATGAAGAAGGAAGACCAAGTTGGGGTGCTTTGGTCCTTCTTAGAAGGAGTAACAAAATACTCAAGGGAGGAAATATGGAGACAAAGTGTGGGACAGAAACTGAAGGAGGGGCTGTCTGGAGACCACTCCACCTGGGTATCCATCCCATGTGCAGTCACCAAAGGTAGATGCTGATGTGGATGTCAGGAGGTGCATGCTGACAGGAATCTGATAAGCTGTGTCCTTAGAGGTCTGCCAGAGTTTGACATATTTAGAGTCAGATGCTCACAGCTAACCATTGAACTGATCAAGGGTTCCCAATGGAGAAGTTAGAGTGAAGACTGAAGGAGCTGAAAGGATTTGTGGCTCCATGAGGAGAGCAACAATATCAACAAATCAGAGCTCCCAGGGTCTAAACTACCAGCCTGGGAGCACTTAGGGAGGGATCAATGGCTCCAACTGTATATGTAAGGGAGGATGGCCCTGTCTGGTATATAGGTGGGAGAGGAGATCCTTGGTCCCATGAAGGCTGGATGCTATGTGTGTGTGAATTCGAGTGGGGAGTTGGGAGTTGTTGGTAGGTAGGGGCATATCCGCAGAGAAACAGGAGGAGGGGCAATGTGATAGGGGGTTCCTAGGTGGGGAGGGGGATTGGGGTAAGGGGATAACATCTGAAATGTAAATAAAATATCCAATAAAAAATGAAAAATAAAATAAAGAAATAATCTATCTGAACTGTTTTCCAATTTGGTAACCATTGTTGAAGTTGATTTATTCTATTTCTAAAAAAAAAAAAAAAAAATTCTATACTCCTTAGAAAACAAGGAAATTTTAGTGATTTGCCTTAACTTACTTGTAGTAGAACACTCTCTAGATTGAGCCACAAATAAAGCAAGAGAACAATGGTGCCCTTAAAAGATAAATCAATGTAAGAGAAGCCAAAGGAATCAAATGTGTATGTGATTTAAAGATTTTAACCTGCGGGAATGTCAATTAAAGTTCAGAGGAAAGTAAATGGCTATAATTAATACCTGTTAACTGCTTTTGGCCTTCAGGCTTGCCCTGGCCAATGATGCATAATAATTAGAAAACGTTTCATTACCAGCTGGCATCAAAGGATTAAATGTGCATGAAAGAGCATTGCAAACTGCAAAGTTATGAAGCAGGATAACTCCCATTTCCTACATGTGTACTAAATGATGCATCATTTGAAACTGCACCAATAAATAGTGATTGAAGATTCTTGAGTACTGTTGCATACATGCCATCACTAAGAGATGGAAAGGTAGGTTCCCTCTCCTAATAATCATAAAGTTCAATCTACATATACTTTCTGAAGGAGAGTGGTCTTTCTACTTTTTAGATTTTCATGTCACCACTTTATTTGCAAATACAAATCTCCCATAGAATTAACATGAAAAAGAATATGCTTTCTATGTATTTACACGAGGTTTAAGGGTAGATATCTTTTGTATCCTCTTCAGCTTTTGAAAAAAAAGTAAAACCTTCCTGTTTGAACTATGGGAAAAGAGACTATTTAAGTCTTATGTGTATGTGGTGTGTGTGTGTGTGTGTGTGTGTATGCATGCACATGGACTTGTGGATGTGTACTTACCTATGCATTCACATACAGGAGCCATACTGGAAGTTAACATTTATTATGCTTCCAGTTTAGTTTTTTTTTTAGTTTTTGAGACAGTCTGTCACTGAAGCTGAGGCTCTTCTGATCTGTATAAAATGGCTAACCAGCAAGCCCCCAGGATATTCCTGGCTTCATTTACATCCCTTCTTCCCAGTTCAAGCACTAGGATTACAAACAAACTTTATATATACATTCACATATGTGCTGGGAACTACACCCAGGTCTTCACACTTGCACAGCAGGCATTCCACACTGAGCTGTCTTCCGAACCCCAAGGGTCAGAGAATTCCCACACTATTGCCAGATGTCCACTGTTAGTAATTTACAGATTTTAAAGTAAAGTAAAACAAATATTGATCCATGTGTCAAATGTTTCTTGCTATCATGAAAATAGTAAATATTGGGTGTAAAATATGAAAAGAGTAAATTAAATTGCCTCATCTTGTATGTTTTCATATAAAATATTAATTTTAGATGTCAGAAGCTGTCTCGAAATAGCTAAAGGCATGCAAGTGAGTTTTCTGGAGATGGCTCACTATTTTCATGGTCTACAGTGAGTGAACTCGTACCAATGAAGGGTCCTTAGAGACTACATCCCAGGATCACTTCTCACTATGCCTTTCCTGTCACTATTACATCACCTAATGATTCCTGGACATCAGCCCACCCTTTGGTCAAATACCCTACAGATCAACATAAAGATGAACTTTCATAAATTAATGCTATTTAGATTAATTAATGCCTTTATAGAATTCCTAATTTGATTAAAATAATTTTATGAAAAAAATTAAGGAGATGGTTTTAGTTGTTTTGCCAGAAAGACATAATAAAATTAGAATCAAGAATAGAATGTCCCTCCTCCTCATAGAATAGTAAGTAAAGGCTGCATAATAAAGAATACAATAAGCTTTTGTAAATTACACCAAAAAGAGAAATAGGCTTAGGACAAATTTGTGATCAAGGAAAAACATTCATTCTAGGTCCAAGGATGAAGCCACAGGACTTCACTATGATAAAGGGAGACCATGTGAAACTGTTGCTCTGAACTTATAATGAGTTTATAAATGAAACATTGCTTTGAACTCACTATTGACATCCTTCTATAACTCCTCTTTTGTGTAACATTTTATCTATGAGGATATTTTCTAAAAAAAAATTTTGTCTAAGAAGGTATAAAAAGACCAGAGAGAAGGAATAAAGTGGTGGCTTGAGGGGGCTCTGCCCTATCCATCTAAATGTTTATGTGCAGCATTTGGGATTCAGCCCCCTTCTACCAAATGTATATATGTCTATGTCTATTCATCTATATGTGTGTCTATACACACATATGTAGGTATATGTGTATGTATGTAAGAATGCATGAACACTAGAGGAGTTGATGAAACAGGTAGTCAGGCCTGACCGGAGTGTGTGTGTGAATGTTAATGTGCCTGTGTTCATTGTCTTTATTAATGATTTTCTTTCCTTTCCTTCTTTTCTCTTTGGTTCATGAAGAGTCAATGAGTTCCAAGCCTCTTACCTGGCCAGCAAGAAGTCCTTAGGCCAGAGAGAAAAGAAACTAACATTTATTATCACAATATAGTAAGAGAAAAGAAACCAGCACTATTTAGCACAGAACAGTAAGAGACAGTTACAAGTCTTTGACCTTCGTCCAACACTGTGTCCCTCCTCAATACCATTTGTTCTAAAGGCCAGGGCAGGCACCTGACACTTAGAGATTTGTTATTGAGGCTGAAGAGGTAAGTGGTTAAGAGCAGTACTACCCTTTCAGAGGATGTGTCTTGTTTCTAACATCCACATCACATGGCTCACAATCATCTGGAACTCGAGCACTAGGAAATCTAATGCTTCTGGTGTATATGGACACTAGGGCCCTAGCATTAATATGTGTGTGTGTGTGTGTGTGTGTGTGTGTGTGTGTGTGTGTGTGTGTGTGTGTATGTGTGTATATGTGTGTGTGTGTGTGTATGTGTGTATATGTATATGCATATGTATAAGTATGGGTATATACACATGCATAATTGAAAATACTTTTCAAAAAGTAGAGATTAAATATTATATGAAAAATTTAAACACTAGCTACTAAATTAAAATTTCATGTAATTCAGCTTTGTCAGAGCAATGATGCCTCTGAAATATGTAAGAGAAGAGTGAACCTCTAAAGTTACTCTTTATATATCCATCATTAATCTATTGAAAAGATCACTAATAACTGGGTTTTAATTGTTGAGTCTAATTGTTTTAGAGACTTTCTCATGGGTCTTGATAACCAAATTATACCATTGTATACTCCACATTCAAATAAGATCAACTGACTAGCGTTTCCAAGTGTTGGAACCATTACTCATTTGTTCATTCATTCAAAGACCTCCTATGTAGCAGGTATTTTATTAACATCTAAGAATACAGGATCAAGACATGCTTCCTGCCTTCAAAAGGTTTACAACCCTATAGAAAAAAACATTTTATGGAAAGTGTCTAGACAATAGTGCATTAATTATATTTCACCACTGTGATCAATATATGGAGAGAAGCAATTGAACAGAAAAATTTATTCTAACTCACAGTTTTAGGGAGTTCCAGTCTATCCTATCCGAGTGAGGAATGCCAGGAGTAGCCCTACCCATGGTGCCAGGATCATGAGGGGCAGTCTGGTTTCCAAAGCTGTAAAAAGGAAGCAGGCCCCATTTCTTTGGTACCCATTTCCTTATTGATTACTGTTACATCTCTGTAATCAAATCCCTGACCAAAACAATTCAAGAGACAGAAGGTTTCTTATCATTCATAAATTTGGAGGAATTCCAATCCACCTGGTATAGCAGAGTAGCTCCGCCCGTAGCAGTAGCATGTTACTGAGGCTTGCTCCTGGATTGGGAAGCAGACAAAAGACATGTAAGGACCAGGGGTAGGTATGGCCTTCAAAATCCCACCTTTCCCAGCCTCCCTCCACCTCCCAAAGAATCCAAAGACTTAAAATAGAGCCACAAGCTGAGAACCAAGTGTTCAAAGCATTAACCTTGGTAACCTACAGACTCAAAATATAAAAACAGGTTACTAGCTATAATAAAAAAAAATCTGCCTGGTGTCAGGAAACATCAGAAAATTAAAGGATACATTTTTAGTAGTCTACCATGTACCTTTAAGACAGGATTGTGGTCATCTAAGAGAGAAAAGTAAGTGATTCCACAGTGCTGAAAAAGTAAAGGATTGTGGACTAGGAATGTCAGAAAACAACTAAGGGTCTTTTACTAGAGTGACCCACAGCTCATGCCTGCAGTCCCAGTAGTCAGCCAGGTATGAGGGCTCATGCCTGCAATCCCCTCTGTCAGGAGGCAGAGGCAGGGCAAGTGCCACCTAAAGGCCAGTATTGGCCTCATAGTTCAGGGTCAGCCAGGGATTCAAAGTAAGATCTTGTCTCTTTAAAAGAATCATTTAAAGAGGAGTAAAAGATAAAAAGTAATTGGTGGGAGGCAGATAACAAAAGTGTTAACATATACATTGAAAATGAGAGGCATCTGGCTATGCCCCCATAGAGAAATGCAGGTCCTTATTATGCATATATCTATGTATATATACAGGAGAGGTGCAATTAAGTTTATCATCAGGGAAAACTAGAATTGTACCCATCTATCCAAACTGCAATTTTCAGCACTTAGGCTGAGTTTTCAACTCTATAAAGATAAGATGTTCAATTAAATGACCCCTGGGCCCTCAGAACTCTATTTTATAATTTTAGCATCAAGTCACCTCAGGCACTAGAGTCCAGAGAAGCACTTTACTAGAAAAATCATATATGAATAAATAAAAGCACTTCGACATTTAGATTTTTAACTAGTTTAATTTTAACTGATACAGGCCTACACTGAAATCAGCAGCATGAAGATGTTTTATTATTTCTTCTTTTTCTATAAAATAAGGCCTATCTCAAATTAAATAAGCCTACCATCTGTTCTATGCACGACTTTATATTTGTAACCGACAATTTGTCAAAGTATCCAACTTTGAGTTATGAAGAAAGAACTTGAATTTTGTAAAGACTACAGAAAAAAATATACTTAGAAAGACTGCATGTGTAACTGCAGGTAACAACATTGGTGAAACAACAGTTACCATTGTAATGAATAGTCCCCAAAACCATGGCTTCTATTCATCAAATTACATTGTGCCCTACTCTATTGTGAAAGGCATAATTGAACTTGAGTTTCAGGAGCATTTACTCAAGTAATTCATATAAGTGGCTATTCCTAAAGATCCTATTCTCTCATGATCATCAACTGGGCTCAGAAAATGTAACTAATATTTTCCTAAAAGTAGTGTGTCAAATGCAAGAAAATTTAACTCTGTATACCCACCTCTGCCACCTTGCCAGTACCAACATTAACTCAGATCACCCTAACACATATATTATAAAATAACTGTTAATGAGATGTCAGGTTATACTGTTGAGACTTGATACTCTGATGGTCCCATGTTACCCTGTTAAAAATGAAACTAATTGAGCCGACCTTGAATGTGAGTTTCACTAGGTATAAAGGGAGAAAGAAAATCCCACAAATTAAAATCAAGTTAGTCTTGTCAGAGACAACCTAAGACACGCTCAGTCTTTTTATGCAATAAAAAAGGGGAGATATGGAGATCTTTTGGGGCTGTCTGGCAGGAATCTGACATTGGCCAAGGACAAGGAAATGGGCTGCAGGCAGAAACCTGACATTAGCTAGAACAAAGAAGTAATTTCAGACAGGAAACAAATCTTAGGTTAGAACGAAGAAGCTTCAAGCATGAAAATGACTTTGAGCTAGGACAGGGAAGTAGGCTCAGATATTTTGGTCATCCTGATACGCCCTTAGAATAGTGATCACAGGAGTGATCACGGGACTCTGTCTACTGCCTTGTTTGTTCTTTGACTATTGTGTTTATTGTCTTGCTTGTTCCTTGACTATTTGCATCTATTGTATTGCTAGCTCCTCAACCTAGGACTGACTAATTTGCATAAATTAAAACTGGTATAAAAGCAAAAAGGAGGGAGAGGGATGGGATAGGGGCTTTATAGGAGTGGAGGAGTGGGAAAAAAGGGATAACATCTTGAAATGTGAATAAATAAATATCAATACAAAAAAAGTTAGACTGCAATATTCCATGTTTGAGAAGCACATAACTTGATTGTATAAATTAAATTTTTTTCACCAAGAATGAAACAAAAAAGGAAAAAAAAAGAGAAGAACATAAATTCAGGTTTCTTTGGATTCATGGAGAGTTGGAAACTTTAGAAGCTTAGATTTAGTGTGGATTTGTGGTGTGTGAGTGTTGTTGTGTGTGTGTGTGTGTGCCAGGGGTTTATCTTTCAAATATGATGTATTTTTGTTCACTTTGCTACATTGTTGTTGTGTTTCTAAATCATTAATACAATCTTCTCTGTATACTGTTACTTGCATGTGGTTTGCTTTTAGTCTATTTGGTTGGTATAGAAAAAAACTGTATTTCACTCTGGGAAATATTCATTCTTCCCACTCTATCAGCATTCCTCAGTTGCTCATATTAGGCTAAGGCCAACTGGGCTTTCTCTACTTGATCATGTCTATTGTGGTTGCCCTTGTTCAGGTCTGTTTGGCAAACATTGGGTGGATATTTTTGGGGTATGCTTCGTAAACTCTTAGAAGACATAATCTCACAGCAAACTTAGGTTCCTTTCACGTGATAATTATTCTATGCTTCTGAAAAGAAAGTAAATAACGACATCCTTTACATGGGAAATGATGTAGACACTATTACAGTTCAGAGCTAACCAGGAGATTATAACACTACTTTTAAATCTCGTATAAATAGTATTGATCCAATAGGCTTCACATTTATATAGCATCTGCTTAATGAAGCAATAATCCGATTGGTTTGTGAAATATAGGCACTCCTTAAGCTATCACGAATTAATCATACTCATGAATGAAAAATATTTTGGGTAATAAATGATCATTATGCTGATCTAAGATGATATTTTGCATTGTCGTTATCCTTCTACTTCATGAATCCAATTTCTGCCAGTGAAGAAAAGCTTTACAAAACATTCAGTTGGGTATAATGTCATTAATGAACACTTATTGATTATGTATTTAGACATTGCAATGTCCCCATGGCAGAAACGTTAGACAATGCTTGGTGACACAAAAAACTTTTGTACATCTCTGGACAGTATGTAGGCGATATAGCAAGAAGTCTAAAGTCTTGGAGACAGGAAAAGCTATCTTCAGGAGATGCTGGCTGAGAAGCTGGCATAATAACACAAGTTAATGTAGGCAAGTATGCTGTGTGTACTCATGAAAACCAAGCTTACAAAATGAAATAGTATTCATAGTACATTTTTGTGTATTATTGATATAACATTCTAAACTAAAAAAGTCATAATTTTAACTTCTTTAGTATACTTTCTAACTAAATTATTTTTTAAGAAAACTTTTTATACAATTATTTAAATCCATACAAAGATGAACACATGTAGCATCTTGCTGCCAGGACCTTGAGACTGGAAGCCACTGGATCAGAATTGAACCAAATAAAAATAGGTAAAAAAAATTCAATGGAATGACTCATAATGATATTCTGTTATACCCTAGATTGGTGACTAGTCGAATTGTAATCAGAGATACTTTATCCAGCAGTGAATGTGAGCGATGCCAATACCCACACTCAAACATTAGACAGAACTCGGAAGCACAGCCAAAGATGGGGAGTAAGGATTGTAGGAGTCGAGGGATCAGGGACATCACGAGAACACAGCCCACAGAATCAAGTAACAGGGCTCACAGGGGCTTACAGAGACTGAAGTAACAATCAAGACCCTGTATGAGTCTGATACTATATGTTATGGTTGTGTAACTTGGTGTTCTTGTGGGACTCCCAACAGTGGGACTGGGTGGTGTCTCTTATTTGCCTCTCTGGGGACCCTTTTATACTAATAGATTGTCTCATTCATCCTTTATATGAGGATGTTATCTAGTGTGATTGCAACTTGTTATGCCTGGTACCATGGATATTCCCTAGGAACCCTGCTCATTTATGAAAAAAGGAAATGAAGAGAGTGTATCTGGGGATGAGCGGACTGAGAGGAATAGAAGAAGGGAAACCGTAGTGAGGATGTAATATATGAGAGAAGAATTATTAGTAGTTGTAGTATAGTAGTAGTAATTAATAATAATATAGATATTTTATACAATATATTTCATTGTTCCCTTCCCCAAATCTTTCCAGATTCTCCCCACCTCCTCACTCACTCAACTCCATATATTCTTTTGCTTTCTCTTAGAAAACAAACAAGTAAACAAACAAACAAAAAAGAATAAAAACTTTAAAACCCAACAAAAGCACAAGAAACACACATATACTCACACAAACACACACATACACAAAATAGGAATCCATAATATACAAGCAAAAAGTCAAAAATTGCTTAGAAATATGAGTCAAAAGATCTACAAAAATCCATCAAGTTCATTTATGTTGACCATCAGTAAGTATTGGCCATACCTTAAGTGTGGTTAATATACCCAATGAGAATACACTGTAGAAAATTATTTTTTTTCCTTTGCAAGCAGATATGAATTATGAGATAGCTTATTGCTTAGGGATGGGAGTTCATGTCTACTTCCCCTTCTCAGTGTTAAGACTTCCATCTTGCTTGAACCTGTGCAGGGCCTATGTATGCTGTCACAGTCTCTGTGAGTTCAGAAGTGCATCAGTTTTGTCTGTCTAACATTGTTTCCTTGGTGTCATCCATTCCCTTTGACCCTTCCATTGTTTCCATCTCTTCTTTGTGTTCTCTCATTGCATCACCAGGGAGGGATTCAATGATAACATCCCATTTAGGAATAAGTGTTCCAAACTTGCTCAGTCTGTGCACATTTCCAGTTGTGGTTCTCTATGCTAGTTCCCATCTACTGCAGAAGATGTTTCTCTGATGATAGCTGAGTGGGACACTGGTCTATGGACATAACAAAATGAATTTACAGATTGCTTTATTGCTATGTTCCTTTAAAAAGACAATAATATTTGGTTTTTCTAAGACATGTGGCTTATCTAATCTTAGGTTCTTGCCTCTGCCCCAATCAGCATCAGGCATGGGTTCTATCTCATGAAGTATGCCTTATTGCAGCAGCCTACCTTGCAGGGTGTGTATCTGGGTTTCAGTAACAGGAACACTGGTCAGAAAAGGTGAATCCTCTAGTTGGGCATCAGCTCAACTTCCCTGTGTTCAATGAGATACTTAAGAGTTGTCGTCAGCAGTAGGACGTTATCATCAGTTTGTGGAGATCAAGCATAGCCTTGTCACAGCCTCGGTTGTTTGGGTATTTCTATGGGACTCCTTTGGCCAGTGACTCACTAAATGTAACACATTCCTGGCACTGGGTGTTTTATTTTGTGACAAAAGATGACTAGTTAGTTGGGACACTATCTACCCATTACATGGTGACTCAATTTAGATTTCATTCCTATGGATAGATGCTTTGAGAGTGATGAATTTCCATATGACCCCTCAATTGGACCTCAGTGTTAATTGTTCCTTCTTATATGCCCTCACTTACCCCACTTCACTGCCTCTCTCTGTTTAATCCTCCTAGTTTCTCCTGTGCCTCCTTATAACTATATATTCTATTTCCTCTTCCTTGGGAAATCTTCCCCATCCCTCTATCCCCTTACTCCATACCTAACTTCTGTGGTTACACAGATTGTAGCATTCCTATTGAAGGCTAACAAGGATGTTAAACCACATATAAATGAATGCATACAGCATTTTCTACTTAAATATACCTCACTTGGGATGATTATTTTATCTTGATCATTTACCTATAGATTTCATAATTTTATTTTTTAACAGATGAGTGATATTCCACTGTATAAATGTGCTATTCACCTGTTGATGGACATTTAGGCTGTTTCCAATTTTTGTCTATTAAAATAGATGCTCTATTTATAATACTTGAAAGGAAGTGTAATGAGATGCATGTTGGAGCAAACAGAAGACTCCCAAATTATAGATAGTTCTCTAATGTTTTCCTTTTACATTGAAGATGTATTCATATAGTGTGTGAATGATGATACATGAAGAAACATGATTAAAATAAGACAAAAGGCACAGAAAAAGAATATTTGATTCTATATACTAACATAAAATGCTAGCCAAGAAAAGTCAAATTAAAAATAGCAAGTCTAAAGTAACATCATACATTCACTCTGGGGAGGGGAATGTAAATACACTAAAAAATCCACTGATACTCTGCATAAAACTAGGACCTATTTGGAGAAGGTCATAGATAAATTTCTGAAAAGAAATTTTAACTTCTACATTTTTAAATTTTTGTTCTAATGTGCATCAATTTTCTTCTGACCAAAAATAACTGGCTGACTGAGTATTGAGATTTTATTTGTTAGTGGCCGCAGTGGACTTTTTGGTTTAGTTTCTGTCTGTCTCTGTCTCTCTGTCTCTCTATTTCTCTGTCTCTCTATTTCTCTGTCTGTGTGTGTCTGTGTGTGTGTGTGTGTGTTTGAGGGGGTGTGTTTTGCTGTGAATTGAACAACGTATGGTCTTGTGTGTGCTAATCAGATTCTCCTCCACTGAATTACCAGAGTCTAGTCCTCCTGGCTAGTTTTATTGAAGTAATATGTTAAACGAGACTGATGGGCCAGGAGTCTCCCTTCACCTCCAATACACTTCCTTTTCCATTGGTAATCGTTCTTTTCTGTTAAAATATTTCCTCCTACTTTTACTCTATGATTTTTTTCTCTCCTTCCCCCAGCACCCTCTCCACAGCTTTCATTTGTATTTCAGCTTTTATTTAAAAAAAAAAAAAAAAAAAAAAAAAAAGATGAACGATGTTGAATGTCAGTCCTTATCATTTTCAAAGACAAAAGAACACTCAAGAAGGATTGTACTCTGAAGAATACTAAGCCCTTTTCTCTCAAGGCTGTTCCCTCCTATCTTGTTTGCATTGCTTGTATTGTAGCTACTGAAAACAGCATAATCAATGGGAGTTTCACAACCCAAAACCAGAGGTACGTTAGTAAGCCTATGGGCCGTTGACTCTCTCTTCTCAGAGCTTTAGCATTACAAAAGCAAGCAAAGAAAGAAAAAAATAGAAGATTTAATGGAGAAATGTGGACACTGTTTTTGGCCCTGGGGTACTCCTCTGCCATTGGTTTTAGATGCACTCCACTCTAAGACTCAGGATTCTTTGCCTCTTGCAGTCAGAGACACAGAGCTCGTATCATGTAAGATCTTGGAGGAAATGAAGCAAGGAAGGTCAGTGATTGGAAGAGAAATATGTAAGAAGTGCCAAGTGGGAGTTAACTCAAGGGCATTTTGAAAGTTTGCTTCAGTTAGGACAATAGTTGCAACCTCTGTCCTATATTTCTCAAAAAAATACCCTATAGGAACTTTGTAAAGCCCCAGAGTCCTTAACTAATGTTATTTAAGGCAACTCTATGTATCTTTTATTACAGATTACTTGCTAACTTTGAGCAAGAAACTTTTAAAAGAACCTTGTGTCTACAGATATTCTAAGGTAAAGGAATGCCCTGGATGACTTCTCATATTCCAAACGTAATATTTTTCAAAATAAATGAAATAGTAACTGCAATAAAAATAAATAAACAAATAAATATAGTAGAGCAGGAATGAACATCGATGAGCACACATCTCTGTATAGGATATAGACTCCATTGTGTATATGCCCAAGAGTTGGACAGCTTGGTCTCCAGGTAGATCTATTCCCAGCTTCCTGAGGAACTGCCACACTGATTTTCACAGTGGTTTTATAAGCTTGTACTCCCACTAGCAGTGAACAAATGTGCCCTTCTCCCACATCCCATATCTCCTCCCTGCCCTCCCCAGCCACCCCCATTTCCAAGAGGATGTCCCCACCCTACCAGACCTCTAAACTCCTTGGTGCCTCCAGTCTCTTGAGGGTTAGGTGCATCTTCTCTGTTTGAACCCAGACCTAGCAGTCCTCTGCTGTATATGTGTTCGGGGCCTCATACCAGCTGGTGTATGCTGCCTGGTTGGTGATCCAGTATCTGAGAGATCACGGAGGTCCAGGTTACTTGAGACTGCTGGTCTTCCTACAGGGTCACCCTTATCCTCAGTTTCTTCAAGCATTTCCCTAATTCAACCACAGGGTGAGCAGCTTCTGTATATTGATTGGATGCAAATATCTGCATCTTACTCTTTCAGCTGATTGTTGGGTCTTTAGGAGGGCAGTCATTATAGATCTCTTTTTGTGAGTACTCTATAGCCTCAGTAATCATGTCAGGCCTTAGGGCCTCCCCTTGAGCTGGATCCCACTTTGAGCCTCTCTCTGGACCTTCTTTTCCTTGGGCTCTTCTCCATTTCCATGCCTGCAGTTCTTTCAGACAATCTTAACTGCAATTTGCCAATGTATAGGGCCACCTAAAAAGGGACAGACAGAGAACAATACAACTTGTAACGCCCCACTTTGGGCGCCAGCTGTAGGACCGCCCAGCCTGGTCCCATGATGGTCTCCGAAGGCCAAACTGCGGCTGCCTCTGCCCGTGAGTGGTCTCGAGAGTGCTGGCAGGGGAAGCCTGGCCGATGCCTGCTGTGCTTCTGCCGCCAGCGCCAGCGGTGGCGGCGGAGAGAGGGAAGTGATACAGTTCCAAAGTGTTACAGCTCTGCTATCCGAGGCGCCTCAGTGAGGCACCAGCTGGTCGGTGAAGGGGGGAATCCCGCAACAGAAGCTCTCAGACACTGGGGTGGATCTTGTGCGTGCATTTACTTGAATCAGGCCCCAAATATATTTTGGGTTGAGGTGGGTTAAGGTCAGGGGCAGGTGGGCAGCAGGTAACCCCTTATTGGCTTGGACTGAGGGCTTGGGAATGCCTCATCTGCATGATGGTGCTATTCCTATGTGACTGGTGGCCACGAACCTCTCTGTGGGAGGGAATGTGAAGGGCTGAAGCTGAATGAGAAGAACCAGGGCCTGGGGGCAGAGCCGAACACCTGCCATCCTGATAAAGGTCCGGGGTTTAAGACTTGCTCAAACAGGTACCCAGCTGCTTCCCACAGCCCACCGCCCCACATCTCCCCACTGCAGGGCATTTCATCTAGGGTCCCTCTCTCTTTGAGCCCTAAGAGTCTGTTACTTCCCAGGTCTCTGGTACATTCTGGAGTGTCCCCCCAACCTCTTACCTCCCAAGATTGCATGTTTCCATTCTTTCTGTTGGCCCTCAGGTCTTCAGTCCTTTTTCCCACCCAATACCAGATCATGTTGCCCTCTCTGACTCCCCATCCCCTCTCCCTCACAGGTCTTCCCCCAGCCCCTGGTGGTTGCTTTCTTCTCCCTCCCAAGTAGAACTGAGACATCCTCTCTTGGGTCCTTCAGCCTGTTGACCTTTTTGAGTTCTATAAACTGTATCTTAAGTATACTGTACTTTTTTGGGGGGCTAATATTCACTTATTAATGAGTGCATACCATGCATGTCCTTTTGGGTCTCAGTTATCTCATACAGGATGATATTTTCTTTCTTTCTTTTTTTCGTTTTTTATTGGATATTTTATTTACATTTCAAATGTTATCCCCTTACCCCAACTGTCAGACTGATTTCCAGAGTGGTTGTACTGGCTTGCAATCCCACCACAATGGAGGAGTGTTCCTCTTTCTCCATATCCTTGCCAGCATCTACTATCACCTGAGTTTTTGACCTTAGCCATTCTAACTTGTGTAAGGTGGAATCTCAGGGTTGTTTTGATTTGCATTTCCCTGATGACTAAGGATGCTGAACATTTCTTTAGGTGCTTCTGGGCCATTAGAATTTTCTCAGTTGAGAATTCTTTGTTAAGCTCTATACCCATTTTTTAATATGGTTATTGGGTTGTCTAGAGTCTAATTTCCCAAGTTCTTTGTATATATTGGATATTAGTCCTCTATCGGATGTGGGATTGGTAAAGATCTTTTCCCAATCTGTTGGTTGCCGTTTTGTCCTATTGACAGTGTCCTTTGCCTTACAGAAACTTTGCAATTTTATGAAGTCCCATTTGTCAATTCTTGATCTTAGAGCATAAGCCATTGGTGTTCTGTTCAGGAACTTTTCCCCTGTGCCTAGGTATTTGAGGGTCATCCCACCTTCTCTTCTATTAGTTTCAGTGTGTCTGGTTTTATGTCAAGGTCCTATATCCACTTGGACTTGAGCTTTGTACAAGGAGATAATAATGGATCCATTTGCATTCTTCTGCATGTTGTCCTCCAATTGAACCAGCACCATTTGTTGAAAATGCTGTCCTTTTTCCACTGGACAGTTTTAGCATCTTTGTCAAAGATCAAGTGACCATAGGTGTGTGGGTTCATTTCTGGGTCTTCAATTCTATTCCATTCATCTTCCTGCCTGTCTCTGTACCAATACCATGCAGTTTTTATCACTATTGCTCTGTAGTACAGCTTGAAGTCAGGGATGGTGATTCCTCCAGAAGTTCTTTTATTGTTGAGAATAGTTTTCGCTATCCTGGGTTTTTTGTTATTTCAAATGAATTTGAGTATTTCTCTTTCTAACTCTGTGAAGAATTGGGTGGGATTTTAATGGGGATTGCATTGAATCTGTAGATTGCTTTTGGCAAGATGGCCATTTTTACTATATTAATCTTGCCAATCCATGAGCATGGGAGATCTTTCCATATTCTGAGATGTTCTTCGATTTCTTTCTTCAGAGACTTGAAGTTCTTGTCATACCGATCTTTCACTTGCTCGGTTAGATTCACATCAAGGTATTTTATATTATTTGTGACTATTGTGAAGGGTGTCATTTCCCTAATTTCTTTTCAGCCTGTTTATCTTTCACATAGAGGAAGACTTCTGATTTGTTTGAGTTGATTTATAACCAGCCACTTTGCTAAATTTTTTATCATAACACCATGTTACCATGTGCTCCAATGAATGCCATTTAAAATCTAGCACATTCTTACTATATCCTAATGGCTAATTCTACTTCTATAAAGATACACTGTAGAGTTCCTAAGTATCAAATAACACAATATTGTATTCAGATTTCCAAATCTATACTATGAAGGTGTTTTACAACTATTCTCTTCAACCTAGAAATCAAATCATATATGTACATCTCCATTCAATTGAGCAAAAAACATTACCCTACTTCAGAAAACTACCTAAAGCCCACACATAGCATGAATTTTATACTTTTATTTGTTTTTTGGTTTGGTTGGTTGAGTGATTGATTGATTTTAAGACTGAATAGTGAAGCTAATTTACATACAACTAAGTTATACCCTAGCAAGCATTACTGTCAAAATCTGCATACCAACCCAGGTTTGATGAGGCCTTCAAGTAAACAACACTAAGGAAAAGAAACTACCTCTTGTCCTTTGAGAACATCAAGATATAGTGGTGGAAACAGAAAGAAACGCCCAGATTAACAACTTCTGAAGATTAGAACAAGATTAGATAGTCTAGCTGGCCTAGCTGTATAAACCTTCCAACATTGGTTTTTGTAGCAGAAGCATGTTTTTAAGACATCTGACATATTAATTTAGCCCAAAGGAGAAAGCACTAATAAGAAATGGAATTAATTCTAAGTCATAAAGCAATGATGAGCATGCCAATGCAATCATCTCAATTTATTCCCAAACAAACAGGAGGGAACCATATGAAGACTACAGAGTTACACTAATGGCTCAAAATTGAGAATAATGAATAATATTAAATGCTAATCAAGAAACTTTGACTAGTCTATTAGTAGTAATATCTGAGTAGAAATCTATTAGATTTCCTTTCTCTACCCCCACTTCCTAAGAGACATTTCATAAGGTAGAAGGTAACATTATCCTGCTGAAAGAAAAGATAAGTCTTGAACTGGGACTCCTGTAATCTCCTCAAGCTCTCAGCCTTGTCATAAAATACAATGGATCAAGAATGCCCTTATCTATAAAGTTACTGCTATCAACAAGGTAGAAAATGAGAATCCCATTGTCAGAATTCCCTCCTTCTCTCCCTCAAAGTGGTAAAGAGATAAATATCAAAATATTCCAAGATGAAATAAATATATCCAGATATAAAATTTGTGGTATAAATGGGTACATTGATTGAGAATTTGAAAACTGATGATAGAAATTAACCCACAAAATTTCACTTTACTCAGATAATAAATCTTTCAAAAATCATATTATAAAATTATAAATTATATTATATCCCAGAAGGAAGATATAGAATAAAAATATTTTAAGTGCATTGAAAAGGGAAAGAAACCAATCAAGAGAATAAAAAGTGAAGTGAAAATCAACTAAGGGGCTGGAGAGATGGGAGATGCAGGCAGAAGGACTGGAAATTAACCCACAAGTCTTTTTATCTTCTTTTTATTGGATATTTTATTTATTTACATTTCAGATGTCCTCCACTTTCCCCATTTCCCCTCCCTAGAAACCCCCTATCCCATCCTTTCCTCCTTTTTGCTTTTATACCATTTTAATTACATGCAACTATTAAGGTCAGTTCTAGGTTGAGGAACTAGCAATACAATATATGCAAATAGTCAAGGAACAAACAAGACAAGCAAGGCAATAAACAAAGTTCCATGAACATCACTCCTGTGATCACTGTTTCTAAGGGCTTATCAGGATGACCAAAATATCTGAGCCTACTTCCCTGTCTAGCCCAAAGTCCATGTCTGAAGTCTACTTCCTTGTTCTATCCTAAGATTTAGATTCATGCCTGAAATTAATTCTCTCTTCTAGCCTAGGATTTAGATTTCTGCCTGAAATTATTTCTTTGCTCTAGCCTAATGTCATATTTCTCCCTGAAGCCCACTTCCTTGTCCCTGACCCATGTCAGATTCTTGTCAAGCAATCCCAAATGCTCTCTGCCTCTCTCCCTTTTTTATTTCATGACAGCTACTTTTGTTAATCATTTAACAGAAAATGTTACTAGTATTAAAAATGTGTTGAATATACAATAAGATTTAGATAGGCATTTGAAACAACAGATTGATGCTCTATTTATCCTATTTAAATTATTAGAAGCAGGCTCAAAGTTTAAGAGTAAGAATCCATCTCCAGTGTCATGTTAAATACCATTAGATTCATGTTAGTTCTAAAATTTACAGTGGTAGTCATTATAATTAGGAAAAAGTTTAAAGACACTTGCAGTGTATTTGGCATAATTTTAATATCTCTCTGGATGTTTTAACTTTGCATAGTGAGCTTATGAATTTCAAGAATGCTGCCCTGCTGAGCATTGATGTGGTAGATACTGTTGATAAAATTACCCATGACCTGAGATCAGTATTTCTATTTTGGTCAAGCTTCA
Organism: Mastomys natalensis; assembly: GCA_021653895.1. Taxonomy (NCBI): domain Eukaryota; kingdom Metazoa; phylum Chordata; class Mammalia; order Rodentia; family Muridae; genus Mastomys; species Mastomys natalensis. The sequence goes on along the minus strand of JAJTUV010000488.1, from coordinate 260,557 downwards.
AGAATGGCATATATAGCTTGATCATGCTAGCCCTTTTTGTCCTGGGAATACTTTTATTCCTGCTCATTGTGTTAAAGCTTGTCTTTAACAACAGCAACATGTTGGCAGTCAAAGTACATGGCTTGAAACTGAAAAATGGACACCCAGACAGAATTATTAAATTAATAGGCTGGCAAGCCAAGGATAGGTAAGATTCTGCACAAAGCCTTACCAAACCTAAGATAGAAATCATTGCTTTTGATAATGCATATTCCACTACAGGTAAGGAAGGCATTCTTGTCAGAATGACCTAAGATAGGTTCAGTCTTGTTTATGAAATAAAAAGAGCCCACAAGTCTTATTGACATACTTCCTCCAGGAAGCTTGCATCTCCTAAAGGTTATATAACTTCTCCAAACAGTACCAAAACCTGGACAATATGTGTTCAAATAGTTGAGTCAATAGGAACTTTTTTCATTAAAACAACTACACATACACATAAAATTAGAAATCCTGAAGAATAAAATAATATATCAAAAATACATTTTATATGTGTGAAAGTACACTGTAGCAACAACAAAAACAAAGCTATGACTTTGGCAAAAACCATAAACACAACTAGCTGAGCTGTAGTTGCCAGGAACTGGGTTAAGAAGGAAAGGGTATGAAGCGCAAAGTCTAGCAGTGAACCAATGGATTCATGTCATGCATGTGTCAACAGACACAGTGAATGCTGCTGTAAACTATAAAGCTTACTTGATGATGTTGATTCACCATTATTGATTCATCAGTTGTAACAAATATACCACACTAGAATAATAAACAATCCATGGAAGGAAATAAGGAGCATCAGAGAGAGGAAAGAGAAAATGCAACAATACTTTTCATTCAACATTTTTCTAAACCCAAAGCTATTCTAAAAAATTAAGTTTATTAATGTGCCTTAAAAGTACTTGACTCTAGATATCAAAGGGGAACATTGGAGTCAAGGGAAATTGAACAGAATAAAATATTTTAAGACATAATGTAGCAAGAATATTAGATCTAAATGTAAGGGAGAAAAACCTCAAGGCCTGCATGTTAAAAGAAAAATCAAATAAGTTACAAGAGGGACCATGGATTATGCTGGCTGCAGACTTCTCAAAAACAACATACAAAGCGGGGTACAATAAAATGGCATTTTCAAAAATTCAATGAATAACATTATGGACAAAATACATCTAGCAAGCTTTCCTGTCAGTATCAAACTATGGAAAAAATAAATTTTAAGCATGCAATATATCAAGAAAATCTATACCCATAAGCTGTTCTTCAGGAATCGATTCAAAGATAAACTTCAACAACAAAAGGCTGACTGATACACAGATTCAAGAGTTACTGCTAAAACAAACCTCATTTGAAAAGCTAAAAGATAGGCAAAGATACACCAGGTAAATGAAAGAAAATATGAAGGAACAAGACACTGATGACAGAAAAAACTTTTAGCCGAAATCTAAAACCACTAAATATAAAAAAAGCAATCTCTGTTAGTCCTAAAAAAAAAAAAAAAAAAAAAATGTTATTAACCAAAGGTATTAGGATCATGCTCATGATTCTCTGGGAGATTATGGTATTATTACTATTTATTTAATAGTATGTTAAATCTTGTGATTAAAAAATTACCAATAATGTTTAGAAGGCAATGCCAATTATATTTTAAATGTCTCACTGGGCATATGTTAGTGTTTTATTTAGTTGAGTTTTTGTTGTTTGTTTGTTTGTTTGTTTGTTTTTTGTCTTATTTGGTTTGGTTTGGTTTTGGGGATTTTTGATTTTTAGTTTTAGACATTATAATTTAATTACATTTCTTCCTTCCCTTTCTTCCCCCCAAACCCTCCCATAAACCCCCTGGCTTTCCTTCAAATTTATGGTCTCTTTCTTCACTATTATTATTGTGTGCATATATGTATTTTCATATACCTTCATTTCTAAATTTAGTCCTTAAATTTAACTTTGGAGTCTATCAGCAAAACAGAAATGTAACACACAAATAAAGGCAATTTTGTGAAAATAAATATAAATAAATAAACAAAAATTTCATTATATGATGTAATGATATTAAAGCTTATATAAATGTCTTTGCTGTGTCCCTGTACTATCAAGTAACTCAACCATTTAAAAATCAAAAAGAAAAAATAGAAATATGAGAAAGGATTAAAATACAAAGGTCCTAATAACAGAATAGTGTATATGTTACAATCGGTAACAAAAAGATCAAGTGGTCAAGAGTGTGGATATGGGGGATATGGTAATGATGGTTCCCCTGGGTAAAAAACACTTACTTTGCCAGCCTGAGGAGAGAGGTTGAGATCTCAGAATATACATAAAGTTCTATGTGGTAACACACCTCTGTAACTACCCCTATGGTAGGAGGAGATGTGATGACAGAAGTCTCCCTCTAATCACTTGGGCCTGCTAGCCTGGTGTTCCCTGTTGTAAACAAGAGATGTCTCAAGGAAAGTGTACCATGAATGCCAACACCTGAGATTGTTTCCTCACCTCCACCAGACATAATATCCATGCGCCACCCTCATACATCATACACACAGATCATAGGTCTGAATGATCAAATCAACAAAATCGAGGATGTGTGTCTAATTTTACGTTCTTATAAAGAAAAGTCTACCATTTTTCAAGTTTAGAAGAAACCTTTACAAAATACTATCTAGTTAAAAAAAAAGAAAGAAAGAAAGTAGATTCTATAAAAGACAAATAAATATTAGGAAAGCTCTTCCTCCAGTCCAGCCCAGACTATCACCACTGAAGAAGGCTCCCAGCCTGGAGTGCCCTTCAGTACCAACTGCTATGTTCTGGAGCAGCTCCTGTTCCCAACAGCCCACTCTGCCCTGCCTCCTTATTTCTTCTCTTCCCTACTTTCCCAAAGTGGTTCAGCTACATCAGAGCAAAGATCTTATCTCAGCCTAGGTGTTTCATGAATGTAGGAGTGATCTTGCATTAAGATAGAAGAGAAGGAGCTGTATTTGAGAGAATGAATGAAAATAATTAGCCCCTTCTTCACTGAGAAATACTCTTCACAGAGTATTTCATCACCACCACAGGAAAAGCAACTAAGACATCTCCACAGAGAACAGCATGGGATTGATGCATTTACTGCTGCACTCTGTCGAATGTTCAAGGCAGATCCAATACCAACACTTTTCAAACTGCTTCACAAAATATGAAAGGAAAGAGCATTGTCAAACTCATTCTACAAACCATCATTACCCTGATGCCAAAACTAGATAAAGATATGACAACAATAACAAGAAAGAAAGAAAGAAAGAAAGAAAGAAAGAAAGAAAGAAAGAAAGAAAGAAAGAAAGGAAGAAGAGGAAAGAAGGAGGGAGAAGGGGGGAGGGAGGGAGGGAGGGGGGAGGGGAGGGAGGGGAGGGGAGGGAGGGGGAGGGGGAGGGGGAGGGGGAGGGGGAGGGGGGAGGGGGGGGGAGGGGGAGGGGAGGAGGGAAGGGGAAGGGAAGGGGAAGGGGAAGGGGAAGGGAAGGGGAAGGGGAAGGGGAAGGAAAAGGAAAGAAAAGAAAAAAGAAAAGAAAAAAGAAAAGAAAAGTCAAGTCACAGGTCAATTTCCCTGATGAACATAGATGTAAAACTTCCCAACAATCCTAGCAAACCAAATCTAAGAACACATTGAGAAGACCAGGTGGTATAAATAGGTTGCTTTCATCCCAGGGAGCCAAGTCTGCTTTAAAATAGAATCAATAAGTGTAATATACCACATAAACTTGTGAGTATACATTATATAAACAGTCCAATAGATGTAGAAGAGGTACTTGATAAAATTTAATATTCTTTCATGATAAAAGTTCAGATGAAATTAGGAATATGTACACTATAACTCAAATAGTAGAGATTATATGCCAGAAATATATAGCTGTCACTATAATAAATGGGAGAAAAACACTAAAACTCAGAACAAGACAAGGCTACCCATTCTCTCCACTCTTACTCAACATGGTGCCCAAGTTTTGGGTGGACCAATAGATAAGTAGAAGCTATAAAAATAATTAAAATAGGAAATGAAAAATTCTAATTATCCCTATTCACAGATGATGTGTTTCTGTACTTAAAAGAGTCAACAAATTCTACCTTATATCTGATGAACACTTTTAGTAAAGTTTCAGAATACAAAATACACATACAAAAATCAGTAGTCTTCCCAATAATAAACTTGCTGAGAAAGAAATTAAGAAAAATACTCCATGTACAATAGCTCCAAAATAAAACATAGCTTAAAATTAAATAAAAATAAAATAGCTAAGAATAAACTCAGCCAAAGAAACAAAATACCTTGACAATGAAAACCTGAAACAGTATAACTAAAGATATTAGATACTGGAAATATTTTCCATAATTCTGGACTGACAGACAATATAGTTTTTTTTTTTTTTAAAAAAGACTCTATCTCCAAAGTATTCTACAAGCTCAATTACAAACAAAATTCTAATTATTCACAAAACTATTTAAAAATTCCAAAATATTCAAAAGTTCTTGTGGGAACACAGGAACAGAAATACCAAAAATGATAGAAAGATGGATGGATGAATGGATACATACATACATACATACATACATACATACATACATACATAAATATCCTAAACCTTAGTAGGAAAAAATACTGCTAGAAGCATCACACTATGTGATTCCAATTCTACTATAGATCCATAGGAATAAAGACAATCTGGTATAAGCCTGATAAATGGGCATGCATCCCAATGCAGTAAAACACAGGAGCCAGAAACACACACAGATAGGGCTGCCTAATATTTAACAAAGATTCAAATCATACACTGGGGAAACGACCCTAGCAAAACTAACTATCAATCTTCATAAGAACAGAATCAGATTTCTATCTCACACCCTACATAAAATATCAACTCAAAATGGATTGAAGATTTTAGTTTAAAACCTGAAAAATTAAAACAACTAAAGAAAATACATCAGGATAAACACAAAGGCAAGAACTCCACAAGAAATAATCCCAAGAACTGATAAAAGAGATTCTATGAAGTTAAAGATCTTCTACATAGCAAAGAAAAGTGTCAGCTGATCAAACATGGGACTTAAAGAATGGGAGAACTTCTAGCTATGCTTCAGTCAGGGGCTTGGTACCTAGATTATGTAAGGAACTGAACTAATTAAGCTGAGTGGCCTGAGTTTGATCCCTAAATTCCATTATGGAAAGATAAAGCAGACTTATATTGTCTATATCTACCAGCAAGGTATGATACATACACATACACATACACAGGGAGAGCGTGAGAGAGAGAGAAGAGACAGAGAGAGAGAGAGAGAGAGAGAGAGAGACAGAGAGAGACAGAGAGACAGAGAGAGACAGAGAGACAGACAGAAGAGAGAGAGACAGACAGAGAGAGAGAGACAGAGAGAGGCAGAGAGAGACAGAGAGAGAGACAGAGGTAGACACAGGCAGAGAGGGAGACAAAGTGGGAGACAGACCAACAAAAACAGAGGCAGAGAGACAGAGGGACAGATAGAAAAACATGCACACACAATAATAATAAAATAATTTAAAATTACAATTGTAGCATGAAGAAATAAATAAGAATGAGAAAATAAATCAAATAAAGCAAAAAATATATAGAAAAAAGAAGAAACCAATAAAGTGAAGAATAGAAAACTAGAGGTCAAATAATCATTTTTTAAAACCCAATGTGATAATCCAAAATGCGTTAAAACCAAGAAAAACATTTAAAAACCCAAATACAAAATAAAACCATTTCATATTTTATTTGCCAATTCATCTATTTAGCACCAGTGGCTGGAGGCATGTGCATTGGTATTCATGTGGAGCACAGAGAATAGCTTACAAGGGTGGATCCTTCTATCATGTGGGTCCCAGGCATTGAACTCAAATCAACACACTTGGTAGCAAGTGCCTCTAGCCCCTCAACCCTCTCATTGTCCCAAATAAGACATTTTAATCCAAAACTAATAATCAGCCATCATAAGCACCAGGAAATAATTCCATAAATTTAAATGTGGAAATACATGAAAAATAAATACTCTCACACAACTAAGTAAACAATTATCAGAGTGAAGAGACAGCCTAGAGAATAGGTTCTCTGCAGAAACCAAGTAAAGTACAGGAATCATTGTTAGGATAATGGGTGGGAGGAGCAATAGAAAGGGGAATACAGGGTACATGTGATCTGATTAGGAAATGGAAAAGGGGCTGGCTCTAATTACAGAGGTGGAGGGACATAAATAAGAAAGAAGGAAATAGGAGGGTAGAATAACACTAAAGACATCTGAAAAACTCATAAGGAATCAATCATACTGTTAACTGCTTACCTAACAAGAAACACTACAATACATGTAAGTTGTTATGTAAATATACTTATATGGTTTAAATGACATTTTTTAATCTGGGCTGACAAAGTTCCTTCCAAGAGCCAAAGACAATCTAACAAAAACCCTTAACACCAGCATACAAAGTTCTATTTTTAGTTGTTGTTCAATGTTGTCTAAGAAAATCCCAAACCATTATAGACTACTGCAGTTATTCTTTGTTGCTCACCAGAGATGGAAGGTAAGTCTCTATTACATTAGGACACTGTTCACTTCAGACACCAGCCCAGAAGCCCCTGAGCTGGAGCTGATCTGAGGGTCTTCTCTTTGAGGGATAGCTTTGATGGTATCAGAAGGTATCATGCAAGCTTCCAAAGGAGGGAATCAACCAATATTTCTACACAGCTATGATGCCTATGAACAACAACAATGACCAGCATGCCATAATAACCAGGATAACCCTAAAAGTATAATGATGGCATGCATACCTTGGAGTAACCAACAGCTCTCTAGTTGGACTTAAGACCCTCTCCAAATGAAAGAAATAATACCTGGTACTGAAAACCTAGCCAACTACCCAGGGATAATGAAGTCATGAATTTTGGGAAAAAAAACTTTAAAATCACCTCTCCTAAAATAGCAAAATCCCTAACTAAATTTTAAATATTTGTTCTTATACCTACAGAATATTTTATTTTAATTACTTTTTAATTATTTTATTAACTTACATAGCAAATTTGCCCTCCTCCAGATCCTCCCTCAACGAGTTCTTCCCCCCATTCCCTTCCCCTTTGCCCCCTCCCAGGTATATCTCCACCCTAGAGGACCAAGTCTCTACAGGATTCAGTGCATCTTCTCCCATTGAGGCAAGACATGGCAGACCTCTGCTGCATATGAGCTGCGGGTGGGGTGCTTAGACCAGCCTGTATATGGTTGTGTATGCTCAGTCTTTGGGAGCTCCCAGGGCTTCAGGTTAGTTGACACTTCCTATGTGGTTTGCCATGCTCTTCAGTTCCTGCAATCTTGCTCCTAACTCTTCCACAGGGGTCCCTGCCATCTGTATCTTGCTTGACTGTGTCTACATCTGTCTCAGTCAGCTGCTGGGTATGTACTCACTGATAAGTGGATATTAGTCAAAAAGTACAGAATACCCATGTTACACCACACAGACCCTAGGAAGTTAAACAAGAAGGAAGGCCCAAGTAAGGATGTTTAAATCCCACTTAGAAGGAGGAACAAAATAATCATGGAAGGTAGAGGGAAGGAGGGATGTGAGTGGGAGGGGGAAGGGGAAGAGGAATGGGGGGGGGCAGGATCAGGTAAGAGGGAGACAGGAGAGAGGCCCAGAGGGTCAGGAGAATGAATGAAATAGGAAGCTGCCAGGGGTTGGTTGGGGAACCTCTAGAAAGTTCCAGAGACTTAGGATGTAAGAGGTTCCCAGGCCTCAGTGGGGATGACCTTAGCTGTAATGCCCAACAGTGTGGAGCTGGAACCTGAAGAGACCACCTCCAGTCATTTTAATTACTTTTAATTTGTTACTTTAAAATAAAACTACCATATAACCCTGTTCTACCATCCTTGAATATATACTCAAAGGACTCTAAGTCAAAACACCACAGAGGCATTTCTACTTCATGTCTCTGTTCACTGCTGCACTATTCACATAGTGAAGAAATGGAATCAGCCTGCGTATCTATCAATAGAGGAACTAATAAAGAAAATGTGATGCATATATACAACATAATTTTATTTTTGCCATAAAGAAGAACAAGTTCATGATCCATATTGAACAATAGATAGAACTGGAGAGTAGTATAGTAAGAAAAATAAGCTGGAGTCTAAAAGATGATCTTTATGTTTTATTTCATACGCAAAATCTTCATTTAAATTTGTGGAAGGGGTTATGAAACTTTAAAGGTGACCGTGAGATGGAAGGAAGATAGCATAAGGGAGGGGGAGGAGAAGAGTGGGTATAGAATATATATGACGTTAATACAGAAAAGGGAACTGCTTATGGTTGAAAGGAGACATAAGAGGGAATCCAGGGAGATAAGATAAGGTAGTTGGAGAGTAATGAATAAAACGGAAGTATAATGATCACATGTATACACACACCATACTGAAGCACCGTACTTTGTATGCTAACTTAAATTTTATTTTAGAAAATAATTACACGAAAATAATAATGAGTCACAAAATATTTTTAGTTTGAGGTCAAGGTGTAACTTGTTGTAACAGCATGGTCCACCCCCAGGTTATCTGATAAGACACGGTGAGGATTAGAGCTTACTCTAATAGTTTTAGCAATGGAGGTCTGCAGGTGCATGACTGGGGATGTATTTTGGAGGTAAATATATTACAAGATATGTTAATATATTCTAATAATCTAATTATGTTATATTTGTGAAATCTTTCCATAATTATATATTTTCATATGTATAATATATAATGTATATTTAGAAAGAGAGGAGGAAATTACTCCTAGGGTTTGAGCCAGAGCAAATGAACAGACGGTGATGGCCTTGGTGGAGGCTGTAGGGGGCACTGTTTAAAGACACGTAGATTGGTAATTCAGTTTTGACCTTCCATGCTTGACATGAAACTTAGAAGAAAGTTTCTTTTATCATCCAATATTTTTTGATTTCCTGCATTTTATTTACTTATACATGTATTTATTAGTTATTTATTTTGATCAACCAATTAATTTAACTATGGTTAATTACAGAAGCATGAGTGAGGGGTTATTCATAGGCATATGATCATCTTACCAGTGGCTACGCCTCTGAAGAAAAGTTTTCTCCATTTTTGAGAGACATAAATATGACTTTATAAAAGTTTTTTCTATTATAAAATACTTCTCTGGTCCATTGATTTGAAAGTACAGGAAACATCATTAACTGCTTATCTATCCTCATGGACAGAAGGGACCTTGTGAACTCCTCTTCTCAAATTCCAATTGATATCATCAGCTAAATAATGCTTTAAAACCCTTAGTCTCTGAAACAGCGGGATCCCTCTGCTAAACGCTAACCAAAGTAGAAATGCCTATCAAACAATTTTTAAAAAGTGCCACTGTAGGGCCTGCAGCACATTTATCGTTGCACCAGCAAAAGCCAAAGGCCCTTATAGAAATGAGTGCCTTGGACAATTTTCAGGAGACATGCTTCAATAAATGCCACCAACATGAATTACTGGACAATACTCAGGAAAGGATGCATGATTCAAATAAGCTCATCCCATCCTGACCTCGCATTCTAAATCACATGGAAGATAGAAGTTCGTCAACTGGAAAATAGACATTATTAACTCTGTGCAACCTAGATAAAGACAAGTGTCTGGACCCTTCACCCCCTCCTCAGGATAGAAGAGAGATCTATTTCTTATGTGATCCCACCACATCCTCTGTATAGCGTGTACTTCACTGTTTGAAGTTTATTCTGTGGAACTGAACACCCCATAGGGACAATGTCTGTGTCTACTGCTATCACACCCTGAGGCCATGCAAATAGACAAAGAGAAGGATACAGATCTGTGGATGCCCAATATTTCTTTCCTATGGGAAAATCTATTCCTCTGGTTGGAGACAGGAACTCAAACAGCTTAGCTAGGGAAAAGAGAGAAACAGAAACCTTTGAGCTATTCAAATCGGTCCTTTTATTCTGATTTCATGAATCTCAAACACCCTTCTGCTTAAATATGACTTTATGGAAGTTTTTTCTTTTCTATTAGGAAATACTTCTCTGGTCTTGTTGATTTGAAAGTACAGGTCATATATCCTTTATTTTAAAAAATTAATACTGTGAGGGTTTTTTTCCCCCTGAAAGACAGATTCTCTTTGAAATATTTGGCCAGATCTGATTTCACTGGCAACCAAGACTGCTTGGGCAGACGGTTCTGGAAGTGGCAAATTGGGTCCCCAGTTGCAACTTGACCCCAAAGCACATCATACAATGCAAACACCCACCTTATGAATTCACTTTCTGTAGTTGTTTCACTACTGACTTAGTAACAGGGGTAAAAAAAAAAAAACATTTCCTTCTCAAAAATTGGTCTTCCATTGAATTTGTTCTTTTGTATGTAGATGAAGTCATGCTTTTTTTTTTTTTTTTTTTTTTTTAGATATTTCCCCTTTGACTATATTTGTGGAACCAAGAAGTATATCACATCACAAAAGAAGTGACACAAAGACGGAGGACTTCTCTATTGCTATTGTTCCATAAGGCCATTCCATCCCAGCAACCTAGAACATATTCATGTACATATGAACACTGTGTGTGCTTGAGCACACACACACACATACACACACCCCTTCTTTTCCAGCTTTAAAAACTCATTTCAGCCAATCAGCATGCTGTTTAGTCTGTGAGCTTACATTATGTCACATTCCTCATCTCATAACTAAATCAGACTTGTGATTACAGAAGTCAAAACTAAAGTATGCCTAACTTCCTCACAAATGAGTTAGACAATTATTCTCCTGGTTATCATCTCCCAATGTGCTTTCTGACAAGAGAACATTTGGAATAGATGTTATTACAATGTTGGATCTAGAAATACGAGTCCTCATTCCTTTTCCTTGAAAGAAACTGGTTTAAAGGGATTTTTGACTGGTACTTTTCTGAAACTTTCTAATGTAGTAAAGAACTGTAGTTCACATTCCCTAATAATTGTTCTTGAAGGACAAGCCAGTTTCTCCATCGCACCTTCCTAATCACTGCCTGCTTTGAATGAGGCGTGGGAACGAGCTCTGGCGTTGCTTAAGAAGTGCGGGAGTGCCCTCTCGTGGGTTCTAACTAGTCACTTCAGAAACACGAAGCTCCCACCACTAAAAATCCAGGTTGGTGAATGTATAAATCTTTGCCTCCTGGAGCAGTGGTATCTTGTTCTGTCTCTGCCAGTCCAGGAAGGACCCCCTCAAGCTCTGACGTCACATCTAGATTTTTCTTAACTTTTCAGACTCCTGTAGGAACTGTAGATCAGTAACTCAGCCGTAAGAACAGAAGCTCGCATTGTCACGGCATTTTCATTCACGCAGTGCTTGCTCACATTTCATTTGAAATACATAAGTTCTGAAAGCATAGCATTATCCTCGGTCCCAGATTTGGAGTCAGCAGGAAGACGTGTGTGTGTGTGTGTGTGTTGTGTGTGTGTGTGTGTGTGTCTGTTTGTGTGTCTGTCTGTGGCGCGTGTTCCGGCACCATATGCAACATTCTTCCCCTCCCACCAGCCGCCCTTGTTCCATGCTCAGTGTTGCACTTCCTTTCACCAGGGTGAATGTCTTTCTCAAGTGTCATAGTCTCCAATCACTGTGCTGACATCTAGTTCTTCAAAATCTTCATGCCAAGTGTATGACTGCACACTGTTCTTTTTTAATCCAGCTTAAAACTGCATGTTTATAACTGTTAGAATGTAGGTCTGTGTGCTGACATTTCTCTCCACCATGGAAATAAGTTTGAGCATCATTTAAAATGGTGTGGGTAAGTATAGGGTCGCAGATGGAGATAAACTTTTTCAAAATATATACCTTGGGGTTTCCATACCTACTTTGAAGTTTTGCTTGATTAGATAAAAAGTCACAGGAAGCTAGGTTGAAATCTCCAGACCAAGCAAGGTGATTTGCTGGTTCTTAATTAAGTACTAGTGATAACCTATTCCATACCAGAAATGCATTACGTGCTCATTTTGGGGAGATTAGTGACATTTTCTTCATCTTCCTTTCCTTCCAGTTTAGATACTCCTGTTATGAGAAGCCAACAGTCCAACATCAGCTCTTTTGTCACTGCCTTTGCGATAGTACCGTTCCTGCTTTCATTTTTAAAGTTAATAGTAACTTGCCTCATAAGTTGTGGTAAGGATTAAATAATATAATGCATGAAAAATCAGTTCATATATCTAGGGGATTAAATACTCAAGAGATGTAATTCTCAATAGTACTGTGATTATTATTCTGCGGATATCCAAATGCCTCCAATCTTCCTGGTTTTAACCAATTTCTGATACCATAATCCTATCTAGTTTTGCTCTGTCTTGGCATACATCTATGCGCACTAGCTTCTTATCTTAGTCCTTCATTTCTGTTGGCCTTATATACTCTGACCCTCATGGTGATGAACAAGAAGTCCTTCCTGAGCTTCCCTGCCAAGCTGGCTTCTCCTGCCTTGAATGTGAGCCCTTTCAGATCTTCTCGGGATTGGCTGGAAGTCTGAATCCTGACTGCCAGCTTAGTGCTCCAGGCTGTCCTGAATGAAATCAGGATATACATATGGCAATACTCTCAACTCCTGCATCTATTTTGAGAAACAGCCTTCCTATAAACTTCTCATTTACCAACTGCCCAGTTTTCACAGCAGAAGGGTTCAGTAAGTCATTCATTGCTTGCTTCGCTGCTAGAGATGAGAAACCCTGCTGGAATCACAGTCTACAATTTCACCCCTGCTGTCTTCTTCCTTAACTCCATACAGATAGAGTTAAGCAAAACTTAAGATGGAAAACAGCAAAACACAATAGGATAATGAACACCTGAAATTCAAATACTCAAGAAATTTGGAAATCTCAACGATACAAGAGAACACTATGTGTATGTGTGTGTCATAAGAGAAAACTGAAAATTTAAAATAAAAGAGCAGGAAGCAAGAACGTCAAGTTCATAAAAAGCAATTAAAAGACCTGAGAATATATGAAAACAACATAAATAGTACAGAAAAGGTGGGCTGATTCTTCATAAACAACATCCATTCAGGAATGACAGGAGGATGTGAACAATGGGTCCCACATGTTTCAGAGTAAAGAATCCTCTGGTTTAAAGAAAGTAATGACCGGGCAGTGGTGGCGCATGCCTTTAATCCTAGCACTTGGGAGGCAGAGGCAGGAGGATTTCTGAGTTCGAGGCCAGCCTGGTCTACAGACTGAGTTCCAGGACAGCCAGGGCTACACAGAGAAACCCTGTCTCAAAAAAAAAAAAAAAAAAAAACAAAGAGATAATGATGATTCTTTATTGTTACTTCATTCCCACTCTGCTTTAACTATAATTGTAATAAACTCTGAATAAAGAGCCACTTAGACAATATCATGAAAATATTTGCATACCTGCATTCAGGCTGCATAGTATATAACAAACAAGACAGAAAAGCAATATTTATTGAAAACAAATAAATAAAGGATGTGTAGCAACAAATGATAGATTATTTTCAGCCATTAAGAAGAGGGAAATCATATCATCTGCTATGATATGTGTGAATATTAAGGGTATTACACCAAGAGGAATAAGACAGTCATAAATACTATATAACTTCATGTATATACAATATCTAAAGTAGCCAAACTCCATGGGGGGGAGGAGAATAGTGGTTGACTAGAGGGAATGGAGGCAGTTTTTTAATGTGTCTGGAGTTTAACTGGAGGTGTAGCTCAGTGGTAGACTCCTTGCTTAGAATGCACAGGCCTCCAGTTTAACCCACAGCAGCTACACAAATAAATCAATACAGCGCTTCCACTTTGCAAGATGAAGTTTCACAGGTTTGCTGCACTATAATATAAACATACTTAACACTTAACCTACTGAACTAAACACTTAAAAGAGCTTAAGGAAATGGGCTTTATACTGTGATTTCTTTTAATATAAGACAGGCATTTGGACCTTCTTTCACCTTTATGTCTGTGTCTGCTGTGTACAGTGTTCTTCCAGTTGAAGAAATAAGGTGAACAACTATCTCAAGCTACAACCTATTATGTCCCTACACGTGTGCAACAAAATGGCAAGGGAATCTTCCCATGGAGACAACTCTGCGGGAGAAATAGATGACAATGGTCTCTTTCTTGTCCCACAGAAAGGAACTTATAGGTAACTCTGGTGGACCCTAGAACCTAGAGTCCTAGTTGCAATGATTAAAATCTTGCCCTGGTAAGAATGAGTTCTTTCTTATTCCTTATGAAAACAAGTAGACTGTAACCCACTCTGTAAATGGCACAGCAGGCACTACTTTTATACTAGTGTCCATCAGGGTCTCAGCTCATGCTATTCAATATGACCAATTCAGAGTTTCAGGTGGGACTCTCCCCCTCTACTTCTCTCCCTCCTCCCTCAATCCTTGTCTCTTCCTCTTTTCTTCCACATCTGTTGCCCTTCTCTCTACCCAACTTGATTTTCCCACCACCCCACATATATGACATCTATAATCTTAGCCTAAAGTTTATCTCAAGTCTTGAGAAAGTTCTGTCCTAATCACCCTGAGTATAACTTTTGGACAGTTCACCTGTGTAAGGGCTTTTCACAAGCTATTCACTCTAGTGAGAAGCTGGCACTTAGCCCTCAACATGAACCACTTCTTCATCCTTACTGCAGGCTTATGAAAGAGCACTACAACTATTCCTGGCCCTGATTATAAACAAGAAAAAGACAACATATAAGTCAAACATCCTGCCTTAAGTTGCATGATAAATAGAAGAACAAAGATTCTTTTTTTCCTCTAATTGAAAAATAGATTCTTTTCCAATACAATACATCCCAATTAAATCGTTTCTCCTCCCTTAGTTCCTCCCCAATTCCCCTCCCATCTGGATCCACTCCTTTTCTGTCTCTCATTAGAAAAGAACAGGCTTCTAAGAGATGACAACCAAACATGACAAAATAAGATATAATATGATGAAGCAAAAACTATCATACAGACAAAGCAACCCAATGGGGAAAAACAGGTGTTCCAAGAGCAGGCACAAGAGTCAGATACCACTCGTTCTCACAGTCCAGAGTCCCATACAAATACTAAGCTAAGAACTAAAAAAAAAATAAAAATAAAATAAAACAAATAAAATAAATAAATAAATAAACAAACAACACTGTTTACTCATCAGTAAGCATCACTCCAGGTACTAGATGAAGGTAAAGTTATGAGCCACAAATTCCTACCTCTGTTATACTGATGCCCAGTTCAACCACTGTGGGCTCTGGTATCTGCCCTAAGGAAAATTCCAATGAAGCTGCACATTTCTGTCTCAGTTGAGAGCCAGCCAGCACACAGAGAAAGTTGTGTGACGTAGTACAGTGAATTAAAGCAGCCACTCCTTGTGAAAATAATACACCCACCTGCATGTACTTACAGACTCTGCTTCCATGGGCTCCAAGAGTTTGCTGAAAGTGATTTGTGATAAAGATTAACTGTGTAGGTGTATGTGGCTGTGTCCAAATAGCCCCTTTTTAAAAAATATCTGATCTTCCTGACACCCTTTTCAAGAGTTACCTTAATCTGATTATCCAAGAACAGTGTCTGGGGCTCTGTTTCCCTAAGTCTTTTTAACTCTCCCATTCACAAGTTTACAGAAGCTCTATTCCCAACAAACAGACTTCCCATCACATCCAGCAACAAAGTCTTGACACACAGAAACCTCTTTCCTTATCACAACCTACTTGTAAAATTTCAGCCTCACAGTGAAAAAAACCTTCGGGGAAGTCACATTTAAGTTTGTAACTTTAGAATTGCCAAACAGGCAATCTTCATACCCCATTAAATGTGCAAAGTCAAAAATTCTGGGTTTACCCTTGTTTTGTTGCAAGGGTTGATCAGCTTTGCAGTCAAGCCATATATTTCTTGGGCTTTGCTCTGAGAGAGCACCAGCTACTTACTGCCATTAGAAAGACTTCCCTTCGGTATAATAGCCTTGTCAGTTAGTTTCAGCTGGAAAGAACAGACCATATCTCACAGCACCATTTAGCACAGACTCAGTCTTGAGGACACCACGGAACAGGAAAGCCTCTCAGTTTGCAGTTAATGAATCAAAGTTTAAGGCACAAATTGGCTTGCTGAGGCAAAATAGTTAATTAACTTTTAGTCAGAAATATTCATCCTGCTTTCTTGGCATAAACAAGTCTCATAAACTCTGTTTACTTACCCAAGTGTTTTTCACTTCTCTTGCATCCCAAGGCATCATTCGGAGCTCTTAATGCATTATGTCAGAGGAGTCTTCTAATTTGAACCCAGTTTTTAAAATGTTTTCAGACTCCAGAACCAAAAGGAAAACACATATATATCCCGTCTTCATTAATTAGGTTTCTGTAAACATTGAAAAAATTAATCATTTTAAAATGCATTCCCTTCCCACCCAGTATTAAATGCTACGCCCTATGACTTCAGATGGTAATTGAATCAGACTTTGTGTTTTTTAAAGTAAATACATTAATTCTAAATTCGAGGTTAGCTGTGTTGATCCTGTCAGATGAGACCTCAAGAAAGTAGTGGTAACTCATGTGTCCAATTAGCAAAGAAGTTTAATGACAACCACTCCAGAGCCTCTTGCCTCTGGCACTTTATAGATGCATAATTTCCTTAAAACAACATCTTAAATATTAGCTAATAAGAGAACTATGTCTGGAGCTTTGCTGAATATGTACCTGAGGTCCCATATCTTATAGATTCTCCAGCTGATCTTCCAAAATCTTTTTGCTAACTTTTTCCCCAATTATGTCTCTTGTGATGAGCAAAACCACTTATATTTTCTCTGAGGAAAACATCTATTCATTGCCTCCTCTCATTGGTCTGTGTTTTGGAAAGGAAGGCCATCCGCTACAGTGGATGCTTATGTTTAACTCCCTCTGACAGGAAATGCTGCTACATTTTGTTCTTTGAAGCATTGTGTGTTTACTTCTTCTGGTTCTGTGCCAGATTTCTTAAATTCAAGTCATTATTTTATGAGATGATTTTTTTTTTTCCAAAGACAAATTATAGGCTTATGAATTAAGTCAGTGTTAGGCCAGACATGGTGCTTATTATTGAACTGGTTTGTTTGTGTATATGACACATCAAGACAATGCCTTTCGACACACATTTAGAAATGAAAGGTATACATTAAAGAAGGAGACCCTCCTCTAAAAAGCCAGGTTCCTGGAGCTGTTCGGGAAGTTGACTTACATCTCCACAAGTAATTTAAAGCCTTTTCAACTCACGTGAGCTAGACATATTTTTCACTGAGTTAGTCCTAAACAAGTTGATTGTATTAAGAAACATTTATTGGCTTGCTATCAGGTACCAGGTAAAGTTCTAGAAGCTTGGAGCCTAAGATGAACACAATGCAGTTTCCTTAATGATATGCAAGGGGCGCACACATGTAAAGTTCTAAAACCAAACTTTCACAGGGTGAGTTACAGAGGCACCTGTGTTCTGTACCATGTAGCTGTTCTGAATGCTGGCAGTGAACAGTCCTTGGCTGCACTCTTCTGAGAATTAGCCTCAGCCTGAGAAAGCTCACCTAGGGATGCCTGGAGAGCTATGCCCTCTCCAAACGTCCCCACGGTCACTGGGATATGGAGATAGGAAGGCCAGCCCCCTCCCTTCAAGGTGGACACATTCTATGGTGTGCTTCATGGACCAGAATTCCCTCGAGGAATCTGCAGGCCAGTGCCATTTCTGCCTTCTCTCACTCCTTTCCACACTTCTCGTGAGAGTGCTCCCTAATAAGTTACCAATGAAGGAATTTCCATCACAGGAAACCAACCAAAAACACTGAAACAGTTTGACAAATGCAGCGTTTACAGTATGAGGTGCAAGGTCTGTCACTGAGATGCCGACAGTGTAAGTTAGCAAGGCTCGGGGCCTGTCTACAAAGCACTCTATGAATCAGTCCACAAAATCATCTAAAACTACAAACACATCTGCAGAGTGGACCTCAGTGCATGTGAAGTATTGACATGAGAGGAGATGTATCATTCAGGCTGCACATTCAGAAAAACACCTTCCCTACCTGAAGCGAGTAATGTTTTATTACTTGCATAATAAATAATGCAAGTAATATGCAAATAATAATATTATGCAATGAATAATAATGTTGTAACAGGTCGCTATACCTCAGCACAGGTGACTCCATGATGGAAGTCCCAAGCAGGCCATAAAACTCAGCATGTGGACAGCCCCACGAGCCGGAAAATAACCAAAGACATAATCCATCAAAGTCCATAATTCTGGGAAAGTTTGTAAGTATATTAATCTTGCTTTTTGGCTTCTGGAGATCTGCTTCAGACTAACTGTTCTTGTTAACTGAGGTATGTCAACTCAGTATGTGGTTTTTGTGCTTAAAAGCTCACTCTGAGAAAAACTTGGGGCTACCCTGGGATTCTGAGTACCCAGTGTAGTCTCAGGCCTGCTAAGATTTTCTATTGTTTCAAACTCATGTCCAAGAAGTCTTCTCTGGTGGAGACCCCACAACATCATGAAGCATCAGAAATATGCTGACTTTGAAGACCACAGAAGTTGGGAACTACATGATCACTTCCAGAGAGAGAAATTTTGGAAATCTAGGAGAAAAAAAAAAAGGACTAGGAAAGTAAAAGAGTTAGTTGTGTAACTCTTACGTGGTGGAGAGCTGTGAGAGACAGGACCTTGGACTGAAGAAAGACAGTGGAAGCAAAAAGAAGGTTCAGTAAGCATTGTCCATGGATTTCCACCTGACTCCTCCATCTTCAGTGCTTCTTAACCTGACTCCTACTAGTGTGAACACTATGCACTATGAGCATGCTTAGTTTTTCTTCTAAGAGCCTCCATTTTCCTTCCTGTTCATGATTTTTAGTATTGTCTTCACCTTGAATGGGCTATAGGATGCTCAGGTACCTGGGATGGCATCATCTCAAGGGTTGTGAGAGAATTTCTGGAAGAAATGGACATTTGAAATCAATAGTCTGAGAAAAGGTGTTCTCTCGCTCTCTGGGCGTGTATATCTAATCCACCTAGAACCCAGAGAGAACAAAAAGTCAGAAGGGACATTTCTCTCCGTCCTGTGCTGGGATATCCACCAGCCCTTCCCTCCAAGGTCATTAGCTCCTTCATGTCAAGCCTTTGGATATAGTCTGAATCACTCTACCAGTTTGCTTGGTGCTCTGGCTCACAAAGACATGTTCTCAGATTTTCTGGCCTCTATAATTTCATGAGCCAATTCCTGTGATAATTCTCCCCTTGTATATGTGTTATCTGTATGTATTCCATTAGTCCTGTATCTTTGGAGGATCCTAGTAAATAGATTGCCATACAAAAATACTGCTTCTACAAGGGCCTCTTTCTAAATTGTACCAGTGCGTTATGGGATCTTTTCAAAAATCCAAACTCTTCCTCTTTTTCTGATGTCCAAGTAAGTACACAAAAAAATTTTAAGATATCCTAGAATTTTTTTCTTTTGGGACAAAATTTTAAAAGACATGTAAATGTTCTCCATCCAAGAAATCCAGCTAAGTCTCCACCATTAGCTCCAGCAAAGAGGTCCCTTCCTTCAGTTATGCTAGGTCAGAAAACTAGAAATACATGGTGAATCTTCCATCTAGTGTGTTGCCGCACACAGGACCAGTTTCTGGAGGAAGGCCAGGACTCTTAAGAATACAAAGAGATGGAGTCAGAAGCAGAGGCACACACCATCACTGAGTTTCTGAATTAATAGTTTCTAAAGCCAAATCTGCCTTAAATTTTTTCAGTAAGACATTAAATTCCTGGGATTTTCTTATACCACATTAAAATTTTCCCTATCATTCCCAACAGTGGTATAAATAAATGCCTTCCTTTTGAGAAAGTAAACATATAGGGTCCTGTCTCCCTCTAGATCTTTACTCTTTCTCTGGAGGATCTTTCAACTGGACTGCGCTCCTCCTCCTCCTCCTCCTCCTCCTCCTCCTCTCCTCCTCCTCCTCCTCCTCCTCCTCCTCCTTCTTTTCATGCACAATATTTACAGAAGCTCTCTGTTGAGAGTCCATGTGTCTTCTCCAGGTGAAATAATGCTCTGTCTTATTCCCTCAAGTTATTCCATTGTGGAAGCCTTGGTTTCCAGTGAGTATCTATGGTTCAAGATACATAAAAGCACAGTTCAGCAAACGGAGGTTCAGCAGTAAATCAAACCTTTCTTGTTCCAGAAGTCTCAGGCTCTAGGAAGCATTTGACTCTCCCATATGGCCTTTCCTTGAGCTTTCCTTCTGGTGAGCCCCATAAGCTCTCTCTGTACAAGAACACAGTTGAAGACCAACACCTACTACTTCCTTGCTCCAATACAAGGCAAAACAGCATCACCTTTGGACAGATTATGATATGGTTAGTTTTTATCTTCATTGCTGTATGTGGTATACATTTGCTAAATTTAAGATGAATATGTTTGTTTAAGCTTCTAAACTACATTTATTAACTGAAAAACACTGCCCCCAGAACATGAACACTACTATGCCAATTAATTATCTTGAACACATCTGAGCAGAGCAGATTTTAGAAAGTCACTTAGAAGGTTTTGGCTGTTCTTTCTGAAATGTTTTTGATGGGGTTTTAATGTTTTAAAAGTCTGACGGCTGCTTCTGAAAATGAAATTCTGTTTGTCAGCAAGCTACAGTTAACTCATTTCAATAAATAGGTAATCTGTTCCTTTAGAGAAGGGTTGAAAGCATTCACTGACATTTGAGTGAAAAGGAAAACTGGGCAATTTGAACTGGTTAGCAGAGAGAAATCTCAGTTCAGACCCTGTGAATGTGAGAGAGAGAGAGAGAGACTGGGCACCCAGCAGACTTCCTTTGGGTCTCTAATGAAAGGGATAAAATTGCAAATAATTCTTGCCTACCACCTGAGGTAGAAAAAAACGAGACCACAACATGGTAATCTAGTTCTTCCATAAGATCTTTCTTGTTTATTTTTAGAAGACCCGTCATGTATAGCTGTTTCCTGAACTTCACATTTCTATGCCTTAACAAATATTCTTATTGTGGATAATATTAAACCCGACATTATTTTCCAAGTTTCTAAGTCAAATAAATGCCTCTTCTAGGAGCTGGTGAGGTGGCTCAGTGGATAAAATGCTTGCCAGGAAAATATTAAAATAGGAGTTTGGATGCCCAGAATCCATGCTTGGTGGCATGACAACCCACCTGTAATTTCAGCCTTGGGAAGTAGAGATAGGATTCCCCAGAGCAAGTTTAATCATAGCTGAAAGTTCTACATTTGACTGAGAGACTTTGGCTCAATGAATAATATGGAAAAGCAGTTGGACATAATTCCCTATATGAATGTCAAACCTCCACCTGTGCACATGTGTACACACACATATGCAAGTATACGTATACATATAGGCATAGTACATACATTCACACAGATATGAAAATGGAAAAAGAAAAAAAAAAGCCTCTTGTAACTATTCCCTGATGTACTTAGCAATTTGTTGGACCAGATTCACAACTACCTTGCTTCTTTCCACATTTGCCACTTTTAATTGTCTATTGATCCACAGCTGTCTTATCCCAAACTTCTCTATTCTACATCTAACTCCAGGTTCTATCTACTCTGCTGGTTCCAATGTAACAAAAAAGATATCCTAAGCACTACATCAAATGTCACGTCCTGGGTCATCTTGTTGTGCACCTGTTGCTTTTCTCATTGCATGTCCAAATCCGACCAGAAGCAATTTCAGGCTTATTTTCATGCTTTCCATTTGCCTCTTCAACTAAATTCATGCTCCTCTTTTTGACAACCTACATATTTTCCCTCTCGTTCTGCTCTCCTTCCTGCTTTCTTTCTCACTGTAAATCCATGTAAGTAGCAGGAGCCACAAGCATGCCATGATTTTTGATTTCCTTCTGGCTCTAAATCCAGGTGAGTGTAGAGAACCTAAAGTATACCTCAGCCCAAAATCTTACCCTGTCTCATACCCTTTCCTGCACCAAAATAGTCTCTTACTTTGAAAGTTCTCAGGACATCAACAGAAGCCAGCCACATATTTTACAAGAATGCACTTTATCACACTTTACACAGTGTGCACTCTATCCAGCCCCTGCAGAGCTCTTCTGAAACCTAAGGAGTGTGGCTTTCAATGTCTACATTGCTATCAGCACATCATGTTTCATTGGCTTGTGGCCTTGTAGGATTCCTCCAGCCCACAGTTCCCTAACTCAACTTCCTACAAACCAGCTCCAGGAAAATTTAAAGCACATGATCTGGCTTGTCACAATATTTGTCACTGCCATCCTTCTGTACTAAGTTATCTTCTCATCACTGTGACCAAATGCCTGACAGGAAGAAACTTAACTGTTGAAGGGTTTCTTTTGACTTAATAGTTTAAAGGCACAGTCCATCAGAGCATGAAGGACGTAGCAAAAGGAGTGGCTCTCAGCTGTGGCAGCCAGAGTGTGAAGCAGCCTGTTCACATCTGGGTGGAACAGAAAGGATAATCAGGACAGAAAGTGTGACCCAGATATAAACATGAAGGCCTGTCCTGGCAGTAACTCACTTCCCCCAGTTAGGCACCGCATCCTAGAGGTTCTCCCAAAACAGTAGTGCAGAAAGAATTTCTTATAAACATCACCTGTCGATAAAAAAGCTGGTGGCCAATAAGCTGAGGCAGGAAATAGGAGGTGGGACATTGGTCTGAAGAAAGAGGGTTCTGAGAAATAGTAAGATAAAAGAAAGGTCTGGAGAGAGAGCAGGTAAACATAAACAAGCAGGTAGGTGAACTCTGGAAGACACTGAGAAAAAGAAGTGGGCCGGGATTGAAGAAAGGTAACTAACCGAATGGTAGACATAGAAAAGTTTGAATGGGTTAAAGAAGTTACAAGCTAGTCAGGGAATGAGCCAAAGCTTATGGCCTAGGCATTTAATAAATAATTAGTCATTCTGGGAGCCAGGGCTGGGAAAGGAAGACTTGAAATTTAAAAATTATTTTTACACAGTGCCACCAACAGGGAGCTAGTATTCAAACACGCTTGCCTGCGGCATGTATTTCACACCCAAACTCTAACATGTAGTAAAATATAGTCAGGACAAGCTCCCAAGGAAAAAGCAATTGACTTTGGGGCAAATTGTGCGCATTAACTAGGCATTAGTTTTCTTTTTTGAGGCTAATACATCTAAAATATGTTCTCATGAAATATTAGGAACGAGTATGTAAGTGGATGCTCTGAGTACCAAGCTTAGCATAATGCCAGGTCTTGGGCAGAGACACAGCAAGCATGAGCTGACTTCCTTTCCTCCTTACTCCTCATCTTTTATGGAATAAAGAACTTTGGACCCTGTTACAAAAATTTAAGGCATCAGTAAGCACCTCTAAGATCACTGACAGGAAAACTCACCCTACAAGGTTTTACTAGTCTGGCAGGTCGGAAACTCGAGAGTTCCAAGGAAGGGATACACAAGTTGCTTACAAGAATGGATTTATTGTGTGGATACATGGGAACAAAAAGGGAGTTCTTAGAGCAAGGTCCTGGCAGGGGTGTCCAATCTTTTGGCTTCTCTGGGCACATTATTATCTACAAAAGTTATACTCAGGAACGACACAATCAAATGACACATAAATGGGAAGAAAATCTCACAATATTTTAAGAAATGTATTATTGTGTGTTGGGTCACATTTATAGCTATGTTAGACGGCATACAGACTATGGGCCATGAGCTGGAAGTGTCTGAAAGTTCAACAATGTACAGCAGCTCCTGAAGAATTCTGTCTACTTTACAGGGGACATGAGCTTTCAGTTAGATTGGCTATCATCCAGAAAACAAGTGATTACAAGGACTAGAGAGATGGTTCAACAATTAAGTGCACACTAAGGCCTCCTGCAGAGGACCCAGGTTAGGTTCCCAGAATCCACACGGCAGATCACAACTGTCTAATTCCACTTTCTGGAAATCTGACGTGCCTTCTAAGCACACATCATTCACAGGAGCTCAGGCAGATGCACACACGCATACACACACACACACTCACACACACACACATTAAAAATATTTTAAAAATAAATCTTGGGTCTGGAAGACGACTCAATGATGCTTAAAGAATTTGTTCTTGCAGAGGACCCAGGTTTAATTCCCAGAACTCACATGGTAACTCACACCTGTCCTTAAATCGAGCTTCAGGGGATCTGACACTCTCTTCTTTGGGTATCAGGCACACATGTGGTACATAGACATACATGCAGGGAAAACAGACACACACACACACACAAACACACGCACACAAACTTTTTGTATAAAGAAAAACAAATGACTACCACAAATGATGGACAGATAATGAAAATGTGGTGCATATATACATGGTGGAATTTTATTAAGCTATGAAAAAAAAGTAAAATTACAAAACTCACAGGAAAAATTATAGCAAGAGTGGTAACCCAGGCTCAGCACATTTTCTCTCATAAATGGACCCCAATTTTTATGAACACATGTCTATGTGAAAATCACTGTGTTTGGAAGTCAAGAAATTAGAAAGCGCACCATGCAAGTGGTGGGAGGGGCCGTAGTAGAAGAGAGAGCAGTGTAGTCGAACACATGTAAATAATGGCTATATTACGGGTAAATTGTTTAGCCCTAGTAGGGCAGCAACATGGAGAGAGAGGAATAAATGGATGAGGGTCAACCAAATCAAAGAACAAATAAAAAGCCATAAGCAAACCTAATATGCATATTTTAAGATCATCTAACGAGTTTAAACAGAGGTACCTTGTAGACGTGACTAAAGCTGTCTACACCAGGAAGCAATGAAATGAAAGCCCCAGGGTCAGACATGTGCTAGTTCCCAAAGAGTTGTTGACCAGGGAGGCCTCTGAGGCCACAATATAATGTGAGTTATTACCACTGATGCTGGTTGCCTTCTAGAAGCAGAAAGTAAGATCCTATTCCTGAAGACTCCAGCCACGTCCATCATCAGCAGAGAAATTAAGCTGGGAACTCTCTCCCTCCTGGAGACCCCTCATGGTTCTGGAGGGTGTTATGCAGGCTGCTGGGGGAAAACTGTCATCAATAGAGGTTTTTAGATGTGCACCCTGCATTCTACTCAACCAAGCTCTCAGACAAACATGCCACAATAGTAGCAAGCCTGTGGTGGTCATGTATCAACCACTTCCTGGATAGATTATATACTTGCTTTGCAGGAGGGAATTTATGCTTGATACTGTACACAAAAGCCCACAGTTAAGGGGGAATAAGCTCCACTGGGGATGCTACTGCCGTTGTTTTTCTAAAGGAACATGATGTGTCCATCCAATGGCCTTCTAAATACACGTTTATGCCCATACGTCAGTGCTTCTGCCAGCTTGGTCAGAGGGCCTTAACTTTACAGTAGATGGTGGTTGCTGTAGAGACTCATACCGGCCAGAGTGCTGAGGATAACTTACTGTTCGAGGCCAAGTCCTAAAAAGAACATCTGCACTTACCCATCTCCACAAGGCTCACTGAATCGATAAGGAGATAAAAAGAATACATTTTGCATTGAGATGCAAGAATGGCTACAGAATAAACACAGCTTTGCGCTCCTGAGCTCTCAGCAGTTGTGATTGTCAGCATCTGTGTGGGTCTGTCCAAAATTCCAAAAAAGTAAATAAACAATTAAACAAATGTTAATGTCATCCAAAACAAAATAAGAACTTGAACTTCTGCTGTTGTGCATTTCTTTGTACACACTGTGTGTATTTTCCAATGGTTGAATTCCAGTGAATCGGTTTACCTCCGTTTGTATGATACACTGCTATTACACAGGGTCATATCTAGCCTCAATAGGCCTGTATGTCATTAATTTCTCACTGCTCTTCATAATGCCTAGCCTATGACTGAGTGTCAACATTCAAACTAGTGAGGTATGGGTGTCTCAACCCACTCACTTTAAATGAAAAGTTAGCTAAGCATTTGTCTAAAAGAGCCCGTTGATGTTTTATCCTATCCTAATATGAAGACATACCTATTGCTTCTTTGTAAAGTCTTCATTTCTCAGAGCCATTTTATCTTTAAATGTGGTACCATGAAATTTTCCAAGAAAGTACACAGAGAGGCCACAATGGTGGATTTCCAGGAGAGAAAATACCTCACTGTTTAGCCATATCATTATGCTGACCTCAGAATAGGAGAACAAGGAACAGGAGTTGTTGCCTGGACTCATTAACTGCATAACATTAGTAATATTATCAGACACATGAAATAGTTGGTTTGCCTTATGATGAGGCAGCCATTTTAAAAGCTGCAGAAAATACTTAGTTACATACTCAAGCACAGGTACCATGAACATAACAATATAAGAGAGCAAATGAACCCTCCTTTTAATTTTTATTTTGAAATACAGAAATATGAGATTTAGTCAACTGGCCAAACTGGAAAGAGGAACGAATGAAAAGGTCCAGATACAGAGAGAGAGAGAGAAAGAGAGAGAGAGAGACAGACAGACAGACACAGAGACAGAGAGACACAGAGACAGAGAGAGACAGAGAGACAGAGGAGAGGCAGAGAAAGAGACAGACATACAGATATACAAAAAGAGAGACAGAGACAGAGACCAGAGACAGAAAGACATACACACAGACCACAGACCACACACATACACAGACCATACACACACACACACACACACACACACACACACTAGTTTGGAGGGAAAAAAAAAAAAAATATATATATATATATATATATATATATCCATGTATCAAAATAAGAGTTAGCGGCAATACTGTAAGTAAAAACAAAAACAAAAACAAAAAACAAGAATGATGTTCATATGTTGTCATGGCTTGAATGTGACCTCCAAAGTTCCTATGTTGGAAACTTAATTCTCAAATATATATGTTAATAATAATGGAGCCCCTGAGAAATCCTTCAGCTGAGAGGAGATGATGAGAGTAGGGCTTTAGGATGATGTTAATGGCTTGCAGGAGGAAGAGCATGTACTAGAGTACCATGACTCAGCAAGAAAGTCCTCTCCAAGCTCTTGGACTCCACAGCTTCTAGAAACAAGCGACTCGGATAAATTCCTCCTGTCTCCTGTATTTTTGTTATAGATAGGAAAACAGATTAAGGCATTCACAGATATCCAAAACTGCGAATACACTTTTAGGAACTTCTTTCAATGTCCAGGTGAAATTTTACCCCACCTCACCTACTGGAGAAAAGATTTAAAAGAGAAAAGTTGAGCCCTGAGTCTGTATGACTTAACATTTTCTCATTTTGTAGTTCACCGTCCTCACCCCAAACATGCTGAAATCCTACACATGCCAAATACCTTCTTGCCTAGCAATGCTTTTCCGAGATAATGAGAAACAAAGCAGGCAATTCATGATAAGAGTTTCCAACCACTGCCAGCCAAAGAAAGACCCAAGGTGTTCATTTTCTCAATTACTGTAACGCTCATTTTCTTGTTGGATGGGCAAGCGCTTCTAAGCAAACCTTGAGGCTAATTGTATATATCCTGGCATATACAGTGTGCCTGAAGCCCAGAGGATGCAGCTAGCAATTATATTTCACTGATTAATGTGCAATCGTAAATTTACAGGCTTGATGGTCCAAAGAGGCTCCCTGCTATGAGAGATAATGAATAGGAAATTGTCAGAATAATTAGCCAAGTCAGACCTTACAAATGTACCTGGAAGTTGAAAGTAACAAAACAAAACCAAAAAAAAAAAAAAAGGCCATCATTTATAGATTGAAAGATAAAGTTTAGGACAAGAACAGGATATTCAAGATATTCCTTCCTGCTCCTCTTGGCTTTGTTTCTTTTACCCTGATCTGAGTTTAAAGAGAAAGATTCTGAGCTGAGCTTCTCAAGGCCCTTCAGAGAGGCAGGACTATTCCACCAGCAGCTGTTCATCCCGCTACCCTCATGGTCAACTCTATATGGAATTTGCCTTCTGCATAAATGAGCCACCTTCTTGATGGTCAACCCACCATCCAGGGAGAACAGAGAGAGAAGCCAGTGATGGTCAAAAGCAAGTTGAAAGGCCTGGCACTCTTGGTAAAATGAGACTCAAGCTAAAAGAGCCAACTGTTTTCAAAGCTTTTCTGGGGACATTGAATCCTGAAATTGTTTTCAGGAATTGGCCTTTCACATTCTGGCTCCTTCCGGAAGAATAGCCCCTAGCAAGCCTTCGGCACACTGCCTGTAACATGACTGTTTCCCAGTGAATCCAGCTTGCAAGAGTTGATTATACATCACTAAAAGAGCCTTCCAAATAAATGTGACTGCATAAGAGCTGCCCCTTCAGTTCAATGCACCTAACAATTTGTGTGTGCCAACCGCTCAGACAGGAACCCCAAATCCATACTAAGACAAGTTTTGACTTGAAATTTTTTTTGAGTATTTGTTTTTTCAGTTGTCTGATTACTTAGTTTGGCTTGGTTGACTGGTCTAAATTAAATACACAAAGACAAAAATCCTTAAAGGTGAATCTTCTGAGTAAACGCACTTCCCTTTGGATTTTTCTATAAAATAAAATTTGTGTAATTTATTTTCTTTAAATCTTCAAACTATACTAATGGCAAAACTATTAATTTTAAAATCTAGCAGTAGTATTGTGTTGTAACTGAACTATGTGATTATGTATACAGCTTGGCTTTAGAGTCACGTGGACCCAAAGAAGAAATGAAAGAATTTACACATTGTCTCAGTTTGATGTCTCATTCCTACTTATCAATATAATCAATTCCATTAATCTTCGATCAGAGAGCAAGAGAGGCAAAACTGTAAGATTGTGGGCTATTTTCAAGTGACATGTGATGTGAGCTAACTTGCATTTAGCATACTCTAAATCTGAAAACCCAGATGACCATAAGGATAAATTAGGGAGTATCATTTATGTCTTTTAATATTTGTGTCATGTATCTTCTATAAATACTTTAAGTTGCACTGTTGTTTTCATTTATTAGCCCTTTCTTGATGCTCAGTCTCTAGTCACTCATGAGAGTGAACTACTTATCCATGAATAATCTCAGTTTCCTCAGGACTAGAGGTCACCAAGAACTGATGAAAACATTAAGAACTATGTGAGATAACGCCTCTGGCAGTCCCCGTTGGTTATTTGTCGTTAGTGTGCAGCATTTGACAAGAATTTCCATCCAGAGATTTTTAAGGAGTATCTTCACATGATGGAATGACTTAGAACACATTTAAGTCCCTTGGATCTTGTATGGCTGTATGCATTTTCACACCAAAAATAATTTTAAAGGACCTAACTCTCCTTATAAATAATGGAATGGTTCAGAGTCTATCACTTCCCCTTCTTCAAAATGATAAAATATAAAGAAACCTCTAATGGGTTAAAGATAACTGTGCCAATCTGTGGACCCTATGTGCAAAATATTCCTTTGTTTTTTCCATTTTGATGCTTGTGAGGAGGAAAGGGGACTAATGAGAAATGGTAATTTCCCCACTAAGGATCTGAGTATTTTGTAACACAAAGATTTAGCAAGTGTGTAAGAGCTTAAGCCATCGTTCTAGAAGAAATTTTGTACTGTGTTTAGTAAATAATTCTGACTGCTGGGGACATTTACTTTAAAGCTGAATTTGCTGAAAAGCCTGGGGCACAATTTTAAGACTGTCCCAAAGCACTGTAATGGGGCAATTAGTGCCTAATGATATAGAAGAAGGGTGCAGAACTAGCCTACATCAAATTGGAAGAAAGGTATTGCTGGAGCTGTTAAGACCACAGACCCATGCATTTCCCACTGTCAGCATTACAGAACGTGTGTGAGTGTGTGTGTGTGTGTGTGTGTGTGTGTGTGTGTGTGTGGCCACAAAAACACTTCAGCTAGAAACAACCCATCAATATTCAGAAATAAATGTGTAAAAAGTGGTTTAAAATGTCTTGGTCTTTAATAGTCCTGAAACGACCGATTGTGCGTGTAATAGATTTATGTACGGTGAATTTTCTTTTACCCTTTTTTTATTTCTAATTTTCCCTACTTTTGTGCCATGCATGATTTTAGGTTTAAGTATCTTTAGGGTTCTAGTTTTAAATTTTCCCTAGCTTTTGGCTTTTTTGCTTTACATAGTTGTTATGCCTAGAAACTTCAGGAAAGTCTGAGGTTGGTTGGTTGGTTGGTTGGTTGGTTGGTTGTTGGTGTTTGTTTGTTTGTTTGTTTTTTTTCCTTGAAATAATTGACAAGTTTGTTAACCACATTACAATGGGAGTATTAGAATTGCCAGCATGTGCTTGAGTTCTCTAATTAGGAGCAGTCCTGTTTGGTTAGCAGAAGCCACTATGCATTCAATCTCCCCCATTCTATTCACACAGTGTAAATGAGGACAGTTCTGATTGGTCAGTGCACTGGTCTTGAATGAGTTTACAATGCTGTACTTCTGTGATATCCAGATTACAGGCCATTCTTTTTTTTTTTTTTTAATTAATTGGTTATTTTATTTATTTACATTTCAAATGTTGTCCCCCTTCCCAGGTCTCCCCTCCACAAACCCCTATCCCATTCCCCCTCCCCTTTGCCTCTAAGAGGGTGCTCCCCCACCCACTCCCACCTCACCCTTCTAGCATCCCCCTACGCTGGGGCAACCAGCCTCCACAGGACCAAAGGCCTTCCCTCCCATTGATGCCAGATAAGGACATACTCTGCTACATATGTCCCATCCATGGACCCATCCATGAATTCTTTGGCTGGTGGCTTACAGGCTTATGATAGTCTACCTTTCATTGGTCCCAATAAGAGTACAACAGGACTATAGTCCTTTGTTTGGGGGGACACTTTCTGAACCAGGGTTGAACTAAGGACCTGTTTTCTTTCTGTTTTCCTAATCACAGCCTTGCCTCTACATTCCTCCTTGTCAGAGCAACTAACCAATTATCAGAGAGCTGGCTGGAGGCCTTTTCTTCAATGGCTTCTCTGAGTCAAACAGAAGGAACACACTGGCCCATATGTATCATGTGTTACTCTGGCAGGGATTCCATGCTAGGCAATAAAATAACTATAGTTTGGAGTGGTTTTGATAGAAGGTCTGCATTCCTGTCCCAGAGGACTTGGAGGAAGTGAGTCTTCTGAGGATAAGGGATAGAAGGCTTAGAGATGGATCTGTTGAAGCACAAAGAAAACAAACGACACATAGGTTTAAAATGCAGAAACAAAATGCAAGAAACAGACAAAAGACTACAAGCACCCCCAGAAAATGGAGCAACAGAAAACCACATTGTCTCATTTGTTTTAATGTCTTGCCATTCAAACCCTCCCTCTGATTCTTGTACCCAAGCATCATTAGCATGTTTGATAATATTACGTTGATTGTTTTTATTTGTCCAGATTTATTATTATAAACAAGCAACCTCCTTACTTTTTGTGAGGTACAGGATCCACCATGAATAGCAGCCACAAACCAAGAGTCAAGAAGTTCTGAAGGCCAATTGCTGTTAAGTGGATTTAATACCTCCTGTATCTGTGAAAGTTTTTGGGCTATCATAGTGATTTGGTCTCTGAGTTCTAGAGAGTCTCTGAATAGTAAAAGGCAGAGTTCATAAGAACCCCTATTCCTATATATATACACAGTGAAGGTGAGGCCAGGACTATTAACAATGAAGTAGGCACTGCTCTTCTCGTTGAGACAAGAGAAGTCTGTCATGACAAGAGTGTATAGTCCTGATTAAATCTGGCTCCAGGAAGGACAGATGTCACAGTCTATACCCCTGCTCAGTATCTGAGAAGGCAGAGATAGGCTCGGGCCCTAGAGGGATGACTAAACCATTTTCAGGACTTCAGCAGGCAGTAAGTGAAAAGTTATAATATGTTATGCTTCTCACAGAACCCAGAAAGGTGGAGACTATGATTGCCCATTAAGGGAAATAAGACATTCTATAGAGGAAGAGTCTATAAAAGGGTTTTTGCTGTGTCTCAGTGAGCTCTCCATGAACACATAGTCTTTGTACTTGTTTCAATTAGTATTTGATTCGAAGATTCAGCCCAAAATATTCTGTCTGTGAACTAATAAACTTTGGAGTCAGACGTCCTTTGAAGGACTTCTGAGCCATTAATGAAGTTGCCCAGTTTCCAAGTTTAAAGCACCTAATTTGGCCAGGTATTATACCCAGAATGGAGACCTGAGGCTTAGGCAAAAATAATCTAGGTTTGGAATCAGAAAGAGGGTTTGACTTATGTCATAACTAAGGAGATTTTCTACCTTCTTCCTATAAGTTCAATGTATTTTATAGAAAATGAGTCCTGGACATGAGGGGAGTCCCTCAAGGACTCCCCCTGAAGTGACAAAAAGATGTGCTTGGCAGATTTTTTTAAAGAGTGTTTGTTTTATTTTATTTTTTTATTAATCATTCCATTCATTTACATCTCAAATGATATCCCATGTCCCTGTTACCTCTCCACCAACCCCCCATCCCACATCTATGCTCCTCCATCCCCTTTGCCTCTATGAGGGTCCTTCCCCACCCATACACATGCTCCAGCCCCACCACTCCAGCATCCTCCTACTCTGGGGCATCAAACCTCCCATTGCTGTCAGGCAAGGCCATCCTCTGCTACATATGTATCCGGAGCCATGGATCCCTCCTTGGCTGGTGGTCTAGTCTCTAGGAGAACTGGGTGGTCAGACCAGCCTATGTTGATCTTCCAATGGGGTTGCAATCCCCCTCTGCTCTTCCAGTCCTTCTGCCAGCTCCTCCACCAGGTTCCCTGAGCAACTGACCAATGCAGATGTGGATGCTTAAAGAATGTTTTATAATCCCATTGTTAAGGCTCATAGGGTAGGGTTCCATCTGTTGGTGCGAGTTCTGTCTGGAATTTAAGTGACCAGAAAGTAGAGGATGTTGGCAACCCCAAGAGACCTTCTGTTACTGCTACATTGGCCCAACTTACATAGGTTCTATTATTACATTAACAAGCACTAAATTCACACTGATAGTTGAGCAATAGGGATTCAGTAAGAAAGAGGGAATAGGAGAGAGTCAAAGAGAAGTTTTGTTCTAAAAGCAGCATGCAATGTGTTTAGAAAGATAAATGAAGTGAGCTTGCTGGTAGTACAATGATCAGACACCTAGGACTAGGCTCGTATTGTGAGGATAGACTTAGAGTTTTAAGAAAGTTTCAGAAACTTTTTTTTCTCACTCCAAATGAAACCCATGAAACTACCCCCATATAACCAGATAAGGAGTGAATTTTCTAAGGAGGGATCTGGTGCTTTCTTGTCAAGAAGAAAACATGAGAAAAGATTTTGGATAATGGTGGAAAAGTTGTGGGCACACAAGAGATAGTAAGTTGATAATGGCAGAGATTGTGCCTTACTCTCTTCTCCCTTTGTTTGGACATCTAAGTTCTTCAATGTATTTCTTTTAAAAATCATTTCATTGTTTCATACATATGTGGAAAGTTGAAAGATTACTTGAAGCATGTAAGAGTTGGCAATGATATTTATCATCATGATTTAATATTTTCCTGGCTCTATTTCTCATTTTGGTTTTGCTCATTGACTAAGCACCGCTCCCTTAGATGGATTCTTGACCGGAATTAGTCTGAATTATGCTTGAGAACCAGTCTTCTCTCAAGAGGAAAATAGATCTTTTTGTTTTTATGATCTCTATATGAATTACTGCTCCTGTTTCATGTCACTTTTTAGAAGAACAGTTCGTCCATGAAAGGTCATTTCACATCAGCTTTGCAGAAGAGGCACCTCATTTCACAGGAAGTAGGTGTGCAGATGGATAGAGCGTTAGAGTTATAATGAAAACCTTACTACCGAGAATGCTACAGACAATGTCTCTTCTGCTTATGAATGCTATCACTTCTATATTCCTATGGCTTAGAATAGTGTCTGACATTGGGTCCCTGCCTAACTGAATCATTTCAAAATATTACATGCAGGCTCTGTGGATCAAAAACTCATTTCTTGGAAGGTGGTTCCTCTTTTACTTCTGTCCTCACATTCTGTCCTGTTTGCTATATACTAAAGAACTTGTCTCCTCTGGTTTTTTTAAGAGGTATGGGGTAACTGAAAGGCTGAACTCTTTCACAGACCTGCCTCTTACCACAGTATTGCTGGGCCTGCACAAGGAGGAGCAGGAAGTTTACCTCTTGGGATCCTAGAAGTGGCAACTTTTGGGGCTGGAGATAGCAAAGGTTTCAGGCTGGAGCATCCCTGGTATTATCAGAGGCTTCCCTTCTTGACTAGGGATTCTCAGGGTCGTGTCTTGGCTGAGAGATGCCGGTACCTTTTGTCCAGGTTACCTTGATGTGACTTCAAGGCTTCCTTGCTGTGACACAGAGACAGCCTAGGGACTCCCTTTTTCTGTTTCCTATCCTCTAGAGGACTCTTTTGAACCACAGAGGCCAAAATATCTGGCCTAGGCAGCACTCTAGAGAAATCCAGATAACCAGTCTTCTTGAAGAAAACTCCTGCCATAATAAAGGGTGAGGGTTCCAGTCTGTTTAACAGATCTCTCAGTCACAATGTCCTCCTTTCAAGGCTGCACTTTGTTGGGACCTAAAGCCTGGAGACAGGGTGGGGTTACTGCAGGGCTATTGCCTTCTGTTTAGTTCTCTTTCTCCAGATTTTGGGCAGCTGCTGGGTAGATCAGATTTCTCCTGTGTTTCTCTTTTATCCTCCTCAGCCAGCCCTCCTGAGACTGTGCTCATCTGAGGATGTTCTTGTAACATTAGACCAGCTCAGGTTCTAACTGCTTGCGTGGTGGTTATGTTCAGTGTCCTCACTTGAGAGTTTGACATAAAAAACCCTGATGCTTTATTCAAATGAAGCCTTTTTGGTAAATTAAAAGTGTGAATTGGCCTGACTTTCGGAGTTAGTTTATACAAAACCTCATGTATTTCATTTAAAATAGTTCAAGGTTCCAAGCCACAACCCCTATAGCTGACTACAGATTTATACTCACTCTCAGTTCCCACTTAACCAAGCTTCACACGATGGCAATGATGGCTGATGAAGAAAGGAATATGATGGTTTAAAAACTGAAATCAAGACATGCATTCAAGATATGGAGCCATTCTGAAGAAAAAAATGGAAACAAAGTTCCCTAAAGAACAAGAAGACATGTGCTTAAAAACAGAAAGTCTAACGTATGCCATACACAGGCACAGGCTCCCTTCCCTGCTCCGAGCTGTTCCTCTGATCAAGGGCAAAGGTGTCTGGACCCAGAAGAATTCAGCAAGGACACATTGTGTACCTTACGTGTCATTCTAAAGCTAATATCCAACTTCTTTGAGAGTCAGATTTTGTTTTGTTAATTTGACTTTTCAACCTGATTTTGAGCATAGAGAATGTTTCTTTTTCTCAAGAGAGTAGAAAAAGCAAATCCAAGTAGTTATAGTCCAGTGGCCAGAAGTCAGTGTGGAATCATTGTCTCAACAATCAGACACCCTCCAGCAAACGTGGCAGAGACTTCTGCCTTTGACAAGGCCCAAACTCATATAAGCAACACTAAAAGGATTCAGTCGGTTGGTTTTTATGCGTTTGTGTGTGTGTGTGTGTGTGTGTGTGTGTGTGTGTGTGTGTGTGTGTGTTTAACAATAATAATCAAAGTAAAACTGGTGATGAATTTGACAGGGAGTAAGGAGCTACTTGGGAGGGGCTGAAGGGAGTGAGCACTGTAAGGGTTAGAAGGAAAGGACACGGAAGGCATTGGAAGAAGGAAGGGGGGCAAATGGTGTAATTATATTTTAATTAAAATGTTAAAGGGCACATTTAAAAGCTGAGTTGTCCTTTGGAAGAATCTCTGGGAGCTGAGGATCCAGACTTCCATGTCAGCATCTACAACGTAGGTGCAGCAGGAAAGGGGCTATGGCAAGAACGTGGCTGCAGAGTCTAACCTACTGTAAGTGACAGCACTGTCCTAGGCTGCTTCCTGTTGCTGGAGTCAGTACCATGACCAAAGAAATCTGAGGAGGAAGGGGTTGATTTGACTTGCAAGTCCAAATCACAGGCCATCACTGAAGAGAGTTAGGACTGGACTGAAGCAGAGGTCCTGGAGGAATGCTGTTTACTGGATTTCTTCCCATGCCCAGCTGCCTTCCTTATACAAACCAGGACCAACAGCCCAAGGATGGCACAGTGAACACTGTGTGGCTTGGCCCTCCCATGTCAATCATTAATCAATAAAATGTCCCACAGAGTTGCCTATGGACCAATTTGATGGAGGCACTTCTTCAACTAAAGCTCCCTCTTCCCAGGTAATCCAGGTTGTGTCATGTTAACAGAGAGAGAGACAGAGACAGAGACAGAGAGACAGAGAAAGAGACACAGAGACAGAGACAGAGACAGAGACAAAGACAGAGAGACACTGGCTTTCTGGAGAAAAACTCCAACTGTATCATCAGGCTCTCAGGTTGACCTAAGGCACAGAGCAAACCTAAAACCCTTACCCTGTACTGAGTGAGAGTGGAGATCTCAGGCCTGTCATAGCTCCTGAAAAACCTGTCTGTTTTACATCAGGAAAAAGGGGGCTTAGGAAACCTACTCTTCCTGTAAGTATTTCTTAACCTCTGACTTTTCTCTGTAATTCCAAGTGATGATGAAGAGATCTGAATTAAAGAGAAGCAGCCCGCCCCCATACAGCACCTGGCCTGTAACTTGTGCCATCCCTCTGTTGAGCTTTGACTAGTTAGTTCAAATAAATGACTGTGGAATTCTCTCTCTGTGTTTAGGGAGGATTAAAAGATTTTTTAAATGGTTTCTCTGACTGACATGCACTGGCATTAGAGTGATTTTATTTTTTAATTGTACTTGAGTTACTTCCCTGGCAAAATCCTTTGCATGACTGCAACTTCTCTGCACCATTTGAAAATGAAGCCATTTTGGATTAAGAAAAACAGTTCTTTCCCTGTTGAGGGCATTTTCCCCTTCACTTTCACAAGAAACTTCACAGGGTCTGAAATTATTGTCATAACTCAGACCTATGAGATAAAAAAAAAAAAATCCCACTTCAGATTAAACATAGGAGGACATAGTATTAAAGTCATCGTTTGTATCCAGAATGACAGACTTCTGTGGTAATCAGAGCAGTAACTCATGCTACAACACTGGGACTTTTCCCCCAGGAAAGTCCTGTTCTTAAATTATATTTTATTTTCACAAAAAAACAGTGTGACATTACCCAGATACCTATATTGCAAAAGAGAAAACGGATTCCACCAGTGCTCTGAATCCTCCAGCCTTGGGAAAATGTTCTCACTTAGACGCCTCAGTTACCAAAACACATTTCTCCTTGGCATTATGAATCAACCAGGTAAAGGGGGAGAGAGTGAAGGAGAGAGCGAGGAAGGGAGTGAAGGAAGGAGCGAGGGAGGGAGGCAGGGAGGGAAGAGTGATAAAAGGGAGGGAGGGAACAAAAAGACCTTTCCTAGATACCAATTACGTCATAATCTCTCTTATCTCTCTTTCAGTCTTGAACCCAAGCAGCTCTTAAATGCAGCCACACTCAGTGTTTCCTGGCTCTCAGTTGTATTGTACCATGCCATCCATTCTAACATGGCTTCCAACAGGTCACACTATCAGCGCCATCCGAGGGCGATCAGATGAAGACGATAAGTCACATGCCTGGTTTCCCTGAAATTTTTCAAGCACATCCTCCCCAAATTTTAACTTCTGACTTCTGCACTGCCTTCTTCACTTAAAAGTGGAGTACCACTTCTGAGATGGCCAACGTTTTCACTCTCTTCTGCCCTCAGACGTTCTTGCAACTCAGGAACATAAATCTACCCCTCTTCTCACCGGACTCTATACTTCTATATACTACATTGGGTAATTTATTCTAAAATTTTTAATGTTATTTTTTGAAAATTCATTAATGGATGTAGTGTGCTTGGATCAAGCTTGCCTCTCACTATCTCTCCTCCAGCCCCTCTCCACACTCTCCCTCCCAGCATCATGTGCTCCTTTTTAAACCTGTTGAGCCCACCTACTGCTGTCCACATGTGCATGTTGTGTGATTACCCAGGAGAGCACAGATAGTCTATCAGTAGCTTCATCCCTGAAGAAAACTGGCTCCCCCCGACCCTTCAGCATCCATGAGTTGCCAATAGCTCAGCTTGGGATGGGTTTTCATGAACCCCTTTCCCACCAATGCTGGAATTTCTCTAATTATTAATAAATAACTTACTATACACAACATTTTGTTTTAAGTTTCATTCTGTAGCTAAGGATGTTAGAGGGAGGGCAGTACATCATATCTCCATTGCCACCTAAGCACATACCAGGAGCACTCCATAGTAGTTGAGCCTACGGAAGGCATTTTATCAGTGCTCCAAATGCTTTATGAGGAGCAGGCATGCTGTATGTTTCATTTTACAGGTGATTAAACTGAGGTTCACAGAGGCTAATTAACATGTATAAAGTCGGGAGTTGAAAGTGAATAGAGGGGGCTGGAAGGATGGCTCAGCAGTTAAGAGCACTGACTGTTCTTCCAGAGGTCCTGAGTTCAATTCCCAGCAATCACACAGTGGCTCACAGCCATCTGTAATGGGATCTGATGTGCTCTTCTGGTGTGTCTGAAGACAGCTAGAGTGTACTTATACAAATAAAACTAAATAAATAATAATTAAAAAAGAAAGTGAATGGAGGATTTAGATAGCCACAGGATCCCTTCACCTAGATATAAAGAAAATAGTCTTAACATGGAGAACAGTGCAAAAGACAGGTACATAACTCATATCTTAGCCTACTAACTATACCATTGTAAAATACTAACTATACCATAGTAACAGTGGTATTAAAAGTATCTAATGACTACTATAAATACTGAAATTTGTGAACACTATTAAGATTCCTTTTGTTCAACATCCCTTAAAAGTAGCAGTGCAGAGGAAGGTTTAAGTTTTGGTCAACTTTCCCAGTTAAGTCTTGCTTAAATTTTTCTACTTAATAGACTTATGCAGAAGGATCGAAAGTACCAAAGTAATACTCTGTCACATAGAGAGCAGCACATATTCTATGATATAGTCAGAAGGCACATCACCTACCTCACAAAGCTAATTATAAAAAGGAAAACCTAGGGTAGCACTATAGTGAAACTTGAATGTCTTCTATTTTATCCCATTAATTGGGTTAATTAAGCCTGATAGTAAGTCTGTATCCTGTAAAGAAGCTTGCCTCGAGAGCAGCAATGAGCTGAAGTCTCCACCAGGGTTTCTCACAATACAGTGTTACATCAATAATGAATAGTCAATAAAAGCTCACAATTAACCGAACATCTAATGAAAGTCTAAAACGTGGGCAACCAAACCATGGAGAATAGTCAATTACACGTATGAAAATTTAGGTGCTGACATTAAGAAAAATTAAAGTAGAAAATTTTAATTGAAAATATCTAATAAATAGTCCCTCTAAGAAATGGAGTAAGGATATAAAAATATCCACTGATATATCAGTAGAGAGACGATATAAGGATATAAAAATATCCAGTGCTATCACTCCTATTCACTCCTACAGTACTGGTGCCCTAAGTCAGAGCAATCAGGCAAGAGAAAGAAACAAGATTCCAATGGGAATGAAAGAAGTTAAATTATCCATTCACATATAGAGAAACCAAAGGACTTGCTGGAAAAAAAAACTGATAAAAATGATTCAGTAAATTTTTGCAACAAACAATCAGCATGAAGAATGTCACTGGATTTATATATAATACAATGAACTTGGTAGGACAGGAATAATAAAACCAATTTCTACTTTAACTGTAGCTAAAAATATTTAGGAACTATATAATCAAGGATGTAAATGCTTTCTAATTAGAACATCACCAGATTCTGGACTGGGGTGTCGGTAAAGTGCCTTACAAGCACTAGGACCTGTGATCAAACCCCAGAAACCATCTTGAAAGGCCCAGGCTTGGTGAAGCATGTTTGTAATCATGGTACTGAGCACAAGGAAGAAGCATTGTCCCTGGACCTTACTAACCAGACAGTATAGCCTACTTGGTGAGTTCCAGGACAGAGAAAGATCCTGCCTCAAAAAGTGGGCATCCACCTAAAGAACAACATCTGATATTTTCACCTAGCCTCCACATACATAGGTGCACACATGAATATGCACACGCATGCACACACACACACACACACACACACACACACGCAAACACTAACACTAATTAGTAAGTTTCATTGAAAAACTTCAATAAGACATGAGAAAATTGGAAAGAACTCCCAGCTTCATGGATTAGGAGATTTCACATTTATCCAGTGTCTATGCAACCCAAAGAACTTACAAATGCAGGTTCAGTCACCTAACAAAATATCAGTGGTATTTTGCATAGGAATAGAAAAAACAGACCTAGATCCCAAGTTGTCTAAGTGACTTTGAATACAAAGTCAAAGCTGTAGGAATCACACCTGAACTCGAACCACACCGCAAACCTACCATATCCCAAACCCCTTGGCACTTGAAGAAGATACACATGGCTCAACTAAACAGAATAAAGGAAAAACAAATCCACAAGCCTATAAGTCACTAATTTTTGACAAAAGACACTAGAAATACACATTGGCTGAAGAAAGATTTCTTTAGAAGACAATGCTAAGAAACCAGAAGGTCAAATGCACAAAACTGAAACTAGATAGCTATCCCATGTTCATAAATAAGTCAGCACAAATGTATTGGTGGTGCAAATGATAAACCGGAAGAGCCTACACTGGAGGGATAAGTTCTAATTACCTATATTTTAAAAGGGTGACTAGATACAACTCATGTGTTTACTGAAGAACTAGAAGAGAAGTGTCCCAAAACAAAGACATGATAACTACTTAAGACAATGGAAATGGGAACAAAGAGATAGCTCAGCAGCTAAGTGTACTTACTGCTGTTGCAGAGGACCCAGGTTCAATTCCCAGCCTGTACATCAGGCAGCTCACCGCTACCTATAACACCAGTTCCAAAGGAGCAGATGCCCTTTTGTGACCTCCACAGACACCTTCACATGTGTGGTGCACATACACTTGAATATACACATATATACATTGAATAAAATAAGATAAATCTTTTTAAAAGAAGATAGAAATGCTAATTCCCCTTATTTGGTTATTATATATTGTATACTTATACTGTCAGAGTGTCATATATTCACTAATCATTAATGTGCATAATTATCTTGCGTAATTTTTAAATTATTCTAAGAAACATAAATGGATCTTACAAGTGAAGAGTTGTTCTTTTTGTCACTTAAGAGATGAAAAATACAGACTCAAAGGGAGCAAATGACGTATCATGGTCAAAAAGAAAGTAAAAGGCAGAGCATGGCAAAGGAAATAGTCTACAGGAGGGAAAGTACTTGCAAATTATTCATTTGACAAGGAGTTAGCATCCAACATTCAACGAATACGAAGAATATCTGCAGTTCAATGGCAGTAAAACAAGTAACACAATATAAAGCAGACAATACACTTAAACAGAGGATTCTCAAGAAAAGACATACAACAGAGACAAAGCTTATATGGATAAAATGTTCTATATCACTAATCATTGAAGAAATATAAATCAAAGCAACCATCATCTATCACCACACTCCAGTATGAATGGATATACGATTAACAAGATTAAAGGAAACAGGGATGCCAGAGATGTAAAGAGAATGAAACCATTGCAGTATTGGTCAAAATGTAAATTAGTACAGGCATTATGAAAAACGATGTAAACTTCCCTTCAGAAAATTAAAATAGAGCTCTCATTGATTCTAAACTCTCACTACTCAGTACATCTAAACAAACTGAAATGAGTATGTCAGAGACCTCTGCATACCCAGGATCACTTCAACATCACTTACAATAGCTGAGCTACAGAAGCAAACTAAATGCCCATCAACCAGGGCACAGGCAACGCAGTGTGATAAGTACACACTGCAAAGGTGACACTATTCAACTGCTAAGACAAGATCCAGCCATTTGAGATGGTGTGATTGAATCCTTGTGTTAAATGAAAAAAAAAAAAATAAGCCAACTACAGAAAGGCAGGTATCATGTGATCTCACTCATATGTAAACCTAAAAAGGTTGATTTTTTTTGTTTGTTTGTTTCTTATAAGAGGTGAACACAAGATGGAAGTCACCAGAGACTAGGAGGGCTAGTGGGGAGAAGCTGTGTGGATGACAATAGGTACCAGGACATAGATAGGAACAAGATCTCTACGGATAATGGTGATGTACTCCATGCCTCAAAAACCTAGAAGAAAATATAGGAGGCTCTTACTAGGAATAAATAATAGATGCTTGAAGATAATATATTTAAACATTATATAATTACATATGATACAACATACACGTGTGTCCAAATTTTACATACTTTACCGTCAAGTGTACATTTTGTGTTTTAAGTGTCCATATTTTAAAACAAAGGTGGAGTCAAAATACTCCCACTGCAATTGCTAATGCTCACTGTTTTAACCAGCAAAAGCTTTCTTAAAAAGAAAAATACGCGTTTTTGTATAGGTGCTGTTTAGTTGTTTAGATTTTCAATTTCCATTTTATTTTGTTTTGTTTTATTTTATTTTATTTTATTTTATTTTATTTTATTTTATTTTATTTTATTTTATTTTATTTTATTTATTTTCAGCAGGCCAAACCTACAGCATCTGTCACTACATTGCACATTATTGAAAAGAAGGATTCAAGTAAGGGTAGAGCAATATCTGGAATATTGAGTCGCAAAACCTGATAAAGTCTTTACCCAAATATTAAAACTCTGTAAGTACTAAGAAACTGGGAGAAATAAATTATAAGGCCTTTCCACTTCAAAAATAATAAGATAACCAGCGGAGCAAAGAATGCACCGGGGGATGAATGTAATTAAATAGCTGGCTCAAATAATGCACATTTGCAAATCTTAAGGAAAAAAATCTTTAAATTATTTTGAGCATAAGCTGAAAGTTAATAACGTAGTTCAAGCCTCTCCGGGGCTTCCCTGAAGGTTCCTTGGCACCACCTAGTGGCAATCATCACTAATGACACAACTAATGTCAAGAAAATTTTAAAATCTCTGTTGATTTTTCTTTTTCCTTAGAAAAATAAACTGCCACTGGGTTGGGGTTGGGGGGTTTAGGCTCCTTCTCCATAATATGAGCGGCGAAGAATTTCAGTTCAACATAAACTTCCTAATAACTATATATGCACATTCGTACCACCCCACCCCACAAATCCAACACATGCCACTCTTTCTTGCCGTACAATTATTTAGTGCTTCCTTTATACCACACCATGTATCATGGGCAAGTCTTTACACTCTGGTGAAGAGAAATGCATAATGAATACAATATAATATACCAGGTGTTTATTACCTAAATGT
Source organism: Mastomys natalensis (assembly GCA_021653895.1). Lineage (NCBI taxonomy): Eukaryota > Metazoa > Chordata > Mammalia > Rodentia > Muridae > Mastomys > Mastomys natalensis. The sequence goes on along the minus strand of JAJTUV010000488.1, from coordinate 217,262 downwards.
ACTTTTATGAATAATAACATCTGACCACATGGAGAACAACAGAAAGGGGAATGGTTTGCATTATAAGCAGCCTTCCTGGTGGCTTTTCAGGATAGTGAGAGAGGGTCTTCCAGGAGCTGAACATGACATCTCTGTGAGATATGATGGAGAGAAGTAGATAATGAAGCCTTGTCCTCATTCTTCTGTCTCAGTCTCTGTCTCGTTTTCATCCTCGTTAAACTGGAATAAGAACAGTATCCTCCATGCAAAGTCGCTGCGGTAATGAAGGAAGTTAATACATGGAATGAGCACAGAGAGCAGCTGGCACACACTGAGTGTCCAATACTAATTGGCTGTGACTGTTTGGGCTGGGATGTAATCACTTGGACCAGCATAAATGGGGACTGACATGCCACTCTGCTTCCACCACACCAGGTGAACTCAGCCCGGTTGTCTTCATAGACAGTAATCCATTTATTTTATCTAACGATATGATGGAGGACTCATAAGCATCATTTTCCTCCTTGTGGCCCTTATATGAAAAAAAAATGTTTCTACAACTTTCTCTTGCTCTGGGGTGAGTATCGGTTACCGGGGACTGAGAGTCTTGGTATGAGTAACTCTGTGATTTCTACAACTGCGTACGTCAGTACAGAGTGGGTTTGGCAGGGTAAGTATAAAATGTCATTAAAATGCCCTAACTCAAGGCACTATCTAAGTGGTTCTGTGTGTTTGTGCTTCTTGTAAATCTTGTTATGTTCTTATCTTCAATACACCAGGAAATTAAATATAAACAGGAGAGAAACAAAGGGGAAGGGAGAAAAAAATAAATAGGAAAAGATGAAATAAATTCATTGTGTGCTTATGTCCTAGCACTTTCTATTTGCTAAGCCCATTTTATTAGCAGATACTCCCACGAGGAGGTCATATTTTTCTTCACAGCTTAAAATGTTAAATATAAAAACTGAACCTCAGGGAGTTGAAATAGCTTACCCAAAGCTACACGGCTGGCCAGTGGGAGGCTGGTGTTTCCACTACAGCTTTACCGCTATATTCACTCTCATCCACAAGCCTTCACACTTCCCAGGAACCCCAGAAGGATGAGCCAACCAGGCTCGGCTTCCCAATCAAATGAGCCATGTTCTAGTATCCTGCCCTGTTTGCCCACAGCTTAAGTAGTTATTCTTTCAAAATGCTAGAATTTGGCAAGGTGACAAAAAGGACCTGTGTCTGTACCCGTCATTTGTGATTTTGATTCAGTGAAGATTTAAAGTTTCCCCTTCAGCATGGGATGTAAGCTTTTCTTGAGGAGCACGGTCAGCTTTACTAAAAGTTTGAATGTGGTCAATTCAAAGCCCCCTTTGTGCATTATAAATAAGGCAGTCCTCATGGTCAGCCAAGTGCACATCAAGACAGTGCGATGGGTGAGTACTGCTACACACAGGAGAAATCTCAGATAGACAGTGACAGGCGACATGTGGACTTTCAAAACCAGTATCTTTCTAAGTCAAATTTGACTCACTGTGTGCACAATCTGCATGTTTTCTCATTTCTCATTTTTGTTGGAACTGTCTGAGTCACTATTTTGATTTAAAATTTACAAAAGAGATTCTGTCTGCAGACACCTGGCAAGCTGAGTCATTGGTATTTTTAAACCTGGAGTTTCTTAAATAGAAATGTAACTTTAGACACCTAAAGACATGAGTCAGAAATGTTTTTATAGCTCCATTTTCTCACAAAGACATTTTAGGGGTTTCCCCTTAGCATTGCATAAATATTTTTTAAGTGCACTATGCTACACTGTGAAGCACAGGAGTGAATTAAATATAATCTCTTAGGTTACAGATTTGAGCATCTAAGTGAGGAGCTGAAATACGTTAATTTTATTGAACACAGAATGTACAACTTCAAGGATCAGGGGGAACTGGAGACTTACTAATTAAAGTAGTTGAAAATTAACCAGGTTTTTACAAAATGGGAAGCCATAATCCAGAATGTAAAAACAGCACACAAACGATAGTCAAGCCAAATGTCTGATCCATTCAGATGGATCTGTTTAGAATTTTACTATAAAACTCTAAGAAGCTTTCAAAAAGCATAGAAAATATTTCTGATTAGAGAACCTTGTACAAATGTTCTAAAGGCAATGTTTGTGAATAGATTAAAAACCAAGACCATATACACACAAGCCTATGTCTGAGAGTCACAGTAAGAAGAAATTCTCATTAGTTACAGTTTTATGAAAAGCCTGGCTCTATATACTATACAATTAACTGCTTCTAAATTGTTAAGACTCCCAGCCTCATACTCCAACCTATGCAGGCTTTCTAATCTGATTTATGATTTCTAATAAAAGCAATATTCAATAACAACAACAAAGTTATCCTGCATTTTAGGAAATGGGATTAGTGGTGTTCACATCTACTATGTCAACAGAAGCATGGACAGCTAGCCTCAGAATATGTTACTTGCACCACATGCCTCTCACTGAAGTCAATCTCCAGTGGAAGGCCATACATAAACTCAACTCGGAGTGGACTCAACTGTATATATGCTAAGCACAGCCCACCAAGATTCCTGAGTCTTCTTTCTATCCCATAACATTCCCAGCCCCTGGCTGTACAGCCAGGGTGTGTCCTAAAGACCCTGGATCAACCCTCAAACAAAACAATCAAATACACTGTGACTTGTGGGACAGAGGGAAGCATCTTGGGGCTGCTAAGGTGAAGGTTCTCAGGAATTCACTGCAGTAATCTCCCCTAGAAGGAGGAGGAATCCTCTTCCTTCCTTCTTTATCCATTCTCCCATTCCCTGTCCTCTTGAGGTGACCTCTCAAATAATCCACTTGCCCACAAGTATTGTTTTCAGACACTGTGTTTTGAGAAGTCGTTCTGAGATAGAATGATCTTTATAGTTATTGATCTATGTAACTATGATCTAGGCAAACCTGATCATAGTCTAGCCCTGGGGAAAAAATCATGAGTGGAAATTGCTAGTGGAATGTATCTGTTCATAAAGCCAAATGAAAAGGGATTAAACTCAAGGAGCAGCGATCTGTAACATTAACAAGCAAGGAAACAAACGCAAAGGCAACCTCAAGTTACAGTGCCTGACAGTATGTTCCTCTGAAAATTCAAGCCTCAGAGTTGTGCAAGTGTCAAGACAGCCTGACAGACATGATCAAAGAAAGTCAAGCCCTCAATGAACTTTATTGATCCAAAGGTATTTATGAATGTCTGACTTGATCAGTCGTTAATACAACTTCATTGATAGTTTGTGAATAAGGCTTAGTCACAGGTAAAAAGTAGGATGTTTGGATTTGCCCACTGTTTATTGACAAGGCCTAAAACAGAATTGGCTGTTATCATTATTGTTTTAATTAATTCTCAGTCCATATATTCATGGCTGGAAGAATCTTTTCATTACACAAACTTATCTACTATAATGGGAAATTGTCCCCATGGTAATTGAACTGTTAAAATTTTGCACAAAAGAAATGTAAGAAATATAAATTCCAAAACAGGAATTTCCCATTTTAGGATTGGAAAAAAAAATGTATCTTCTAAATTCCTGTTTTCAAAAATTATCTTTATAAAGACTTAGTTACTATTCATTGTGCTCATTCCAACATCTCAATAACTACGAATAATTTCTGTGGAAAACAAAAGATTTAGTCAAGGAAATAAGGCCATGTGAGCGTGTAGTAATGAGTCACAGATTCTTTGGTTTATATCACTGGGAAACCTAGACTTCATCTGCTCCATGCAGAATGCTCTTTACAAGCTATGTACCTTGCTAGGAATGGGAACTAAACAAAGCCAGTTCCCTCAACTCTTGTTGGATATATACATTATGAATGTAGATACATACTGTGGTTGTTTGGTTGTTTGTTTTTGGAAACAGTGTCTCTCTGTGTAGCCCTAGCTGTCCTGAAACTCACTCTGTAGACCAGACTGGCCTCAAACTCAAGAGTCTGTCTCCACCCTGCACCCCAAGGCTCGGATTAAAAGCACCACCACCTCCTGGCTTGTTTTGTTATGTTAGCTAGAGAGATTTTTGTTGTTGGAAGTGATGACTGGTGTTAGGAAGGAGAAATGAAAGAAAACAAGGAAAGAAATCAAATTGAGGCTAGGATCAGGAAATAGCTCTCTGAGGAAGTAAGCTGATCCTTAAAGAAAGAACAGGAAGCAGACAGGTGATCAAACATTGATGTCACAATGGAGCCCCAGGGAATTTGAAAAGGGAATGGCCGTGAATCTAATGAGCAAGGCCAAGTGTGACTTGAGAAGAATCTGGAGACACAAGTAGAGAGGTGCTTAGCCAAGTCCTCCAGGCCATGTTAAAGTGTTTGGATCTTGTGTTAAATGCAACAAGAATCTCAACCAAATGTACACCAAGCACAAAGCAAACAGAAACCAGCTTTCCTGGCACCCATTCTTGACCCCACAGCAGCCATGGATTTTACCATGAAACAGCTGGCTTCAATGTCCCATATTGTAACTGCCTATTCAGAATTAATTCTTTTGTGAGTCACTCTGATCATAAAGAGCAGGGACCCAGGCTAGATGTGAAACGGAAAAGAGAATCACTGCTATGTGACTCAGTGGGGATGGATCAATGTGTCATTCACAGAGCTCTGTTTGAGGTGGTAAACACTTCTATCCAGGAGGCAAGCACAGGGAAGGCCACACTCCAAAGGAAAGCAACAGAACATGGGCTTTCTACAGTTTAGTGTCTGCTGGATATTGTCCAGGTTGTCTCCAATGTTCATGTCAGCTCCCCAGCTAATTAGAGTCACCTCTATTGACAGATAAGGAAAAGGTCACTGCTCTGGGAACTTGGCTAAGGAGGGAGCACTTCACTGTCATCGAGTTTGAAGGTAAATAAGACACAAAATTCATTTCATTTAAAATCCCCAAAGATTCAAACTCAAAGGGAATACAGAGGTCAAAGATTCCCCCAGAGTCTTGCACTCAGGTTCAAGGGCACCAACTAGACTGGATAGTGGGTCAGGAACTCAAGCCTGAAGGACTGCTTGATTGGAAATAGGCATGGACTTGGTATGACAGGGCAGTCTGAGCTGAGAGAAAGCTAATATACAGTGGCAAATACACACCTCTCTGTACGCATGGAATACATGTGCAAAAAACGCTTAAAAGGTAAGTAACCTCACAGGTGAGTCCCTGTGTTCTCACTGAAGACCCAGCATGGCTCCAATGATAGTCGGGATCTAATGGTCACACAGATGGCCCTGACTAGTCAAATGGGTCACAGAACAAAACCAAAAGTCAGAAATCTGTGAAACAGATATATAGAGAGGAAAGAGGTGATGGGGGGTGGGGCATTATCAAAGGTGAGCTAGAGTGACCAGAATGAACTGTATAGATGTATGAAATTATCAAAGAACTCACTTATTTAAAAGATACATTCTGTATGTACACATAAGATTGTCAAGGAATAAAGTTATGGTTTAAAGATGCAGACATCCACGGCAAAGCATTAAATGGAACTCAGTGAATTCTATGGAAGACGAGGAGGGAAGGTTGTCAGAGCCAGAAGGGACAAGGACACCACAGGAAAACTCACAGAATCGACAAACGGACTCCTAAGGGTTCACTAAGACTGAACCAACAGTCAGGGAGCCTGTGTGGGTCTAACCTAGGCCCTCTGTATATGTGTTATAGTTGTGTAGCTTAGTGTTTCTGTAGAGCTCCTAACAGAGGAAACTGGGTCTCTTTCTGAAGCTCTTGCCTGCTTTTGAGACCCTTGTCCTCGGACTGGTTTGCTTTGTCCAGCCTTAATAGGAGGAGAGGTACCTAGCCTTACTGAAACTTGCTATGTCATGGTTAATTGATATCCCAGAGAACCCTTCCATTTTCTGAAGGGAAACTGAGGAAGAGTGGTTGGGGAAGGAGGAGGGACTCAGAGAAGAGGAAAGAGGGAAAACATGGTGGCTGGGAGGTGATATGTGAAAGAATAAATTGATTTAAAACAATAAATGAATAAAAGTATTGTTTAAGAAAATTACATTCTCTATTATGTAAAGTAGATTTTAAATGAAGTGAACTAACCTTAAATTTTATTTATTTTTACACAAGTTGCATTATACTAAATTTTCTCTTATTTTAAAGAGTCGAAATAAAGAGCTAGCAACCCAAGCCAGGGGTCAGAAAACTACAGCTTGGGGCTAAATCTTATGCTCAGCTTGTTTTTTGAAAATCAATTTTTATTGGACACGATGGAATAAAGAAAAGAAAAGGCTCTCAAAAGATGATACCTTGTGTTCTCCATTAGCTAAATAAACAACTGTAGTTTGTCCATTTAGAGACATTTATTACTAACATCTTGCAGTCCCAGAAAACAATAAAAGCAAGGTACAGCCTAGTAAATCATTATTAAGCAGAAAAAAAGACTCTATTACCACTGAGTTCTTCTTATGTCTGGGTCTTTCTCAAAATGACTTATCAGTTGAGTTGACCCAGTTGTGGTCACTCTGCAGCCTTAGAATTTCCTTGTGTGGCAGGCACAATGTGTTCCCTACAAGGAATTAGACCGAGAGAAATCTGTCAAAAGGCAGAAGTGAGAATTTACCTGACTTTACCACCAAGCTGTTTTATTTCGCAGCTTCTGGCAAATTCTAGTTGCTTTGTGAAGATGTTGTGGAAAAGAAGACAAATTGCCTCCGGGGTTACTAACCTCTTTCCGTTTTCTTTGCGTTTGAAGAACATATCCAACAAACCGCCACTAGGTGTCCTCAAAATCAAACTAATCCTCACTTCTGCACTTTCAGAGGCGAACTCGTCCAGACACTGGACTCGGGAGCTCTCCCGGGATAGATTAAAACCCCGTGCACTCAGCACTGCTCTCTGAATGAAAAAAAGTTCCTGGTAACAGCATCCGAAACTTCCGTTCGCGGATTTTAGAACCGAAGAAAGGCAGGGATGATGGGTGGAGACCCTCCTAGCGCTGAAAATGAAAAAGAGAGGCCAATTTGTAGCCGCTCTACTTCGTAGCAATTTCAAATGTGCAGAAAATATGCTTTGGTTTTTAGCAGTTTTTGTTTTTCTTTATGGCATCTGCAAATAAGAAGACATTTGTTTGACTAAGTCTGTCTATTCGTTTGCACGTGAAGACAATAATACATCACTAAGTCCGCAGGCAGAGTAGCCTGACTCCTCCCTAATTCCCCTCCATCCGAACACTCCTCTGCTTGTCTTTTGCAGTCCTTTCCTTCCTCCACTCTCCCTCCTCTATTTCTTCTTTTCAGTTTTCTCCTAAACGACATCGAAATCTACCACCTTTACACACACAGCGCGCTTTCCTGATTAAAATATGAATATTTTCATATTCAATAGTAATAATGTTTCTTGACTTTGGAAAGTCAATCAAAGGGGAAACTAAAAGGAAAGAACACGAAGAGGTGCTAGAGAGATGGCTCAGTTGTTCAGTGTTTACTGCTCTATTAGAGGATACAGGTCCTGTTCCCAGCACCCACATGGCAGCTCACCACTACCTGTAACTCGAGTTCCAGGGGAGCAAAGGACCTCTTCTGTCCTCCATGGACTCTACGACATATACACACACTCAGGCACACATATATAAAATAAACAAATATTTAAAAATGAATAGGAGGAGGAGGAAAGGGGTGGGGTGAGAAAGCAAGCAGGTAACTGCCCAAATCGACCCAAAACTTGTGGAGCATAAGGTCACATGTTGGGAAGCAGTGGCGGGAGCTGCAGAAGGTATTTCCCTTCATCTTTCCTGCCTCGGACTCCGGATTCTTTATCATGTTTCAGGAATTTCTAATCTTACCACAGCCAGATGACTCACACCGGCTGACTGGCTGTCTAGGCTTCTACCGAACACCTGTGAAGATAACCCTTGGTTAAACAGCAGACACTGCAGGGTGGCCTTTGCAGATAGCCAGGGGAATTTTCAGGGTTGAGTTCAATTTTTCCCCCAAAGCCTCACAGACCTTGATCTTACTTTCAGACATATTTGTGTCTGACAGCCAGAGGCTAATTACACACCAGGAATAACCTCCCATGTACTGAGACCTGCTTCTGCTCAAGGAGGGAGACACATGAGTACAGCACAACCTTATTTGGGACCACAAAGGGTTTTGGTTTGCAAGCTACTCAGACCATGCTTCCGCAGTCACTTCACTTCCTCAGGTTGCCTTTTAGGGACATGTCATTTTCTCTCTCTCTCTCTCTCTCTCTCTCTCTCTCTCTCTCTCTCTCTCTTTCAATCAATTGAGAGGTTCAATCTAACTAATGTTTCTCCATGCAAGGAAGGTATAAGAGAACAGCAGGCCACACAGTTGTATTCAAAATATAAATGTTAATTATATAAATAGTGTCCTTCCAGGCAAGTGATAAAGAAAATAACCAAGGAGCTATATTCCTGAAGGTTTATATAAGAATAAAGCCATATATAGAGAGATAAACATACATAAGCAAATAATCATAGGTCAACTCTTGTTTCTAAGACACTAGTTAACATTGAGCCTTTAAAGTACACTTAGTCCCTTCTAGGAGTTCTATAAGCATTAGTTAATTTAATGTTTTCAACAAGCTCATAAGGTACATATAATCATAATTATAAAACTAATGATTGTGGAGGTGTAAATTTTTCATATAAATATATATATATTTATATATTTATATATTTATTCTATTTTAATTTGAACAGGGCTCTGAGCATGCCAGAGAGCCTGGAAGATCTGAGGATTTAAAAAGAAAGCTAAAGCTGAATGTGTGTATGTGTGTGTGCACATGTGTGTATGTGTGTACTTCTACCCAGGTGACTAATGTATTTGTGTGCTTCTGTGTTAAGGCCAAAGGACACTCTCAGTCATGTACCTGAGGTCCATTTCTCAGGTACCACCCATGTTTTCCACCTTTGTAAAACATAAAGTCTCTCACTGACCTGGAACTCAAATAAGCTAGGCTGAGTCCTAGGAATCTACCTAGGCTTTCCAGTGCTACCTCCAACCCCCATGCCCAAGGTTTTTTTTGTTAAGTAGATTCTGGGAGTTAAAGAAAGTCCTGGTGCTGGCAAAGTGAGCGCTTTACAGAGTTCTTTCTTCAGCCTTAATTCAAATTCAAAATTGGAAATTAAACCCCTGAAAATAATTTTGAAGTTTAGAATTACCAATCTGTATCCAAATAAAGGAAACATGCTTGTTGATCACCACCCCTCTCTGTGTGTGCGTGTGTGTGTCTGTCTGTCTGTCTTCCTCACTTCCTTTTGTTCCTTCTTTCTATTTCAAAAGATTATACTTTTTTGTTCCAGTGCATTGCATCTCCTGGTCTCCCTTAAGCACAATGCTAGAGAGCAGAGACTAGAGATTTAAAGGAAGAACAGCCTAGACATTTCCTAGGCTAGACTGACCTACTGCTGAAACTCCTCATGCCAGTAGCAGGGAGGCCAAGCGTGGATACTGAACGTCTAAAATCTAGAGTGGCCGTATATAAATCCCAGGGAGACTGGGTGAAACGTCAACAGAATAGCAGAACATTGACTCTCAGAGATTGTCTGAAATGCTGTTTTATTCTCTAGGGATTGTGACTTTGATGCTCCTCAAAGTATGAGCCAGTGTCATCTGCCAATCGTAGATCTATTAACTAGTAGCAATGTGATAGAAACAAATTTGGGCATGAGTATAAATCATGCATAATACCTTATCATAAAATTGAAAGATTTTATAACTCAAAAAAAAATAGATGTGCACCATGGATTGGAACAAAATCAATTAGTCCTCTTGACAGACAGTTCAGAAAACATGGCTTTGCTTCATTGGATCCTGACTGGTATCTACAATCTCCTCCTAAGGTAAAGGTTGCTTCCAGAGTGCAGGGTGAGTGTCTTCCTCCCCAGCTGGGGTCTAACTTCCCCAAAGGTGAAGCACTGCATCAATCGCTGGTTGACCTGACTTCCTAGAATGTATCTGATGGTCCGTGTCTGTTGAGTGACTGAGACACACTCACCCAACACAGTGGAAAATGGCATTCATTTTGTCTGGGAATTTTTCAGGACCACAAGTTCAGAGACCGTAAGAACCAGAGTCAGTTCTCTGCCCCTGGCCACCTGGTTTCTACTACCTGAGGTAGTCTTTTTTATTGAGCTCAGGGCACCACTGCCCAGGGAAGATGGGGAAATTCTTTCCTTTGGTTTTTCTTCATAAACTTCTGAATCATTTGGACATATTTTTCACACACACACACAAACACACACACACATGTTCCACCGAGAACTTTGTTGGCAATACTTTAAACAGACATTTATACATCATGCGTGTGCATATGGATCCAAACACTGAACACATTTTAGCATTCTCTTCTCATTCCTAGGAATGATATTCCTGTTTATTTTCTTAACTTCTTTTCCAAAACTCAGTAAAAGTTTGTAACTTTTCTCATAATTATATCCTTAAGCTGATTTCTAAAATACTTTGTTTTTGAAGTTGCTATTCAATGTGGGCTTTCTTCCCCCACCCTCCTCTCTCTTTCTCCCTCTCTGAATTTAACTGAATGCTCTATCAGTCAACTTAGGTCTCCCTCTACTCCCTTCTTTTCTATCTTTTGGTATAGAGGAATCAGCTGAAACCTGTTTGTTTTCTGTCTTTTCTGTCCATTTTTTTTTTTTTTTAGAAACTAGACCCTTACTATTTCTAGGATTTCTTTAAATTTTATATTGGGAATAGTATCACATTGTTGACAACGACTTATTTTATCTTCTTTTTCCTTCCCTTAGTTGTTTTAGGTTTTATTTCTTATTACAACCAATAGAGTGGACTTTTCTTAATTAAATTATTATTAGAGAAGACATTTAGAAATGAAGCAGAATATGACACAAAGTTTTGAAGGCACCGCCTCTCTGTTGGAGCACTGCCAGATGGAGATTTAGGGATTAACTATTCTGGATGCTTGCATTATTGAGGTGAAAGGAAAAAATAATAAGTTTCCTTATTATTAAGTGAACTTCTGCTCATATTAAGTTAGAACCAAGGCAAAGAAAAAAAGTGAAATAATAAATGTAAACAAAATTAAGTGATTAAAACAAAAAAATACGTATCCATGGCCACTGTAATTTAGGAAATATTACTTTAGACAGATATGCCTCCAGAGGCCTGTATCTCAGCACTAGTACACAGAAGCTGAGCCAGGGAGAATGTCAGCTTAAGACCTTCTAGCATACATAGTAAGACTCTTGTCTCAGAAAAGTAAGGGCTGGGGTTCTAGCTCAGTAGAAGGATACCTGCTTATCATGTTTAAGGTCCTGAGTTCAATGCCAAGTACCCAGCACTTCATGAAGAGAAGGATGAGGAGTGAAGGGGAGAGGAAAGGAGAGGAGAAGAAAGGTCACTTTACTTCATTAAGATCTCTGTAGGTGTCATGGGTCTCCCTTATGAAGCTTAAGAATCACTAAGCAAATGCCACTCACCAGAGACATTGACTTTTAATCACTAAATAGCTTTCTACAATCCCTGCACTCTTTAGACCTTGAAAATCAAATGAATCAATACAACTGGCAGGAAGTTGTGGATATCAGCTCTGCTACTGTGCTTGAAACGAGAGCCAAAAGTGTGTCTGATCACCATCTATGCATCCTTTAAAACTAAACAGGGGTTTCCTACACTCATGCAGCCAAGCTCAGGGGCACGTGGCTATTCTTCACTGGAGTCAGAACTACAGAGGACAGAGCCTCTTTCTACAGTCTCTCCTGAGAGTGCTGAAGCCAAAAATTGTCTTTCATCTTCTGAAGAAGGTCCAATCAATCTCAGGGAGCTTCCCTACCCTGCTTGCCTGTCGTGAGCATTCACCTAACCCTGGCTACAGTGTGAGCAAAAGTAATCTGTAAAATGTTCCCAAGCCTTTGCTCAGGGATGAAAAGTTTTCCCTAAGAAATCTGAAATTCTGAGCAGGAAGTCAGGCAGGAGAGGATCAGGGGATTTAATTTATTCCTCTCGGAAATCCTGGACCACTCATCTGATGTATGTAATTAAATGGTAATTAAACGTGGCTCTTGGTTATTAATGCTACAGGATATTGTCAGAAAGAACTACAAGTGCTTTCTGGAACCCGGCCATCACTGCCCAGCTCCCCCATAGTCCAATTATGATCATCCAAATATGAGAAATAAGGATTGAGCAGAAATGAACAGAAGCATGGGAGAAAACATAAGCAACATCCAGGAATTAAACATTTTACTGCCAACATTAAAACCTAACCAGATGATGTAAACAAGTTAAGATGAAACTGGCCAGCCTAGTCATTCCTAAGAACAATCAGGGACTGAAAGACATGAAGGAGAGAATCACAACAGCTCAGAAGGAGATGTTGCAGGTAGGACAGTTTTTCAGAGATTGCCTTCATCTATGAATTCCTCATGGATAGTCTTAAATTTAAACAAAGAATGATGCACATAGCAACAGTCTCTAAGAATCCCTACCTTGTGAGTCCTGGGCTCCTCCCTCCAGAGACAGACTTTAAGACATGTACCTTTCTCTTTCCCCAACAAGGGGGAGAATTTAGAAAGAAGGGGGTAAATTGAAGGAGGAAGTATGGTCTACAATAATTTTAATCTTTAAATCACAATGTAATATTGGCAATGAAAACCATTACAGGAACCTATAAACTAGACACGAAACCTGTATTCCTTCTGTGCCCTTTAGTACACGAATTCAGAAACCATAAAAAAATCTAAATTGTTTTCTTTAAATAGAAAGAAATTTAAAAAGATTCAGAATCATAAGCAATCTCAGATTTGAGTTTGGCCAGTCAACTAAAAATCTCTACACCTCAGATGGCAGAAAAGGAGCAGACTTGTCTGAAAGATTTAATACTGTAATTTTTACAGTGTTATTCAATAATATTTTGACAAGTTGAATAAATAAAATGTGAAATTGGACTAAGAACAAATAGGAATAATTGAAATCTTTTTTCTTAGTTCATCTCTTTTATTTTAAGCTAAAATATAGTTATATCACTTTGTCCCTCCCTGTCCTCCTTCCAACCCCTCCCATGTGACCCTGCTCCCTCTTAAATTCATAGCCTCTAATCTTTAATTAGTGTTGTTTTATGTATATGTATGTGTACATATATATGGATAAATATCTCAATACAACCTGCTAAGTCTGGTTAGTGGTGTGTGTGTGTGTGCGCGTGTGCCTGTGTGTATGTGTGTGTTTCTACTGATGTAATTTTTTTTTAGAAAAAGGAAATCTCACTTTTTACTCTTTCACTTTCAAATGTATTCCAGTAAGCAATAAATCAACTTGTTATTTGTCTTTTTAATGATTTGCTGGCTTATCAAAGATATACCTTTGTTGACTTTTATGAGGTTTATCATCTGAAGGCAGCCTCCAAAATTGGAAGCTCATAAATTATTAGCTACATGTCTGAATGTGTAGCAGCTGACAGGGGAGCACTTACAGACCCCTCCTCCATCCTCACTCAGCCAGGTGGTTACCCTGTGTCCCCTGGAGCTATCTTGTAGCTTAGAGACCATTCTGTTGATATGCACAGTGCAAGGAACTGGAAAACATCTTCCAGAGTGGCTTGGGAGAACCCCAGCAATCTGTGTACACCGCTCACATTTAGAAGTCCCCAAGCCTACTTTTCCAAGTGTTCTGAAGACAGGTGTAGATATTAATATTAGTTTTTCATTTATATTAAGACATTTCAAATACGCTATAAGATCTCACATATCTGGATTCAGATCCCATCAATTTTGGAAGTCCAAACATTTGCTAAAAAAAATAGACGTTTTATACTGTGTTCTTTTTCTAAATCTGTTTTAAAATAATGTAGTAAAGGACTGGCAGAGATAGTTCCTGACAGAAGAAAAGTGCTCATATACCTCAAAATTGTTTTTTTAGCTCAATTGGATATGAAGATATGTATGATAATGGAGAACAGAAGGATGATAGTTAATTTATATATAGATGATCATTGATTGAGAAAGGCAGATATAAAATGTTGAATTTGTATAGAAAAAAAAGACTGTCTTCAAATTTCTTTCCAGGCCTAAAACCTGATATGTCTGATTATCTCAGAATTGATCAGTCTCCCGGAACCCAAATTTGCCTAAAAAATTCATGCTAGAATATCCATGGCCATTTTTAAATACTGGCCAAAATATAATGCTGTCACTCACATGTTTGTCTGCAGAAGAACTCAAACTGAGCTCGTAGAAGTCACTATCACTATAACAAAGCACAAAATATGAAGCTAAAGTGGGCAAGCCAGCAAAAAAAGCAGAAATGTATAGGTGACACCATGTTAGTATGATTACAACAGAGTCAGTCCAGATGTCTAAGTACAGAAAGTCAATGTTACTGGTACACTTAGAGGTTCAGAGAGTGAATCCACCTCTGGTCAATCCAATATATATATGCGCTGATCACTGGCCTACTCCATCAAATATGGAAATCTTCTCTTCAGTTTCCTAAGAAACTGTAGGCTTGCATTTCCCCTCATATTCATATTGTACATGTGGTCCCTGCTCTATCAAAGGGAAGGAAGGAGGGGAAGAAAGAGGAGAGAAGAAACGAGCAGAAGGACAGAGGACAGCAGAGAGATGGTAGGGGTGGGGAGGAAGGGGAAGACAGGGAGGAGGAAGAGAAACCCATGTGTGAATGAGAACAAAGTGTATGCAGGCAGAGTCTAGGCAGCAGCATGTAATTTGTCACATCCTGTGCTATGTTATCCTGAAAACAGTTTGGGATGGTTACAATAAGCAGAGCCCATGCCAGCCTTTGAGGGACAGACTGTGAGAAAGGAAGAAAGGTTGTTGGGCTAAGCCACTCAGATATTTAAGTTGTTTGTTACTGGCACAAACCCAGCCTATACTTCCTGTTGTGAGATACAACCCGGAATTAAACATAACTGATTCTGAACTGAAGCAGCACCCTCTGAGAGCCAGGATACACTTGGTCAGTGGCTGGAGGTTGACTCCTCAGTGTTGTATAATTAGAGCAAAGAGAACTGGGAAGCGAGGGTACTGTGAGACACTTACAAAAAGAATGATGGACAGTTTCTGCATCTACATATCTCTCTGGAGATTACAACAAATCTGCCTGTCAAGCACCATAGCACATTCACTCAACCACCTGGTATTTAGGATGTAGTATCTGTATACACTAAGATACAAAGTAAATTGTACTTATTTCTCTTTTCTATTCACAATCAGTTTTTTTCTAAATGGGTTATTTTTTTCTCTTTTAATTACAAACCATCTTCATCATCTACTTTGACGCTAAAGAAAAAATCATGTAGTCCTTGACCAGTACTTTTTGTTGTTACAGATGACAGAGTAGACTTCATCATATTGTACAATGACAGTATTGGTGGTGTGATCCAGTAGTCTCAGAGAAATGACCTGGTCTCTGGATCTTCATCTACAGCACAAGCTGCAATGAAAAAAACAGCCATTTGTTTATTGCTTGTGAATTATCTCTACTAAACACCTGCTCAGACTTCAGTGGACAGTACATAAATCTGGGAATGTGCACAGGCAAAAGAGTTACTTCTCTATGGTATTGTCAGAGATGTACACACAGGCAAAATCTTTATAAAAGGGAAAGAGCCACAGGCATTTCTTACCTAATGCTGAACTTTTATCAAAGAATTTTTCTTTGCAACTTGCTATTTCAAATAAATGTTAGCCATACAGTGTCTTCTCCTTCCCTTCAGGATATGCAAACCACAGAATTCCGATGACTCATCCCAAAATAGCTTATGAATATGCCAGGGGCGGAAGGGCATGCTGTTGGGTTCTTTAAGACTTCCTGCCAAACTGAAAAAAAAAATTGAGACACTGAACATATGAAGATATTTGGGGCTAATTGTGAGGAATAATGAGAATCTAATCGTTTATAGTTCTCAGCTTAGCAACAGCTTGCCTAATATGTCCAGTTGCATCCTGTTTGCTATACATGTGACTCCTCAAAATAATAATAATCTAACACTAATAGCAAAATGCTTTGATCGTCGGAACTGTTGCCATCTGTGAATTTTTAGACTTCTTGGAAGAACCATAACACAAGAAAATATGAAATAGACATAATGCCATGTCTTTAAAATAAATAGCCAGGACCTAATGTGTGGAGTTACAAATCTGCATAAAGCATTGTACTGGCTAGTTTTTATATCAGCTTGACCCTGGCGTCACTGGGAAGGAGGGAACCTCAGTTAGGGAAACACTTCCACCAGACTGACCTGCGAGCATTTTCTTATTTAAGATGGCTGTAGGAGCTCATTGTGGGTGCTACAATCCCCGGCCTAGGGTGTATGGGGTGCGGGTGGGAGGGAACGGGCGGATATCCTGGTACTCTAAGAGAGTAGGGTAAGCAAGCCAGTAAACAGCACTCTACTATGGCCTCTGCATCAATTCTGCCTCAGATCCCCCTTGGTTGTATATTCCAGTTGTAAACTTAATTAAACTCCTCCCCAAGTTGCTTGTGCACACAGTGTTTCATCATAGCAAAAGAAAACAAAAGGGCAGTGAATCAGTCCACACAACAATCTAGCTGGCTTCCCTGTCACTCAATAGGCCCCAAGGTCCTGGCTTCCCATATGCAAAGTAAGAGTGATAGTAATATTATCTGGGCTTAGGCACTTTTAAAGGCTTGGATTAGTGGTGTCTGGAATAAAAGGACACAGCTCAAACAATGAACTCTCTGGTGTAGTCTCACCAATGATAACTCTGGAGGCAGTCACTGAGTAATCCTGGAGTGCTCACCTTCCTACAAACACGGCACCGAAGCATTGAAGTATTGCTGTAGTTTTAAACGCAGGCTCCAGAGCCAACCAGGCCACACTGCAGTCCAGTTGTCCAACCTCTCAGCTGCACAGCCACCAGAAAGTCACCTAGACTTTCACCCTCAATTTTTAACTGAAATAAAAGATAATTAGTACTGATGATAATAATAACTAACAATAATACTGCCTTCTTAGAGAATCCTGACACCTTAAATGCATAGTGAGTATAGCACTAATCTGCTGTGAAGACAAGTCAGTAAATACTTCTGTAATGCAATAAAACTGGAAGGTTCTGGTTTCTCCAAAAACAAATATTAAAGCAAAATAAATGTCAACAATGCCAGGTTTTACAATCCTTATCCCTGAAAGCAGCCTAACTTAGAAAATAAACAACTGAAAAGTTTGTTTGATGTAGTTTACATGGGATCAAAATATTTGTGCCGATCTTTCCAGATCAAGATATAGGTCTTGTTGAAACAAAGTTACTTGCCATGTTTCCTTTTTCTTATAGAGGAAGGATACAAGCAAACAAATTAAAAATATTTCAAACAACAACTCTGTGCTCAAAAGCCACTTGGAGCTTGAAAAGACTGTCCAAACCGAGGAAAGCTGGGAGCAGGCGAGGTGACCCTTCCCAGGGTAGAGCACACCAGCTGGTTATCCAGTGTCAAATAAATGGTCAGCCCTAAAAGCGTACATACATGTAACATTATATGTACTGAACAGGTCATATTTAGAAATATATGTACATACGCATACACATATGCATGATCACGATCAGTGGGAAAAGAGGCCATGGATTTGAATACGAGCTGTGGAAGATACATAGGAAGGTTAGACAGAGGAAAAAGAAAGGAGAAACACTGTAATTAAATAAAAATTTTAAAAAAGACTGGCAATAATCAGCTGTTCTTGGCATTTACCCATCTCCCTTCTGGGTCAGCCTCCAGATCCCAGATCAGTTACAGTGAAGATGCCACACTTCTGCCATATAAAAAATGAATAAAATAAAACCTATCTACCTTATTGTACAGTAGATGGAAATAGTATGGTATAATTAATAAAATATAAGCTACCCTTCTCATTTTAATTTTATTTTAAAGATTATAGCATTTTAACTAATTCATGCAAAATTCTGAAAGAAACAAAAGTTCTCTATTTATTTATTTATTTATTTATTTACTACATACCCAAAGATATAGAGAATGTCAATAAATAGTGAAGACAAACTTTCAAATCATGGAGAAACACTATATTTTCATGTTTTGACAAGAGTTAGTCACAAGACTATATACTAAGTTCATGTGATAAAAATAGAACCAAATATTTTATTCAGTGTTCATTCTATCCAATACTCGGTTGACATGACTATTCTCCTATTCCCACCCAATTAGTACTTAATTTGAAGATCACTGGTCTAGCCAAAGCCATCAATAACTTTCTAGAGTTAGACATCTGTGTCAGCACCATCCCACAGAAGTTAAAATGGTAACAACATTATGTAGGTGTTAACCTATGATGTCGTTCCAGCACAGTATTAAAATTGGAAATAGATCTACCTGAAGACCCAGCTATACCACTCTTGGGCATATACTCAAAAGATGCCCCACCATGCCACAAGGGCACGTGCTCCACTATGTTCATAACAGTCTTATTTGTGATAGCCAGAAGCTGGGAAAACCCAGATGCCCCACAATAGAAGAATGGATACAGAAAATGTGGTTCATTTGTACAATGGAATATTATTCAGCTATTAAGAATGAGGACATCATGAGTTTTGCAGGCAAATGGATGGAACTAGAAAAATATCATCCTGAGTGAGGTATCTCAGACCCAAAATGACATGCATGGTATGTGCTCACTAATAAGTGGATATTAGCCAAAAAATACAGAATACCTAGGATACAGTCCACAGAACTCAAGAAGGTTAACAAGCCAAAGGGCCCAAGTGAGGATGCTTCAATCTCACTTGGGAGGGAGCGGAAAGATGAAGGCAGAGGGAGGGAGGGATCTGTGTGGGAGAGGGGAGAAGGGTGGGGGACAGGGGGAACATGATTAGGTATTGTGGGTCAGGACCAGGAGTGAAGCCCCAAGGGCCAGCAGAATGAATGAAAGTAAACAACCCTGGAAGGTGGGGTGACCCTCTAGAATGTACCAGAGATCTGGGAGGTGAAAGAACCTCAAGACTCAAAGGGAGGGATCTTGAATGAAATGGGAGAGGGAATTAGTAGAATCCACCTCCAGTAGAAAGACAGGACATCCGGTGGAGGGATGGGGTTGCCATCCCACAGTCAGGAACTCTGACCCGGGGCCGTTTCTGTCAGGAAGAACTGCAGCGACAAAAGTGGAAAGGAGACTGGGGGAAAGGAGGTCCAGTGACCAGCCCAAATTGGGATCCATCTCCAGGGGAGGCCTGACACTATTACTGATGCTGTGGTGTGCTTACAAACAGGAGTCTAGCATGACTGTCCCTGAGAGGCCCAACAAGCAGCTAACTGAGACAGAGACAGATACTTGCACCCAACCAATAGACAGAAGCCAGGGGCCCTGTGGTTGAGTTGGGGAAAGGCTGGAAGAGGTTAAGAAGGAGGGTGACCCCTTGGGAAGACCAGTAGTCTCAACTAACGTGGACCCCTGAGATCTCTCAGACACTGGGCCACCAACCAGGCAGAACACACTGGCTGGTCCAAGGCCCCCCACATATATACAACAGAGGACTGACTGGTCTGGCCTCAGTGAGAGAAGACACACCTAGCCCTTGAGAGACTCGTGGCCCCAGGGAGTGGGGAGGTCTGTGGGATGTGGGGGGTGGGGACATCCTCTTGGAGATGGGGCAGGAGGAATGAGATGAGGAACTGTTGGAGGGCAGCACAGGAGGGGATATCCACTGGACTGTGAGGAAAGATTAAAGGTAATGATTTTAAAAAATTTTAAAAATCAATACCAATCTGCCACAGGGCATTAAATGCCATGTTTACTGTCCTAAATACAGTTCCTCTGAAAGTGAAAGAAAAAAATGCCACATTTGCTGTGCTCCATATAAAACAGGAAGAAATATAACCTCAAAACAAATGGGAGATTTTTTAATGATGTGGGGGAATAGAAGGAACCTGAGAAGGTCATGGCCCTTGAAATTATTCGAAATTCCAGAAGAGCACTTCCTAAACAGACGTAAGATGGAATGTTACGGGCAATTCCACAGTCAGACAGTCCCCTCTACAACAGCATGTCACAGTGTCTCCACTAAAGATGAGCTGGAGACAAGCTCGAGATTCCTGTCTGCTAGCAGAACAGCTGGTGTGTCAGAGCCTTACAGGATACAGACTCATCTTATTAAAACAAAAATAAAAAAATATAAAAAATAAAAAAAAAAACAACAACAGCAAAACAAGACATTCAGATGACATGCCAATCACTTGTAAGTTGTTATTTCCAGCCAGTGGCACCAAGCTCCCCCAGAGATTACCCGAGTTACTTTCCCTTACACTCTAAAGCACTCCTAAAGTTATAGCCACTGACACTTGGACAGCCTCTTGTCATTCAGAGGGTTCAGTATCCTCTGACACATCCTCCACTCCCAGTCACCCCTCTGCCAACACTACTCCATCGGCAGCAGGCTCTCCGTCCACTCAGCTCAGAGATAACAGGCAGCAAAGAGCTCCAGATGTCCTAAATACATCTGAAAAACCGTTGTCTGGCATCACAGATATAGAAGGTTGTTTCCCCACAGGGAAAACATGGTTTGTTTTTTTTTGTTTTTTTTTTTTTCTTCCTCAAAGGCACTGCAATAAGCCTCAGTAAGACACTGAGTCCTGCTCCAGCTTCATGTAAAAGTAATGCACGTCTGTCACCACGCTGGAAGTGTGACTCTAACAAAATTCCTCCAGGATAATAGATGACCAATGGATCTGGACACAGTAGTAGGCAACCTGGTTCTTTTTTTTCCTTGGCATATTCAAACATCATGCCTCCCCATCTTCCATGGTAGGCTGTGGGACTGTGTAAGGGTATCCTGGTTCTTGGCTGGGCATGGGCCTAGAACCCCGAGACTCCAAGGGAGAAACGACAGGAGTTCGGCTACGTCCCCAGAACTCAGGATCCTAACAAGCAGTCTAATCTCCATAGACCTACATTGTTCAGTCTCGAAGGCCATTACAGCCCCTCCCAAAGTGCACAGGGTGTAACTACAGGCCTCAGGCCCTAGGGATTTACATACTAATGAAGGTCAGAGGGCGGAGCCAATTAAGCATTCCTCCCTCCCCAGAACCTCCCTCTTTCTCCCTCCCTACTTAACTCAGGCCTGCCCTGAGTTTGGGGGGTACGTCCAGATCCATCCACCATCCGCCATGACAATAAAGCCTTTTGGAACCAAGGACTTCCTCGTATCATTGGGCCTGCTGGGCCCGCTGCCACCAAAGCCTCCAGCCACTGGAACCAGGGACCTTCTCCGGTATGTGAGACAGGCTGCCTGGAAGCCTCCAGGCAGCCTCCGCCTCACAGGCCCTGGGCCGCTTCCTCGTAGGCCTGGGGCCTGCCGCTGCGGTCGCCCAGTTTGTCCCACAGTAGGCTGCACATCCCTCTATACCACCCTGCACCTCCTAAGCGCTTAGAACGATGATGGACATGTAGAATTTTTCTTCCAGATTTAAAGAAACAAGCGAATAAATAATTACAGGAGGAAAAAAAGAAATAACAAATGAAAAGAGGAGACACTTTTTGACCAATCGATATTTACTCTATGATTATAACTTTTACGATTATATTATGTATACTTATGTCTTCCATCTAAAATTAAATCTATGAAGTTTGACTCTGCAACAACCATGCCTTGACCAAATTTAACCCTGATTCTCAGACGAATTTCAAAAGCTTCCATACATATCAAAATATTTCTAAGTCATTCAAGATTAAAAAAAAAAAAAGACATCAAGTTTTCAACTAAGGAATGTGGCTAATGGAAAATAATAGTGAGAACAATGGAAATAGTGGATAATAGGAAAGGCACACTAATTATCCAATAACCAATTATTGATTATGTAATACCAAATGGTCAACCCTAAAAACATACATACAAGTAATATTAACAGGCTAAGCAGTTGTATTTATATATTTAGGAATTTAATATATACGCACCTATACATCCATATATGTACACAAAAACGACGAATGAAAAAAAGACACCATGAATTTGAGAAAGAGTAAAGTGGAGTGTATGAGAGGATTTGAAGGAAGGAAAAGGGAAGGGGCAAATGATGCAATTAATTATATTATAACCTCAAAATATAATAATTAATTTTGCAATATTAGGTTTGTGGGAGGAGCAAACAACTCATAATGAAAGACGAGTGATACTTTTGAAATGTTAAGAAAGAAGAGAATTCCTGGGAAGTTGACACATATAAATAAATGCAAAAATGAGCTAGAGAAAAAGCAAAGGTAGGTGGGCAGGTATAAACTGCTGGGGCTAGAATAGGAAATTCAAAATAGAAGTTACGGGGGAAATGTGTCTGTATGATGAAGTACTTCAATTAGTACTAGGAGTGGTCGGAATGAGGGGCCTGACCTGAAATGGCCTGCTCTTGATTGCAAGCACTGATAATATGTAATGATCAATTGGCATGTGTGTAGGAAGAGGGGAAAATAAAGAAAAAGAAAAACCTTGAGAGGCCAACAAGGTCAGCTGGCGATAACCACCAAAGATAAGGGCAGCGGAGTAGAAAGGCAAATGTGTGGAACCCGTGCTCACAGAGAGAGAGCTGGCGCAAAGCACCAGAAGCCTCTAAGGCCATTTGCATTTAGCAGTCTTAACAAACGCGTTAATCATTTCCTTATGTTTCCCCGCTGATTTTACCACCTCCTTGCTCTACGTTTGTGCACAGCAGGTACTTACAAAACACTTGCTGATTGAAAGGGAGGGTAATAGAAACTTTAACAGAGACTTTTTGTCCAGCTTAGGTGAGAGATAACTCAGCCCCTGAAACGGCTTCTTTAAGGATCTCAGACCTGTGTATTGCTTTGAGCTCATTTTTGTAGTAGCCCAAGCAAAGAAATTCAGTAAGAATGGCCTCCCAACCTAGACAAAGCTGACAGCTTATCTTTCTCTGCAACTGTAACTGTTTGACTTATAAGCAGATTGCCCTTTACCTTGCTTCATGGTCTGTTGCACGGCAGAAGAAAGGTCTAAGATTGCATTTCGGTTGTGACTCATCTCAGCAGGGAACACTGCAAGACAAGAAAGACAGACACCAGACAGCTCACAATCCCCAGAAAAATGTGTGAGGAGCCCATCAGATCATGGTACAGAGTAGAAATGCAGGAACTTCATAACGTGGCTGGCGTTTTAAAACATTAATAAAATGCAAAAGAAAGAGAAGGGAGAAAATGAGGAAAGGACAGAGAATGAAGAAGGAGAAGGAAATGAGGGGAAACATTTGTTAATGTAGGAGAGGGGGTGGGAAAGGTCAGGACAATGTGGGTCCACCTCAGAGAACATTTTCACTTAAAAGACTGTTTATAATGGCAATGTATACAAATTCTTCTAATTTTTTCCTTTTGCTTTTTCCTGGAGCAACTTAAAAAGGTATCACTCTCTCAGAGGTGCGGGGATTCCTAACTCATCAACATGATGACGTGTTGGCATAGCCTCAAAATATACCATTACTCATTTATGTGGTAGCATAAAAATTCACTTATTTACTGATCAATCAAAAAAGCTGCCTACTTTCTCCTCTCTCCAGCTCTGATGAGCTATGTCATAGGATGTCTGTAAACATCAAACAAGATTAGACAGGATGCATTTGATCAGAATCAGGACAATATTCTAGCTACCCATAGAAACCCTCTCAGGAGAAGGTCATCAAAAAAAAGTAACAAAAACAGAAGCTTCATAGAGTGATTTTCTTTTTAAAATGAGTGTGTATCTGAGAAGGCAGGAAAGTCAGGGAAATTCTCAGAGGTCAGAAGAGACAAAAAATCAAATAACCACAGAGCCATGCAAGGACCCGAGTCAGCATTTGCCGTGTGGGTCTTTGTGACTCAGGAGGACCAAGGTCTCAGTCAGTGCCAATAAGTTGAGAAATAAACCCCAAAGGTGTCAAAGCCATACTGAGAAACTCTCCCCTGTCACCCTTATAGTCAATGCGTGAGAAAAGAAAATCTGCATCAGAAACCTACAGGCAAAATTCTTCAACCAGAGAAATCAAAGGACCTTGGCTCACCTTCCTGTGAGGATCTAGTCATGAAAATAAAGCCAGAAACAGACTGAAATAGTCCCATATTTTTGATGCCATCAAGCCCCTGACAGAAGTAAAATGATCAACTCCAAGCAAACAAAGGTTCTTACATGGGGTCCATAGCCTCTTTGTTCACGGGGTCTATAAAATTGAGTAGAGAAATGATTTTTATAACTGGTATATTTATAATGTTTT
Source organism: Mastomys natalensis (assembly GCA_021653895.1). Lineage (NCBI taxonomy): Eukaryota > Metazoa > Chordata > Mammalia > Rodentia > Muridae > Mastomys > Mastomys natalensis. Next base: position 193,087 of record JAJTUV010000488.1, on the reverse strand, counting down.
TGTAATTGGTGTTTCATAACCTAGTATTTCTTACTACTATTATGAGTCTAAAAAGCAGAAATCATGGTCATGATAATAATAGCTAGTATTTTCTCTACTATGTCAGATATTTTCATATCATGACAACTGTTCTAACGACCTCTAAACATCATTTGTGCTTATTGGGATCCTACTGCTCATTTTACTCAGCTTACAGCCTCTTGTTATTTAATGTATTTATTTAAAAAAATGCACTAGTCATCAGTTTTGATATCAGAGGCCTGCTTAGGAAATGGAGGCAGGAACTGCAAAACTAGGGCTACACAGTGAATTCAAGGCCAACCTGAGCAACTCAGTGAGACACTGTCTAAAAACAATGAAGAAGAAGAAGTAAAAATAGGCTTGAAGATTTAGCTCAGTGGTGGAGTGCATAGCCAGTGTGAGGCTCCAGGCTCAATACCCAGTACCATAAAATATGTATGTGTTAGTACACTACAATGGGTTTTTACACATGTGTATGTTTGTAGCTGTATTTCAGCATGATTAGCTTCTATTATTATTTATTATTACTTATTCTTTGAAGCATTCCTAACAAAATCATCCGTGTTAAAAAAAAAAAAAAACAATATTACAAAAGCAAATTCAGAAATATATACCTGATCGAAACATCACTCTGGACTCCAAAAAGTGTGTACAATTATCAGTTCAATGGAAGTTTTCAGAATTAGGAAAGACATGCAGGAGAGAGGAGTGGGGAGGGAGATGGCTTCTTGAATCTATCAATCAAACTTAATTTCTTTAAAGTTTTAAATGCTAAAGAAATTTAAGTAAAATGTTTTTGTTGGGGCATTCATGTACTATTATTACAGATATTTGTCACCAATTCAAAAATGAAATAAGAATGGAAAAGGGAACGAAGTTGGAGAGTGACTTCACAGGTCATCCAGCTGTAGTCCCGGAGGGTTACTTAACCGCTTTTAGGTCCTCCTAGTTAATTCCATGTCATTAATCAAAGAATTTATACTGCAAATTACACACTTTCTTTTTCACTCTCCTGAAAAAAATAAACGTTTACTTTTACCACTTGGCATTTAAAGCATAATAGTTTTCAGATATTCCAAGGCAAGAGTCTGAGTTTAGGTATTCCATAATTTGTAAAATGAGGCTGAGTGGTCACACTCGGTCTTCTGTCTCTTGGCCAAATCTAAGAGTGAAATGTCTACACGTTTGTGTTTGTGTCCGGGCTCCACCGACTCAGCTGATCCACCGCACGCAGGCACTGCACTCTCTGCCAGAACTTCAAAGGAGGCCCTGAAAGGCGGTGCTTGGTCTAGCTGGAGGATCTTCCCCTGTCCCTCACTGTTTACTCTTGTAGTGTTTGAGGTTCCTTTCATCTCCAATTCTCAGACTCCAGAACAATAGCCCCAGTCTGACATTTGCATCTAACCCTCCGGGTCTTCGCTGTCATAGTTGCTTCATGCTTTGATGATTCTGTGGCCGCCCTCGCTTGGATAATTGCAGTGTACACTACCTGGCATGAGTAATCTGTCTAAAATCAATGCTGAAGTCTTTAGAGAGCAGGTATTGAGACATCCACAGGCCTTCTTGCAGAAGGGCAGACTAGGAAGGATGGTCTACTGGTAGCCACACTTCAAAGCCGATTTCCCTATGACTCACAGTTTGTGATCTCTGATGCTGTTCTGTGACTCCAGTGACTCCAAATGTCTTGTTCTACTTTCAGTCTACTTCAGCAAGAGGGCAGGCATATCCAGTTGGACAGAAGAGCAGTATTTTCTGAACGTTTCCTAAAAGGATACAATAAATACCTTACAAGCCACAGAAAATCTTCCCGGAGATGTTCTTTCCCCAGCCTCCTCCCACACATCCTCTCATTTTGCAAGAGACTTCTCTCTTTCTTGATACTGTTAAATGACAAAAGGTTGTGGCAGGAGAACCTGTAGTCTGTCACTTTTTGTGTAAAACAGAGAGTAAAATAGAAAATCACACCTACTCCTACATAGTTTTGTAAAAGGAACAAGCAAGAAGACATCTGAACACCCTGTAGTTGGTTACCAAGAAGAGATGAAGGGAAGGAAGTTAAAAAGGGTTTACAAGTTTATACCTAGTGGCTGAAAATGTCAATGTATGCCATGACATGACAGTATTTTGGTATCATATTGTTGAAAGGATAGATCAAGCCAATAAGGAAAAAAAAAACAAAGGAAACACTACAACAATGAACCCAATATTCGAAAGAATACTTCCAACAGAACAAAGGTAAGGTGGGAGTGAAGTTATGACTCCAGAGAACTTAGAACCAGATTGTTCATTTGACCTCGGCAAAGTGTGAGGTGGAAATTAGAAGCAGCAAACACAACCAGTCACCATCTTAATGGGTTTGCTCTTTAATGGTACACATAAAGCACTTCTGAAATAAGATTTAGACCTACCATAAAATGAGCAAACAAATACATACAGATGCATTCACCTTACTATTATTGCTTATGTATATAAATGTATACATAGTCAGAACATGTGGGTGTCTGTTTGTCTATATTATGCCTATATTATATATTGTAGTGATGTCCACAGAAAGGATAAACATAGGGTGCCCCAGCAGCAATGAAGACACAAATTTCAGCTTATAATGTCATGTTCTACACATGGGAACAAGCAACCCTAATTTCCATAGTCCTGGTCTTCACTCAACAGCTTTCAAACTAACTTTTGAATTACCTATAAGAACTGGATATTGTTAAGGGCTGGAAAGGTATCTTAGTAGATGAGCCTTGGGGGCTCTACCAGAGGACACAGGGTACATTTGTAGCATCCACATGGGAGCCATTAGTCGTCTGAACTCAAATTCCAGGGGACCTGACACCCTCCTCTGGCTTCCATGCGCAACAGACATATGCAAGGTGCACAGACAGCCATCCAGGCAAAATATTCATACACATCAAATCAATTTTTAACTTAAACAACATTGTTATTGTTATTTAGAAATCTCTACTTCCTAACTTCTTTCCCTTGGCTTAACATTTTTTAGTCAAATCAAGTTCTTCAGGTGTTTTATCAAAGAACTTGTTAAAATTTTTAAAGAATCCTATTTATATCAAAACAAAAGTGAGCCATCAATAAGGGTTCACTGGGTTTCAAAATGTTTTTGAAAGAGATAAACACATTTAGATACACACAGCCCTGCTTACACTGATGTCACTGAGAGTAGTATTTAGAAACTATCCTGTAGTCAATTGCAATGTTACTATGGAAAACTCATTTCTCTTCTGCTTCAGGAGTGGGCTAAACCAAAGTTATGTCATTAGTGTGTTTTCTGACCTCTTTGAAAATAACTCAATGGACTCCTTTTTAATAATCTATTTTTATTTCATGTGCATTAGTGTTTTTCCTGAATGCATGTGTGTGTGAAGGTGTCAGATGCCCTGGAACTAGGGTTACAGACAGCTGTGAGCTGCCATGTGGATGCTAGGAATGGAAGCTGCATCCTCTGGAAAGTGCTTTTAACCCCTGAGCTGTCTCTCCAGCCCCTGAACTCCTTTTGTAATCACAAGGAAGTTGATGTATAAACAGGTTCTCAGGCATACACTTTCTGTTCATCTCATTTGTGTTCTCTCTGTCTCTGTCTCTCTCTCTCTCTCTTTCTCTCTCTCTCTTTCTCTCTCTCTCTCATTTGGCATTGATCTTATAGTTTCTTTACCAATGACAGCCAGCAGCTTTCATAGAAGTAGACCGTAAACAGCAGCTTAGTTATAAACAAGGATGGCTAAGCATGCTTTTCCCATATTAGAGTTATCAGTGTGGCTTCCTCCTGGGACTTGGCTGGATGGTATCAGAAGGGAACCATGTAAGATTCCTACTCCATCAGCCGGTTCACTATTAATAAAGCCAATGAAAAGAGTCTTGGCCAAACAAAGCTTAAGAACTAATTGGTTAAGCTAATGCCTGAGCTAGGATCAGACTGTACCAGTTTACCAGTCAATAGGCACTGGTGTCATGAGACCGCAGAACGGGGGCAGGGGGGGGGCGGAGGGGACGGATTATTTAGTTCTATTGATCCTCTCTTCAAAAATGAAAGATAAGATTAAAAGAATGTTCAATTTAGAAAGATAAAAGAGATAAGATCCATAATTTTTATCTCTGTTCTAGAATCTCCAGAAGACAATCTGTGTTGTGTCTATTTTTTATGCCTACTGGCTCAATCAGCTAAGTGGGCATAATGAAGTCAATATATGAAAGAGTTTATTTTTGCTGCAGAGTCTCATGACTGCCCAGCCTTCTTACACTGTACCCAACAAATGTGAAAACAAAGTGATAAGTTTATACTTAAAATATTGAAGATCATCTCCTAGGTAGTGAATTATCTATACAGGTGAAAAAATACAGGATAGATTGTTTTTATACCTTGTGGGCTATTAGAAAATAGTAAATGAGGGTTGGGCAGGCTTGGTGTATTAGTATTGAAGGAACATTCAAAGATTATCAGCTTTGGTCCGTATAACTAGAGGCTGGCCTAGAGGGAGTAGTATTGTTTATTGTTTAAATTGTTTTCTTTTTGTTACTAAAGACTTGATCCCTATTTGTGTGATGGTTAATGTTGCCAACCTGACAGAATCTGTAATTACCTAGAAGATGGGCCTCTGGGCATGCCTGTGGTGTATCTTGATTAAAGAATTGCCTACTATGGGTGGCACTATTTCCTGACTGGGATTCCAGCAACAAATGGTGAAAGAGATCAGAGCATCTATTGCTGTCTTTTTCTTGACTCTAGTTGCATTGTAACAAGCTGCTGCAAATTCATGTTGTCTCAACTTTCCAGACATGTTGAAATGTACTTTGAACTGTTAACTATAACAAACCCTTTCCCCCTGAAGTTTGCTTCTGTCAGAGTGTTTGACCACAACAGGAAAAGAAATTTGAATAGTGTGAAAGTCACCCTATACTCTGGACTCCCTGTTCTTTAAACTTTTAAAATTATACATGTATAAGGACACATATTTAGAATGCAGTTTGAGAGTGTGCTGATTTACTAAAGTGGTGGTGATAGGGTTTCCTCCAAAATCCATAACTTCATTAGCCCTGGGTAGTTGGCAGATTCCAGTAATAGACATGGTTTCCTTCTTGCTAAGCAGGTCTGAAGTTCAATTAGAGAGCTATTGGTTACAAACAACGTATGTGTACCACTACTGCACCTTTAGGATTATTATGCCATGCTGGTAATTGTTGTGATTCATAGGTATTATAGCTGGGTAGGACTGTGGTTGCTTACCTTCTCTTTGTAAGCTTGCATGACACTTTCTGGTACCATAAAAGCTAGTCCTCAGGAAGGAGGCTTTCAGGTAAGGTCTAGCACAGAAACCTCTGAACCCTGTGTCTGATGTGCACGGTGTCTTCAGCAATAGGGAGTTAACTTCCACCTCCTGAGGGCAACCAAAGGCAATAAGTATAATCTGTAGTGTTTTGGGAATCTCTTAAGACAATAAATTCAATTCAATTCAATGGCAATTCAAAGAAGGGTCGCCTCATACCTCATGCTGCGGACGTTGTTAGATGGTCTTTGACACTTGAAGGAAGTATACTATTCCAGATGCGAACATTTTGTCTAAACTCTCAGAGGCAAAGGGGTGGGGGAGGGCCAGAAGGTGAAGAACTCTGGGAGGGAGGATTGGGAAGGGTGCAACATTTGGAATGTAAATAATAAAATAATTTTTAAACAGAAAATTACAAAGTTATAAGTGTGCTTCTTCTAATGACACATGATTTTTAATGCTATAATTTGATTTTATACTGTGAATAAAATTTCATTTCACTTATGCTTAATATTCACCACACCATTTAGGTCAAACAAATGAATATATTTCAGTTAGATCAACATTTATAAAGTTAACCAAATAGGAAAACAGAACATACACTCATACAATGATTGCAAGCAGAATGGACATATATTTATTTATATATCAGTATGTCTCATTGAACTTCAAATCCTACTAGTCTCTTATGAGTTTGAAGTCACACACACACACACACACACACACACAAAAACACGTAGAGAATGATATGTGTTTTAATTAAATTTAATCTAAATGAGCTTTAAAGTAACAGTTTCAAGGAGACTGAGAAAGGAAGATTATTAGAATTTAATTAGAATTATTATTATTAGAATTTTTATTTATTATTAGAATTATTATTAGAATTTTATTTACTAAATAAAATTTTATTCTTACTTCAAATCAGCATGAGGAGGCCTTTAATGCACCTGTTGTCAAGTATTGAGACTTTTCTCCTAAGAAACTGGATTCTCTGCTTGTCACTATGACATGACAGTAACAGCTCCAGATAGCTTATGCTTCTCGAGATGTGTTTATCACTATTTCACTATTGTTTTGTTTCTAGACAGGGTTTCTTAGACAGGGTTTCTTTTTTTTTTTTTTAGATTTTATTTTATTTATTTTATTTTATTTTATTTTTATTTTCAGTAGCCCTGACTGTCCTTGGCAGAGCACGCTGGCCTGGAACTCAGAAATCTACTTCCCTTTGCGTCCTGAGAGCTGGGATTAAAGGCATGTCCCACCACCTCCTGGCTTCAGATATATTTTTTTTGAAGTAAAAAATAGAAAAAAAAAAAAAAACCTTTTCTTCATTGATAGCCACCTTCCATCACACGATCATGTTTTGAGGCTTTAAACACAGCCATTAGAATGTCTCCTAAGAAGAAAATTCACTCACTAGAAAGGAAGGCATACACTTTTCTAAAGTGGCAAATTTTAGTGAATAAACAAGACAGCCATTAGTAGGTTTTCTATAGTGTAAATAAGGAAGTTAAGTAGGCATTAGCTCTTATCACAAAGTTGTCAATAAAGTGCTGTGTGATAAGAGTTGGGGCAGGGAGGGGGGTTCCAAGAAGGGTGCTTTCTTTATCAGGATAGATTTCCAAGGAGCTATAAAATGTCCTATCTGCCTTGGGTCTCATTTTACAGTGTGAACCAGATAAGGACAGGAGACTTTAATTGATTGTATTCCTAAAGGAAAAAAGCAAAATGGGGAAAAAAAAAAAAAACACAGGCTCTGAATTCTGTAAGTTAACAAAATCAACTCTGATCTAATGGTAAGATCACAAATGCTTTATCCTCTACAGTAGTAATTTTATGTGCCCACTTGGCTATACTGCAATGTAAAACATTTGGTTAGACACCATTCAAAATGTTGCCTTGAAGCCCTTTATATGCAATTAACTTAATCAATACACTTTGAGTAAGAAATAATTCCCAGAATGTGAGCAGGCCTCATCCAATCAGATGAAGGCTATTGCTGCAAAGGCAGGTTTCCTGAATGGACAGAATTCTCCAGACTGCAACAGAAACAATGAAAATGAGCTCCTGGGCTGCTGCCCCAGGGGCACAGTGCACGCACCTTGGAGCTCTCTTTCTCTCCTTCTATTTGAATGTGAAATGTTACTTGGAGAAAGCATCATATTCCTTAAATATTTGGCCATGTAGATTATCATCCTATCTAAATCCATCCAAAAATCTTTCCACAGTCAGCATCATTTCAAAAGTTTAGGCCACCATGTTCTTACACTTCCCCAAGCAATACCTACCTCTGAGCCAGAGCAGTAAACTGTCAAATTACAGAAGCAAAAGCAACAGAAAGGTAAGACAGAGGCCCCGGAAATTACAACCATCAGGATAGATGCACCCTTCTATCTCAAGACTGCATGAGTACTACACACGCACATACACATGAGCGTTTGTGTGTGTGTGTATGTGTGTGTGTAATTATATATACTTATATATACTTTTAAAGTAAGAATGACTGGAAAAAATTAACATAATTTTTAAAGATAGAAAGTATATAAAAGATCCGATTTCCAAAAGAAGTCAAAGCCAGTGTCCAAGTCAACAACCATGAATCCTTGAAGTATAACTGGTCCATAGACCTCTCTTTTAAACAAACATATTGCCTTTTACTTATAAAACTACTGTCTACAATATGATAATCTACAGAAAAATAAAGATTAAAAATTGAAAGACACTGTTCCACTGAGTTTTGAAGAGCATGCCCATATCTATGGCTGAGAGAATATTTTATAATCCTCCTTCTATTTTAGTTAATTAGTTCAGACAACAATATGTATTCATTTTTATTTATTCTACCAATTGGTATTTCTTCATAAATATTTTTATTAAGTATTCTTCAAAGAATATGCAACATTTACAGTATGAATCTGCAGCACAGACCTAGCAAAAACTACCTTCTGTTGTTGGATATCAATGATGCTAAGCAGCTTTCACTATTACAATTCAATTACAGAAATGGTGAAGGAGCATCCATTTCTTACCATGAAATGGCATACTATTCAGCTACTAAGAATGAGGACATCATGAGTTTTGCAGACAAATGGATGGAACTAAAAAATATCATCCTGAGTGAGGTAACTCAGACCTTAAAGAACATGCATGGTATGTACTCACTAATAAGTGGATATTAGTCAAAAAAGTGCAGAATACCATCCACAGAAGTCAAGAAGATTAACAAGCCAAGCTGAAGGGCCCAAGTGAGGGTGCTTCAATCCCACATGAGAGGGAGAAGAAAGCAATCACAGGAAGGGGGAGCAGAGGGAGGGAGGGACATGGGTGGGAGAGAGAAGGGGAGGGGAAAAGGGGAACATGATTAGGTACTGGGGGGAATAGGAGTGAAGCCCTGAGAACCAGCACAATAAATGGAAACAAGCCACCTTGGGAGGTGGGAGGTAGGAAGACCTTCTAGACTATACCAGAGACCTGGGAGGGGAAAGAAGCTCAGGATTCAAAGGGAGGGACCTTAGATGAAATACCCCACAGTGGGGAGAGGGAACTTGTAGAGACCACCTCCAGTAGAAAAACAGGGCATCAAGTAGAGGGATGGGGTTGCCATCCTACAGTTAAAAACTCTGACCCAGAATTGTTCCTGTCTAAAAGAACTGCAGAGACAAAAATGGAGAAGAGACTGAGGGAAAGGAGGTCCAGTGACAGGCCCAAATTGGGATCCATCCAAATACACGGAATCAAGGTGATGTGTAGCTATCTTTCCAGCATGTGCAGTTTTAAAGTAATTAGATTATTAGAAAAGTCCTGACTCTATTACTGATGCTATAGTGTGCTTACAGATAGGAGCCTAGCATGGCTGTCCCCTGAGAGGCCCAACAAGAAGCTGACTGAGACAGAGGCAGATACTTACATCCAACCAATGGACTGAAGGCAGGGACCCCTGTGGTTGAATTAGGGAAAGGCTGGAAGAAGTTGAGGAGGAGGGTGAGTCCATAGGAAGACTAGCAGTCTCAACTAACTTGAACCCCCAAGATCTCTCAGACACTGAACCACCAACCAGGCAGCATACACCAGCTGATATGAGGCCCCTCAACACATATAAAGCAGAGGACTGCCTGGTCTGGCCTCAATAAGAGAAGATGCACCTAACCCCTGAGAGACTTGTGGCCCCAGGGAGTGGGGAGGCCTAGTAGGGTGGAGTGGGGGGTGGGGAGTGGAGACTTCCTCTTAGAGACAGGGGAGGAGGAATGAGAGGAGGATAAAGACTAGACTTTAAAAAAAGATTAAAGATAATTTTTAAAAAACTGACAAATACACAGAATCAAGGTGATGTGTAGCTACCTTTCCAGTATGTGCTGTTTTAAAGTAATTAGATTATTAGAAAAGATAAATTTTCATTTTTTAAGTCTTACAGAAAGTTATCAGTTAATTGGTACAGAAATAGATTAGAAACCTACTATTTAACAAAGTCTAATATAATGGCAGATCAAGACAATGATCACTAATAAATATATTCTTAACTTTTTAGTTTTACTTTATGTGTTTTTGCCTGGATGTATGTGTACCACATGTATATATGAGCTGGCAGACATTAGAAGAGAGCATCAGATCCTTTGGAACTGGTGATTTTGAACTGCCATGTGGGTGCTGGGAATTGAACCCATGTCCTCTGCAAGAGCAGCAAGAGCACTTAACCACTGAATCACCTCTCCAGTCCCACTAGCAAATATATTAACTAACCATCATGCAAAATGGCAATAAGGAAGTTGATTATGGAGGAGTGCTCATATACTATTAACCAACTTTAGCACCATTAAAAATGAGGCAACCAGAAATAACATAATTCTGGTATGTTGCAACAAGAAGAACACATACCACAAATACACAATCTTGCCAAGAGCAAGTCAAACCTCTCATTTTAAGTATGAGAAACAAAGGGGAGAAAAAAAACTCATGATATTATGAATCAGATATCAGCTGGGTATAGAATATGACACATCAAAGCAAAGCACCCTACTAATCAAACACAGAACAGGACAAGGAGCAAAGCAAAGAATTCAACAGGTTTCCCTTAGACTCTGATGTGAAAAGAATATATAAAAATATATTCTTAGCTGCGCATGGTGGTGCACACCTCTATGTCTCCACCAGTGTACAGTTTCAGTTTTACCTTAACTATCCAGTTTTGCCACACCATCACCAAAACTAAATGTATTTAGAAAATTTATTTTATTTCAACATTTATTTCTCATTTAATTAATATTTATACTAAATGACTTGAAATTTTTCTGTAATATTGGGTCATTTATAAATTTTCATGCTTGGACTGTCCAGCTGTAGTCTTAATCCTCTTAGTAGGGCCCAGTGTTTTGGTCTAAATTAGAGGAGCTTTCCTACAAGTTGTAGGACAAAACTTTTTCCAGGGAGGCACTATACACGTCTACCTACAACAAATCAAAGTATGAATAGCACCAAAGTCCAACTTAGAGGACTAATGAGTTTTATTGGGGTTATTTACAGAAATATGGGTGAGGGGTTACTTACAGGAGCAGAAATGACTGAAAGACAGCTGCATCACCAAAGCCCACCCCAGCTCAGAAAGCCAGGAGCCTGGAGCACACTGCACAGCCTGTAGGCAGCTCAACAGGTTGGCCTCTTCCAGGTAGCTGGGCTGGTCTCCGAGTCTTCTTTGCAGCTTTGGTTGTCTGAGAATCTTCTTTGCAGCTTAGCTTTTCTGTCTGAGAAAACTCAGCTTTTATCACTTTCTCTGGCAGGGAGAGGACTAGTAAATCTTGTCAGTTTCAGAGACTTCCTGAAGCTATTCTGAGTGGTTTGCCTTCCTACCTAAGGATCTTCCTGCAAGATGAAATGTTTCAATCTCAGAGAAAACAACAGCATACTAAACTAGCAACTCTCCTTTATCTGATACCAAATACTTGCCATATGTTACTTGATTTTATTCTATTCTTATACTGAATGTTTTTATTGTGAATATTTTTTCATTATTCTGTTTATGCTTAGGAAGTCTCATGCTCAGCAGGAGAGGGTGATATAAACCTATAACCCCAGGACTTGATTCTGAGGCAAAACAGTTGCCGAAACTTCTAGACCAGCCTATGCTACACAGGCAGACCTCAGATGAAACAGAAAACAAGTTGTACTCTCTCATAAGATGAGCTCTAGGTGTATGCTGTTTCCACTACATTAAAAACTTTCAGTTTATTTTAAAACCACCTGAAATCCATTCTGTGGCATGGCTTGTGGTAGCAACTAGGATCTTCATTATTTTACAAACAGTAAAATAATCATTTTCTTTTTTTCTACTGAGATACCACCCGGATAGAATCTCCATAAACTCAGTGTGTTTCTGACCTTTTCCCTTTCCCATTCTTTATTGTTTATAGGAGGAGAGTGGGCCTGCCATTGCATGTTTGTGGAGGGTAGAGGCCTGACTTGAAGTCATCTGGACGATGAGAACTCGTGAGTGAAAGAGACAAAATTCTCATCATAGTCATAAGGAAATAAAGCAAGCCACAGTGCTCAGTCAAATAGATTTGCATACATTCTTCTCTGTTCATTCCAATAAATCTCAAGGAGCCAAGCATGAGATATCAGAAACTGTGAGCTATGCCTTCTAAAGGATTAAATGAGCACACAGAAGGACAGCAAAGAGGGGCAAAGCACACAAGGGCCTAGGATGGAAGCTGCATGGAGTTCTGCCCCTTGCTTTCACTATTTCTCTGACTTCTGACAATCCATAGTACAGTATCTTGCTGTGGTAATTATCTATCTTTAATTTTGCCACTGGTGCTGGCTTCTCTGCTCTCTTACCTGCCCAAGCCCTGATGGTTTGCTAGGCAGTCCCAAACATTTGTGACCCCACTTTTTTATGTCAACACAGATGCATGGACATGACTAGAGGCATACCCTTTTGTGAATCTGCTTGATAAACAGATCTAAACCTTGAATGAGAAACAGGATGTGCGAGCGAGGGGAGAGTGGACAGCACCAGGCTCAGGTTGAGCTTGTGAAGCCACACTGTACACTAGTTTCACATTTGCATTTTCTCAAGTGGGAGAAGTTGACCCATACTAAAATATAACACCTACAAACAACCTATCAACCTACTGTGACTTTCGTAGCTTTTAATAGTAGGATTTTCTCATTGTTTCATGTCTATTATTTAGGTGTGAACTATCAAAGGAAAACTAAGTCTTCATATCACACCACACTTAATTTTAATCCATTCAATGTACTCTCTTTATCAACATCCACATTGTATTCATAAGACCAGACCATATATAAATAAAAAACAGTCATGAGTGCCCTTCCTAAAATGACCAAGTACAAACCAGGACCCCAAACTAAGTTAAAAAGAAGCACATGTGTTGATCTAGTATATGCTTACTATGATGTTTGATTTTACTTCCTTATTTTTCAGATCAAGAACCGAGGCCAGGAGAACTTGTGTTCATCACAAAACCTTACTGTGTCAGTGCTTGGATTTTAATGCAATCAGTCTGAATTGCAGAATTCTGAGTCCTTCCCAAAGTCCTAAGTTGTCTCAGAAAAAGAGAAAAAAAAAGTCAGAAAAGCTTTGTCCTAGTTGGCTTTCTGTTGCTGTTAAAAAGTCCATGACCAAAAGCAACTTGGGAAAGAACAGATTTATTTGGTTTAACGTCCCCATCACGGCCCAGCACTGAGGGACGCCAAGGCAGTAAGTAAAGCAAGACAGGAAACTGGAAGCAGAAGCTGAAGCAGAGAGGCAGAGGCTCCAGAGAGTGTTATGATGTATGCATGAATGATGGGAGATGGCACACGTGCCCCATAACTCACATGGAGTTCAGAGGAAAATTGTGGGGTTGGTTCTGGGGATCAAATTCAAGTTGTCAGCTTGCTTGGCAAAGGTTTTACCCACTGACCCATCTCACTACCCACTCGACACTTTTAAGTTTTAATAGCTGTGATCATTAAGATAACACAATCTTTCCCCCAACTATCTCTCTAGAAAAGTGTGGCTACAGTATAAAGATCTTAAACTATATCAAGTGGAAAGTCAACTAAATTGTTCAAAAATTCAAAAGTCTTGTTCCACTCCCTCTGCCTCCCTACATCTCCAAACTAAAACCTCCCAGCAATGAGGCAAACGGATAAAGACACCCACGTCTGGGGCCTTGTGGTCATTCTTGCATTTTATTCTGGTTTCTTTCAATGCCAGCAATCTATATACCACAATCTATACCCCACATTTCTTTCATTTTTCAAAAGCAATGCTATCTTCTGCAGATGATTCAGCGAGCCTCACAATTCAGCAGTGGCAGCTGTAAAACACAGAGAGGAAAAGGGGAACAATTATAATGCCTTTAAAAATAAGCTTTAGAAAAATTTCTAAATTTAATGAGCATTGTCTTACCTAATTTTGATGCGAAGATTTGGTAAAGTCTAATATGTTTCTAATATGTACTACTGGACATATGTTCGGGACACATGTTATCAGTACTGCACTGTGCTCAAGGATAGTTCATAATTCATAGATATCTCAAAGATATCCACTCCTCTTTCTTCAGGCCTGAGAGACTGGTGGCTATGCAGTGTTTCTTCCCTGAAACATCCAGCCCACCATCTTCCAAAGACCTGAACCTTCATAAATCGAGAAAGTTCTTCTAATGGATTACACTATGCCTTATTGTAACTAGCTGCAATGAAGATTTGTGCAAAGTCATATCCAAAAAAGGAATAAAACAGACAGGTGGGAAGGGCCTTGTTTTTTCTTTGAAAGTTAAACAGTTCTGGTCCCTCTCCTTACTCCAATAGTTACTATCAGACTATCAGTCTAACCCCGGATACTTTTTGTTTTTTAAATCCTCTGATCTAACTAGCCTATAAAAGTGCAATAGCTTATATTTACCCGTAAAGGCTACCACAAGAATCAAGGAAAATTATGCTGGTATAACAAAAATTCCTGACCCAGGCTGGACTGTATATAAATGCCAGCTACAGTTACAATCAAAACAGGGGGTCCTGCTGCTGGCGATGTTTATCCGTATGTATCATTTACAGCTGTTTCCCACTGGTTTTTTACACTCGGCTGCCACCTCTGTTTTGCCCATCTAGAAACTCACGGGGATTTTTCTTCATGTTAATTATTAATTACTGGCACCTCTCTTGGAGAATACATTGGTTTTCAGTTTGTGAAACATTAGACTCACTCAGTGGAATCTTTAAGGGATGTGGGGTGGCTGCAACCTGATGCGCCAAGCAGGAGATTGCACAACCCGGTTTCACAGGCTCAAGCACACTCGCCCACACACCCAGGAAGCGCAGGGGTATGTGGAAGTCAGTTCTTTATCTATTATGTACACTCCGGAGCTGTAAACAAGGCCATGTGAGGACTCAGCTAGAACGCTTCCTCTGAGTCAGTATTAAACAAACTTCCGAACTGTTAGGGAAGGAAATAAAGCCACCATGCCCCCCAGTGACACCCACTGCCGTGTGCCAGGAGTTATAGGAGATGGATTCAACATTTTTGTCAGAAGCTGATGCAATATTAAGATGTGTTTTGTACATTCTAATGGAATTTAATCACTAGTAACCAGCATGGATTAGGATGGGCCATCATCTCTCGGGGAGAATGCTGTGAGAAATGACTTACCATGTGAAATGCCAGAGTGTGTGGAAAAATTGGGGTGTTTACTTCCTGTGACTGAGCAACAACAAATACAGCTTTCTGTTTAGTGGTAGAGACTTCAGTCCCATTGCATCTAATGTGATTTTGATGTGAGATGTGTCATCAAAGATCTCTTCGATGGTGAAAAACATTACAGGTCACACAAATATCACAGCATTATACAGTGGGAAAGACGCAGGCTCTGATGTCAAAAATCCATGGAACCCTGCACTTCTTGAGTACTTTACGGATTCAAGTCTTGAGACCTCAAGCAAATTACAACCTCTTACAAGATCTCCATTTTTCATACCTACAAGCTCATAATATTTACAAGCTTTTCCTTAGAATCATAACCACTTAGACAATGGTGAAGAGGTACGTGGCAACATGATGTAATTAAGCATCGTCAGGTCACCTAAAACAGAGTCAGAGAGAATTCATGTTTAGAACACACTAGAGCTGTTTGCTTAAAGTAGACAGTAAGTTTAACATGTGCTTCCTCTTTGGCCTGCAGCACACCTTGCTATTTAAAAAAAAAAAAAAAGACGGGTTCATATCACTTATAACTGGATGTTTACACTCAACTGAGTCTAGAGAACATAGAACACTTATGTGTGGAGATTTTAATTTCTGAGTTTTAGAAAGCTGGGCAAACACATCCCAGCTCATTTTTTTTTTTTAAATAAGCAAAAAGAAAGCAGCTAAATGATTATAAAGCACTTGAATCCTTACCATTGTCCACAAAGTAGACTATCTCACTGTGGGCTGTCTGGGTGCTCAGACAGTAAAGGACATTAACATTTCCGGCAACCCAAAGTTTGACCTTATACTTGGACTTTTGGAGGTAAACTTCCTGAGAGGAAATTAAGTACAGAGAACCTGGTCCAGCTTGGAACTCTGGTCTTGCCAAAAACACTGTGAGAAACTCTTGCACTAAATTAATCTTTTAGTTTGCCTTTAAAGTATCAAAGCCAATAAAAAAGACAATAATTTTTAATTAGAAAGGGAAGTGAAATCAAAGAGGTCCAAAATATCCTTTTTCTCCTTGCTCATACGCCTATACAAATAAGCTCAAAAATAAGATAAAATAGTTCTGCCTTCTCTCCCTGTAAGAGTTTTACTGAAACTCTAATCTCCAGACATTAAAAATCAAAAAATTACACCAGAAGGCACACTATGGCAGTTATAATTTACATATCTGCCACGTGGAAATCAAATTAAACGTGAAAAATATTCACAATATTTTCATCCTTCGAGCTCCCCAGATCGCTCAGGTTCTCTTTCCTTTGGGAGGTAACCTTCTCCCTCTGGGCTCAGTAGACACTTTGGGGGTCAAATAGAGTCCATCCTTCAAGCAGATGAGAGCTGTCTATTTTTAAAAGACCTTGAGAGAAGGAAATTCCATAAGCTTCCCCAGTTACACATTCCAGTGTCTATCAAACCTCACTGTCTGAAAATTTTTCCTTTTTGGTTATCTAAATCCCTCATGCTGCAACTTAAGCCTCCTGCCTCCCGTCTGCTCCCCGAGGAGGATCGTCATTTTTCTTCCCACATCATGTTCCCCAAACTGGCTCTCCTAGAACTCTTGGTCTGCTGCCTTTCAGTCATCATCGTGACTCACGGGTAGTTTCCTTTCAATTCTTCTTCTTCCACTTTGTATTCAAATAGCCTTTAAAATAGTTTTCTTTAAAAAGCAATAATAACAAGCTCTTCCATTGGGGTCCCCAGGCTCAGTCTGATGGTTGGCTGTGAGTATCTGCATCTGTATTACTCAGGTGCTGGTAGAACCTCTCAGGGGACAGCTATACCAGGCTAATGTCAGCAAGCATATTTTGGCATCAGCAATAGTGTCAGGGTTTGGTGTCTGCAAAAGGGATGGATCCCTAGGTAGGGAGCTTTCTAGATGGCCTTTCCTTCAGTCTCTGCTCCATTTTTTTTTTTTTTTTTTTTTTTTGTCACTGTCTGTCCTTTGGACAGGAACATTTCTGGATTAAAAATTTTGAGATGCATAGGTGGCCCCATCCCTCAACTGAGGGCAGTGCCAATCTAATGGAAGGGTCTCTAAAGGTTGTATCTCCCTTTGTTGGGTATTTCAGCTAAAGTCATCATAGTTGGGTCCTGGAAGCCCTCGCTTCCCTGTAGTCTGGGACTTTCTAGTGGCTACCCCATCCCCCGCTACTATATATTTCTATTCAATTTTGAGGGAAGGACTAAAGGAGATGAAGAGGATTGCAACCCCATAGGAAGAACAATATTAGCTAACTGGACCACCCAGAGCTCCCAGGAACTAAATCACCATCCAAAGAGTATACATGGAGGGAGCCATGGCTCCAGCTACATATGCAGCAGAGGATGGCCTTATCTGACATCAATGGAAGCTGAGACCCTTGGTCCTGTGGAGACTTGATGCCCCAGAGTATGGGGATGCTAGAGCACTGAGGCGGGAGTACAGGCAAGTGGCTAGTGCACCCTCAGAGGCAAAGGGGAAGGTGGAGAGGAGGACAGAAAGGGGGTTTGTGGAAGGGGATATCATTTGAAGTGTAAATGAATAAATGATTAATTAAAAAGCAATAATAAGGAAAATTATTCTGTATTTCATAAATTATCTTTAATCTATTTTTACAATCCAGTCATCATCTCCCTCCCAGTCTGCCCATCCCATTCTTCCTCCCCCATCTTCAAGACAATGTTCCCACCCCCAACCCCCCCATTCCCTCAACTCCCCACCCTACCCCACCCTCCCAGGTCTCCCCACTCTCTAGGGCCTCAAATCTCTCAAGGGTTAGGTGCATCTTCTCTCACTGAGGCCAGACAAGGCAGTCCTATGCTATATATGTGTCAGGGGCCTCATATCAGCTGGTGTATGCTGCCTGGTTGGTGGTTCAGTGTCTGAGAGATCTCAGGGGTCCAGGTTAGTTGAGACTGTTTCCTATGGGGTTACCCTCCTCCTCAACTTCCTCTAGCCTTTCCCTAATTCAACCACAGGGTCCCCAACTTCCTTCCTTTGGTTGGGTGTAAGTATCTGTTTTGGTCAGCTGTTTGTTGGGCCTCTCAGATGGCAGCCATACCAAACTCCAATCTGTAAGTATACCATGGCATCAGTAATAGTGTCAGGCCTTGGAACCTCTCCTTAAGAAGGATTCTAATTTGGGCTGGTCACTGGACCTCCTTTCCCTCAGTCTCTTCTCCATTTTTGCCCCTGCAGTTCTTTTAGACAGGTTATTCTGTATTTTTATGACGTTAAAACTACCTATATTCTTTGTCACCTGCCCTCCTCCATACGTATACATGTATCATTGAAACAAAAAGATATAAACAATTTTTTAACTTATTATTAAGTTTTTCAGATTCCTTCCATCATTATAATGCAAAATATACTTAGAATGTCATACTTTATCATTGAATATGAATGTCCAGTTCATGGTTTAAAGACTTTCTTCTTTTACTCAATAGAGTTAAATTATTAAGGAACACTAAAATACTCAGCTAGATCCCAGGGATTTGATGCATGCAAAAAAAAAAATAGATCATGGTTAACACATACGAAAACATATAAAGATTATTTTAAAATACAGATGATTCTAGCATCTGCCTGCCCTGTGAAACTGCATAAGATGGGCAGATAAAACTGGACTTCAAAGAGGCCATTGCTGCAGAACTTTTCTGGTGATCAGAAGGGCCCAGAAATACCTACTGCCTCCCTAAAACCAGAGCAACTGAGGACAGAACATCGGTCAAAAGCAAAGGTTATGTAGGCCTCTGTGAAAGGATATTTGGTGGACTGGTGAACTCCACACAGCTTTATGAGAGCAACACAAGCCTATGGATATCAATATCAATACTCAGGGAGCAGTCTGAGTACATGACCTGTTACAGGAACAGAGCCTCCTTCCCTGGGCCTGTGATTTTACCAGTAATGGGATTTGACCAGTTTAAGGTACCAAGTGTGAAATCTCTCCTGTGGACCAGGCCTCATATCAAAGCAGTTGTTTTCAGCCATTATTAAAAATGGAAAAAGATAAGAGTTTTACTACTAGAATGAAACAAGAGAATAGCATAAACAATAAATATTTGTGTTAATCGGCTTTTTCACTGTGAGAAAATATTCAATACAATTAATAAGGGGAAAAGTTACTTTATCCTGGGGTTTCAATCCATGGACATGTGTCCTTATTACTATAAGGCTGTGACAGTATAATACATTGGAAGAAGGGATGGGTGGCTGTAAACCTGTAACATTGTAATACATCAGAGACAGACAGACAGACAGACACCTCCCTCTGGCTGTGAATATATATCAGTAAGCAAAAACTTTCCCAGAACACATAAAGCCCTGAAGTTAACCTCCAGCACCACAAAGAAAGAATTATCCTTGATATTATTCTTATTCTGGACTCAAATATAAAAGAAAACCATCTGCAAAGGTGAGGGCAGAGCTGGGAGTTATGGCACATACCTATTTTCCAGCGCTTGGGAGGATCTGGAGTTCAGGGTCATGTCAGCTATATGGCAACCTCAATATCAGCTTTGGCTCCATAAGACTCAAGAGTAAAACAAAAAGATGAGGACAGCAGGACTCCTGGAAGAAGACATGCAAACGTAAGGTCTTGATACAGTGAGTTTTTGTGGGTGTGGAAGAAATGAATTTCGTAGACAACGAAAGGCCACTAACATTTTTCAGATGCTACACAACAGATTACATAAGAGCTCTCTAGTTTAGAATGTAGTTTAAGATCATTCAAAATAGAATGTGGCCTGTAGGTTGCTGGAGGAGAAAAGACATCTATGGTCTCATCCAGCACTGGACCCTGCATGCTACAATACAGACCGGCATGGCAAGATTGCCCACAGAGCAATACTGGCATGGTAGTAATGGGGTGTTCCTGTAACCAACTACTTTCTCATTGAATAAGGCTTGCTCCAGAAGAGAGATTTCATTCTTCATACTATAAACCTGGTCAAAAGTCCATGACCAGGAGATCATAGACTATAGGGAACCTATGTTTCCAAACAAACTAACTGTTGCTACTTTGGTAATGGCCATCCTGACAAACTGCCTTATAAATATTCATCTTTATATCCATAGATTTGTTTTGCTCTCAGCTTGGGTCAGAGCAGCATTTTCTTCATGCACTTCTCCATGAGTTGGGTCTAGGTAAGTGTGGGTGCTCAGCTGCAGGTAAAGCTTCCATAGCAATCTTCCTCATCCTTGGCTAAGGGAACATCAGGAAAGAGGGGACAGAAGGATGGTAAAAGCTTCAAGGTGGAAAGCAGAGCTGTGAGATGCTGACTTCTGATAGGAACTGATGGTTCACACATGAATTCATGGCCATTGTGGTCACCTGAGCAAGATAATGTCAGTCAGAATTTCAGCATGAATTGGAAACGGAACCCGAAGGCTCCACTGCAGAAAGGGTATCAGTAGTTTATATCAGCTGAGGGAGGGAGAGAGTCACTCTCCTTTGATGATTTTGTCACTGGTAGGTTGCCCGTGTATTGCCATAGATAGGGTATTGCCCATGTTCCATTGGATAGCCTGACACCCGTGTGCACATGGACAGTACTGTTTAGGGATGAATGATAACAAAAAAGTATGGGGGGGACAAGATGAAGGTTTCAGGAAAAGTTGGAGAGAGGCAATGGTGGATACATATGATAAAAATATTTTATCATATTTTGAAGGTGAAAATGTGTAAATTTTTCAAAACATAAGACATTTTTTAAAATGAAGAGTCTTTCTTTGAAATAATATCCTTTACTCCAAAGAATAATGATAATAACTCTGGATAAGTATTTAAAATAATAATAGCAGAGGGGCAAGAATACCTCATCTCTTGTTGAAACAATGAGGGCAGCAGACAATAGGAGACGTGTAAGTACTAAAGTAAGAACCAAAACCAAAATCATCCCTTTCAGAGAGTGTGGCCACCAGTAGGTTTCCCACATTCCTGTGTATGATCCTATATACGAGAACATGTCCATAGTACTAATAGGACTTAATGGGTTTTCAGAGAAAAGAAAAAGGCATCATGTTCATGTTAGGAGAGGGCCATGTTGGGGGAATCCATCCAGAGTTTATTCTCAAGAATAAAGAAAATTATTTAAAAGTAATAACAGATGTCCTTTAAAAAAGAAGATAGATATGAAGCTGGGAGAAAAATAGGTTGGAAGAATCAATTAAAATATATTATACTCATGTATAAAATTTTAAGAGATGGGAGAGGGAAGGGGAGAATGAGGGGCAGGATCAAGTATTGGATAAGACAGGAAAGAAGCCAGCGGGCCAGGAGAATGAATAGAAATATGCAGCAGTGTAGGTTGGGGGACAGGGAGGGTGGGGTGGAACCACTAGAAAGTCCCAGACACCAGGGATGTGATAGGCTCCCAGGACCCAATGGGGATGACATTAGCCCAAATGCCTAACAGTGGGAAGATGGAACCAGAAGTGAACACCTCCAGTAAATAGACATGGCCTCCATTTAAGGCATGGAGCGATCTATCAATCTTCAAAATTTTTGATCCAAATTGCTCCTGTCTAAAGGAAATGTAGGGGAAAATGGAGGAGAAACTGAAGGAAAGGCCATCCAACAACCAGCCCAACTTAGGATCCATCCCATGACTAGGCACCAGACCCTGACACTCTTACTGGTACCATGTTGTGCTTGCAGACAGGAGAGTCGCATCGCATGACTGTCCTCTGAGAGTCTGTATCAGCAGCTGACTGAGACAGATGTAGATACTTACAGTCAACCACTGGACTGAACCCAGAGGCCCCAATGGAAGTTAAGAGAAGGACTGAAGGAGCTGAAGGGGATTGTTACCACATAGGAAGAACGGTATCAACTAACCAGACCTCTCAGAGATCCAAGAGACTAAGTCACCGACCAAAGAGCATACGTGTTCTGGTTCATGGCCCCTGACACATATGTAGCAGAGAACTACTTTGTCTGGCCTCAGTGGGAAAGGATGCACTTAATCCTATAGACACTTGATGCCCCAGGGAAGGGGAATGCTATTGGAGAGAGGTGGGAGTGGATGGGTGGGTGGGGGAGTACTCACAAAAGGAAAGGGGAGGGGTGAAGAATTCATGGGGGGGAACCAGGAAGGGAGGCAACATTTGGAATGTAAATAAAGAAAATAATTAATAAACATTTTTTAGAAGAAAAAATAAAATGTTATTTAAAAACAAAATGAATATAAAAGTAGTCATGGAGCTCTATCAGGTGAAAATATATTTAAAGAAAATAGAGTTTCCCAGATAAACGGAAACTCAGGAAGCATACTGCCAGCAAGCCTGCTCTCAGTAAAGTTACTTAGGTTGAAGGAATGACAGAAAGATAATGCAGACTTGGAAAAAGAACAAGAGACAATCAGACATGGGGAACGAATGCATACCTTCCTGATTTTCTCATCTTATTTAAAATACAGCTGAAAACTGAAAAGGTTCTAAGGATTAATAAACAGCTGTGGACATTTTGACATAATAGTCAGGAACTTTAACATCAGACCTTTATCAAGGCACAGAATCTGAAATTTCAGAAAGCTGGGGCTAAAGAACAATGGGTTTTTCCAAGGAGGAAAAAAAAAAAAAAACCTTATATACAGGATTAAACAGGATTTTATCAAGGATCTTCCCACAGCAAGACTAGAAACAAGACAGGATAGTCTTCACGTCATGGAAATCATTGCTGACTCCACATTACTTAACTGTGAGAGAGGGGCAGAAACTTCTGGTTTTCAGAGTTTAAAGGGAAACTGCCTTTATGAACTCTCTCTCCAGTTATGAATCAGGTGCTTCAAGAAAGCAAGCACAGAATACAAGAAACATCAGGGAACAAAATCGAGATGCCTCAGAAATGTAAGATGTTGAAATGAAAGCAGATTCTTTAGGGAGAAAACATCTACAAGATGAACTACTTCTATCACTCCTTAGACTACCTAGTGAGGGGAACCTTTGCATTTGGCATTGCAAAAGCTTTTAGTAATCCTGTCGAATTACCTGTTGACAATCCTACCTGCCTATTCTCTTTCTTGACACATGTCGGGAAGCAGCAAGGATGGTTGTAAGATGAAGCAGAATGGAAAGCAAACTAATCAGCATTCAAGGATTGTTGTTCCAGTTTGAGTTTGCACAAAAGCAATACCAGGGCAAGAAGAAGGCGAATAAAAGGATCAGGCATGAGCAACTTAGGGAAAATGAGAAGAAAACCATCTCAATCTGTGAGGCTATACTATTACCATCACTGTGGGAACTGACAGTCTGTCTGGAACCTTCTGAGGTGTGTGTGGGACACCTTTTGAAATCAATTTCCAGAGGATCCACTATGTTCATCTGTCAGCTTGCATCCCACGTTTGTTGAGTCTTGCCTTGGGATGAAAACCCGGTATACTTCCCCACAGAGCGCTGAGCGCTGAGCGTAATCACCTCAACAGAGGTCTCCCCAAGGGCAATTATGGTGCTGGAAATGTCTGAGGGTAAAAGTGTAAAATGTCTGGTGTTAGAGAAAAACACCAGCATGACATAAGCCAAACTACCCGCTGAAGCTACACTGTAATCAAAGCTGAGGCCAAGAGGATATGAGTCAGGGAGCCAGAGGCAACCCGCACAGGCTAGCCTTTGTACCACTCTGCTACCCCTATGTCTTACAGTTAATTACCTCTCAGGCTTCAAGGCGGCCGTCAGCCAGCCAGTCTCTACATGTGACCTGATAGAACAAAACAGCCTTCCCTACTGAAGCTGGTCCTGCACTGTACTTGATAGTTATCAACTCTTTCCACCACTCATATTAGATTTCCCTCGCGATCATTCGGCACTTTTTCTAACCTAAGAAGGTGACTCAGATCTTCCGCCCTGAGCAGTCTAAAACCGTGGCTACCTTGCTCTGGTCAGGCCACACTTCCTGCATTACTGTTTGTCTTTCTCACTGGATATGAGAATGTCAAGAGAGTCTCATGATTATTTTTGTTTATAACGTATATTGCTTGTGTAAATTAGTGAAACTCACTGTGATATTTCTTACACAGGTTTCTTACAGCATGTGTGGATTGTGTGCATACATCTGCCCTTCTAACTTCAACCCCTCCCAGCCAGCTCCTAGGAATAACTCTCCTACCTCCAGGTCTAATTCCTGATGTGGTTAATCTTACATTTGCACACTGGAAAGTAAACACAATACTTATTCTTGTCGTTTGTTTGCCGTCTGTCTTGTTTTGCTTAACATGACATTCATTTCTATCCACACTGTTTCAAATAGCCAGTTCTCATTCTTCTTATGGCTGCATAATACTCCATCTCTTCTTTTTTGTTTGTCTATTGACAGGCAGCTATGAGACATGTACTTGTCTGTTGTGTTCCACCTTCAATTCCTTTGAACAGACAGGAGTTTGGCAACTTGATCACATGCTAAGTCTACTACTAGTTCAGGAGGATTCTACCTACTGCTTTCCAAAATGAACCTACTGACTGCAATTCCCACACACAAAACCTAAGAATTCCTTTTTTAATCCACATCCTCACCAGCATTTATGCCATGGATTTTTTTTGACAGTAGCCAGTCTAACTATTATCTAATAATATTTCATGTAATTTTGATTATTATTTCCCAGGTGACTGATGATAGTGAATACTTTTCAGATATTCACTGAATAATTGTATTTCTTCTTTTAAGACATCTTTAAATTCCCATGTTTATCAAAGTTTCTATTACCACAAGTTGCCCAAAGATTAGTTTTTAAAGCTTCATATCATAATCTCCAGCAGTGAGAGTCTAACACTAGATGTGATAGCTGGGGTTCTACCTGGAAGCCAAGTCTCAAGGAACGCAACAAGCCTACATAGCACAAGGAGTTGGAATACTCACCAAATGACTATAAGTGTCTTAGGTAGGGTTTTACTGCTGTGAACAGACACCATGACCAAGGCAACTCATATAAGGGCAACATTTAATTGGAACTGGCTTACAAGTTCAGAGGTTCAGTACATTATCATCAAGGCAAGATCATGGCAGCATACAGGCAAGGATGGTGCAGGCAGACCTAAGAGTTCTACATCTTCATCTGAAGGCAGCTAATGGAAGATTGACTTCCAGACAGCTAGGACTAACTAGGGCATTAAAGATCACACCCACAGTGACACACTTATGCCAACAAGGCCACACTTCCAAATAGTGCCACTCCCCAGGCCAAGCAAATACAAACCATTACAATAGGAATACTTTTTTCTGTAGAATATTTTACTCCTCCAAATACATAACACCATGCTTTTTAGGTTTTCATTTTTAAATAATCTTGAATAAACTACTATATACTATATGTTAATGTAGTCATTAGCATAATTAATCTAATGCATGTTCTATTTACAAACTTGGTCTAGATTTGTGTTTCACTTAAATAGGTAATTAACATTTTAACTTCAAAGAATTCTCTTAACCTTTTGGAACTTTCAACTTCACTTTCTTAAAGGGGAGAAAGCTATTAATAGGCTACAGAATTGTGCTGCCATAGGTATTATGCTCATGTGTATTCATTAAGTCAACATTAAGAGTCTTCAATTCCTGTATGTCCTGATGCTTTGTTCTTTAAAGATTACATTGCAAAAATATTATTATGCTGTTGTTTATACAATGGATTTAATTGACACTTGTCACTTGTTAGTTTCCTTTGGCTTATTTGTTTATTTATTTAGTGTGTTTGTGGTACTGGGGAGTAAACCAAGGGTCTTGTATATGCTGACCTAGCTCTCTATAACTGAACTATATCCCTAACTATTTTTTGTTAATGTTTGTGTTTTGAGACAATACTATTAAGCTCTCAAGACTAGTCATGAACTCCCTTTATATTCCAGGCAGGCTTTGAACTTGTAATCCTCCTGCCTCAGCCTTCCAAGTACCTGGGATGGCAGGTCTGCACCGTCAGGCTTGGCTTTTTATTTGTTTTTTTTTTTTAAAAAATTGTCATTATATTACATATGGGAAGTCAAGCATCAAAATAGTTTTTTTGAACCTGGGAGATGGCACTCACACATGTATACACATAATGTGCACACCTACACACACACTTGAACACCTAGAAATAAATTCAACTTCAGATACAGCAAGGCTTTAAATAGCAAAACTCAACAGATAATTTGTGGGCTTGATTTAGAAGATATTTTACCTCTAAAATGGTAAACAGATACTCAGCAAGAAAACTAGAAACTAAACTGAGGGAAATAGTTTATAAAGAAGGCAGAAAGTGAAGCAGGGAATGGTGGGAATGATATTACCAGAATCTCCTTTAATGATATAATTACACATATTCTACCCATTATCTTTCTCTAGAGAAGCCTGCCTAAGGCAATATATTTCATTGGTATTGTAAATTTTTATTAAAGTCAATTAACCAATGGTGATACATAATTATTAAATAAAGCCCCTATTTTATTGGAATTTTCTCAGTTAATATCTAATACCACCTTTCTGTTCTAGATTTCATCTAGGGTACCACAATACATTTAGTTGCCCTGTCTTAGGTTCTTCTTGGTAGTGACAGGTTCTCTGGCTTCTTTTGTTTTTGATAAGCTTAACAGTTTATGTAGTATTGGCAAGCATTCTAAGAAATGCTTATCTGTTAGAATTGGCCTGGTGTTTTTCTCATGGGGTTTTGAGCAACATGGAGGACAACCACAGGGGTGAAGTGTCATTGCTGTGATCTCAAATCAAGAGTACACACTATCAGGATGATTTATCCCCACCAAGGTTGACCTTGTCCTTTTGTCTGGGCCAGTGTTTACCAGGTTTCTCCATGAAAAATCTACTGTTTCCCCACCTCACTCCCCTTCGCCTACTGACTATTTGAAGAAAGCTTCTGTGAGAGTTCATATTTGAGAAATGAAGATTTATGTGCCTCTTTCTCAAAGGAAGAGGACTTATATTAAAGATTTGAGACATTTCTGCATGAGAGATTTTTCTCCACTTTATTTGTTTATACAGAAATTTGTATCAGAAAGTGGCATATGTACTGTGGTGTACCTTACCGTGGAAAGGATGATATGAAGGAATAGTTGAGAGAGATACAAACACATCTACGCATAAAAATTTTTAAATTTAAATTAAAATAATTTTAAAGATATCTCTACATGCCTTTCATCACTGAACAACTAGGAATTTTACTGATGTAGAAACCCACTTTTTAAATTTTTTTATTGTTGGGTTTATTTCCTACTCTCTGAGACACAAACATTTCATCCACAAGTCCAGAGTGTTTGGTTCAACAGCATAATATCATCAATGTAACAGACAAGTGTGAAACGTTAGGAAACAGACATGTGATTAATATACCAACTAACTAATGGCAAAGGGCTAGACAGATAAAATAGCCTTGAGGTGCAACAGTGATGGTGTACTGCTGTCTGTACCAGGAGAAAGCGGACTGCTCCCTGTGGGACTTACAGACACAGACGGAGCAGGGAAGTATATGCTAGAGCAACAGCTGTATACTAGGCACCAGGAACTGGCTTAATTTGATGAAAAACAAACTTTGTTCATCATTCTGACAAAATGCCTGCAACAAAGGAGCTAATTAATGGTTGAAGAACTCGCCTGGGCTCTCATTTCAGGGCCATGCCCATCACATGGAGAAGGCATGGTGACACTACCTTCCAGCTGTGGCAGATGAACATGTGGAAGCTGTTAAATCATACTAGAAATATGGACCTTCTGCTGCAGTCACGGGCACACGGATTCAGCTCACCAACACTTGTTGAACCATGACATCTTGGGGCCAGGAACCCAGAGCCTTTCTGAACTGCAAGGACATCCTTAGGCTGGTGCCCAGCAGGTTCTCAGACAGGTGAAGCCTGCAACGTGGCAGGAAACAGAATCAATGGGAACAAATCGATACTTTTATATACACTAACAACAAACGGGAGAGAGAGAGAGGGAGAGAGAGAGAGAGAGAGAGAGAGAGAGAGAGAGAGAGAGAGAGAGAGGGGAGAGAGCTATCATGAACACACTCCTACTCACAATAGCCTCAAAATATAAACAAAGTATTTAAGAATAAACCAGACCAATACAGTGGAGGACTTTAAACTCCTGAAAGAGATGGAGAAAGAAACTAGAAAATAAAAAGACATCCTGATCAATCATGGATTGTGAGAATTGACATTGTGAAAATGGCCATTTTACAAAAAGTTATTTACAGATTTAATGCAGTCTCAAACAAAATGTCTACCTTGTTACTCACAGAAAAAATTTAAAAACCTATCCAAAAATTTATATGTAAACATAAAAGATTCAGCTAGCTAAGACATCCATAAATAAATAAATAAATAAATATTCTGGAGATATTAACATTTCAGATCCTAATATATATTTCAGAGCCATAGCATAAAAACTATACAGTACTTGTATAAATATAGGCATGCAGACCAAGAGAAAAAAATCAAAGACCCAAATGTGAATATGCAGAACCTCATCCATTTAATTGACAAAGATACCACCAAAATATACTGTAGAAAAGAAAGCACCTTTAACAAATGGTTCTGGAAAAACTGGATGACCACAAGCAGAAGAATAAAATTAGAATTATATCTATCACCTTTCATAAAAAACTATAGACAACTAAAGAATGCTAGATTACTAGAAATAACGTTCCTCAGGCAGATAAGAACTGGCCATCCAATACCTAATGGTTAGCCTTGAAAGCATACATACAAGTTAACATATAGATTGAGTGTGTGTGTGCGCGCACACGTGCACAGACACACACACACACACATATATATATATAAAATCACAACAGACAAATCATAGGTGTGATTCACTAACACCTACATATGTCTTAATCTAGTTAAGTTGGTAATCAAACTTAACCATCACAGTTCTACACCTTAGCAACCTGACAATCAAATACATCAATTTTAGCCACAGTATTTACCCCTGAACTCACAAAAGCCTATGTCTCTCTCACAATACAGTGTGAATTTCTGTCTGTCAGTCCCCAAAGTCTTCAATAGTTCCAATATTGTTCTAAAATCCAAAGTGTAAAGTGTTTCGTGTAAGTCTTAACTGAGAGCTACTAGAAAATCAAAACGCAAATTATAAACTTCCAGTGTTCGATGGCAAAGAGGGAAACATCCCCATTACAAAAACAAACAAACAAAAAAACCACAGAGCAATGAGGCATAGCAAGAAAAATAGAATGGAATCAAATAAACCCTCAGCAGAATAAACATCAAACACTCTTGATACATGTCTAGAACTCGGAGACTCATGAATATATCTAATTTTATAAAAGTGGAGACTTGGGTAGCTCCACTTTTCCAAATCCATAGCCTGAAACACATAAAGTCTCTTTCTTGGGCTAGCTCCATTCCACTTCGTGGAGCTGAGGCTTTTTGGTGGACATAGCATATTGTGACAACTCCAGTAGCTTGTGAACCCCATTCTGACTTGGGCTTCCTCTTCAGAGTGTCACAGCCCATCCATGGATTTCATGTTGCATTTGTGTCCTGGCTGTATGTTATGTAGCCTCTGAAGCTTTCCAGAACATTGCTGCCAACTTTATAAACCCAAATGTGTGCATCTTGCATACCTGCAAAATTAGCAAAATACAAATTCTATAGACATCTTGGGACGAACCCTAACCCACTTAACCCATAGCTTCTGAGGTTTTGGTGTACCTTGGTGTATAAAAGCACTTCTTTAAGTAGCCTCGATTTGGTAAGATGCCCTGGAGACTGTCTTCTCAGGTGCTTTCTGAAAAATAAATTTGAATTCTTAAACACTGAATAGGGTTGATGGATGGGATCTTACCTACAAACAACTTTTTTTTATTGTGCTGGTGCAAAGGTCTACTTTCCATTGAATGGTGCTAATTTCAGAAATTACAGATACTTTGCCCATACCTGTTTCAGCACTCGGCCCATAATTTTAACTGCACTCCCTCTCCTTTCATAAACAAACTGAACATTCTCATTTCTTTCTACTCCTTTCCTGCCCTGAGTCTTACTGTATGCTTCACTAAATGCATTGGTCAATAAGAATCTTGCATCTTAAATACCATGCTGTCTTAAAATTCCCTCCATCAAACAAATAGTCTATTGCTTTTTTAAAAGACTTTTATTCTATGTATATCAGTACACTGTCACTGTCTTCAGACACACCAGAAGAGGGCACCAGATGTCATTACAAAGGGTTGTGAGCCACCATATGGTTGCTGGGAATTGAACTCAGGACCTCTAGGAAGAGCAGTTAGTGCTCTTAACCACTGAGCCATCACTCCAGCCCAATCTATCACTTTTAAATAAAACCTCACATGGATTTTTAGGAACTTGGTTGAATGCAGCCAGAGCCTCTGAGGGAATATAGCACTATGACCTCTGTCTGTGATAGAGTCTTTGTTACTCTGAAGCCTCATGAACAGTTTCCATTACTGCATTCCAATCAGCATTCTCGTCTTCCAAAACTCATCAGATTTACCGATTAACCTCTAGACCTTCTAGGAGTTCTCTACCTTGTCATTCCAAAACTTTCTCCATTCCCTCTGCAAACCTGCATAGATCAAAAAGCCTATAAAGCCCTACTCCTGGTAGAGATTCTCTATGTTAAGTTATTTTTTGCTGAGACCATTATACAACAATAAACAATTTAAGTAAGAAAGGATTTCCTTTGTTTGTAGTTTGAGGGTGTAGCCCATCATCGTGGAGACAATATAAAAGCAGAAGCGTCAGGAATGTCTAACTGCTTACACACATCTTTATAGATCTGGATGCATAAGTAGGATGAGAAGTGGGGTGGGGCTATAAACATCAAAGCCTACCCTTATTGCACAAATCTATTTTCTCCAGTTACACCCCACTTCCCAAACTCTCTACAACCTCCCAAAATGATGCAGCCTTCTGAGGACCAACTGTTCCAACAGTGAGTCTGTTGGGTACATTTTGTCTCCAAATAATAATAGATATTAATAATAATTATACCTAAGTATGGGTTTATTAGAATTCTATATGCTATCTCTATACTATAAATTTATACTATACTATATTTACAATTTTTTTAGGTTCAAACCATTCTTTAAAAAAAAAAATAGAAAAATCAGGAGACACCTAAGAGATAATTGAAAAAAATAACAATTTCTATACATTTTTAAAAACTAAAAATAGAATATTCTCTAAGTATCTTATTAGGAATTTCCTAAACTTTGAAAAGAATCAAGGCATTTTTGTGGGCAGTTTCTATTGGTTTCCATTTGGTTTGGTTTGCTTGGAGTTTGTTTGTTGAGACAGGATCTTACCATGTAGCTCTTCCTAACTTAGAATTCACTATGTAGACCAGGCTGACCTTGAATTCATAAAGATCCTCTTGCTTTTGCTTCCTAAAATTAAAGAGTGTGCCACTTCCTACCCCCCCAAAAAAATCAAGAAACACTTATAACAACACCAAGTTGTTTGTTTGTTTGTTTTTCATCTCAAACTAAACAGAAAAGGTGGGGGGTGTACTCAATGTAAAGCATCAATTTTGAGCTCATACTCTTGAGAGGAATAGAGGGTGTGGATACGTGAGAGGCTAGAAGATATAAAGAAAGGCTACAGGATGCTGTCTTCTGAGGAAAACATGAACTCAGTGTAACTCTCCTCCCTACAATATGTCTGAATAAGAGTGGGACTGTCCACAGCCAACCACAGGAAGGGAGAGAGCGCAAGGCCCTACCTCTCCATGCTGAAGTAGTGGCCACTAGATTCTGGGAAATGAGTGTCACTGCCCTCGGCTGTATGGCCTAGTGAGCTCACCAGGCTCTAATGGCTATTACTGTAAACCTGGTCAGGAGATGGGGGCTGGGCAGAAGATAAAAGTCCAAGGGTTAGTGCTTCTGTTGGTATTTGTCAGAAATTTTTGATTGCACTAGATGGTGGTTAATCCAGAAACTCATAACCAGTCAAAGTTAGAATAAGGACAGTGGAGTGCTCAATACTAATTGATTCATCTGTATCAACCTCTCCAGAGCTTAGGGAGAATCAAAAAAATAAAAAATAAAAAGAGGCAAAAATAATAATAAAATTGGAAGGCCATTGGGTGGGGAAACTTATTGTAAAACGACTTATAAGCTCACTACAATGTGACTACCAGCATTAGACCTGCACAAGATTGGACCTGCCAACATTTCATCCTGGGTGGGAATAAGGTTCACGAGGGCCCACCCCTCCCTGAGGGACTATTGATAGTTATGGTTGCTGAGGGAAGGGGTGTTACTTTCTTCCATGCTACACCCACTGGTAAGTTGTCTTTGTTCTAGTAAATAACTTCCCATATGTTTATGCCAGTAACCAGAACTGGGACACACACACACACACACACACTGAAAGTATGAGGAGACTTGGTAGAAAAAAGGAGGATCTCAGTGGAAGAAAGAGGAATGAGAGAAGTAATGAGGACTAAACTTGACTAAAATTCATCATATGCTTGGTGTGTATATATACATACATATCTCTGTGTGTACATATATATAAACATTTATATGAAATTGTCAAAAAATAAAAAGTTTTAGAATAGTCATTAATAAAAGATGGATGCTATAAACTCAGAAAATTTAGAAATGTGATTTATATGTAGATGATTCTTAGATGTGTGGTTATTTTATATACACACATATACATCTGGCTCTACTCAGTAAGTATTTAACTAGTTTCAGAAGGCAATGTTACTGAGCGACAGATATATAAACATCTAACGTATGTATATGAGAGACTTTAAAGTGTTGTTGATACGGAATTCTAACATCCTATTATAGAGATTTACAAACTATTTGTGTCAAAGGCCAGAGAATAAATATTTTAATTTGTGAGGCCGCGTAGGCTCTGTTGGAACTGCTCATTCGGCTGAATGTGTGAATACCTAAGTTTAGCTGCGTTGCAACACACAAGCAAGGGGCCAAGTTTCGCCAATGAGCCATATGGTCAGTCTCTGAATCAAGTAGCAAAAGCCTGGAAAAATGAATACCATGAAACTGCACATACTGTATGATCTTAACTACACAGAAGGTATTGTAAAAAAAAAAAAAAAAATGCTACAGAGAAGAGCAATAAATAACAGTATCGTTTTATTTAGATCGAGTAAAGACTTTTTAGTCCCCATTTTCTTACACTCTCACTTTTGAATGTATTAAAAAATAAAAAGTCAAAGCTACCTGGGGGCGCGGGGCTGACTCTAGGAGCTCGGGGTCAGTCTGCACAGTGTGAGGAGCTCTGTCAACAACAACAGTAACAAAGTAATTTAAAAGAAAAAGAGAAGAGGAAGGGAGAGGGGGTAAGGAGAAGAAATGGAAAAGAAAAAGAAATGCCTGTGCTGTTGTAAGGAAACCAGAGACTCCCAGACCTGTTAAGGTTTCAAAATAATCTTTTTGCCATATGGATGTAAATTCGGGAAAACATGTTATCTCTGTTTCAGTTCTCACTTAAAAATAAACAAAAACATAAACAAAAACAAAAAAAACAAAAAAACAAGCATGTTTTAAGCTTTAGAAATGACACTTTGGAATAGTCTTTTTTTCTCTCTCTCTCAAATTAATTCAGATTGTTGGTGATTAGAGAAATCCTTCAGTTTGTCCAGAGTCTAGGGCTTCATGGAGCTCCCCCAAAGCCACAGTACTGGAAAATGCTGCCTGCTTTCCTAAAGCTCTTTTTAATGACTCATGTTCTTAATCGCCTCTGTTCAAGTGACAAAAGGACCACTGTTGTTAGGCGGGATGTGCAGTACATTACACAAGTTTACCCTGGCAGGCCGCTGGGCCGATCTGCAAGCCTGTGTCAGCACTTTTAGGTCTCACTAATAAGAATACAGATGGACCTGTGAGCAGTTGGGACATCTCACAGGGCCAATCAAAACATGGAACACAAAGGCTTTTATCAGATCCATGCTGACCACAGCTCCCTACGGCATTGCTAAAGCCATATTCCTCTCTTAACTTTCCATATACAAAATAGCTCTCACCTGAGAGAAACCAGATTTCACTGACAGGCTAGAGCCCAAGTTTGTTGTTCTGCAGGGTATGTAATTACCCCCTTAGGAAATGGGAAAATGAAGCCTTTTTTTGGTCTTTCTCTGGGAACTTAAAAAACAACTCAATAGCTCTGAACACACAAGATGCAAATGAAAGACCGAGGCAACAGTTGGGCTGATACTGAGCAAGTATAGGAAAATGAAAGTGTTAGCCGAGACTCTTCCCAAGGAGAGAAACTTCTTTTCTTGAAGCAACTTCTGGTTTGCTGACCACAAGCGAGCCATAAAGGTGGCCACCTTCCCTTCAGCTCACACTATCTCCCTCAGAAGGACATGATGTCAGTCCCCCAACAATTTAACTTACTTTGTCTGTAATAGACACATGCGCCTACTGAGGGAGAGTCGTGTGTGTGTGTGTGTGTGTGTGTGTGTGTGTGTGTGTGTGTATGTGTGTGTAATATTTACAAGAAACAAATAACAATTTAGTTGAAAACTAGACAACCAGTCTGTTTATGCTTTAGTTCTGACTCTAATGAACTAGTGAAATTTCTCCTGCTTTAAGGGTGTGTAACAATCACCCCAAGTCTCAATAACTAATTGGGCAAGCAGTCATTTTTTTTCCCACAATCTATAGGTCTATGGTGATTCTGTAAGGCTTGGCAGCAATCAGACTTCAGGCTGGGTTCATTCTAGGTCCTGCAGCTACTGGGCACTAACAATGGAACACAGGAAGGAGATCAGGGACAGATGAGATTAAAGCATCAGCTGGGAACTAGCATGAAGTTGCTTCTACTGTTTTCCCCTGGTCTAAGAAAACCCAAGGTCAAGAGGGCAGAGAAAACAAGAGTATCAACAATATACCAGGAGGAGGAAGAAAGGAAGATGTGTAGGAAAATGAGAATTCTACTACGTTAAATAAGTAAAATTCATAGTTTCAACTTCTAGAGAGAGAGAAAGAGAATTCTAGCGTGTCCAGTATTAAGGCTCTTATGAGCAATGGCTTTAACATTTTATTACATTTATTAAGTTAGGGGGCAGGAGGGGTGTTACATATGTCATCGTGTATATATGAAGTTCAGAGGATAACATAGAGGATTTGATCCTCTCCTACCAGGTAGGTTCCGGGGATTGAACTCAGGTCATTGGGCTTGGCAGAAAATGCCTTTCCCCACTGAGTCATCTCACTTTGACGAAGGGATCGGCATACATAGGTACCAGACAGATGCTTAAAAATGAGTCATATTTTCCCTCACAGATAGAGACTACAATTAAAGTACACTATGATCAGCGCCGTGAGATCGGTAGAAAGCATCATGAGGTGAGTTATCCTGTTGCTCTGGATACATCCTTACAAATATATATGAATTAGGGATGAGAATGGAAATGAAAAAAGGCCTGGAGATGGAAGACGTCATCGGCAACGCTTACTTCTGAGACTGAAAAGAAGAACTGGAGTAAATATGGGAGAAAAGTGTCATCTGATGAATCTAGACACTTGAAGGACTCAAGTCCGTGATATGTTTGAAAGTATTTTGATATTAAAATATTTTAATTATTTCCAAATAATTTTAAAAGGGGTTAGGAAATATTGGGCAGAGAAGCAAATCTGGTTTTCACAGGCCATGGTGTGTGAGAGAAAAGACAGGAAGAGAATGCTCAGAGTGAGGTTCCTGGGGCTGCTGAAACTGGATGGCTAAAATCCCAGACCTTCCTGTCCCAGAGTTGGGAGTAGAGACATCTGAGTGCTGTCCACACTGCGACTTTCTGAAGGGGTCTTTTTTCAGCCTCTCTCTAGGTTCCCATCGTGACCATCAAACCTTGACATTCCCTGGCTGATAGGTACAGCACGCCAATCTCTGCTTTCCCTTTGTGTGTCCTTGCGCACTCATCTGGCCATCTTCCCACTGTGTCTTTGTGTTCACATCTCCTCTACCTGCACGGATACATACCTCACTAGAAGAAGGGATACCTTAGTATGACGTCATCTTAATTTGTCTAGTAACATTTGAAACTCTTTTTCGAACTAAAGGCATATTTTTTTTATGAGGTACTAGGAATTAGAGATTCAATGGATGTTTCCAGAAAATACAAATCAACCCGCAGGAGGAGCCAAGGTACTGCTATTGTTGTTTGCTTATTATTATCAAATGCTCACATTTGCTTAAGTCCATAGGGAAAGTATCATGCACTGCTAACCTCCCAATGTGCTCCTGGGGGAACCAAAGGCTTCCCTCCCTTAGTGAAGAAGGACAGATTTTCTGCTTCCTCCATCTTGCCTCTCAGACCCACCCACACCTTACTCATCTCAAACCAGCCCACACTGGGTGACTCACTGCCATGCTTCCCTGCCCATTACAGCACTAATTCATTACCCAGGGAGAAAATCCTTCCTTCCGGGTATGACCACAAATTCCCAGGTTGCATGCTTTGCCCTGGGGCTACCTCTTAATCCTTAGCTCTTCTAAAATTTCCTTGAACAACACAATCTGGCTAAGCAGTGGTCTGCTTCACTTTTCCTAGTTTGTTTTTCAGATATTATCTCTAATCTGGTGTTAGAACGGAGCAGCTAGCCAATCCCTTACTCTGGTCAAGTAGCTTTTTGCCTCTCAAACTATTCAGTCTGGCTCTTGCAAACTTCCCTATCCTTTACTGAATACCTCCACTGCTAGATAGCCTCTACACGCACTGCATCTTGAACTAAACCAAGACCTTTCTAACCTATAGATTTTTGAATTTGGTCCTTGACAGAGGCTCTAGGGTATTCTTGCAGGTACTTGAATATCTGCACATTCTTGGAACTAACTGAAGTGTAAACTTAAGGGTTCTTTGGAAAGTTGGTTGGATGGTGTTTTACTGCGGCAAACACATGAAAGAACGTTTAGTTAGTTAAAGTAGACACAAGTGTGAAAGGATAAGGCCGATCCATGAAGGAACGTTTCTCTGAAGCAGACACAGGAGACAGGATGTTCTGCTAAGGCAAGCACATAAAAGGACCCATGATGGAGGATTCTTTGCTAAGGACACGAATGTATTAGTTTGCTTTACACTGCATAGTTGAGCTGCATTTTTCCATACTCCATAAAGAGAAATGCACCAAAAATCTGGTGGTGTGCTACAGTTTCTTGCTGC
This sequence comes from Mastomys natalensis, assembly GCA_021653895.1. Classification (NCBI taxonomy): domain Eukaryota; kingdom Metazoa; phylum Chordata; class Mammalia; order Rodentia; family Muridae; genus Mastomys; species Mastomys natalensis. The sequence goes on along the minus strand of JAJTUV010000488.1, from coordinate 156,017 downwards.
TTCTGTGGACTTGGGCTGATTGGATGCACTTGCTGAAGCAAGAGCCATGCTGAGGCAAGGGACGTGAAAAACATGTGATGTTTAGAGAGTATAAATAGGATTCCACAGCGTGACAGGGGCAGAGCTTGGCTTGCTGGTACAACTAGCTGTATAATGCTTGTGGGTCTCCTGATTTCGATGATCTTCACTTCCCTAAGAGAGGCACAACTGAGAACTTCTGGTGTTACTGCTGGGCCCTCCTGTTAACTTGAGCCAAGGCTGAGACCTGGCTGTCTCTGCTTGGTCCTGATACTGCTGTTGCTAACCTAATGCTACTGAACTGGACTGCAGCTGTATCCATGAAGTGTTTGGGAGCGGATCAAGCTACCACTGCTTGCTAACCTGTGAACTGAACTGCCCACTTCCAGACAAGAATTGCTCCGAAGAACCTTTCTGAACAGGTCCACTTCCCTGTATCCTTTCTTTTCCACTACCTCTGGTGGGTGGTTGACTACAAGGGAGGTTAAAGTGTTTAAGAACCATCATTAAAAATAAAGTTTGAAAAACTGAAAGTTACAACTGACTTATATCTTTAAACATCACTTCCTTGTAGAGGTTTTCTCTGATTCCCCCTACCACACACACACACACACACACACACACACACATACCACCTCTCGATGACTCTCAGACTTCTTCTATGTATTACTCTTTAGTGTTAATCCATTCTCTATGTGCAAGTATATCTCTCCTTTGTAAAAATATATGTGCTATAAGTTTATCTGTCTTCACCCTTTCTATCTGACACATTTTTGGATATTTTGTGGTTACCTTTTTTGGTAAATTTGACTCATTTACCAACTTATGTGATGTGTGTGTGTGTGTGTGTGTGTTATATATGTTTGTGTGGTATGCATTTAGTTCATTAACAACTTTTCTTCCACCTAATGTCTTGCACATAATAGATGTCTAATAAAATGTGAATAAAGCTAAAAAATTAGCTTTGCCTTCCAAAATCCTTCACACTTTTGGACGCAAATCAGAAAGTGCAGAATAGTTACTTGGCCACTTGTTTGCACTGTTGTCTAGATTCGGTAGCCAGACTACTAGTAGTCCTAAACTACTGACACTGGATTTTTCAGTCTCTTGAATTCTTAGCTTCAAATTTCCAGTTTCTTTAGCTAGTTTATGATGCAAGGGCCTAGACTATCAACTGTTCTCTGGGATCCTCCTGGACTTGACATACCACGTATAAAGTAACGCATCAGCCTGTGCCCCTGTGAGCCTTAGATAACAGCTACAGAATGAACCACAGCTGTCTCTGGATCCTGCTTGTGAGGCTTGATTCTGTCCTGCTTGTGTCTTATCTGTGCCTTCCCCTCTGGATCTTCCTTACAATTGTAAACCCTTTCTTGCTTGGCCTGGCTGTGAGCATGAAACGGAGATTCAGAGTGAAGTAACACTTGGAGCCTACGTGACATTTGTTAGCCAAGTTAACCTGTGTGATCTCCTATTGGACATTGTACAAAACTCAGGGTATTTGTCTCATGAAGAGCAGAGACCTTCCTCGTCAACCACTGAGGTCTGTGCCTTTACCAACTTCAGTGTGGACAGGAATAACATCATTTAGCTCTGTGAACTTTTGAACAATTTTAGGAAGAAATGAGATCATTTATACAATTAACAATGCTTATGCCTTGAAAACACATCGTGTTAACTCAGTGTCAGTGTCCACAGGATATTTAAGAAAGCTACTGAGGGTTGCCTAGATTTTTTTTCCATGCTGTGGATACCATAGTCTCTCAGAATGTAGGTCAGGCTGGAGACATCTTGGAACTGTGTTTGTTAAACTGGTGTAAAAGTTTGACCCAATCTCTTAAATAATCATTATGTGTTTAACAAGTTCCTGTGAAAAAAGTTATGCAGCTATCTTGTGGAGTGACTTCTAAAAAGCTTTTATTTTGTCTAGCCATGATAAGAATCATTACATGGTGTGTCTAACTGATGGCTTGGAGCTCATGTGCTACCCAGCAATGTCTATGAGAAAAAGAATTCGACAGTAAATACCAATGACTTAATACAATGTTTCCAATTCAATTTGCTTTGATAAAAATCAAATAATCCCCAGGAACACAAATATTTGTCTACGGTGATTGGATAGTCTTCTAAAATTGGCCTTCTCCATGCCTCAGAGAGTCATTTGTCCTTTCTACAACCCACACATTGTCAGGAGGTGAACAATGCTGAGAAATTCCTGTGGTGTTCTAAGTCTCCTTGCTATCTAGCAGGGAAACATCGGATCCCTGTGCTTCTTTTAAATGTAGCATGCCTTTTACTTGCCGCCTCTGTCTTAATAAATAAAACAAAACAGATTCTTGAGCCCTAAAAAGCACTGTAAATTCATAACATTTTTCCTTTGAAGTAAAAATGTCTTACACGACTGCAGTGAAATATGAAAACAATTCATATAATCAGGAGACTTGATCATCACAAATATAAAACTTTTCCCCAGTAGAGTAGGCTAAAATTTTCAAAAGAAACATGTATTGTTAAAGAGTTTGGTAATATAATTTTTTAAAATGTGGTGTTTTATATTTTAGGATATATTTTAAAACATGAATTAACTCTAAGTGCAACTATATGTATATATTAGCTCTATTTAATTTTTTTAATATCCCATTTTATTTTTGTATTAAGTTTCCTAACATCAGGAAATAATGTCCCTTTAAAAAAAGATAAATTATCTACTCCAATAAAGTCATAGCAGGTAAAATATTTATCAAAAGTGCCACATATATGATAAATTATAAAACATCACAGGATTAAATACAGATGGGTCCTGTACCCTTTCACGGTTAAATCAAACACACCTGATTCTTTCCTGTAAGATTTCCCGAAAAGATGGCTAACAATTAGCAAGACAATTAGCATTCTTCCCCCAAATTGGAAGCATAGATGGCTTCCCTCCACCAGCCTCCAGTGTTCTGAGAACATAATGGAGTGAAAAGAAGCATCACACTGAGCAAGGAGACCCAACATTAATGTATCTGGAAGATGAGACTCTCAAAGTCTGTGAATTATACAGATCCCATTAGTCACAACAAGCCTGTGGCTACCAAAGGGCACTGGATGAAACTGTCATTCTTCTTAAGGCCTACAGTAGGTATTCCTCTCCTTGTCCTACAACATCCTATGGAGGTATTTGAATTTCTCCCACTACCTTTATCTACCTGACTCATTGGTCATGCTGCTTCCTCTCCCTTCCATGACCCATGTTCCCTACCCCCTCCATCTTCTCCCTGATCTTGCTAATGAGCCCGTGCTAATCCCTGAACTACAGCTTTGCTCTCACAGGCAGAGCTACTGGTTGGCCTTGGAACAGTGAACAGCAGCAGGTCTCTTTGTTGTTGTTTTTTTTTTTTTTTCTTTTTTAATTTTTTTTTTTTTTTTTTTTTTGCTTATTCACTTTATAACCCGTCCCAGTCACCCCCTCCCACAGTCCTTCCCCATCTCTTGTTTCCTGAGTACTCCCTCCTCCTGTATCCCCCACCCTGCCACTTTAAGTCTCTGAGAGGCTAGGTGCTTCCTCTCCCATTGAGGCACCCAGCTAGAAGACCATACCCCATATACAGGCTGCATGTTTTGGGATAGCCTCTTTGTTTAAGAGTCTTGTTCCTGGAGGCACTAATCCCGTGCTCCAATCCCAGCTCATTTCTTACTGCCCTGAAGCAGGTTAACCAACCCCACTAGACATCTATGACTGCCCCATCAGTAGATTGAGACTTTAGAACTTTCCTAAAAGACAGGATAGAATGAGGGAGTCTGGCAAAAAAAAAAAAAAAAAAAATCTCAGTATAATGATGGTAGAAAGTAGAAAGTAAATATGCAATAAATGTTAGTTTTCGTTTGCATTTATATTTATCGTTTCACCAACACAGAAGTTCCGCTCAGTGCAAAGGTGTTTCTTTCACTTTATGTCACCCAGTAACTATTATGAATCTCATGCTTGATCTAAAATCAGTATAAGTCATCCAGCAACTCACATGCACTTGCCAAAGAACAGAAGCACTGGAACAGAAATGGTTCCAGGCGATTTCACATAAGGAGGTCGCTGTGTCAGCCCTGTCTCTTGCTTGCCAAATAGAGCACATACAAGGTCTGTCCACATTACATAAAGGAATGATTTGTTTAGGACAAGAGTGAATTCAAGGGCCAGTTTAAAGTCTTATCTTTCCTTCTTGCAGGAGAGACATAAACGCAGAAAAACCCACGCAGAGTTCTAAGATAGTTCTCTTAAAGAAAAACTCGTCTTCTCCTCCCATGACTTCTTTGAATGAGTATGAACCAGGGAAATACGCTCAGCTCTGAGGCAAGAGGGGTCAACACACTGATCATGGGAAAATAGACTTGTGCCCATGTGAAAACCAGAATGAAGGTTGCGTTTCTGTAGAGGAAGATCTCTCTGTTCATAAAAGAGACGGGCCAGAAGCACCGTGCTATCTAAGTCTCAAATGACCATATCAGAAGACAGATTTGACCAAGCTTCCCTGCTCTACTAAAAAACTACCTTGGAAAATTCTAATTTTTACACTCACCTCTGTTTGTCTGCAAGCTTGTCAATATTTTTAAACTATGTATATATAATTTCTAATTGTGCCAGAGATTGAACCCAGAGCCTTCTGCATGCTAGGCAAGCACTCTGGGGCTACAATAACCTCACCCCATGTGTGTTTCTATCAAAATGCCCTTTTAAAAGGAAAGGAGACATGTTGCTCCTTTAGGGCCTGTTCAAAGAAGACAACCCCCTTAAAGAAACATCCAGAGTAGACCCACATCCTACACACATTGAATTAACAGTACATTGCTAATTGTAATGCAGATATTTGGTTATGTTCTATCTTTTATAAGTTTAGTTGTTTACCAACACTTGCATAGACAATTGAAAAGCTACAATACAGCTCTTTTCTTTGATGCCCACGTCCTTCAGAACATGAACTATGCTAACCTGGGTAGACACTACATGTCAAAGGACAGTTCTCACAGTGATAGCTTTGCCCTTGCCAGTCTTAGCTGGAGCCAGTCATGTACACTCATGGGAACCACATGGCTCCCAACGGTCTTTTGATTTTATCCTCTTGACCTTCACAGTTTCACATTCATCTCCTGACTGCTGTATTTCCAAGGTGAACTTCTAATATCTCTGTTATCTTGTTCCAATAGCTAACTTGCCATGATATCAACTATTGTACTTTTTAAAATGTGACTACTGATAACCTGTTAAGACTTTGCATTAGAAGATAAAACATCTACTTTGTACTAGAGTAAGATCTGAGATTAGGAGTTTTTTGTTTTTTTTTTTTTTTTAAACTCCAGTATGTACTACTCAGTAAGTATATAGGTTATAGACAGGTCATAATTTGTGTTGCTATCTTACACAGCATAAGATTAGGTCAAGTTTAGGGTAACCAGCTTTTCTTTATACCAAGTTTGGTACCTAGAATATGCTTGCTTGTTCTTTATCATAAAAATGAGTTGAAATTTGTATTTGATCAATAAATACTCTTAGAGAAGAGGGACCCTAATAGCCTTTGGTTTCAGTTTATTTCAGGCAGTATCCTAGGCAAACTAGAGCCCCAGCCTCCCCTTCTCAACCTTAGGCAGCACAGGTCAGGAATTAAACATGTGGTGGACAGGAATAAGACATGCAGTCTTTGTGTGTGTATGTATGTGTGTGTGCGTAAGGGTGTGTTGTATGTGTATGGGTGGATGGGTGTGTGGATGGGTGTGTGTGTGTGTGTATGTGTCTCTGTGTGTGTGTGTATGGGTGTGGGGGGTGGTGAGTACTTGTGCCATGGTTTGGGTACCAAGGAAGTGAGAAGAGGGTGCTGGAACTCTTGGAGCTGTGGTTAACACGTGGTTGTAAGATGCCTGGCATAGGTGCTTGGAAACAAACTCTAGTCCTCTAATAGAGCAAGAAGCACTCTTTACATCTTAGCCTTATAAAGTAATTCAGAGAGAGTTTAAGGCATAAAACTCTATAGACTTGGTTCTTCAAACTAAAGGGTAGGACATGAAAATTTATGGGCTATACAGAGAAGTTGCAAATCCTGCTGGCTCAATAATAATGGTAGAAATAATGTCTCTGACCTTGGACCCCTTGGAAGGTAACGCTTACAAAAGCTTCACAAAGCTTTTGTATGTTAAGTGCCTATGGATGTGTCTGAGGAATAACAGTTCTCAGTGCAGGTATGTGCTCTCCCTTTCTGTCAGAGCTTCAGTTGCTAATTATATAATATGTTTGCAAACCTCCAAAGACATTCTAGATGTCTATCTGGAAATGTTTGATTATTCAAAGTACCAGTAAGCTTGGCATATTGAAAGCCACTATGTATTATTAAGAGAAAGGCTATTAATAGACAAAAAACTCATGCTTTAGACAGATTAGGCACTGGGTGGTGTAGTGTACTAGAAAGGACAATGAACTCCTTGTTAAAAAACACAAATTCTCATCTTACTCTTTCATTATGAAGCTCTGGCCCTGAAAGAACAACTATTAAAATTATTGTTCTTTGTGAAGGAATTATTTATATTTTTAAAATTATAATTGTATCATTTCCCCCTTCCTTTCCTTTCCCCTTCCTCCACCATCTCCCATGCATGTCCCTGTGTGCTTGCTTGCTCTCATGTTCTCTCTCTCTCTCTCTCTCTCTCTCTCTCTCTCTCTCTCTCTCTCTCTCTCTTCCGCACCCCTCCCTGGCAGATATGTTAATGGTGCTTCATGGATGTAGCTTCTCTGATATTTATAGGAGACACAATCTCACCCCGCCGTGGCTTTAGCAAGGTATTTCACATTTCTGAGCCTCCCTTGCTTAGTCTCTAACTTGAAGTACCTCTTCCTTAAAAGATTTGATTTTTAAAAATTAAATGATAAGTGCTGCTTAAAATGCTTCTGGTGCTTATGAATCAATCTTCTTCATGTTTATCCTCCAGTCAAAATTCAAATTGTCATTTTTTTGTGTTTGCAAGTCATAAATTGTGTGTGTTTATGTGCATGTGCTTGGTCACACACTTATAATGACATTTAAAATATCAGCCAATTCCACTAAACTGCAAGAGGACAGTATCCAGGATACCTTAGTACTGGTGGACTGGGCTTGAAGGTTACGTGACTCCTAAAAGGGAATTGATCTGTCCGTCAACAGTCTAAGGTGTCTGTAAAGCCCTTCCCACTGCAGCCCTAGCCACTCACAAAGAGACACCAGCCAGGGCAATGGGCAAGCATCCTTGAATTCTGGGGGAAATCACAGCAGATCCCATGATCTGGAGAACTGACAGCTGTGAAAAGAACCTTATCCACACAGCAAAAAAACATTGTGGAGTCTACACAGACTGTGAACTGTTGCAGGGGACAGCCTGTCATTTGAGTGAAAATCAGCTTTGACTCAAGAAATTATCTGGAAAAATTCGTACAGCACAGAATGGCACCTGGCACTCTGATGTACACAGATCAGAAGGCCGCTCACAGCCAAAAGACAGGAAGACACACACGGAAGCAGAATAGCCCAGACCAAGAAATACTCAAATGGTTCTGACCATAAACTATGGATTGGATTAGACTGAGTACACCATGCTCTTGGTCTCCAGTTCTCTCCATGCTATGTGTTATAAGTAGATTAAATGTACATGTATTTGCCTCATTGTTTACACTGAATTTATCTCAAAAGTGGTACACAGATCTATTAAGAAAAATCAAACAAATTGGCATGACATCAAACATTTACAGGGAAACAGGACACAGAACAGCAGGTGGCCAGAAGAGGCCCTAATCCTATTTGAGGGCACTGCCTCATATGCACACACTGTGAGCTTTCATTCTGTCTTTGGTGCTTTTCAAGTTGCTTACCACAAGATGAGGTTTTAAATGCTATGAAAATTGCCTTTCTATATACCAGAGCTCAGTATGCTTGGTGACTCCCAGAGCAAAATAAAAATGGGTTTAGTGGGAGGAGACTATCATTCTTTCTGTTTCCATGACAACTCAAAACGAAATGATCTGCCTGAACTTCACTGTTCTTACAGACTCTTCTGTGACCAAGTCCTTATCTTCCTCTATTTTTTAATGATTACAGTTTCTTTCCCCAAATGCGATTGCTATTTTCCTCACTTTATAGCAACAAGAATCATTTTCCTATTGAGAATAGTTGCAGTCATTCTGGTTTTTCTTTTCTTTTAATTTTATCTTAATATTTTATAGAAGACAGACCTTCATCCCACAATAGAATCCTGCCAGAAAGAGAATACCACACCTACCACCCGTCAGCCCACTTGCCCTACTTTTCTCACCCTAGGAGTAAGAAAACGCAGACATTTATCTGGATATAAAACTGGCCTTGCCTGAGAAAGTATGAAACTCTGAGACAAGAGAGGAAATGCCGCAGACAATAGCAGAAGCTACACAGTTCATAAACTCTCAACTTCAAGCCACACCCGCTGGCGGAATCTGCGCCAGTAAACACACAGTGCTCTTAGCACCGTGACTTACAGAAGACAGAAAGAGAAAAGTCATCTGTCGTAGAAACTCAATTCCATATATGATGCACATAAAAGTGGGACACTAACTTTTAGGAGCCAGACACTACACAAGGAAGTCCTTTGCTTCCTAACAATTTGTGCTTTCGTGGACCATGATCACAACAGCTCTGAAGAGCCTCCAATATGATCAATACTTCATATGGAACCATTAAAAAAGGACTCAGGGCAGGGGCCATCTGCCTGGAAACCTTAACCAACTGGCCATGACAATTTGCAAATGACCCTTGAAGGTCAGAGGAAGCATACTCCAGCAGTTCACACATCTGGAGAATCAAAGCTGAAAAAAAAAAAAAAAAAAAAAAGAAAGCACTATCGGGAAAGCTTAAATCATCTCTATGAATTATATTTACAAATGAGATCTTAGTGTTTAGTCTTGTAACTTTAAAAGAAAGCCTGACTAAGCAGGAAGAAATGTTCAACATGTAACATAAAATAACACTGAAAAGTATTATGATTAATAAAGAAAAGGCATCCTGATGATGCAGACATACTCAAGTGGTCCCTCTTCCCCCACCCTAGCCAGCTTCCCCTAACTCATGCTCTAAGAACTTCTAGAAATCTTTCAGTCTCCTTCCTTCCTCTATTGTGTCTCAAGACCAAGTCCAGAAGACACATGTCTGCCTCTCTCTACCTCTTTCTAATGAGACAGCCTGTCCAGGAACTCGCCACTAGCATTTACAGAGGATCTCCTATCTCATGCTTCCTATTGGTAGCTAATGTCATTCTGTGTCACCTTGGACTGAGTCATAGCCTTTCTTGTAGTCAGTTGAATGCTTCCAGTATAAATAGACAGCTTACAGGTGACCTCCCAAACCCTCTAATTTGAGTGTTTTTAATAATCCCCAGCACTCACTTCCTTTATCAGCATTCAGGTACACCCAGAGGCCGAGAATTCAGCTCTTCTATTTTGAAAAAAGAAAAAAGGGTCAAAACCAGGATTGTAGAAGAGACTTCCAAAACATACATCCTATTGCTATTGCCCTTGGTTGCCCTCCACAGGGAGACGGTTAAGTCCCTATTCTGGAGGACACCATGCACATCAGAAACAGGGCCCAGAGAACCCCGAGCTAGACCTGGCTCGAATGCCCCCTCCCTGAGGACTAGCTTTCATGGTACCAGAAGAATCCATGCAAGTTTCCAAAGAAGGAAAGAAGTCAACAGTCTTACATGGCAATGATGCCCATGAACCACAACACGGACCAGCATAGCATTATACCCCTAAGAATTCAGTGGTGGCACATATGTGTTGTCAGTAATCAAAGCTCTCTGATTGGCATTAAGATCCATGCAACAAGAGGGAAACCATGACTGGTACTAGAAACCTAGCTAATGACTCAATGCTAGTGAAAGCAGGGCATTGGAGAAGAATCTACAATTACTACAACTATTAACCTACTAAACCAGTATAATCCTTAACAGCAGTCTATAAACAATTGTCCTTATACCCACAGATAAGTATAGTCTTCCCACTTATCAAGAAAACACCTCTTTGCAACAGATAAGGACAATGACAGAAATCCACAACTAATCAAAAGGAAAAACTGTGGAGCCAGTCCTAATAATTAAATCTACAAAACACTCCTAAGCTAAGGCTCAGGGAACATTGAAAAAGAGGTGGTAGACAGAATGTAAGAGCCAGAGGATCAGGGAGTTTGTCTCCAAGTAACATCAGAAGCTATACCTGTAAAGTCTCACCAACATGGCCATCCAAACATGTGCTTTAAAAGAACAACATTAATGGACATGTCAAACTGGATTGTGGCAGAGCTGGTGGGGAGGACAGGATACTTCAACCCTATACAAAGGTTATATGCAACTGAAGAAAAGTAGGATCAGAAGAGGTAGTCTTCCTCAGGAAAGAGCACACCAATTGGTTGTCCAGTATGGTCATCCCTAACTGAATAGTTTATATTTAAGAATATATATATATATATATATTATAAAATTAGTAAAGCAAGAGGCTATTGAGTTGAAAGAAAGGTAGCAAGCAATATATGGGTTTGGAGGAAGAAAGAGGAAAGAAGAAATGTTGTAATCAACTTACAATCTCAAAATAAATAAGTAAGGTAAAAGCCTGTTCCCAACCATACTTTAGCTAGTACATTCCCATACTATATAATTTGTCTTTTCATGTTTTTATGTTTTTGGAAATAGTAGACGGATCCACAATTTTTAAAATTATCCTGCAAAAGAGTATACAAATAAAAGGACTTGTTACATCACAACCACTAACAGAACTCTTCCCTCTGTGTCTTTCAGACTTTTAATATGAATGCACATGTATACTGAAACATGTTTTTTTTTTTTTCCTAAATTTGGGGGCAGGGGTATGCTATAAAAGAGAAATGTAAAGTTTTAAAAGTTGGCTCTTTCATATAACACTGTCTTAGAGATCTCTGTAAATACACATATAAATCCTGTTTTATTTTTCAAATTTTATATACTTAATTCTTCACATAAGTTATAATTCATTCAATAGTTTGCTGTTAATGGATATGCATTTTATGTTATTGGCTCTGTAAGTAACATAATGGTATAACTGTATACATACACAAACACACATGTGAGCACACAAACATATATATGGAGGGATCCTACTTCTGCTTCTACCGCCTTAGTGTTGGGACTACAGGTATGTATCAACATGTCTGTCCTGTTTATGTACATTTGTATACTTGTCTATAAAACAGAGGACTCACATTCCATTTGGTAAATGTCTTAGTATACTTTCTCTGAGTGTGATAAAACACCATGACCAAAAGCAACTTGGGGATGAAGGGATTTATTTATTTCAGCTTATAGTTGTAGCACTGTCATGAGGTGAAGTCTGGGCAAAAACTCCAGGTAGGAATCTGAAGTCAGAAACTGAAACAAGGGTCTTGAAGGAGTGCTGCTTAATGGCCTGCTCCCCATGACTTGCTCAGCCTGCTTTCCTTTACAACCAAGGACTTTCTTTCCAGTGAGCAAGGCCCTCCAAAATAAATCATGAAAGTTCCCTCACAGACTTGCCTACAGGCCAATCTGATGGAGGAGACTCCTCAGATTTGTCTAGGTTTTTGTCAAATTGACAAGAACTAACAAGCACAATTGAAATTGGTACCAGGTTTATGAGGCATTGTTGCGTGGACCTGACCACGTTGCTTTGGGAAGGATTCTGGAAGGACTTTGGAATTTCAGGCTGGAGAAGCTTTTGACTGCTCAAAGCTTGGTGAGATATTGTGGGAACATGGAAAAGAGAGCTGAAAAAATAAAACAAATGATAGAATCCTAGTTTGTGAAGTTTCAGAGCAAAGCGAAGACTCTCTCAGGGCAGTTTATATGATATTTTGAAACTACAAATATGTAGGTCAGGTGGGATTGTAGAATCAGTTGCCATGAGGTAAGAATCTTAACATAATGGCCATGTGGGTTGGCTAATTGGAGTTAATAGTAGCCCAGACTAACCAGGGCAAATTATATAATGGGATTATTGGTTGGGCAATAGACATAATAGCATAAAGGATATATATCTTCCCAGCTCTTGTGTTGATTAAGCCTTATTATAAAGGTTGTGTGTGTGTTTTAATCCAGAAACTAAATAGTCAAAGGCAAGGTAGAAAGCCCAGATTGGGATTAAATATTTTCAACAACAGTGGGTGGTATTCCCTGGGCAGGTGGTCCTACATTGTATAAGGAAGCAGGCTCAGCATGCTATGAGCAAGCAAGAAAGTAAGCAGCATTCCCCCATGTCTCTGCTACAGGACGATCCTGCTTTGGTTACTCTCAATGTACCATGACCCAAGATAAGTAAGCCAAATAAATTCTTGCTTCCCCAGGTTGGTTTTGGTTATGGTGTTTTATCACAGCAATAAAGCAAACCAAGTGGAAGTTTTTAATTCAGAACAAAGAGTTAACATAAGAAGCAACACACACACAAGATGGGATACAAAGTAGATTTGGTTAATTTTTACCTTATAAACATTATAATATTTAAACATCTAAAGGCATCCTTCAGTATAACATTCTGCTATATGTCTCTGTCTCTTTCATATACACAAAGACAGAACTTATTAGTCACTATTTTCATATTACTTGATAACGTGCTGAGGAGACTGCAAAAGTCAAACTCTTCTTTGAATGTAGAATGAGAATCAGCTGCCTTTCAGCATACTTCTTTGGTTGTAATGCCTTCACTGTTACTTTTTCAGTTACAAGAATGGGTTTCACTGGATGGTGGTGTTACCTGCCTTTAATCTCAGCAGCAGGAAGGCAGTGGCAAGCAGATCTCGAGGGCTTCGAGGTCAGCCTCATCTGCAGTGAGTTCCAGGACAGCAGGGTTATACAGAGAAACCCTGTTTCCAAAAGTAAAACAAAACAACACAACACAGCAACAACAAAACACAAATCAACAGCACACACAAAGAATGAATTTGACTTTTCAAGTAGTCAAGATAATCACAGCTAGATAAAATAAAAGATAAAACTGAGCTAGGGTTCAGTAGATGAAATGTTTTCCACAGAAGCATGAAGCCTGGAGTTTGGGTCTTCTGCAATTACACAAAAGCCAGTGGGCAATTCCAGTGATTGGGTGGTGGAGACAAGGAATCTCTGGGGGCAGATTAGCTAGTGATCTTAATCAAACTGCAATCCCAGGCTCATGAAGACATGGCTTCAGTACATAAATTGAAGAGCAATTGAGGAACACACACCAAGTCAACCTCTGCATGCACATATACAAACCAACATGCATGTAAACATGTATAAGTACATGCATGCACCTACAAAGAGAACAAATAAAATGAAATTAGTTATCAAGCAATATAAAAATGGTAGCTAATAATTTCTGTCTTTGTGTATATATGAAGAGACAGAGAAAGAGGCAGGCAAATAGAAAGAGCTGGTGACACTGTGAAAGACTGGTTTTGATGGATGTTTCCAGGAAAGATTTAAGTATGTTTTGTGCCAGTATGTTTGAGATTTTCCCAAGGTCATGGGTCTGAAGGACAATTCCCATTTGGATGCAGACATTGTGGCATGTTTGCTTTAAAAGATTGATGATTTTATAGCTACCACTCATAAAGCTGGTGGTCATAAAACACCTAGCTCTCTCCTGGAGGCAGACCACACTGACTATGTAAATACTGCTATCAACTTCCAACTTAGCTGAAACTACCGTGGGCTGTGACATGGCGAGACGACTCTGCCCCACAGCCACAGTCATTTCTCGTCTCACATGACAGGTATAACTTCCAGCGAACTTGAAATCTGAAAGAGGATATTCAGTTTGAAATATGTGTGTGTGTGTATCATTAAATGACGAGAAAGGACTGAAATATAAAAATACTTTCCAATACAGAAGGGAATATAATATTTTAGGGATGTTTTTGTTTATTATGAAGAGCCTTAAATTAGAGAGAAAAAGAGAAGAGTACCTGTCTTGGTTTTCCTCTGGGTTTTGCACAATGACTACACCCTTCTTGGCTACCAATTTTCTGACAGATCTGTTTTTGTGACAATTCAGTTTCAACCAACTTAGCTTTCCCCTCTTTCACTTTCCAGTGGGGCTTCACAGTCAGTTGTTTGCTTACTGAAGGCTCTTAACTGAAACCTCATTTTCTACCCGTATTATCTCCACACTTCTTTTCCCATTTCTATCCCAATCCTCTGACGTTAAAATTTTCCTGAACAAAGTCGAGATTTGAAATTACACATGCTGATTCAAATCTTGGTCTTTAGTAATGACCTCAGAAACTAAAATTAAGTTTTCACAAGTTAAAAAAAAATGCTCCAATAAAAAAAAAATGCTGTTTAAATTTTTCAAAATTATTTAAGCAATGCATACCTATAAAAACTGGGGGAAATCATGGCACAAGGCAAGTGATTATCAGCTTGTATCATTTGCACATTGCAAATGATCCATTCATAGGTCTTAGGAAGGAATCTAACATAAGACTTATTGTTCTATAGCTTTTGTACTTCACATCATTGCAAGTAAATCACTGTCCACCTTAACTCTTCTATCAGTAATGACCAAGAAATGCATTACTGTAGAGCAGTCAACGTGCTGTCTACGAGCTGACCATGAGAGAGTCTCCATTTGGTTTTAATCTTTCTCTCATTGTAGCCATCTGTCCTCATTCTGTCCTGCACAGTGACACAGATAAATCCCTTCCCCTTGCCACACAACAGGCTTTCAAATACTAATAATAGTCTTCCCCTCTCTGACGCTTTTGCCTGAGAGCTGTACTGCCTAATTTTTTTCTGTCTTTGTAAGTTTATTTTCTCACTGCCATCATGTCTGGACCTGAGGCTATCATAGAAGTGGCACCTGCCAACCTATTTCTCTGCCCTGGAAACTTCCCTTCATCTACTCCTTATCCTTCTGAGAAAACACTCTCTCTCTCTCTCTCTCTCTCTCTTCTCTCTCTCTCTCTCTCTCCTTCTACTGAACTGTTACTTGTTATCCTTTCTTTCATCAGCTTAGCTACAGAAGACACCTCTTATGTGCTTTGGTGGAAACTTACACTACTCACCTCAGTCCTGCTTTATCTCATAAAACTCATGGTAGGTTTCACACAGATTACTATGGTTGTCAAATTCAGATAAATGCACACACACACACACCCCACAAAGAAAATTACAGACCATCTCCCTGATAAACATAGACACAAAAACAAAATGTCAATAATTACTGAAACACTGAATTCAAGGTCACATCAGAAAGTACATTCATCATGACCAAATTGACTTCATTCCACAGTTAAACATAGATAAATCCATTAATGTTATCTATCACATACATAGATAGACTCAAAGACAGAATCACATGATTATCTCAACAGATACATACAAAAGCCTTTGACCAAATTCAACATTTCTTCATGACAAAAGTCATGGACTGTGTAGGAATGGAGGGAGCATACATCAACATAACAAAAGCTATATACAACAAGCCAACTTCACACTAAATGGAGACATACTCAAAGCATTCCTGCTAAGAGCAGGACACACATGTCTATTGTCTACACTCCTATTCAAGATAACGGCTGAACTCTTAGCTAGTGCAGTAAGACAAGAGAAGAATATAAAAATAATATAAATAATAAAAGAAGTTAAACTATCAGTATTTGAAGATGACGTTATTCTATACATGTGACACTAAAGACTCCATCAGAAAACCCTAAGAACTGACAAATCCTTTCAACAAAGTAGCAGAATACAAAATTGAATGATTTCAGTACTATTTTCTCTTGTACAGCCAGTGCATTTAATGTGCAACAGTAATGTGCATTATTAATCTCAAAGGCTTAATTTAAAAATTAAGAAAAAATGTAGTTAACAAAAAAAGGTACTACAATATAAAAAGAGAGTTGTGCTCTTAAGGGTAATTTTCTCCCTCAGAAGATTATAAATTTCTTTTATTTATTTTGTAAGTAGTTGTATTCTCTTTTGTGGAACCATGAACTATCACACTGCATGTTCTCTCTCAGCTGTGGTTCCTCGCTCCAGATCTTCAAAGGTAAGTATATAACCTGAAGGAGCCACAGAAACCAGAAAGTGAGAGACTGTAAATCAGGACTGTAGCTCTAGAGAAAGGAATCTTGGGATTAAAGTGATATAAAGGGAAAATGGTAAAAACCAAAAATGGGGCTCAAATGGGGAGGGAGGAGGGAGGATAATACAAAGAGAAAGTGGGGATGGATAAAACGCAGTAAGGATGCTGGAAAAAGCTCCAGGGAACCATACTATTATATAGTTACCACATATAATACAAGTAGGTATAGGTGTGTATGTAGCTACATAACCTAAATAAAGTTATACCAATTTGGGTAATAATACTCCCCACAAAAGCCATAGACAGATTATCAAACAAACACTGCAGGACCGGATCTGAGAAACCTCCTTTCAAGTTGTTTATCAGGGTAGTTCAAAATATTCCCCAAATAATCTAGGCTATAGCTGTTCTCCTAATTACCACCCAAAGTTGAAGGTAAGTCTCTGGTGCTGAGGGTACCATACGCTTCGGATACAGAACTGAGAGGAAGTAAGCTGGAAATGACCTGAAAGCCTCCTCTCTAAGAACGAGCTTTTAAGTAACAGAAGATGCCAAAGGGAAAAAACAATTAATTTTATTTATTTTTTAGGTAGCTGTATTCTTTTTGGTGAGCCAGGAAATATCATATTGAGTGAGATAATTAAAAGTCTTACCCAGCCATGACACCTCTGAACTCCAACAATGTCCAGTTCAGCAAGATATTCCTAAATGAGCAATAGTAGTAACTATGTCTTGGCAGTAACCAACAGCCATAAGCCATAAGAAAGAAATCATGCCTGGCACTTTAACCCTGGTCAGACTTTTATTTTTTTTAATATGCCTCTTTATTGGATATGTTGATTTTTTTTTCTAGAACCAAAGTCTTTAGGTTAAATTTCAGCCACTTCAGAGTAGGACTACATCTCCGAGCTTCAGGTTCTTCACTGGTAGATTAAGGGTAATAGTTATTGCACTGTAAAGTTGCTCTTAGGATGGCAAGTAATGCTGGACAATGCCTTCTTCAGCCTCAGCACCATGTAGACACTATGCTTTTTCCTCTGTGGTGGAAATGATACTAACAAGGACAGGAACACAGAGGAAACCCCAGCAGAGGTATGTGAGGACCTATCACTGTAGAGTTGAGTTTTGTTTCCTTCATCCTGCTTATCTACATATCAACCATTATTAGAATTTAATTTTAATATTTTTAAATATTAACATAATTTTTTTTTTAGGCAAGAAATTAAGCTTGGGCAGACTCTACTCTGGCTCTGCCCTACCCTTGACTTATACACTTGGGAAATCACCTTTTGTCTTCCTATGTTTCATTTCTCCAGTGTGTAAAATGGGAAGGGAAAGGCCTAGTCACCACCACATAATCACAGAGCCATCCACATGCTCAAAAGCACCCGGTATGCAGTGACTCATTGGGAAACATTTATGATTTCCCATGTTATCCCGTTACCTTGATATCTGCTGCAGATGACCTGCATAAGGCAAAATATAAATGCCCTCTGTGGCCCTTTGACTCACAAGTCATCGAAACACATGAGGGTAGCTTACGCCTATGCCAAAAGCTGACTTGCTTTTTATAAAAATGGCTTAACATTGAGAAAACAGGACCCCCCATATGACCCTAAGAAACCAAGAGAAGAAATAGGAAAAGGATAAAAAGCAAGGACATCCATGTGTGTGGAATATCTATAATAGAGTATTGTCATAATATAAATCTTATTGAGGTCTCACAATAACCTAGGCAAAAGGTTGTATTTCCCATATTTCAGAGATGAATTCCTCAGAGAGGTTCAAAGCTAGTGCCCAAGACCATAAACTTGAACTTCAAAAGCAGGATTTGAGAAAGGTTAGCTAAGCACAGTTTCAAGTTCCAGATGAGATCTGAGCTTATAACTTATAACTTAACTTAGCCACTGAACTTCAACCCTGAAGAGCTCTCTGCCTGAGTGGTGTTACCAAGACCATGTGTGCTAAGGGAATTCACTTTATTTATGAACAACTAGCCCATAGAGGGCGATGTCCTTCAATCATGACTGACTGACTCAGACTGGCAAACATCTTCAAAGCTTTAATCCAAAAACCTAGTATTTCAAAGGTGTCCTGCTGTGACCATACTTGGCAAGTCTACCTGGGAATTGACTAAAACAGCTCAGTTGCAGTGAGAGTTCTTCCATACCCACAGAACAGAGGAGAGAAGGATGTGGGAAGTGGCCACTGTTCTCGGAAGATGTTTGGGAAGTGAATAATGTGACCTTTTTTTGTTCCTTCTTGTTCCTCTCCCTTTTTCACCAACACACTTCTGTGCTCCCCTGATTTGATGGATCACAGACCAAGGGCACGTGAGAGTAAAGTCAGTGTGGTATTCACTGCCACAAAGTTTTCAGTCACTGGACTGGAACATCCGTGCCTCTTCAAAGGAAGCAGCACAAAGAGGAGGGAGCAATGGAGCTACAGTCTTGAAACCCAGGAACCTTTACAGTGTTTGGACAACCTCATTAAACTAGAATACTTGACCTTGAATAAGCAAAATCATAGTTAAATGTTAAAGATACACGTCCATTATCTTCACTGTGGTCAGAATAGACTCTATATGTCACATAAAGAATAAGATGCATTAACACCTTAGGGTCTAACGATTTTATGAGGTAAGCACAATTATTATACCCATATTCAATGAGGGGGTTGAAGCACAGAAATGTTGGGTAACTTTCCAAATGTTAAGGGTAGGGGGAAGGTGCTGGGATAAGAATTCTCACTATCCCAGTGGCTACACTCCAACACTGGCACTTCCTCCGAGTTTCTGATTGCCTCTGGAAGGCAGCCATAGTCTCGTAAGTGCCAATAAATGAGAATTGTTTAAACAAATCCTTTTCATGGATTCCCTGACCCATTTAAGCAGTTCTATATTAATCAGCTGTTGTGATGAAAATAGACACAAGGACTGGTGACCGCACGGGTTAATTTCAAGGACAGCTGCTTGCTGTTAGGTCTTGGACCACACAGGTGGAACTGTACTGACCTAACGTAACCATGCATGGGTTTAGGGGATCAAGTTTCACTGTTCTGATACAAGGGTCTGACTATGACGTGTGTGGCTATTAAGAAGGAAAAGTGGAGAAACAGCCTAAGCAAGGACTCTGAACAATTTATTTCAGGGGCTGCTGCAGTTCACAAATCTGCCCTCTTCTTAAAGCCAAGAAGTTCTTTCTTCTTCCCGAGCATTCCTCCTCTGCAAGCCAAGGACTGATAAGGAATGAGAACAGAAAAGCAGGAGCCTTACTGTCTCAAGTGGCTTATTGGCATCTCTGAGATTTTCACACAGGGTGGCACCCGTTGGGCTGGTTTATACCCTTCAGAGCAATAATGTTTTTTTTATTCCCTCCTCCCTATTGGGCGAGGCAGAGAACATACCAAAAATATTTAAAAAGAAATCTCCCTTGCTTACTGTCTATCTTTGTCTCTGTCTCTCTGTTCCCTTCTCTCTGTTTCTATTTCTGTGTGTCTCTCTGTCTCTTTCTGTGTCTCTGTGTCTCTGTCCCTGTCTTCTTCTCTCTATCTCTCTCTGTTTCTTTCTGTCTGTTTTTCTCTGTGTCTCCCTCTCCCTTTCCTCTTTTCCCTCTCCCTCTCCTCCTCTCCCTCCCCTTTTCCCTCTCTCTCTCTCTTTCTCTCTCTTTTTCTCTCTCTCTCTTTCTCTCCCCCTCTCCTGTTCCCTTCTCTCTTTACCTCTCTGCTCTTCCTTCTCCCATCACCTCTCACGCACATAAGGTATGGCCCATTAGCAGAGCCGGTAAGACGTGACTACATGATTGGACTGGAGGATAAAATGGGAAAGGCTGTTGATAAGGGAGCAAGGATACCACTTAGGCAGCTCACCCTACTGTTACAGACATCTGCCACGAGGCACAACCCTGAGAGTCACATCAGGATCCAACCATTTCTCTTCCATCATCTTGGGCAAAGCTCCTTGGGGATTATGGTTCTGGTGACCTGTTACAAGCTTCAGAATGGCCAGGAGGAATAGATGAGAGCACACCCAGCAGACCTTCTGTCAAGGCTCAAAAAAAAAAAAAAAAAAAAAGCAGTATATTCTCTGAGGTTTGTTCTTGCCTCATACTAACCAGGAGCTGCCCTTGATCTTTGGACCTCTTCCCAGGCCCAGGAGAGGTAAAACTCTGATATTGCTTTGGGTGTGACTCCAGCCAGCCTTGTTAATAAACATTCCTTCCTGTTTCTCCACAATGACAGAGGAGGAGGGAAGCAAGGTCCGAGGACAACAGCAGAGGTCATGCCAGGCACAGAAGCAGCAGGAGCTAGAGCTGAGTCACTCCCTGTTTTTTGGGGTTTTTTCCTATTTGTGTGGTTCATTCACTAAGACCAATCAATCCGAGGTTCGAGGTGCTATGAATTGTAACCTGCGTCTTCCTGTAACTTGCAAATGAGTGAGCAATTTCCATTTTTGTCTTCCCTATTTTACTTCTTTCTTCAGGGCACCAAGAACTTAGTCTTCATTTTCCAGGTGAAGTCTCCTACTTACTTTGCACATCAAAGGAACACTGTGCTGGTATACTTAACTTTGTGTCTACTTAAATGCCATTTTAACAGGCTGTTCAAGCTCTGGAATACTTCCCTAGGTTTTAGACTAAAGTGGATTACATTATGAATGAGCAGAATGTCATAATATATAACACCAGTGAGGCTTGAGCTCTATACGTGCTTAGCATGCATGAGGTTCAACCTCTAACGTACAAAGATCAAATGTAGTCCTCACCGGCAGTTGACAGCCTGCCTCGACGACGACGTGTGTGTGCTCCCACCATTGCCTCTCAGAAATGCTTCGACTATCCACAGTCCTTTGCCAGATGAGTCCAGTGTCCTGGACACTTGGCTCCTCCTCTCACTGGGGCCTATGCCAAAGATGTAAATTTGGTGCAGATGCTGAAGCCTTAATGTTTCAAAGTGTAGACCTTTAGGCAGATGCTATAGCTGTGTTACCATGGGGCTAAAGGAAAGAACAGAGATTATTGAACAAAGTTGGGGAAGTCTCAAAGTTACAAAGGGTGGAGGTCACTGTTGCAAAGCCAACTGATTTAAAGAATAGATACAAAAGCATAGGAGCTAGACTTGTTCAAAACGTTGCCAATAACACAAAGGAGGAGGCTGGGGATAGCACCACCACAGCCACTGTTCTGGCATGGTCTATTGCCAAGGAGGGCTTTGAGAAGATCAGCAAAGGGGCTAATCCAGTGGAAGTCCAGAGAGGTGTGATGTTGGCTGTTAATGCTGTAATTGCTGAGCAAAAAAAAAAAAAAACAACAAAAAAACAAACAAACAAAAAAAAACCCTAAACCTGTGACAACCCTGGAAGAAACTGCTCATTATTTCTGCAAATGAAGACAAAGATATCAGAAACATCATTCCTGATGCAACGAGAAAGGTTGGAAGAGAGGGTGTCATCACAGTGAAGGATGGAAAAACCCTGAATGATGAATTAGAAGTTACTGAAACGAAGTTTCATAGCGGATAGATTTCCCCATATTTTATTAATACATCAGAAGATCAAAATTGTGAATTGAAAGATGCCTATGTAACTGTTGAGTGAAAAGAAAATTTCTAGTGTCCTGGCCAGTATAGCTGCTCTTGAAATTGCCGATGCTCACTGGGAGCTCGTGTTCATCATGGTTGAAGATGCTGGTGGAGACGCTCTAAGCACACTGGTTTTGAACAGGGTAAACGTTGGTCTTCAGGTTGTAGCAGTCACAGCTCCAGGGTGTAGGGACAATAGAAAGAACCAGCTTAAAATATATGGCTATTGCTACTGATGGTTCGGTATTTGGAGAAGAGGGGCTGAATCTAAATCTTGAAGATGTTCAAGCTCACGACTTAGGAAAAGTTGGATAGATCACTGTTAACAAAGATGGCACCATGTTTTTTAAAGGAAAAGGTGACAAGGCTCAAATTGAAAAACATATTCAAGAAATGACTAAGCAGCTAGACATCGCAACTAGTGAACATGAAAAGGAAAGGCTGAACGAGTGACTTGTTGAACTTTCAGAGGGAGGGGCTGTGCTGAAGCTTGGAGGGACATCTGGTGTGAAAGTGAATGAGAAGAAAGCCAGAGCCAATGATACTCTCAGTGCTACAAGAGCAGCTGCTGAAGAAAGCATTGTTCTGAGAGAAGGCTGCGCTCTGCTTTGGTGCATTCCAGTCTCGGATTTATTATTTTTTTAAGATTTATTTATTTTTATTTATATGAGTCACTGTAACTGTCTTCGGACACACACCAGAAGAGTGCATCGGATCCCATTACAGATGGTTGTGAGCCACCATGTGGTTGCTGGGAATTGAACTCAGGACCTCTGGAACAGCAATCAGTGCTCTTAACCACTGAGCCATCTCTCTAGCCCCAGTCTTGGATATATTAAAGTTAGCTAACAGAGATCATAAAGTAGGTATAAAAATAACTAAAAGAGCACTCAAAATTCCTGCAATGACTATGCTAAGAATGCAGGTGGTAAAGGATCTTTGATAGCTGCAGAGTTTCTCAGAAGTTGGTTATGATGCTATAGTCAGAGATTGTTTTTACCATGGTAGGAATCGATCATTGATCCAACAAAGACTGTAAAAGCTGCTTTACTGGATGCTGCTGGGGCTGCCTCCTTTCTATCTACAGATAAAGCTGTATAGGGACAGAAATTCCTAAAGAAGAGAATGACTCTGAAATGGGTGCAATGGATGGAATGGGAAGGCGTGTGTGGGAGGCGGCATGTTCTAACTCCTAGAATAATGCTTTGCCCTTATCAATGAACCGTGACAGGAAACTCAAGGCAGGTGGGGGTATGGAGGTGGGGATGGGGAGCTGCAAATCTCTAGGACATGCTGGAGACCTGGGATGGGAGAGTCTATGGGAGTGACTTTAGATGAGACTCCTAGCAGTAGGGGATATGGAGTCTCAAGTGGCCACCTCCTGCAATGACTTGATGTGTCAGGGTGGGTTGGTACCCAGGGGGAAGCTTCCCCCTTCTCAGAGGAGAAGGGGAGGGAGAGGGGAAGGGACTTGTGAGGTCAATGCTGGGAAGAAAGGGATGTAAAGTGAATGAAAGAATACATACATACATACATACATACATAAACAAATAAATGGAAAAAAATAATGAAAAGAAAAAAAAACAATGCATTGTTCTGGGCATGGTGGTACATGCCTTTAAGCCTAGAATTCTGGAGGTAAAAACAGGTCCATCTCTGTGAGTTGGAGGTTAGCCTGGCCTACATAGTGAGTTCCAGGCTAGCCAGAGCTAGTAGAATCCTATCTCAAAAAGAAGAAATAGAAGAATACATTATGTTCATATTCGTCCTTTCTAACCCCCCTTTCCCCTTCCATCTCCTAGT
Source organism: Mastomys natalensis (assembly GCA_021653895.1). Classification (NCBI taxonomy): domain Eukaryota; kingdom Metazoa; phylum Chordata; class Mammalia; order Rodentia; family Muridae; genus Mastomys; species Mastomys natalensis. The sequence continues at coordinate 132,532 of JAJTUV010000488.1, read as the reverse complement.
GACCCAGAGGAAATTTTCACTACTACATCGAATTTCTAAAACAACATAGCAGGCACTCAATAAAGGGTCCAAGAAACAGTCCACGATAATCATACCTACACGAAGCTCTTCCCCCTGAGGAACTCTGATAGTCTTTAGTCTTATACTGCATTGAGTATTCTCATAGAATTGTCAGTTTTTGTGATATGTTCAGATAGCTGTAAAATAGTAAGAACAGGAAAATCTCCTGTACTAACTAATCTAGTTTTAGAAACAGACCAAACAGTTAAAAGAGTGCCATATGCACTCGAATGCCTGGGATAATCCTTTGCACTTTTTGTAATAAGGCATAACTGAAAAGTGAAAGGCACTCAGCAGGGAATGTGAAGAGGAATCTAAGATGCCTGGATCTCTGAATCTTGTGTTTTATTTTTAAAGTGTCAACGAATTTTCCATTCCAATGCATGAAGCATCTTGGTTTGGTTTCATTTACAAGAACTTTCGTTTCAGATTCTTGGAGAAATAAATAAAGCCTCCAGGAAGATGTGCCCTGTGTATCCTGGAAAATCACCAGGAATTCCAAGTGCATGTGGCATAATGATAACCATCTAGAAATGACTCTGGAGGGACCTTGGGGAGTGCAGCCCCTCCCAGCTCTAACTTGTCCTTGCCTTCACCACTGAAAGAAGACTCGGGAGTGTTCATGGAATTTTGTTTATTGCCTTGCTTGTTCTTTGACTATTTGTGATTATTGTCTTGCTTGTTACCTGACTATTTGCATCTATTGTATTGCTAGACCCTCAACCTAGAACTGATCTTAATACTTGCATGTAATTATAATGGTATAAAAGCAAAAAGGAGGAGAGGGGATGGGATAGGGGTTTCTAGGGAGGGGAGATGGGAAAAAGGGATGGCATCTGTATTGTAAATAAATAAAATATCCAATAAAAAAAAGTAAACTCAGGGAGACATGGGTGGGAGGTTTTGAGGGAGAATAGCTAAAAGTTCTCTTCACACCACTCTCCCTTTTAAATTACTGAGTTGTTTTCATTGTTGTTTTGATTGTTGTTGTTGTTTTCCTGTCAGTATGCTAGATGTAAAACAAACAAAAAGCAGTGTAAGTCTCCTTCACTCTCAAGGTAAGAGACCAGAGAATGACCATACTATCCAGCCTTCCGGGACCATTCTAGCTCTTAGATACAGTTGCATAAACGTTTCAGAGTTCTTCTCATCTGGACAATCTGTGGCCATCCTAAGGAATGTGCTCTCCACATCCCTCCCCTTAAATGGACTAGCAGGAACCAACCCAAATAAGTCACAGGCAATTAATATAAATCTTCTAGCTTAGCTCCAAGCTGCCAGGGAAAAAGAATCCTTGTGACTCAGAATAGTTAGTGTCCAATTCATCCATTAGGAAATCACAAGCTCTGATGCATCCTAATGAGATCATTTGTTCACTGTATTTCTACAGTCTGGAACTAATAATCACCATTTGTTGGACATTGAAAGTTAGAGGTTTAGAAGCCACATCAATATATTTCATATATTTGTGATTTTCTTGTTGATTTCCTAAGGTAAATAGGGCACATCTTCCTGGAGGGTTCATTGTTTCTCCAACCATCTGGGGTGTGTGTTGTGTGTGTGTGTGTGTGTGTGTACCCTGATGATACATCACTTTGCTTTAAGGACTTCAGTCATCACTGCCAAACTTCCTTGGAATTTAAATATTACGATCTTTTTTTTCTTTCCTGCCATCTCAGTCCTGCAGGAATATATTTAAAGCACACTAAGATTAGATTATTTAATACATTTAAGATAGTTGGTCCAAGACTAAAGAGGAATATGTCATTCCCTCATACTTAGGTCAAAATTCTCTTATGATAAATTCCCCTTATGATAAATTTCTCTTATGATAAATTTCCCTCATGTCAGAAATGGCTGTTAGTGGGAGGATGGAGGTGACAGTAATCAATATCTAGAGTTAATTTTTTATATTATATCTAATGCTACATTCACTCCAAAGCTTTTTTAGAGAATGAAAATATTCCCTTGGGGTGGGACACCACTGATACTTTGATTCGTATATATGTTCAGAAGTTTTATGTGTCCTTTCTTTCCAGTGTCTATTTACCCAGAAATATAACAATAGTTGAGGTGCCCTTCATCCCATCCCAAGCCACAGTAAACGACATTTCCTGCAGGCCATCAGTCATTCAGAAACTACATAGGCTACCATTCCATGTGCTAATGGAATCGGCTTCCTCTTCCTTGCCATCTGCTCTCCCCATCAGTTGCCCTCCCTTTAATCCTGTGGCCGTGCTTCATGTTCCATTAGGTTCAGATGGTGAAGGTCTAATTATGCAACCTTCCTCTCTGCTAGAAGAATATCAGCAAATTATATCCTGTTCTGACAGCTCTTCCAGGAAGGGATCTGTGGTGTGGAACAAGGAGCAGTAAAGTGGAAACACAGAGGTGATGTGTGTGTCTTAGCTTGTGGACTGGCCCCACTGCCATGCATGGGTTTCCTCCCTCATAGATGTTCAGGATCTTTTTAAGGGAACTCTATTTTTATTTCTGACTCAACAGAACAAGTGAAAAAAAAAAGTTGATTTTTTTTTTAAATCCAATGTTATTTTCAACCAATAGAGATACATTTATTGTAAAAACAGTAATTTAGATTTTACTATTCTTTCAGCATCCTCCAGTGTGTGAAATTTTGTAGCCCCCCAAAAGATATGTCTGTGTAAATGAACTGAATATATGGTATATTATTACATTTAAATTTAAACATAGACCCAGTGAAGTATTTTTCTTATTTTCTGGGTATAAATGTTTGGCTTGCGTGTATGCAAGTCTGTGCAACACATGTATTCCTGGTGACTGTGGAGGCCAAGATAAGGCATCTGATCCACCTGGGCCTAGAGTTACAAACAGATGGGATCTGCCGTGTCGGTGCGAGGATTTGAGGTCCTCTAGAGCTTCTGGCCAGTGCTTTGGAAGATCAGCATGTGCTCTTAACAGCTGAGCCATCTATCTGACCCTAGGCCCAGTGAAGTAATAAAGGTAGATACACATACTACATCTGACCTTTCAACGAGATTATCCCCTTGGGTGTATCCTAATCACATAGTCTCTTTAAAGTGTCTTTTGCTGGTAGAAGAAGAAAAAGAGAAGTAAGAGAGATACATGATACCAAGGAGAGTCAGAGAGAGGAAAGCACAAGAAGGATTTGAAGGTTGAAGGCCACTTCTGTCTTATAAAGACAGGGGGCATGAGAAGGAAATGAAGAACCTGCTAACCTGGGAACTTTGTACACGAACCAAGGTCAAGTCCAGGAAGTAGCTGCAGCTCTCCCCTTTCATACTCTGTGCCCAAGCTTCTAGCCCAAAGATAGGTAAGATAAGGTGAGTATTCTAGGCCACTAAGTCTGTGATTGTTACACAGCAACAGAAAACACATAAACTATTTTTTTTTATTCTAACACGAATACCACCGTACCATCATTATGATATGGTGATCTTAGTCAACTGAGACTTAATCAACAGGAATAAACAGCAGCAAGATGATAACAGAAAAACACTTACCTTTTAATTTCTTTACCCAACTTTGATCAAAATTTTTGTTTCTTTGAAGTGATTATTCTAGCTTTACCTGTTTTCTTTGGTTTTGAACCTGTGGAGTTGAGCACAGGATTTAAGAAACAAGACTTCTCAATTTCTGGTGCTTATTGTTTATTCTAAAGGATTTGAGGTGAACTATAAAGTATTATAAGATTAACTTTGCTAAAACAGCTAAAGGGTATTCTCAAAACATGTAAATAATGAGCTGACAGCATTGTGTGGATTTTTTTTTTTTTTTTTTAGCAATCCAGCGAACAGCTGTTGTTTATCTGTCTACTCTTCACCCTCTTATAAACTGCACAGTCTTTCTTCTTCTCTGGGAATTCAAGAGCTTCCAAGAAAATAGTTATGAATTTGTAAAGCCTTCTCATCCTTAGAGAATACTGGATTGGTCCAGAGACTGGCGATTTTTTTCAGTCTGAGAGGATCCAATCCTCTACTGGAAAATTTTTAACTTTTCTCCAGAGAAAGCATCAATAAACTCATGACTGGTGGTAGAAGGATGTAGGAGGTAAAATTTGGAAAGTGTTGGGAGTGATGTTTCTTGCCATGCCTAAGGAACCAATCTACAATGAAAGAGAAAGGAGGTAAGCCAGGAGGAAAAGCAGAAACAAGAGTTGAAGACAAAACACTATGCAGCTGCCCCTCACCCTGCCTATGGCTTCAGTCCTTGTCCTTCCTGACATTCCAGGGACCAAAATGTTTCTCCTTTGTCATAGACCAGTTCAAGATGGAGTCCACCTCTTACAATCACTAGAGACATGACTATGACTCACACAACAGAAAATGTTTATATTGATGCAGTCCAGGCAGGGAGCAAGCCTGAGACAACCACCAGTCCAGTGCCACTGGGTCCAGGCAGGCAAACCATGAGTGGGGAGCAAGCCCAAGATGACTGCTATGCCCCACACAGCAAGGGTGGGTCATAGCACTCCTGAGACAACCCCAGATACCTAGAGGCCCTGGGTATTGCTAAGATGACAAATAAGTAATGGAGAGATAGAGAAACTGAAACAGAGTGATGTGTGCACAATGAAGAGAGGCAGAACTGGTGACTCAAGGATAGTGAGAAACAACCTAATATGAGTAACAGTGATGCCACCTAAGGTCATGGTGAGGTCCTGGACTGTGCTGTCACCAAAGGCCATGTCTAGGTCTGTGGCCCTGTTAACACCAAAGGCCAGGTGGACATCCCTGATCTGGGCTGTGTCCTAGAGCCATGTTGATGTCTGAAGGCTAGGCAAAACTGGCTCCACCCCTCACAGGGGCATCCTGGGAGAGCTGTCCCTGAAAGCTTGAGAGCAGGAGAGTGGGCTCCACACCTTGCCCACAAACCACAGTAGAGCTGGCCCTGATTGCATGAGTTGTGGGTGAGCTGGCCTGAGGATGTGATCATGAGAAACCTGGTCCTGTGGTGGCCTGAGTGAGGTAGAGATGTCCCTGCCTCTCCTGCCACCTGAGTAAGCAGGAGAGCTAGCCCTGTGGTCTTGAGACTGGGAGAGCTGGTCCTTTCTGTCCCTCACTAGCTACAGCATTCTGGAGAGCAGGCCCTGTCCCTTGTCTGAGCAGCACAATGGAATTGACCCTTGTGGAGGAGGGAAGAGGTGGAGGAGGTGAATCAGCCCTGAGGGTATGAGAACAGAAAAGATGGCTCTCTCTCCTTGTTGCCTGTGGCATTAGATGAGCTAGCCAGGATAGTGCTGGAGAGCTCTCCCTAGTGGTGCAGGCACAGGAGAGCTGGCAGGCTGACCAGCTCAGATACCATGCAGGCCCTGATCTAGGACCTTGAATTGGCCTTACATCTACCCAATCTATGAGCTACTGGAGCCATGAAGGGGCTCATCCTATAGATCCAAAGCTTCACGATCTCCATGACACAAGGCAACAACAGGATATCCAAGAGGAGTCCCAATGAGGATCCAGTATTGATAGTATAGCAGAAGCCAGAGGCCTCTAACCAGACCAATGACTCATTGCAATAAACATTTGCAAGGAAAAAAAAGTGTGGACAAAAGGATATACCATGGGACACACTACAGGTTCCACAGTAAGATGTTTGTCTTTATGCAGGGGGCAGGGTTGCAAGGGGTAAAGGGTGGGTAAGAAGGGACAGAGAGATGAGTGGGATTGGGGTGCATGATGTGAAATATCACAAGAATCAGTAAAAAGTTAAGTTTTTAAAGTAAATTTTTATTTTATTTTTTCTTGAAAATGCCATCCTGTGGCGGGAAAAATCTAGCCACAAAACTCCCCCAAGGGTTTCCAGGATACTGTTCACCCATCTGGTTTCCATTTTTGCTGTCTTCAGGTCAAAACCTGGGCTGCAATGCCAAATGCTGTGATCAAGGACTGTATTCTGTTCACAACCATACAAAATACTCTCTTCTATTTTGGACATAGATACATGAAGCCTCTAAAGCTATCTTGAATCTAGAGGCCTAGAAAATGCCAGTTGTACATATTATCTGCTATCGTATCTATTGTTGAATATGTTAATTAGCACTCAAACTAAATAGCTCTGCAAACATTGCATATTTCTAACCATATTTAGCAAGCTTAAACAAAATAGCAAGACAGAAAAAGCTCTATTTTACTGTGAAAGCCCATTGCTTTTTCTTGTCTATTCATAGCCTTAGAGGAAAAACTACTACAAATTTAAATCAAGCATAAACGAAAAGCAATTTTTACATTTTGATAACTGATAACTTGTAAGGAAAAGATAATAGCATTAAGTGTGAACTTGCTCATCCATGATTAATACTTCACAAGTAGGACTATAAGATATTTAGCTTATAATAAAATAAATGGCATTAGTCAATCCAGTCTTTGTTGAATCTCTGCTTCTTTGGCAAGTGCCTTTAAAGCTCTCTCAAAACCTTTCTTTAAAACGAAGGAGCAATGAGTACTGTGGTTAAGGGTGAGTGGTCTGAAAATAGATGTCTGAGTTCAGACTTTGACTTCACCACCAGATCACTCTGAGCTTAAGCAAGTTGTTCATAACATTGGTCCTCCATTTTCCCATGCATCTTAAGATAAGCAGGCAGATATACATATATAGACACACACACCACACACACACAAACACACATATGTCTGTATATACAGATACAAATGAACCTACACCAGGAGTCATGGTTTAGAAATGAAGTATGTCCCCCAAATCTCATGTGTTTAAAACCATGGTCCTCAGATGATCAAAATGAGGATTCTAGCATAATCAAAGATTAACCCACAGGTGGATTCATAATTTGATAATATTTCAAGGTTTAGAAACTTTCAGAGATGGTTCCAACGTGGAGGAAGGAGATTGCCGAGGAATTTGCCCAAAGTTTTCTCCTTCTCCCTTACTCTCTCCATCAACCTCCCCTTCTCCAGTCCTCTCCCATTCCTCTCTCTTCTAATCGCTCTCCCCTTCTCCATGCCTCCCCCCCCCCCACTTTTCTCTTCGGGATTACCCTCCCTTTCTCCATGCATGCCCCCTGTTGTGGATAGCCTCAGCCTTGTATTTTGATCCTAGTTCCACTCTTCTGGGAGGGGCTGCAGAGGAGGATTGAATCTGTACACAGGTGACAACTTGTAAACCTTCTGTCCAATTAAAACCTGTAAAATGAAGGCTAGAGCCAGAGATTGGGCAGTAGAAGGGGAGGTGGAGAAAAAGACTTAGGGGAGGAGGGAGTGAGAGGAATTTGATATAAAAGGAGGCAGAAGCAGAAGTAGAGCAGAAGAAGGAAGTAGAAGCAGGAGGAAGCAGGCAGAAGGAAGCTGGAAGCCGACAACGGAGGAGCTGGAGCTCGGAGGACAACCACAAGGCCTGGATGAACCGCAAGTTATAAGGGATCTCATAGCTGGGGATTAAAGTAGTGTAGTGGTAAATCTGCCCAATCCAGGCATGCAATTTATACCCATAATAATTGAGTTGTGTCTTTCTTTACTGGTCTCCTTCGGGTAGGAGATCTTACAGTGACAAATTTGGGGTTTAAATAACAACTTCTACTACAGCCCCCCTCTCTCTTTTATCTTCTGATAACTCTCTTTGTAGAACTTAAGCTTCTCTGCAGGGCCAGTTCTTCCCTGCAATGATACTCTGCCTCACAACTGTCCCAGAAACAGAGACACTAGACCAAGCATCACCCAAACCTCTACATTTGTAAGCCAAAGACTAAATCTTCCCTTTGTAACAGGCTATTTTTCTCTGGCCCTGAGTTCCCCAAAATAATGACACAGACTCAAAATATATTTACAACTACTTAAGCCATAACATATAGCTAGGATCATTCACTGACTAGCTAATAATTTAAAATAACCATTTATACTAACCTACATTCTGCCATGTGGCTAGTAACCTATGGTTACCTCTGCTCAGGTACCATAAGTCTGTTCTCCTTACATCTTCCCAACAACTCTTCCCATGCCTCGTTCTATCCCAGAATTCTTTCTGCCTACTGGATGTCCCACCTTCTATTCTTCCCTTTCCTATAGGCCATAGCTTTTTTTAATTGACAGTGATGCGCCCATAAAATACACAAGATATTCTCTCTACATCCCTTCTTTAAACCTTCTTTCTCAGGCATTTGTCACTATAATGAGAGACCTAACACACCACCATGCATAGGAATGACCAAGGCCACATGCCCGATAACAGCAAAATACATAATACAATAGGACCAATCAATCAAGATAATAGATTGCGTAAAATCACCCAACTGAATTATTCAGTGACAGCAATGAACTAACTAAGTTGTACACATGAAAACTGGAGAGTCTTAGTGTAAACAATAAATTAAGTTTGAGAAGAATTTATGCTATAGGCTTTCACTTACATCAGCTTCAAAAAGAAGCAGAGTTGAGTTTATCTTGGAACACATACACAGATGGAAAACTAAGGCTAACAAGGTAACAGTCTGAACAAAACTCAAGACAGACATTGGTTCCAGAGCTAGAAAGAGAACAGGGCTATATGGAAGGAACACCGAGGCATTGAAGCACAGATAAAAACGTTTTAAATGAGTGCTATTAGTGTGGTGTTTCTTTTCTATTTTTCCTATAAAACATACATATGTAATATGTCCCTATATTAATTAATATTTATAGGAACTAAAGGCCATATTTTGAGAAAGTAAGATTGACAACAGTGTTAGCATATTCTAAGCTCCTGATTAAAAATGAAGGGCATAATGATGACATTATGGCATGTAGACATTAGAAGGACGTACAAAGCACATCTCTGTCTGTTTATCCCATTGTGAGACTTCTTGGGAGTGCATATAAAATCCACAGTCTTGTCACAGATTCCATCCTGGTGTATTTCATGCCTTACTCAGTACAAGAAGGGATATTTGGATCCTCAGTCACAGCTAAGATTCTATTTGATCATGCACTGGTGGAAAGCTATTCCAAAGAATAATGTGTTCTGTTGCCTAATACCAGAGAATTAATACAACCCTCTATGGAAAAGAGTGATCAATTCATAGCTATAGCTCAGTAGATAAAATAACAGACAAGATCAAATGTCTACTTCAACATATCCTGAAAATACAAGAATGTAGAATTTATGAGGTACTATAATATCATGTCACTTAATGATTGACTTAGAGAGAAGAGGCAGGATTTAGGGAAGTCAGTAAGTTTACTTATCATAGGGAAGAAGGGTGTTGGCCTAGTCCTCAGTGAATGAAAGGTTAAGTACAGAAGCTATAGAAACTGTTCAGCAATTGGCATCAATCCGATAGAGTAGAAGGGGCAATGGATGGGAGTGGAAGGGAAGTGGGTAAGATAAGCGTGGGCGTGGGCGTGGGCGTGGGCACTCCTACACTCCTTTACCTTTCCAGGGCAACCACAATTCCAAGCCACTGGAGTTCTCCAAGAACAAAGGCCTAAAGACCACTTCGGTAGAGAACTTTAAATGAATGCCTTTTGGGCCAAGCTCCTGGAAAGAACAGAAGTCTGGCAAATATTGAATAGAAAATAATAATCCCATCTCTCACTTTCATCTAATATATTTGGTAGGCATATATTTTTTCTCTTAATTACTCTATTCTTGAATTGTCTTATTCCTAGACAATCTAAGGCTGAATATACAAGATCTCAATACATACTCAGATACATAATAAGAGAAAACTTATTAGAAACAAAGTTGTTGGGAAATTGATAGAAGTGATTTACATAATTCTATTTACCCTGTCCAACTGAGATAGACAATAATTCAAAAGAAAAATGGACCAACCAGAAATGTCTCTGCACAGACTAATCCCACAACCCTTATGTCACAAGGACAAATAAATAAAAGCTTGGAAAGAACCTTTATTTCAGGCTCTTATCAGTTTGAGCCAGCTGATAGAGAAAGTCTTATGGGTGAACTCTTGAACCAGGAACTAATCCATGCAAAGTTTCTGTCTGGTGCTGTGACCTGAAAACATGTTTCCATTCCTCGCATTATCTTTATGGCTGACAAATGATTGCCTCGTACTTGCTCTGTATGCTTGGAGACTAGTTACATATTGTTGAGACTGTCACAAACAAGAGATTTCCTTCCTAGAGAAAAAAAGAAAATTAATCTCCTAGGTACAAGATTTAATAAAATGAAGAGAAATTTAGATTGTCAAATTGTGTTTTCCTTTTGCCTAACTTCCAGAGAGTCTGGAACCCTTCTTAACAGCTAGAAGGCCTTCTGAGGGCCACCATGGTGCGACATGTAGGACATGCCTTTAATCCCAGCATTTAGGAGGTAAAGGCAGATCTCTATGAGTTCAGCTTAAGTCTGATCTACATAATGAATTCCAGATCTGCCAGGGCTATATAGTGAGACTCTGTTGTAAAAATAAGGAAGAGGAGGAGGAGGAGGAAGAAGAAAAGGAAAAGAAAAGAGGGGAAAGAAAAGGGAGGAAGTAGAAGAGGCAATAGGGGAGGAGGAGGGTGGGAAAGTGCTGAATAAAACCTAGGCTTTCTTCTAGCATTTGTACCCTAGTCTGTTGCTGCTCTATAGTGCTGGTGTAGCCATGACAGGAAGCAATGACTGCCTATGTCAGCTGCTTGTCTCCATTCACTTAGTAAGTAGGCCTCATAGAAACGTCCAATTAAATATAATCCCTTTGTGTATTTCTAAATCTTAAATATGTTCAGTTTTTTTCTCTTTTGTACATGAAAAGGTTAAGTTGCGATTGAGGCATAGTATATTATTTCTCTAAAAGAATGATTCAATGTGCAAAGTCAAATTCAGACTTCTGAAAGTTTGAATCTTGCAGGCCTGTGATCAAAGCTGTATCGTATGCCTTGCAATAGCTTGACTAGATTATAATTGCAGAGACTGTCACTATGAAAGGCTAATGCAATACCTATAAATGACCAAGTAATATACATAGACAAATAATAGATCAATTATCATAAAACTCCATGCTCAGATAATTTATTATCAGAAATACTGGATAAAGAACCAACTATACCTAGAGGAAATATTTAATAAACAAAACACTCAGCTCCATAGCATAGTGGGAAAGGCAGTGGTTTAGTCAACATGTGGTATTAGAGTAAAGCAAAATTATTTCTAGATTAATTATGCCCAGGCAATGGTATTGTATATCTTTAATCCCAACACCAAAAGGCAGAGACAGGCAGATAGAGCAGGCCAACCTAGTCTACAGAGCAAGTTTCAGGACAGCCAAAACTACACAGAAACCCCTGTCTTCAAAAGTAACAAAACAGAAAGGTAGGGAGGGAAGGATGGCAGAAGGGAAGAGGAGGGAGGGAGTGAAGGAGGGAGTGAAGGAGGGAGGGAGGGAGGGAGGGAGGGAGGGAGGGAGGGAGGGAGGGAGGGAGGGAAGGAGGGAAGGAGGGAAGGAGGGAGGGAGGGGGGAAGGAGAAAGGACAGAAATACATAACAGGGATCATGTGTCTCAGACAAAGTTACAGCGGCCTTTTTAACATCCAAAGTTACCTTAGTTGAATTCATTTGAAAATATATACCGTCAAAGTCAGAAAACCTAAACACTCCAGGTTTTTGGTTGTTTGCATGTTTTATTTGACTTTCTCATTAAGTTAAGCCATCAGACTGTTTTGTTTCCTTTTTTAAATGTTTTCATTTATTAAAAATAATTATTATCTACAGGATGGATTAAAGTGAATACTTTCTATGAAAGGTTGCATGTTATAAAATTATGCTCTGTGAACTTAAAAATGCCTAACAGCTAATTTATAATTACCTTGAGAGTACAAGTTTTGTTTCTTAGACACTGACCTATCAATAAATAGATTCCTCCATCTGAGATATGAAATGTCTTACCAGACAGCATACATTCCTTCTCTATCTTACTAAGTGCATATTACAGTCCAAAAGAAGGTTGCTGTGAAACTAGATGACAAGGTCAACAGAGATGTCATGTGGAAATTACCCCTGGATACCATAGCATGATACCAATCTCTGTTGCTAGTTGGAGAGTGGAACACCCAGCCATTTATGTGCTGCAAACTGCAGGTGCAACTGCAGGAGTGGGTGGAGGATGTCAGAGCAGGAGAAAGCTGTGCTACGTCATCTCCGAGGTCCTTGATGTGGAAGGAACAATCACTATACACACACACATGATCATTGTGATCCCCGCTACAAGGGCCTGGGGTGTGGGAAAGAAAGTTCAGCATGGAATTTGAAAGCTAGATTTCCAAGGTAAGAGATCTGAGAGCTTCAAGTGGAGAGGGTTTCCAGCATTTCAGAGAAATCTGTTTTGTTTGTTTTCAGTCTAGACTGAGAGTACAAATGCCTAGGAAATATGCTTGTGGCCAGAAGACACCCTACGGTTGTTTTCTTTTTCCACGCAGAGCCCTACTGTGATGTATACGAGTTATGGTGTATACGGCAGTGTCTACACTCAGAGTTTACCTGTAACTTCAATGGTACCTCTCATTCTCTATTATGTCCAATCAGCAATCGAGATGATTGCCACTAATTTCCTTCAATGTCTTCCTTATCTGACACTGTACTGGCTTCTCACTATTAGATGTTTTCATTTAGACTAGAACAATTGCTACTGGCAATTAACTGCTGGAAATCGCTGAGCTATATTCAGTATTACTTTCTGGAGAGCAAGTTTAAGCACAAGTCTATCCTGATGAAAAGAAATTAGTGTTCAGTTTAAATGTAGGCTATTCTTGTATGGTTCTGATTTTTAAAAATCATTACCTTGATTAAAATCCTGCCTTGGAACAATAAAATTGTGTCATTTGCAGGAAAACAGGTAGAATTGGAAGTCATCATCTTATAGAAAACATCCAGACCCAGAAAGACAAATACCACATATTCTCTCATATGTAGAACATAGATTTTTGCATACAACTTTAAAGTTTCCTGTCGTTGCTACCTGACAACTTGGGAAATATTCTCATCCTTTTTGATCCTGAAGTTCCTCATCTAATAGAGGGGATACCAACAACCCTACATGCACTTACTGTTAAGATTCTGTGGCAGACTCTAGATAATTGAGAACTATGCCTACGTCACATTACTTTGAGATATTATTGTTTGACCAACTTATCATTAGCTACAAAATCATATTATAATCTACCCTTCACACTCTAGTTCTACTCCCTACCCTACTCTCCAGCTGTCTGCCTTCCTTCTGATCTATCAATAACCTAAATTACTGTACATGAGTTGAGATTTGTACCAGCCTCATATACCAAGATATTCATAGACTTTACTTAATCTTTAACAACTCTAAAATATCAGTCCTCGTATCCTCATTTTCTTGATTGGGAAACTGAGAATCACAGAAGTTAAGTAACCTAGTGTAAGGAACTGAGCTTATATATGAGAGAGTACAGAGCTGAACCCAGTGTCCAATACTGCAACTATATTCTTACAACAATGTTATTTTTGTGCCAATCAACTTCATAAATATTTCCATCAAAGCATTTTAGTCTCACAAGCTTTTCTTGAACCTTGGAACATCTACAATCAGAGAAGGAATCTATGCCCCTCCAGAACCTAGACAGAGCTTTACAACCACCTCAGCTAACTGAATCTAGCACAAGCAAGGTCATACAATATCCAGATGTAGGTTACAAATGGTAATACAGCTCTGACTAGCTCACTCTTTGGAAACTGCACTCTAGGCAATCTACGTCATCACCATATAATTAGTAATGCTACCTGAAGGTGCCATGCTTGAAGGACCAGTAAAGACATCACATCAATATACAGATGTCCTTTAAGCAACACCAACAGGCACTTCATGGAACACAGAGGAGCTATCTCAACCAAGCCCTACCCACATTGCAAAATGCATGAGATAAGTAAATTATCCTTGTTATTTAAGTCAGGAAATAATGAGCATTTTATTTCTCAATAATAAAATCCAGAGAGGTTGTAGAAACCTCTAATATACACTACTCACTTTCATTCCCCTTGATGGTAGTCTTCACAGCCACCTCTGCCTACGAGTCATCACCAACTAGCACACCCAAAATCCCTCCTTTAAAGAGCCATGAACTGATTTACATCACTGTGGATGCCACAGAGTCAAACAGCTTTCCTTAAGTCTATAACTGGGTACTTCCTTAAGTACTTCCTCAAATATAAAGTCAAAATATCTAGGCTTATTCTTTGTTTCCTATTAACTGCTGCTATTTCATCTGTCTAGACTTCTGTTTCTTCCTAATGGAGTTACAGTGAAACTTCCATTTCAGCCACAATGCAGAAATTTGTACACACATTCTATGAAAGCTCTTAAGTTTATTAATCGCTTTCACATTGATGTGATGAAACAGTAACAGAAATTACATGAAGGACAAGGGTTTGCTTCAGTTCATGGTTTTGAGAATTTAGTCCATGGCATCGGAGACAGAGCCACTCAGCTCAGCATGGCGGGCAGAGACGGCAACAGAAGACTAGCATGGAGAAGATGCACCTCAGTGACCCACTTTCTCGAGCTAAGCTCCATTCCAAAACCTACAGAAACTTCCCAAATATTGTCAGCAGTTGGAGACTAAATGTTCAAAACATGAGCCTATGGGTACATTTAAGATTCAAATTTTAACAGTATTTGACAGACATTTCAATGCTGTTGTGGTATATATTAGAATATTGATTATATTGTATAGCAAATATTTGTTTCCTCATATGAACTATTAGTCTTTTGGATAAAAGAAAAAACAGCAGTGTATCCCTAACTGATGCTTCAAATGTGAAAAAATATGTAATTTTGAATGAATAAACAAATAGGTAAAGGGTGCTGAATAAACAATTCATACTTGTAGGAGACATCACATGGAAGAGATCTCAGGCTCATATGGAATTTAGAGGTGGTTGTATGCCATTGTCTCCATCCTATCCCATTCTTGTCTCTTTCTTAGTGATGCTACCATACCATGGGCACAGTTTCAAGACCACTTTACCCACAAAACCACATAGTTTTGCTGGGCATCTTCAAGTGGGCAACGGGCAGTCCAAATCAGATGACAGGGCTGTGAGGAAAGCCACTGACACAAATTTCATATAGTTCCCCTTTCTCCTTCTAGCCATTTTACAGCATGTTATCTGGATGCCTGACCTTGCCAAGCAAAATCTAGTTAATCTTTACAGTGCCATTCCCCTTTATGGCCTCTATGATATGGCAGTGCCATATGGTGGCAGTGCTGTGGAAAGGACTCTGCTCTTACCTGGTGAGCAGGCTTGTGCTGCACTAAACAAATAATCTGCCTCTTGCATCACCCATCATATCCCTCAGGGATCCCTGCTCAGTGGAAAACACATCCAAAGAAACTACTGAACCACAATACCGCCTCTATTAATGAGACGAGAGAATGAGCTCTACAATGAATTTTTACCTCAGTACAGAATGTATGCATGTGCATATGTATGTATGGATTCTCATGGTAAGAGATGACAGCCTATGGATATTGCTCCTGAGTTGCAATACCTGTTAGTGGAGCCCACTGCTATTGCAGAAAAGCAGTGCCATTAAAGGACATCTTGATCTCAATGTATAGGAAACTCTCAATGCACCAATCAGTTCCTCAATATGTTTTCTTGGTTCAGCTGATTAAAATCCAACAGGTTGGCCTTAGAAGCAAATGTGGGATTTATCTCATTGTTGCTGTGATTACAGGTTGTGTGTTTATTATAGCTTTAATCATGTCTGCATTCTTTCTCAGAAGGAGCTGTTTGAAGCCTGCAGAATGCTGAGGTTTGGACACATTTCTGAGGTATGCCACCACAGCTTCTGATTGGACAGCCACTCTCGGACCATGTAGGCCTTTTGCTGTTGACTCACCAGAGGGCAGCAACTTGGAAGCTTGATGTCAGCATGCAAGAATGTCAGGCTGCTCTCTCTGGCAACCACCCTCCGGCCTCCAACAACTCCACACTCAACCAAGAGCTAAGCAAGCCTGCCTAGCTTTACACTCTGGCAAACCTCCTGCCTGGGCTTTTCACTGCCTTGGTTATCATGCTACAGCAAAAGAGAAACAAAAGCAAAGGGACAAACAAAAAAAAGCCCACACCTTAGTTGACATCACTAAACCCTTGTAGTTATGGGAATGTGTATGAGACTGTATATGGTTGTCTGTGTAGCTCTCTGCAACACATGCACACAACACACATACACACACAAACACACACACACACACACACACACACACACACTTTTTCCAACAGGACACACTAGAATTCAGGATATAATCTGTCTCCAGCATAAGCACAATTTCTAAATTATTGAGCATATAAAAATATATGCTACTACACTCCCGATTATTTCATTTGCCTCAAATTCCTCACAGCTCTGACTACTCTGACTGGAGCCTTCAATTGGACTTAGGACTGTCTCTGAAGTGTTTTATAATCCCATGATCTGAACTAATCACTAGATTGTTTTTAGGGGAGTGGCTTCCTGGTGCTCATGTGGCATGGCAGAGCTGCCAGACAGCTTGCAGCCTGGCTCTGTGTCTACTTCTGAGAATTACCTAGTTCCATATCTCCTCTGATCTTACTAGCTCCCCCTCGATCAGCAAAACGCAAGAGTCATGTGTCTAAATTCGTTAAAATGCCCATGTTCACAGAGTCTTTTCGATGGTTGTGGCTTTAGGCAACTGAAAGCAGTAACCTATTAAAAGATCTATGGATCCATGGCCAAGGTCAAGCAATCAACCACATTATACAGTAAACCAAGGTAGAATTGGTGATTCACAGGAGTTAAGTATTCCACAACTCAACATGTTCTAATGTGTGGAAGTACAAAGATTAAGGTTATTAGATTCCTAGAGCAAACCAGGATTGAGATAAAATTTCCGTCTTTGATCTTCATTTCATTTCTTTCCCCTGAGGAATGTCTACAACTTCAACTCCTCCATTCTGTCTGTATTTTTCAGGATTGCCCAGTCTGGTTAATGCAGTGGGTAGATTCCTCCCAAAAATATTTCCATATCCTAATCCTCCAAGTTTACTAATATGATTGTTATGGGAAAACTTAAGAATTAACTTAAGATGAATTGACTCAGTGATTCAGGTAGGCAAGAAATCCAGTAATAAGTGTCATTATAGAAGCACACAAAGAAGAGGCAAAGGAAAAAGAAGAAATAGCAGGCACTACAGTGAGGTAACTTCCAGACAAAAACTTTCTAAAACACTGGAAGTTCAGAAATTTCTCCCATATAACCTGTGGGTGGCAAGATCCTGCTGAATTTACTACCCCTAGAACTATGCATTGATTTTTCTTAAAGCCATGGAGTTTGTAGCCACTGGATGACAGATATAGAGAAATAATATGTTACAAACTCTATGTCATATAAGGAATAATACAAGCAATGCAGCAAGTCTGGGTGAGAAAATGCTGGTTTTAATGTCCCATATGAATATTCGTGAATCAGCAAGTCATGGTACATGATTGCATGAGGACTGCAATTCCAGGAGACATGGGCAAGACAGCCATTAATTACAAGGCCAGTTTAAACTAACTAGTGCGTTCTAGTCATCCTGCACTACATAGAAAGTCCTTATCTCTCAAACAAAAAAAGAAGGAAGGAAGGAAGGAAGGAAGGAAGGAAGGAAGGAAGGAAGAAGAAGAAAAGAAAGAAAGAAAGAAAGAAAGAAAGGAAAAGAAAAACTCTAATTAATTAATTAAGTATTCAGTATGGCAACTGACAAATTGAAAGTCAATCAAATACCAAAAAATACTAGCAGTTCAGAAAAAGCAACAAAGTGTGTCCTGTCAGAAAGCAGTGCCCATCCATCCACCGTTGACAACATGGCTCAGTCTGGACAAATTTTACCTGTTTGACTGAATTGTTACTTTAAATTTCTTGGATTGTAAGTGTTGGTTCAAAATCCAAACAGTCAAATGACATTTTGTGGCCCTGACCAAACATACTTAAGTGCTGAAATGTAACCACAGTGGCCAGCTGTGGTTCATGAACCAACTGACCCTTTAAAAATTCTGACGATGTGCAAGACAGCCAGGAGTCAAGGTCTGCTCCCTCCCCCTGAGCTTCTCCCCCTCCCCTGTCACTTCTACTTTCCCCACTTATCTTGTGGGCAGAGGGAAGGTCTCTGTTGAAGCCTTCCGTTCATCTTTCTTGGTATCTCCTCTTTCTTTTTCTATGATGACTTAATTTTTATACTATCCATTTAAAAATACAGTCTCTCTCTTTCTCTCTCTCTTTCTCTCTCTCTCTCTCTCTCTATCTCTATCTCTGTGTGTGTGTGTGTGTGTGTGTGAGAGAGAGAGAGAGAGAGAGAGAGAGAGAGGAGAGAGAGAGAGAGAGAAAGGATGGGGAGGGAGGGAGAGAGGGAGAGAGAGAGAGGAGAGGGAGGAGAGGGACAGAGAGAGAGGTAGGGGGAGAGAGAGAGATTGCTTTAGAAGAAATCCAAAGTCATTTTTCTGACCTAAGCATTTACACACATTTATCCAAAAAGGGCAGGTATGTCCAGGAAATATTAGGGCATGTCAGGTGAAATACAAGCTATAAACTGAGACAAGATGTTTAAAACAGACCCTGACTTCTCCAGCTTCCAATTTCAGTGTGAGTATCTGGAGGTGATGTTGAAGTAACGTGGAACTCAGGGAATTGCATGTTTTCCTGCTCATGAAGGTGGCTGGGAAGAATATGAAGAACAATGAAAATCCTACAAATGCTAAGGATTCCTATGGCAGCTCTTAGGGAAGACCACACTGGGGAGGGAACACGTCAACTTTCATAATACAAATTTTTGTCATGGAAACAGTCTGCAAAAAGAGATACCCTGAAGGCAAAAATAAGTTCAGGAAAATAAGGAATAAAGAGAGTAGTATGCCTCCTTACTAATGTACTATTATCCTCAAATAAAAATTAAGAATACCAAAAACACTAATTCAATAACAAAATGACAGGCAACTCGATGTTTATAATAGGCAAAAGATATAAACAGACATTTCACCAATGTGTTGGACATCAACAGTCATCAGGAAAATGCCAGTAAAATCACTAGGCTTAGGTCTGTCAAAGGCAAAAAAAAAAAAAAAAAAAAAAAACCACACACACAAACAAACAAACAAACACGAAACCCCAGACACTTGTTGGGAATGAAAAGTGGGGACCTTCATACATTTTTTCATCTGCGTACAAAATGACATAGCCACTTTGAAAGTCAGTTTAACAGTTCCACAAATAGTTAAATAGTGGTTATCCATATAACAGTCTACTCTATGAGAACCACCCAAAAGGGGAAAAATACATTCACACAAAAGACGTGAACAGGAATGATTAACAGAACTACTCATCACAGGCAAGTGGTAAAGAAAACAAAAGATGTCCTTCAACCGCAGGATGGAAAAACAAAATTTAGCATATGGCATGTCCACACACTACTTATTTTCTGCAGAGCTGATATCAGTTTTAGGCTTTAAAAACATACTAGAGGAATGATGATTCCTTCCTTCTATATAAAAGATTCTATATAGAATTCCTTCCATATAAAATATAAAATGTGTTTCCCATGGAGCTGGGGGTGAAAACAGGCAGGAAGATCACTAGGATGATGAAATGGTTCCAAATGATGGGGATGCTGGTTATACTACTTGGATATTTACCAAAGCTCACTGCAGCATGCCCTTACAACAGTGGTCCTCAACTTTCCCAATGCTGCGACCCTTTAATACAGTTCCTCATGTTGTGGTGACCCCAACCATAAAATTACTTCATTGCTATTTCATTACTGTAATTTTGCTACTGTTATGAATAGTAATGTAAAATATTTTTGAAGAAAGAGGTTTGCCAAAGGGGTCGTAAACCACAGCTTCCTTAAAAATGCACGAAATTGTAAGTTATAGCTGAATAAATGTATATTTAAAAATTATAGGAATCTGTCCGAGGTGGATAGGGGAAGGGAACTGGGTGGGAGAGGGGATGAGGAGGAGAACAGGAATAAGGATCAGGTGTGAGGAGATGGGGTGTGGGAGAGGGTTGGGAATGAGAACTGCATTTAATGCCAGGCATCTCTGGGAGTAACTAAAAACCTGAGACCCAGGAGACCCTAGAGTCTATAGAGTCACCAAGCTGAGACTTCTACCAGCAGGGGATATGACAATCAAAGTGGTCACCTCCTATAGCTAGTGAAGGGGGAGGCATCAACCCGGCCACAAAACCTTCAACCCAAAATTTGTCCTATCTACAAGATGCACAGGGATAAAGATGGAGCAGAGATTGAGGGAACAGCCAACCAATGACTGGCCCAACCTGAGACACGTCCCATGGGCAAGAACCAATCCCTGACACTATTAATGATACTCTGCTATGCTTGCAGACCGGAGCCAAACATCACTGTCTCCCGAGAGGCTTCCTCCAGCAGCAAATGATCCACAGCCAAACATCAGACAGAGCTCAGGGAGTCTTGTGGAAGAGTGAGGGATAGAATGGAGTGAGCTGGAGGAGTCAGGGACACCTCAAGAACACCTACAGGGTCAACTAACCCAGGCCTATGGGGGTTCACGGAGACTGAACCACCAACCAAAGAGTCTGCAGGGGCTAGATCTAAGCCCCCATCCCACTACATTTGTAGCAGATTTGCTGCTTGGTCTTATTTTGGTTCTCCTGACAACTGGAGCCAAGCCTGTGCCTGACTCATTTGCCTGTCATTGGATCACCTTCTCCTAACTAAACTGCCTGGTGGGGCCTCGGTGGGAAGGGATCCACTTAGACCTACTGAGACTGGATGTCCGAGGGTGGGGTCATACACGGGGGACTTCCCCTTCTCCTCAGAGAGGGTGATGTGAAAGGGATTTGTAAGGGTGGGACTGGGAGGAGAGGAGAGGGACATGATCCAGATGTAAAGTGAATAAATAAAATAATTAACTAAAACTATAAGAAAAATTAACTAGGGGTTGGGGATTTAGCTCAGTGGTAGAGCACTTGCCTAGCAAGCTCAAAGCCCTGAGTTCGATCCTCAGCTCCAGTTAAAAAAAAAAATTAACTATAAGAAAGTGGTCTTTAACACACTTTCATACCCTATGTAACAACCAGTCTGCCAGAAATCTCCCTGCCTTACCTAGAAAATGCCTCAATTTTTTTTCTTTTTATATTTGAAGTACAAAATTCATAGTTCAAAATATGAAATAGCACAATCCTGCTACATACACACACTCACACACACACACACCCTCTTTTTACAAGTTGTACTATACCAGTGCAAGAATATGTGGGTGTCTTCTATACTTTTTTAAAAATCATTATCATTACTATATCAGACCTAAATGTGGCTTAAATCTTTTCCTTCTTTACTGCAAGGGCACCAGGTCAGACCTTGAGTAACTCTTGCTTGGCCACTGAGCTTCTCTGAATTTGAGATGACATCAATTATTTGAAACGGTGGCTTTTGGGGAGGTCATTAATTGGCTCTATGATGGACCTCAACTTTAAAGAAGAGTGTTGAAATGTATGTATTGTGTGTCTGCATATATTTATGTGTGTTGGGTAAAACTGTGAAATGCAAGCTGGCATGGTAGCACACACATTTCCTTCCAGTATTCAGGAAGCAGAGACAGGTGGATCTCCACGAGCTCGAGGCCAGTCTGGTCTCAATAGCAAGTTCCAGGACATTCAGAGCTACATAACAGAGACCCTGTCCTAAAACATACAAACACAAATAAATAAAAAAAATATAATACAACAGTCTTTCAACCAATCTCCAACATCAATCACGGCTCCCTTTATCCAGAGCCATCTATCCTGCCAATTTCCCAGAGTTCTAGTTTTTCACTCCCTTTATTCATCTACTTAAACTCCTTCACACTCGTACATTGCTTCAGGGTGAAGTCTAAGTTTCACAAGCCCCTTTCCCATGCTTGCCTCATTTCATTCCACTACTCTGTGCTCTAAACATGCCAGACTCCTGGCTAGTCCTCAGAAGTGGAGGGCTCTCTTAGAACCTTGTGCTTGTGGACATGCTGTTCCTGTGGCTAGGAGCACACTTAACCCCCTTTTCTGCTAGCTAAATACCATTTGTCCTCAGGGACCCATCCCTGGGAAAGCTGCCACGAACTTCCCCAGTTCAAAGAAATGTCCTTTCTGAATGCCAAGCTATTTGTCCTTAATTCTACCAAAAGTATTCCTTGTTGATATCTGGCCTCTTTACCTCCTGGTCTGTCTTCACTACTCTTAGGTTTCTCACATGAGAGACATTGTCACACTGTCTGGAACATGGGAAGCATTCAGCTCAGAGAAATCAAAGCAAGGTGTCCTTTGGCCTCTGCATGTTATCAACACATCTTGGTATGAAAGGTGTGGTCAGCCCAGTTCAGGAGAAAGGACACTGACTAAGAAGTGTGAAGATGCCAGTCACGGGCTCTGATACGCCTGCCTCTCTGATCTCAGCTCAGTCAGTTTCCAGTATTTGGTTGCCTTTTGTAGAACCATGATCACTACTGCCCATTTGGAATGGCTGCTGAAGAGAGAACATCTGAAGTAACTGACAAGGCTGGTGCTGTAAGCAGAGCAGCTTTATCAGTGTCTGCAACATCTGCTGAGGAAGGACTTATATGCCCCCCAGAAAGCAAACACGCTACTGGCCATGTGGCAAGATCAAGTGGACTTTGTTTTTTCATTTATGCCTAATTGTTGAAAAGGTATGATATATTGTGTCTCAAAATCAGGTGTCAAAACATACACCTAATTCTCACATTTGCCTCCCCAGGCTCCTTCCAGCGTTTCAGTTTTAAGTACTAGCACTTATAAAGACATTGTTTAACATAAAATGCACATGCTGTGTCAAAATTGTTGCGAATGTTGCTATTGTTGTTTTAATTATTGTTCTTGTTGTTGTTTCGTCATATTTAAATAGACTCTGGAACTCTCTAAGTTTGTCTTAACCAAGGACATGAGTGCATTGGAAGGGGGATTTTATTTCCCCTTTATAAATCCACTCTGAAATGTAAAAGGTAAAAAGAGAGGTAAAAGTGACTCATAGCCTCAGCTCTTTCTAAGGGAACCACAGAAAGGCAGCATGACTAAAATGGAGAAAGACAGTCTGAGTGCTACTTTAGGTCACAGTCAACCCAATGTCATGCACACTGAAAAGGTCCGTTGCCCTGACTAAAGCCAGTGTGCTGCACAGAGCAGAAAAAAGTAGACAGGGAGTCCTCAGAACTGCTGCTTCCGACCTGCGTTCATCAGAAGACTAGCATTTTCTCAGGGAGCTGTCAGCATAAAAGAACTGTGCTTAGAGTTGTAGTCAGGTTCCGTTTGAGGGCTACATTTCATTAATGCGCTCCTTCATTCATTTACAGTCAGTACCTACATGGGAATCAAGAATTGGTGTTACAGTGAGGTTATTTGGACTTAGTAAATGGTTATGTGCTTTCGGTTTGTCTGTAATGATAAATGATAAAACTATTGGAACTTATTAAAGTTCGGCAATATGTGTAACAGACCTATATTTTGTGGCTATATATGACTGTGGTCCAGGCTGCTTTTAATGACCCTCCTTCGCTTTGAGTTTTCTTTTCCTCAGACAATCCTGAATCAGTGACCCAAAGCCCTTGAACCTTTGTGTGTGTTGTAGCCTCAGTTGATTGCCATTCTCCACCCACACACCTCTGCCATTGCTTTTATTAAAGATCTCCACATGTGTGAGATCTCACTATCTCACACCCAGAAAATGACCGTCACCCCAACTCAATTTGCCATGCGTACCTGTGTCAGAAGGAGAGAGAGGTGTGCGCTTCTGGACTTTGAGCCTCTTGAGGGAGACTGTCCCAGTTTGCTTCTTTAAACATCCAGCCCAGGCCTAGATAATGAGAGAAACTCAAATGACTTCCTTGTGAAGTCTATTTCTTGAAAGTATTTGTATGTTTTCATCTCTGGAGTTAATTCACTCTGTGGTTTCCTTTAAGCAGTTTTTCTTTCTGTCTTCTAACCATTTCAGGCTACTTTAAACATGCACCCCAGAAGATGGTGGGTAACCAATTGCCTCCTCTCCTGTCCTCTTAATTTTCTTGCAGATAACTGAACTATCCTGAGTCTATTAAGGTAGCTCCTAAGTCTCTTTCTTTAATCGCCCTTCAGACCTTTATCCAAACTATCTGGTAGGAATCTTGCAGATGTCAAAAGCCAGACATACATACATTTCCTGTTATTGTGCAAATACATGTAACAATTTCTAGTGATAATCACTATGTTTTCATTAGAAGTGATGTTTCAAGTCAGAATCTCTGCAATAACCTCTTGGCCTTCTTTTGGTAAACATGAGCTCAATGGCAGTACAATGACCTCTTTTTCTGCAGGTTTTCTCCCACCCGGGTATAATCCTAAAGACTCTACTATCTACAAGGGTTTATTCCAATCCTGGCTACCAGCATCCCACCTTATGAGACAGGGCACAACTGACTGCTTCCAACAAAAATGTTATTAAAACTAGAAATTGTTATCTTTCAATCTTCCCTAAAATTAATCCTTAGATGTATTGCATCTACCCCCTGGGTTTAACATTACTTGCTAAGTGCTTAAGTCTGGGGAGCAGTGCTTTAAGTAAATTATGCTATTCAAAATCATAAACCCTCACAAAATCCCTTTGACATCCACACTACATTGCCCTTATCATACATTTTTTATTTATTAATCATTTTATTTGTTTACATTTCAAATATTATTCCCCTTCCTGGTCTCCCTCCATGAACCCCCCCACCTCTCACCCCTCCCCTTTGCCTCTACAAATTAATGAACAGTGCCACAGTGCAGTTTATTAGTTTGCCATAAGTCATAAAACTAGCTCTGCCTAAAATTTGGGTTCTATGAAGAAGAAAAATAATCTCCTTTGAAGTTACCCTAGCTAGAGCTAGGAGCCTACCCTAATAAGAGCTTTACCAGTGTCAGACGATCAAGCCCCTGAGACCCATCTTTAAACAGCCGCAATAGGAAAGTAGAAACATGGCTTCCTACATGAAGTAAATACAGCGATGGATGTGAAGGATCTGGATGACTGACAGTGCATAACAAATGTTCCCTCTCCACCTGGCTAGTCCTCTGCTTTCAGGTCACCGCAACCATGAAAAAGCCATCACCAAAAGCCATAGGTTTGCTTTCCAGTTCGATCCTGTGGTAGCTGTATGAACTGGGGCTCCTGTTTCCTACCACGCACAAAACCCACTGTTAGATCATGTTTGAAAGGCAATTCGCACAGTGTCTGGCATACAGGAAATGCTCAATACATGACAGAGACTATGACAGTGTCGGTGATAAGGAAGAAGTCCTGCAGAGATTACAATAGGGGCTGGAGAGATGGCTCAGGTGGTGGGCACTGACTGCTCTTCCAATAGGACCCAGGTTCAAATCCCAGCACCTACACGGCAGCTCATGACTGTCACTCCAAGATCTCACACCTTCACACAGACGTGCTTGCAGCCAAACACCAATGCACATAAAGTGAAAATAAATAAATTAAAAAAAAAAAAAAACAAAGAAAATGAAATCAGTGGCTTCCAAGGACCAAGGATATTGGAAAGCCATTTGCTACTTCCTTGACTTAGAGAAATGCTTAAGTCTCCAGACTTTACCTGTATGACAATGGTTTCAATCTTCTAATGTGTGAGACAACCTGGAACCTACTGAAATTTCAGATAGCAGGGAAAGGGGCACAGTTCAGAAACTCAGAAGTCTAAACCCTAAACTCGTTCTTAGACAAGTTTAAGTTGGTAGCCCCAGGACCACACTAAGAAAAAATGTGTTTACTGAATTGAACCAACATGATTTCTAAACATCTAAATGGAACTGTTAGTGAAATTTAATGTTGGTTTTTACTTTAAGGATATTATTTGTGAGGAAATACTTCAAATTGCTCACCAACACAAAGCATTACATAAATAGCATACAGTCTAATCAATGAGAATAAAATCAACAATAAAAGATACTCCTTTGAATTACATATGTACACACACACATACACACACACACACTTAAGAATATTGATCTCAGTGATCTGTAGTTTTCTTAAGAAAATTTTTCTTAAAATTTTTGTCTATTCTTATTATTTCATGTGACTCATTTTTAAGCTCCAACCCCTGAAACACTCTGTATGTATGGTAACTTGACCACTAAGTTAGAGAAAATGAATTTGTGCTTTCTATAAGCCAGAAAGAGTTAATCATGTTTCATTAAAAACTACATCCCCAAACATTCATCAAGAGTGCAGTAATGCATTTCACAAAGTTCAACTAATTAATATGTCCAACATCAGTAGAGAAAATGTATATACAGAGCAACCACTCCTTAAATTAAGCATGTGAAACATTCACGTTTTTATAGACTACAAACATAATTTAATTGACATCAATCTAAATTATGTGCTCAAATCACTCTAACGTGCCCAATATTGACTAATTCAGTCAATTTTTGTTTGCTTTTGAAAAAGCAATTTTCAAACATAAAAAAAAAATGACATTTACATATCTCATTTGTGGCTACTATGAATTCATGGTATCACTAAGAGATCAAATCTAAAAACCCTTCCAGAGACTCAATGAAATTCAAAACCCAGTAAAGCACAGAAATTCACTCTACTAGCATTAGAAATCAGTTCTGAGGAACTTAGTAATTATGAGATGTCCTTGACCAAGTCATGAGTAAAGAGGAAACTGAAGAAAAATGGTAGGTGGTTCTTAATATAAAACAAGGGCTTCACTGAAGAGAGTGAGCATGTGACCTTCCTGTTGTTTTTCTAGTACTTTTCTAAAATTCAATGTGTAAAAATTCATATCGCATTTACACAACCTGATTTTTTTCCAACGACTTTTTTCTTGTTTCAGAATTTCATACATCCATATAGTGTGCTTGCCAACTACTTTTAACTCAAATGTTCCTTTCAAGTTTGGATCTAGCCATCTATAAATGTTTGAAATTAACTGTTGTCTTAAGATAATAATGATTTTAAGTTAAAAACTTGAGAAATTCATTGTTTATGGTTCTTATTTCATAAGCCAACTTAAGCTTGTTCTGAACACTGTAGGGTATGTCTCATTAGATTTACAGTTCAATTTTAAAATATCACCTTTTGAAATTAGAGATTAAAATGGCCTACTTAACGGTGTTCTTCATCCCATGCCTTTTAAAGGAAGAACTATTTGGCTGGAAAATGTGTGAGTTGGCTTTTTAGAACAAATGGGCTACCACAAATTACGATCGGGTGATTATTTTTGTTGACTTGTAAGGAATACATGCCTATTTGGTCTCTCTTTAGTTTGACAAACAGGTATGTTATGCACTACTGTTGCTGATCCATCCAGACACCCAAGTTCAGACAAGGCAATCCAAAGTTCTCAGTCATTTTTGTTTATTTTAGCAAAACAACCATGTGAACTCCACCCAAGCCTGGGAGTCTGTGTGCCAGGGACAATTTTACTAGGTACATTCAGTGGTGTTTAAAGTTCACAAGGATGGCTTTAAGGGTTGGTCAATTTTCTTTTTATAGAGTTTAACCTCATTCTTGGAGCCTCTTGGAAGGCAGTATCAGAGAAATTTATGTCTATTCAAAACAGCCATGGAGAAGAAAGTAACACTCCAGTTTAGCACATTTCGATTAACACACTACTCTTAGTCATTGACAGATATATTCAAAAACCATTCAACCACAGAGTTCAGTGAACTGAATCACACTGTATAAGTGTAGGGGGACACATGGGAAATACACAGGATGCTGTGTAATGTTCTAAACTGCTGAGTTGTGAAAAGTTTATGTATGCACATGTATGATCTTATCTTTGTATAGTGGTCTATGTGAAATCATATGCATATGAATGCAATAATGCTTTGGCCTAAGCAAAGGAATTATAGCTTATCAGACATTCTCAATGGGGCGCCTGAGTCTACAAAATTCAACACTACTAAAATGAAGGGAATCAGAAATGGTTATTCATCCTTGCATGTATGTGTGTATATGTATTTGTTGTGTATGTGTATAAATGTGTGTTGTGTGTGTGTGTGTGTGTGTGTGTGTGTGTGTGTGTGTGTGTGTAATACTGGAATACTGTTTCCATGATCTTCAACAATCTGAGCAATTAAGGGCTGCTTCCTAGGCTGCGTCTTCTCCTGGGGGTTTCTTTGAGCTTCACTCTAGATGGTGCCACTTGGTACAAGAGGCTGTGCAGAGGAGGCTGTGTCAGGCAGTTACTCCCACGCAGAAGGAGAACGCTGGTGACTGGCAGGTGGTTTTAGATGGCATGGATATGACGTTAGATACATTCAAATAGTAAAGGACTCCATTTTGACATTTTCTTTTACTTCTTCTGATCATGGAAAACAAATAGACCTAATTGATGGTGAAATAATCTTACCACTTCTGATACACTCTTCTCAATAGTAAGAACAGACTCAAAACATCCTCACAGATAATTTATCTGACAACAGTGCAATAATGTTGCTTTGTCCATGACATTTCTTTTGATGATAATCTTCCTCTAAAGGCAAATGATACTGGTTTTCAATTTATAGTAAAATAGAAAGTTCCTTTATAAATAAATAGATCTAATGTGTAAAGGGAATGACAAGCTTTGGAAACTGTCCTGAAAGTATAAGATCTGTTGGTGGTTAACAGCTGCCAGGAGAGGAAAAGTTAGCTTGTTTAAGCCTGTGGCCCCTTGGAGGTCCAGATGCTGCAGATGCTGGGCTCACACCTAACAAGGGATAGGTAGAACTACTGGGACTGGATGTGTTGTTCGAAAACGAGGCCATGAAGTTGCGCAGGTATAGTATAGGTGAGTGGATCTGGAAGGAGACGGGAGGTTAATATGATCAAAATATAATGTATACAGTTCTCAGAAGTTTAATAACAAAGTGACATTTGCAGGAAACAGATGAACCTAGAAATGATTATGTTAACTGAAATAACCAGGTCAGAAAGAAAAATACTAAATATTTTATCTCATTTTCATATCTTCAATTTGAAGTATTATGTGAGCTAGAATTCACATGGACAAAAACACAACTAAAATTTAGAAACTGTAATTACATTAATAAAATTTGTAAAAATCAGGATGCAAAAACAAGTGGTACTTTTTATTGTTACAAAGTATCAAGATAATGGAATTATATTTATATATGTGGTATTTGCTCATTTGTCTGTTTTGTTATTAAGGAATAGTATTCATTTCAAAATTCTGGCAAAATTGATGTTAATTAAAGGAAAAAAGAAAGGGAATACTTTCAATACAGATGATCCAAGGTCATGATAAAATCATAAAGTAGTAGGCAAATGATATAAACTTGATGAATGTAAAAATAAGCAATTTGGTCATAAGAAGAGTTAAAGTATTTGGGGGAAATTCAATTTATTGAAGGCAAATAATAGCACTATGAGTCTCTACAAAGCATTTCTAAAAAGAAAAGAATTCACAAACTGTACATGCTGTTCCTGGTGTTGATGGCTTAGTGTGCTTACAGACGCTTGTTAGAGAAAGCAGCTGACAACATCTCCGACCGTCAGAACCATCTCTGTAGCTCCAGCATAGAGTCCGCTGTCCCATGATCTCATCAAGGACCCAAGGATCCTCTTCTGCCATCCAGACCCTGTCAGTGGTCCATCAGGCTTACTCCTGCAGGGTCTCATGATATCTACCATGATACTAACTTCTAACTCAATGACAACCAAAAATTCAAAAAAAAAAAAAAAAACCAAACTATGAGTCATTATGTTTTCCTTTGTTTCAAGAGCAAAAGAAACTGCCTTCTCTCAGTTAGGCGAGGTTCCCTTACTCACACTTGTATATGCTGGAGGCAAGCCAGTCACCCAACTCTTACTTAACCAAGAGACATCTTTATGCTTGAATATAGCTCACATATTTTAAACACCGATTGAAGTTACTTTTCTTACAAATGTTAGCAAACAGTTTATTGGGGATTATTAAAGGGATAATAGTCTTACCATGTTGATTTGGGGAAAACCCTTACTATATCAGCATGTCTATTACCTCAAGTCAGAATGCTGAAGTGGTACAGCCTGAGCTATCCTCTGGGTTAGTACAATCTTAGATAGCTGTCACTAATGGAGATTAAGTGTGAGTGCTATGGTTGTTGGCCCAGATAGTGCCACTCAGTTTAAACTGCATGACTGAAATTGAAACTCAGTTTCAATTGCATGATATGGAAGAAGATGCAATTTCTTTTAGCACATTGACTTAACCAGAGAGACTTCACAATGACCTGGGTGCTTCTTACTAGAGCATCCTACACTTGTCAGTGCTACCAAGAAAAGATAGCAGATGTCTGTAATGATCAACAAAGAAAGTCAGCATTGGTGTTGAAATTTCTTTTCTATCTGAGTTTACCAACAGCTCATTTTATAATCAAAGACAAAATGCTGAAATGAATGTGCCTCCACAGCGCACTGGAAGGGACTGGGGAGAGGGCTCCATTGGAAGATTGCTTGATGCACAACCAAGAGGACCAGAGTGCGGATTCCCAGCATTCATTCTTTTGGTCTTGTAGAACACATCTGTAATCCCAGATCTGGGCAAGCAGAGACGGATAGATCCCAAGACCTCCCTGGCCAGCCAGCCTAACTTCAGCAGTGAATTCTAGTTCAGCCAGAGACCCTACCTCACAAACTAAGATGATGAAGAGCGGTCGAAGGAGATACAAGCTTAGACTTCTGTCCACCATAAGCACACACACACCACACACACACACAAGTGCATGCACACCTGTACACACCTATGCGCACACCTATGTGCACACATACAAATGTGTACATACACATGCATACCACAGACAGAGACGATAGGCAAAGCATACAGAGGCAAAATAGTATCACATCTTCTCTGGTCCCTGTTTAGAGAGAACAAAAAACTGTAGATGACCCATATAGTGCTGGTCAAAGGTGGGAAGGCACTTAGATCAGCCCAGTCATACTGATCACTGGAAAGCCACAGAAGCCCATTTACTAAGTATGATTAAGACACTACCTTGCTTCTCAAAAAGACTTTGAACTCATTTTCAAAATGAATTTTTCTATATTTAGACAGAATCTGGAATTCTGCAGAAAATGTATTGGTCAGAGATCATGCTGATTCCTTGATAGTAGTGTATAAAAGTTCACTGCCTGATCCAAGAGACAGTTACCATGAATGTTCAAAATCTCTGAGCTTAGAGTCAGAAACACATTTGGATCCAACTTTTTTGGCTCAAAGGATGGCAATGTAGTTTAGTGGTAAGGTTTTTGTCTAGCATGTGCAACTTGATCAAAAAGGAAAAAAAACATACAACACGACATAATGCTTTGATTCTGCACTACTTTGGGCAACTTGCACAACCTCCTTAAACCTCTTCATCTAAAGTAGTGTTATCAACCTGTGAGTTGTGATCCCCTTGCGGTGAAAAAACTCTCTTATTAGCAGGGGTCACATCTCAGATATACAACATATCAGATATTTACATTATGATTCGTAACAGCAGCAACATTACAGTTATGAAGTAGCAATGTAATAGTTTTATGGTTGAGGGGCACCACAACATGTAAAACTGAAAACATGTGTAAAGGATAAAGGTAATCCATTTTACCTTAGCGGTTGCTTGTTTAAATCTATGAGCTGATCTAAATAAGTATTGATAATAGTGCCTGACTCATTTTTATTGTTTGAAAAGTTCATATTGTATGTAAATATGCTTTAATCAGACAGGCCATCCCCATTTCTTCCCTTCCAAATCCTCTCTTATACTCCCACCACTTTCCCTCCTACTTTCATGTGTTCTATTTTAAAAAAACATTTAGCTCTGCCTGTATGTGCATGGATGTAGGACCACGAATTGGAGCACAGGTAGTCTCTTTAACTGAATAGTCTCTTAGTCTGAACAACACAGAGCCTCCCTTCCACAGCAGCCATTACTTGCCATCAGCATCTCCGCTAGTGAGAGGAATTCATGAGGCCTCTCCCCAGTCCGTGCTGGCATGCTTGCTGGCAGTCACAGCCAGCCACTGTGAGTTCATGTGTGCAACACCCCTGCCATGCCCAGCAAATACTGGTTCACTGCAGACATCCACTAGCTCTGTGACTTATGATCTTGCTGTTCCCATCCCTTTTGCTATTACTGAGCCTTGAGAAGAATGTGTGTGATACAGACATCTCACCTAGAGCTGACCACTGAATACTCTCTTACTCCCTGCACATTGGTAAGTTGTGGATCTTTGTATTAATTACCATCTACTACGAAAAGAAGCTCTTCTGCTGAGAATACAGTACTAATCTTAGTTAAACAGAAGACCTTAGTGGCAATTTAATATTACATGTATTTAGCAGAATAATTATATTGTATTCTCCCCCTAGAGCTATGATGTAGCCAGCCACAGTACCAGGCATGAGGTTTGCCTTCTGAAGTGAACTTTAAACATAACCAGGAAGTTACTCTCACTTGTGCCACTATCGCACCAGGGACATAACTTGCCAGGTCAGTAATTATCCTATTTCATGGAGCTCACAGCTGAGCACAATGATCGAACACTTTTCTCCCCAAGTAATATAAATAGAACCTTCTAGCACTATGAAAGTTAGCCAGGAAAGATGAAGCTTCCAGATCGGTCTAGCTTGATTTATTCATGTTCTATGACTCAAGAATATGATGTCTTCAGCAATACAATCTTACTTTCAAGTTCTGGAGAGTAACCAACATGTATTTTATGTTTCTGGGATATAAAGGACTATAAAGAAATGGAAACTTAAGGTTTCTTGGGTTTGAGTTTTAGGGTTTTTTTTTTCTTTTTAAATGGGGTCTCTCTATAAATGTCCTGGATCTTGATGGTGAAGACCATGATGGCCTAGAACTCACAGATAACCTCCTACCTTTACATCCTGGGTGCTGAGATTAAAGGTTTGTGTTACCACACACAGCTACAACTTAATTTTAAAAGCAATAGATTAAGTAAAAGATTATAAAGATAGTTACTTAAGAGCCATTATTTGACAGTTAATAGAAATTTGAAGAGTTGGGTTCTTTGAGTGCTCTGTAACACGCAGAGTACAATCTGATGTGTGTGTGTGTGTGTGTGTGTGTGTGTGTGTGTGTGTGTGTGGAGAGAGAGAGAGAGAGAGAGAGAGAGAGAGAGAGAGAGAGAGAGATTTCCAGGCTGACCACTTGGCATTAGATAACCAATTGGAAGGCTATTTTTTCCTGGTCTCAGCATTCCTTATCTGCCTGTTGTTTTTTTTGTGTGTGTGTAAAATTGAGGCCTGTAAATTTTCCCCTTCCATGTTACCTTGTATATACATTATACAAATTAGTAGGTTGTACTTATATATTTAGGAATGTTCGCATATATGTACCAACAATTAGGAAAAAGAGGCCAGGAATTTGAAAGGGAGAATAATCAGGAAGTGGGAGCAGTAAAGGGAAGGGGGGAATGATATAAATATATTTTAATTTTAGAACATAAAAAATTAAAATAATGAAATGAACTACAGAGCAACTATCCCAAAACATTATTCCTCCATATTGGCAGTGTCAATACTCACTAAAAGCTTTAAATATTGATATTCAGCTACAGACAGGACTAGTCCATCTTAACATCTCAAAACTGAACTCAGCACCTTACCCCCCAAATCCATTGCTATCTCCTAGCTGACTGAAGGATGACTCACTCTCAGTCACAACAATCAGAAAGCTAGCTGTCATCCTAAACTTCTCCATGTCTATCATGGCACACCCCAAACATCCAAATCAAGTAGAACAAAGCTGTAGTTCTTGATCTGACTCAACAGCAGTATCATTTAGGATGTCCTATAAAATACCAAACTGTACCCTAAATTCAGAAAGACTGAAGTACGCCATGAGAAACTGAGTTAAAATAAACTAGAGATCTTGTCTCAAGGGAGCAAGCAATAAGGCAGTCTATCTAATATCCTCCTCTGCCTTCCACATGCACAGGGACAGTCACTCCTGCACATATGTGAACATACACACACACACATATTCAAAATTAACTAAGTCAACCTCATAGGAACTTGATACTAATTGATACTCAGGAGCTGCTTCTCTAGCGTGCTTCCTTATTTACTGTAATTTACTTCAGGCCTGCCCTCCATCCACATCCTTACCCTCAAGCCCTCTTGTCTCACTTGAATGATGACATGGCTCTCTATATATACATCCTGCATCCACTACATCTATTATTAGACCTTTTTATAGAATCAAATATTTTTCTTCCTCACTCCTTCATGACATGATCCACCAGACTTACCAGCTCATGAAAATGACATCTGTTTTGTTTGTCCTCCAGTTAGTTCTCTTTTCCTCTATCATAAATCTCTTTTTCTAAGGACTGACAGATGCACTAATATGAACCCAAACCTTAACAAACATCATTATGCAATCACATGACTCTGTTTTCTTCCTCCATTATGGTGAGCATCACCCACAGTTAGAACTCATTGAATCTACCACCTTTGTTCAGCCTGGATCCCAGTGTGAGACAGCCTTTGGAAAGCTGCTCTCAATTCAGGTTCATTTCCATATCTCACATCCAAGATCTGTCAAGATCATATACATATACACATACATATATATATGCCTTAGTTAAATGGGTTTACTTATTTTTAATCTAGCTCATCTTCTGTCCTGATAGGATTTACTCAAATGCCGATTAATAGTCACCTGCCCTTTGCCTCAGAGAAGTGGAGAAGTAGTAGTGTTTTATACATAGCCTAATTTACCAGCTGTTTAATACATAATACACTCCTTCCTAAAGTTCTGAGTCTTTATACCTAAAGAGAAGATCAGACAGAAATAAGAATTAAAAAGTTTCTCATCCATTCCTCCATCTGTATACTGTGGTACAAGGCTTGAAGATCCAGCTTCATCTGTGGTTTTGCATGTTGCTTGATGTCTGTGAGCCACACTGTGATTCGGGATAGGAGAAGAAAATAACGTTCCCCAGCGAGGCTTTTGTATCTGGCACAAATGAGGTGTTCAGTCAACAGTTGTCTTTGCTATTTATAGAAATGAGCAACGATATCAAGACAGATGGTTGCTTCCCAGGCAAACTATGATGAGCAGGTCATCATAGCATACAGACAAAGGCACAAGTACACCAAGAGGACCAGGGTTGAAGAAATGAAACCTGCAGTAAGGTTCATCATGTATAAAGTCTCCAGGAAGAAAACATACAGGAAGACAGACTAAAGAGAGGTCATTTTTGATGGGCTGATAAGTCTGGTGGATCATGTCATGAAGTCAGGAAGTATACTTGATTCTATAAGAAAACATCGTGTTTGAAGCAGAACCCCAACCAGTAGCTGAGAGTGTTTAGAGGACAGAGGGAGGTAGAGTAAAAGCCATTAGAGACAGATAATCAGGACAGATACAGCCACAGTGGAGATGATGAGGATGAGGTGGAGGAGGGCTATGACATCCATTTGGATGTCCATTATGAATTGGGCACTCTCTTTGTTCTTCTTCATTTTCTCCTATAGATTTCACAATACTGTAAAAGGTTGCATAGATTCCACAGGAACAGACTGAGCTTTGGAGTAATCACCTATGGGACAACAGATTTGCCTGAGACTATGTAGCCAGTGAGGGTGCTATCAGGCAGTAGCATGGTTGTGGATCACTGAGTGGGGTGGGAGTTGCAGTTCAATGAACATGGGTCTTTCTCGGAACTCTCTTGAGTCAGTTTGCATAGGGCACCCATAGTGAAATTAATACACATTTCTACCCCTAGCCCTACTGGAAGCACTGGGGTAGCAAACTCTGGGCCTCACACATGCCAAGTAAGCTTGGCTAGCCTTGAGCTAGATCCCAGTTGTACTTATTATTTATTTCGTTACACTCTAAGACTCTTTTCCTCATACCTGATCAGGACTGATCTTGTAGGGACCTGTGTGCCTAACGCCAATAAGCACTTGGGTGCCTCAAGTGTCAGCTAATGGCTGGCTACACCATGTCAAATACTTCTCGTAACTCTATCTTTTCAACTCACATAGGAGTTCTCTCACAAATCCACTTGATTTGTCACCTGGAGAAATTTCCAGGGACTTCCGATCTGGATAATTAAACCAAAAAACTTAAAACATATTGCATCATTGCGTCATTCTCTCATTCTTTATAAGATACAAAAAAAAAAAAATCCAACAAGATGTGGAATAAGAGTAATAACACAGGAGTGAGTAAGTATAGGCACAAGTCACAAAAGTAGATATTACAACTCACATGGCAGTTCTCGTTCTCGGTAAGGTGGGTGGCAAATACCTGTCATACTCGCACTTGAGAAGTAGAGACAGAAGTCATCCAATAAAAAGAAGGAGGAAGAGAAAAGGGAGGGAGAGAAGAAGAGAGGAAGGGAAAGTTACATACATGATAAAAATATAAATCTAGAAAAATATGCTTTTAGGTTTTACTCTAAGTATAAAAGGTTCCAGGCATGGTGGCACATCTTGATCCAGCACTTAGGAGGCAGAGGCAGGTGTATCTCTATGAATTCAAGATCAGCCTGGTCTACTTAGTGAATTCCAGGCCAGCCAAGGGATAAACAATTGGACCCTATCTCAAGAGAAAGAAAAATAGAGACAGAGAAATACAACAGAGAGAGATACATACATACATATATACATACATACATACATACATACATATTGAAAATCTAAAAGGAAAAAGAATACACACTATAAACAGGGACTGATTCTGAGTGGTGGAAATTTTCCTGCTTATCAACATTTTATATATTCATTTGTTATTTTCTTATGATTTTTAAATTATTTTAATTGTTTGTGGATGAATGTTTGTAGATGCTTTTAGATGCTCTGGAGCTGGAATTATAGCAGTTATGAGCTGCCCAACATGAGTTCTGGGAATAAAACTCAGGTCTTCTGTAAGAGCAGTGCAGACTCTTAACCATAAAGCCATCTCTCCAGCGCCTACATTTTATACTTTTAAAAAGAAGTAGGTAAATATAAAACAACACTATTTTTTACTATTTTTATCTAATACTCATAAATTGAATGACAAAATGTGGGTTTTGCTTTTTAAAACTTTGTATTTTCATATAATGAAAACTTCACTTAAAATGAATAAAAAGTGCTAGCTCCCTGGAAAATTATAGCACATTTTTAGAATGTTTCCGGGTTGGGCTCAGCCAACCCTTCTATTTTCTCAGTCATGTAACTGTAATGCTATGGCCCAGCAGTCTGTGGTCATCGTAGCTGTTTAAGAACTTCCTTGACAGTCTGAATATGTTGTCATTTTTTGACTACCTTATATGCTTAACAGGTCTTGAGCTCTATCATCTGCCAGGCTTCTTCCCAGCTGCCCATTTCCACGAAGTGATTTAAAACACAGGACCACACAGGGAAGGGCTGTTTTAACTGTTAAGCATTTCCCATTGTGTTTGCTCTCCTCCTCCTCCTCCTCCCTAGTGGACTCTGCCACAACTCCTCTGAAAAGTGCTGCTCCTTCAGGCCTTCCAATCCACATAGGAGCCAACTCCTACAGCATTATCCTTCAAAGAAATGGGTCATAACCCAGTATTGGCCTATGACATCTCAGAACCTCAGAAGAAAACAGATGACAGCTTGACCACAGAGAACATAGAAAATATCAAAGGACCCTTGTTACTGTCTCACAGTGGCCAAGACACTCTTAAGTTTCTGTTCCAAAATATCTTGGCAGCCATTTTACCCTAGGGAGCCAGGAGGGGAAAGTTTGTTCTTGCAACATTACCACCAGGCGAGGGGGGGAAACCCCAGTCTTACACACACAAACAGGACTCTACCTCTGACTGCATACGTCCAGGCAAACGGACATTACTGACATTTCATGCCTTCTGCTGTAGCCTCTCAGCACCACTTCTGGGACACTGAGAGCACAAGGTACCCCAAAGGGATCTTTTCAGAGCTATAGTGTGGGCACCTGGATATTTCACCTGCTGTCTGCTTTACTTTGATGAGTAGGTGGTTTCAGTCAGATCCATTTTGGTAAAGCAATGCTGCCCTAGATGACTGTACTGAAACCCCATCAACCATGCTGGGTGAGGGGTGTCAGGATTCCTAGAAAGACATTTTGACAGTTTTCAAAGAAGTCTGATGAATGCAACATAAGGCTATATGAACACAAGATTAAGAAGTGGGGTAGATTGATGGAGGATGGATGGATGGATGGATGGATGGATGGATGGATAGATGGATGGGTGGATGGACAGACAGACTGATGTTGTGACAGTGAAGAAGGGTCAGGCTGTCTAAGAGGAACTGCTGACATGGGAAAGGGAAAGAAACAAATAGTAAAAGAATCTGGAGCAAATTTCAGTTCTATAAAAACAAACGTACTTTGACCTCACTTTGGGTCAATATCTGAGGATGTATGGAATTGTATGGAAGAGAGCCACGCCTTCCAAAAGCTCCAAAACTCATTTCCTTGTCTAAAACAGAAACAATTCCACCCTCTTTCAGCTCTCCTCTTTTTTTCAGAAATTAAATTTCTGAAATTAAATGATCTCTAATATTTGCATTAATCATTGATTTCTTTTGATTTTGGCAAAGTGAATGAATCAGTGCTTTTAAAAAATACAAAAAAAAAAAAAAAAGTCTGATAGAAGGCCAACTGGAAATTTTTTCTGGTGACAGTCCAGGGCTTTGGTATTTGTGTTGCTGCTTCCCCAGCTCTCTCGTGGGATCCAAACAATCTTAGGAAAAATCTACACCAATCATTAACACTTTCCATTTTACCAGATCATGGGGAAACCCCAAGATTATACACATCTCCTTCCCTGAAGGAAATTGGAACCCTAAAACACTGAGTAAAGGCAGTGGTGGTACACACCTTTAATACCAGTACTTGGGAAACAGAGATAGGCAGATCTCTGAGTTCAAATCCACCCTGGTCCCAGGACAGGCAGAGCTATACAGAGAAACCCTGTCTCAGAAAACAAACAAAAAAACACTGCATAAGAAAGCCTCAGCTAAGATTTTAAAGGCTTTTAGAACAGGTTTACAGAGAAGGAAAATGCACACTCATCCCACATGGAAAAAATGTGCAAGGGGAAATCATTAAAAGAAAAAAAAGTATGTGGAGTACACATAATCTACAAGGGCTAGAGAGATGAGATGACTTAGCAGTCAAAAGCACGGGCTGCTCTTCCAGAGGACCTTGATTCGATTTCCAACCCCTACATGGCTGCTCACAGTTGTGTGTAACTCCAGTTCCAGGAAATCCAGTGTCCTTTCCTGGCATCAGGCACAAATGCTATATACACATACACCCATAGGCAAAACACCTATACGTGTAAAAAAATACAATGATAAAATATTTTAAATTCATAATATAATCTACAAGGATTTATTAAAATGGAAAGTCTTAGACTTTCTCCTGAACTGACTGAGTTAACAAAGTCTGCTGCTTGTTGGATTTTGAGACACACTTCCAGCTTCCTCACGCCCCTTTATCTCTCCTCCCCTGAATGAACAGAGCACAGCTTTAACTGCTCTGTCAGGAAAGGACAGGCCTAACCGCTTCAAGTGGTGTCAAGTTGGGAAAAGGCTTTTTGTTGTTGTTGGGTTTTGGGTTTTTAAGTGAAGTGTTTCAGAAAGTATTATGAAACTACTCAAACATGAACAGGAAGAGACAAAAACGCAGATTTCAGTTACTGGTAAATTTTATATGAGTCAAAAACTAGCAGCTACCAAACACCGGGTTTCACAAAACCTGAAAGCAAAAAAGTAGCGCAGTATCAAGAGAAACATTGGGTCACTCAAGTACTGTACCTTCTACGCAACCAGTCTAAGATACCACAATTAAAAATTTGAAAACAGTTACAAATAAGAACAGGGTCCATAAAGAGGGACTGGAATATTAATTTGTAGGCAAGTACTTAAGTCTCATTGAACAAGATGTTTGAGACCCATAAGGTCTAGAAATCCATTATTTAGAGGTTCAGTTGGATCTTCAAAGCATCTTCTGCAAGACCCAACAGGGCAGAGAAACAAGTCTCATTCTTCTTAGAAACAAAACATCAGATAGCTAATTAGTGGTGGGGTATGTAATAGGTTAAAATGCTCTGTACCTGTGCCCAGAACTTTACAGCCCAGCTTCCTGTGAAATCTCTGCTTCATAAATAGCTCGGAAGAAAAGAGCCAAGAATGATCACAACATGATGTTGACTGTTTTTCTTCTATTGTTGTAGCCAAATACAATTTCAACAAAGGTCACTTTCTAGAATCATGGCTAAGAGAAGTGAGAAATTGAAATGTTATTTCCATTAATCTGATTATTTATATTAAACTGATATTAAGTTCAGCTATTTAAAAACTTTAGGTTTGTTGAAAATAGTTTAAATACATGAACTCATTTTTCCAAGTTTAAAGTTATAAAAATCTAAAAATTATTTCTAGTAGCAATCTGATGTTCTGACACATACTATAAGTGAAAGATATAATCCAGATATTAAATATTTATGTGAAAATAATGCAAGATATTCCAATATTTTTATTTACTATATGTCAAATTGGTATTTTAAACATGTTGATATATGTGAAATAAATTAAAAGTATGCTAAATTTAAAATCAGTCCAACAAGAAAGGTAGTATGACATGATTTCATTTAATGTGGAATATAAAAGTTTTATTTCTACTTCTGTATACAAATATTTCAATGGATAAAAATGGTTATTGGCAGAGAAAGAGAAGGAAATGGAGCAATGGGGGTCAAAGAGAAACACATCAGCATATCTAAAAGCATCAGCTCTAAACTCTAACATACTGTGAGGATTATTCAGGATGTCTGTTAAGTGAACTAATTGTCACCACAGGGGGAAAAGGTGGGCGGCTATGTGAGGTGTTGATTTGTCTCATTCTGTTAACCATCTTACTGTATCCTTGAATCTTATCATGATTAGATCTTAAATATGTACAATAACTTGCTATGGACATGAGGGTTTCTGTGTGTAAGGAAGCCAGGGGGCAACCATAGGTGTCATCTTCAGAAATACCATCAGCCTTCTTTGAGACAGGGTCTCTCTTTGGTCTGGAGCTCATCAAGTAGGCTAGACTCTCTGGCCAGTGAAGCCGAGGATCTCCCTGTTTCTCCCTCCACAGTGCCGGAACTACACATGTGCACCACCATACCTGGCTATTTATGGTACTGGGACCAATTCAGGTTCCCCCCTCTTGCAAGACAAGTATTTACCAACCAAGTCATCCCTTCATGCCCACAATAACATTTTTAATTAAATGAGCTTATCTATTTCTTTTTAACCTTGTATCATGTCTATAATTTTTAATTATGTGGGTGGCTTATGTTGTCTTTCCTCTAGACAGCCCTGCTATGTGCTATTCTGAAAGAATCCAGTTTTATTTCATTGTTTGTTTTTCAACAAAGGAACTAGTGCTTGACTTTTCTATCAGGCATGCCTAGCTTAAAAAGGAAAGACTAACTCAAGGAAACAGCAAGATTGCCATTTCTCCCTACCTTGCCCATTTCCCGGGTGCTGTAAAACATGAACAGAGCCCTGCTCATACAAACATGCAAATTCCCTGCTCTCCAACTGTATATACTACAACACTCCCCAAAAGTACATACTACAGAAGTGTTTTGGAATGAATTCTACAAAGAGAAATTCCATCTCTTTCTCTGCACCTTTGTTTCAGACAAATAAAGGAGCCTCAGTGGTCCCTCTGCTGCTGCTGATTGTCATGGAAACTGCTGGTCATACAGAGACCCCCTCCACCTGGCTTCCTGCCTGCCTTCCAGAAGCCACATGGACCGGCAAGTTCGTTTCACTTACAACATCACAGCTAGTTCTTCTCAACTTCTCGCTAACAACTGATGACACAAAGTTCACAGCTCAGGAATCTGGTTTTGAGAAACAAGCTTGGAGCATGTCAGTCCTGACCAGCTCCTGTTCATCCTCCCAAAGGCTGCTAAGAATTCCTCCTTGCAGAACACCTTCCTGAAGACAAGCTGCTTAGGCTCAAAATCATTTTTCTCTACTATTGTCCTATCCAGTAAATTTCAAGGAAAGCAGAATCATCCAAAGTGTTCCGCCAGCTTCCACTTCCACCACAGTGGCTTCTGTAATAAGAGCATACATACATCGTTAGCAAGGATAAAGATTTTTAACAGGTGGTGTACACCAGTCACCCCAGGTCTAAGAAGCTGAGACAATAAGATCTCAGGTTGGAGGTTAGCCTGTGCTATACAAGGAGACCCTGAAAGAGAGGGGTGGAAAAGGTGGATAGGGAAAAGGAGGAAGAGGAGAGGGAGGAGGGAGGAGGGCAAAGAAGAGGAAGAAGAGGTAGGACAGTAAACTGAGAGCCAGAGGAAACAAACATGAACCAGGAGCCTATGCATAATGTGCTACAATCCCGGGGTGAGCATGTGGTTCTGAGGTGCTCCTCTATACCCATCCCTCTTTGGGTGCACGTTAGGAATGATTTTGAAATTTTCTTTTAAGTCCGTTTTTTCACATAAGACAAATCCAGCTTGGCTTTTTTTCTTCTAAATTCATTTTCCTATTTGGAACTGATATTTACCAGTGTGGTATGGGTGCTTGCTGACAGTGCACACAAAATGAAATAAAATCTCTTCCTTTTTAAGTATGATCTTAAAATTTTAAGAGTCCAAATTAAAAAACAAAAAACAAAACAAAACAAAAAAAAAAAAAAAAAACACAGTTGTGCCCAGTAACTATAGACCTATGCCACTCGGCATTCTCACCTGCGTGGTCTCAAACAGAACAGCTATGTGGTGAACACAGGCTTTCAAGACGATTTAAAACATACATAGACTTTTATTTAATATATACATTGATGTTGGGCATGTAATGTAGTAAACAGAAACTTCCTGGTACTTAATGGGCTAACAGGTTTTTTGTTTTTCACATCAAATAAAACTAGTGATGTTAGAAACAGGTTACTCTAGAGTCAGCTTTCCAAGAACTGCTACTCAGCTCCAGTTAACAGAAAATTACCCCAGTATATTCTTAGAAATCTCTGTGTTCTCTCCTCCATGCACAGCGCTGGGGGCATGTGGGTGGGGGTGGGAACACGACGATTGTTCTCTGAGGAGGTGCATATGGGAGGGGATTTCTGCTAACTCTTTGTAGTTCCCAGAAAGGGCACATAAATTTTTTTAGACTTAGAAATATTTTACACAGGTAAATGGTTTAGCAATGCCCAGATGATTTTTGTATAAAATACTTATTTTTTGAGATTATGATTATATCATTTTCCCCTTTCCTTTCCTTCCCAACTGTCCCATCTGTCCTTACTCTTTTTTCAAATTCATAGCCTCTTCTTTCATTAATTCTTCTTACACACACACACACACACACACACACACACATGCACACACACACACACACACAAACATACATGCCTTAGAACCCTTCCAGCATGACCATTGTTAGAGGAAGCCTCCTGATCTTGGACCTTCAGGACTATGAGTCAAAATAAATCTGTGTGTTATAATGCTATGTACTCACATGTATTCTTATATATCAACGTTATAAAAATTACAAGCTTGATGGTATTGTATTTGACTGACTATTTGTGGTTTGAGAAAACAAAGTCAGAGATTATGGATCCTTATTTACTAAAAGAGCCCATTCAGCATTGTAATGTTGTTATTACCATTGCAAATCCACTAAAAGACCAACAGTTATGCCTCTAGAAAAAAGCTCAGCACAGGTCTCTACAGAGCAATGCCCTTACTTTGTAGCCTTGGAAAGCACACTTTTAGATTACTTTAGTGAACCATGCTCTCTCAAGCCAAAGTTTGAACATGTATTATTCAAAGTTCTCTAGAGGAAGTGTGTGTGTGTTGTGTGTGTGTGTGTGGCGCGCGCGCGCGCGCGCGCTCGCACATGCATGTGCACATACGTACGTACATACATACATTCATCTGCCCAGGATACCTTCTCCCTTGCTGATATCCAAGCTGCACCTGGTCAAATATTATTGTTCCTTCAAATCCCCACAGATGCATCTCATGATATTCTACATCAGTTACATAACCATGAATCATGGCTTGTCCCACCATTCAATGCTTCCCTTTCCTG
This sequence comes from Mastomys natalensis, assembly GCA_021653895.1. Lineage (NCBI taxonomy): Eukaryota > Metazoa > Chordata > Mammalia > Rodentia > Muridae > Mastomys > Mastomys natalensis. The sequence continues at coordinate 88,461 of JAJTUV010000488.1, read as the reverse complement.
GTTGATTACCAACTCCTGAAGGTTTGGGGTCCTTTCTGTCCTGTTCACTGTTGGAACAGGAAGTGCAAGTATGGGATACTCTTATTTCCCTTATTTAATGCAACTGGAGAGAAAGGGAGAGATCTGTGGGCAAGGGCTAAGGGGAGATGCAAGAGGAAGAATCACAGTTAATATACACTAATTTCTGTGTCAGGCACTAGGCTAAAAAGATTGGCTCTGCAAATAGTATCAGGCCACAGCTGCTATTCAAAAACTTAGTTATTATTTTATTTGAGCCAAAACACAAATAGTTGGTAAAGCAGAAACATACCTACATTCTGAAAATAGAAAGGAGGAAAGAAGAGAAGGACAAATTGGAGACAAAAGAAACCTTAAAGATGCAGCATTTCTTCTTGATTATTTTTTATCTTGTTTGCCACAATGCTAATTCAACAGTTAGCTTCCAGTTGTGTTTTACACCTGAATATAGAATATAAAGGCCTTGGGTTGGTTTGTTTGGTTGGTTTTTTTTTTTTTTTTTTTTGAAATATTGAGATAATTGGGGCTCTTTCTACTCCTTCCAAAAGGAATGCAATAAACAGGTTCTTCTAGGAGCCCCTGTGCTAAGCACTGTGAGCTGCATCCATTATCACAAATTATCTGTACTACCTTCAAGTCTCCAGCTCTCGAAAACTCACGGAAACTTAACTGCTTGGGTATGCTCGTATTTTTTTTACTTTCCTTTTATATCAGCACATGCCTGGCAGTGGTGGCACATGCCTTTAATACTAGCACTCAGAAACAGAACTCTGTGAGTTTGAAGCCAGCCTGGTATACATAGTGAGTTCCAGGATAGCTAGGTCTACAAAGAGAAACGAGAAACCCTGTCCTGAAAACCAAAAAAAAAAAAAAAAAGACCAACCCAAAATACCCAAGTACTCACACTTTCATGCTATGTTGGGTAAGAGAAACTGAGACATGTATTTCCATAACTGACTTTTGGTCATGCTTTCTGAAGCTTCACTGTGTAACATCCTGCCCCCATTCTAACACCATCTTGGCCACAGCACTGAGTCCTGAGAGGACAAAGATTAAGCCCAGATTCCTGAATAAGAGGTGAAACATTCTAGATTTGTTTGTTATGGTAAAATAAAAAATGCTAGTCTCTGACTGCCAGAGCTTGTACTCTTACAAATAACACTGACCAACAAAGGTAAACGAAGGATGATTTTTTTTTTAAATGTATTCACTTTTGGCTCTTTTAAAAAAAAAATTTTCAGCTTTTGAAATTAAAATATAACTACATCATTAATCTCTTCCCTTTTCTCTGTCAACCCCTTCCATGTACCTCCCCTTACTCTCTTTCAAATCCATGGCCTTTTCATTTTATTTTTTGTTCAGAGTTCTTGTCACTCCAAACACTGCAGTTCTTAACTCATTAGTAAAGAAACTAGCTTTATAGAGACCCCTTGCCCCTTGGAAGCAACAAGTGACAACTGTTGCCTGGCAAGTAAGAAGACCTAGCAGTTCCATCTGGTTCACCTCTTGATCTGGGGGGAAGGAGCAGAAGGAAAGCATGTCTTCTTCTATGTCCTAAAGGTCTTAGTATACAAGTCTTCCTTGCTGAGTTAGAGCTATCCTAGGATATTTTTCAAGGTTGTGAAAGGTACTATTTCCCTAATTTTTTTTCCTCAGACTGTCATTTGTACATAGAAAGGCTATTGACTTTGGTGTGTTCATTTTGTATCCTGCTATTTTGCTAAGTGTTTATCAGCTGTAGATGTTTCCTGGTAGAATTTTTAAGGGTCATTTATGTACACAATCATATCGTCTGCAAATAAACACACTTTGACTTTTTCCTTTCCCATTTGTACCTCCTAGATCTCCTTCAGTTGTCTTATTGTCCTAACTAGGACTTCAAGTACTATATTGAATAAACATAAAGAGAGTGGAAATCCTTCTCTTGTTCCTGATTTCAGTCTAAATGTGTTGAGTTCCTCTCTGTTGAGGTTAATGTTGGCTGTGGGCTTACAGTAAATTGCCTTTATTATGTCAAGGTATATCCCTTGTTCCCCTAGTCTAGTCTCTAGACTTTTATCATGAAGGAAATTTAAATTTTATCAATGGTCATTTTTCTACATAGTGTGTTGTGTGTGTGTGTGTGTGTGTGTGTGTGTGTGGTTCCTAAACATATAAATACAGCATGTTCAATCTGTATAATGTTGCTTGTATGTATATATTTTCAGGGTAACCATTTAATTTTAACATGGAATAGGGAAAGCCCTTGAGGCCTCAATTCTAGACAACATATACACATAAACATACACACACACACACACACACAACTAAGGAAATAGAAAATGGGAAAATAGTCTTTCCTAGCTAGAAAAAGCACATCTATCAGTTAACCAATACCAAATGGTCAGTTCTATGTTTTTGAGACAGGACCTTATTATATATCCACAAACGTTCTAAAACCTATGGCCTCAAACTCACAATCCTGCTTCAGGCTCTCAAATGTTAGCATTACAGGTGTGTGCCACTGCACCAGACTCAACAGAGGTTTTTCTAACAGAAGCTCATCCCTGATAGGGAGTATAACAAAGCCTCTTCACCTCCACATCTCTGTTTTATAAGGACACCTTGTAGAGTGTAGAGTATTGAGTGACACAGTAAAAGGATAATCAGGGAGTTTGGGGAATTCTCCAGGAAGCCACAGAAGTAGCATTACTAAGAGAAATAAATGTAAGTAGAGCATAAATTCTAAACCAGCTAATGTTTCCATGGCGTGTGTCAGCTCTTCTACATGGTAATAACTTTAAGCATGTAAGTGAACTTAAGGAGTGGTGAAATGAAAGAAATCAGAGAGCTACACCAAATTCATATGACATACTAAAGAAAGATGGTAGTGGGATAATCCGTCTTCCAGGGTGACGTTTGAAGTCTCTGAACAAAGTCAGTGATAGGTCAGAGAACTTCTGTGCACATGACATATTCCTGAGACACAGTTTCTACCTGGAGGCAAAAAGTGTTCCCTTTGTCCAGAATAAAGACACAGGGAGTAAAAACGCTGAGTAGAAGGTGTATGCATCATGGAGTGTCATAAACCAAGAAAGTGAACAGAACACACAGATGTTAATCACCCCGATAAATAAAAATATGTTCCTGTCTTCACAGCTGATGAGGTGTATTGTACAAAATGATTCAGATGGTATATGCTCAATGACTCCAAGAGAAACACAAGCAACTGATGACAACTGAAACCGTGCTGAAGCTAGTGAAATTCCTTGGGAAAGGGAAAGGAAAAGAAGTCACCCTTTAATCCATCACTGAAGTTTTTGTCCCCTTTCAAGAAAATTTAACATCTAAGACTTCAAGCATGGTCTGTTCAACTTCAAAGGGAGTGGAAGGCATTGCTAAATGGATACTCCTTGGATAGGGTCCTATTTGCCTCTCTTCAGGAAAATCTGGAAGACGTTAGGTGGTGCAGAATTGCAATTCCCAGAGTCCAGTGGATACATTCCTGTTGACTCACCAGGGAAATTTAGAAAACTAGACCACACTGGCAAACTGCTCAGGGCTGTCATCCAGCTCGGTTATTTTATAAAGCAGTCAACATCTAAAGGTGTCCTTGGTGGGGGTTCACCAAATGGAACCTGGTGGGTGGCCTGGATGACAGTGTGGTCTTTGTAGCAGAAAGACAAAGAGATGAAGTTTTGGCTATAAGAAGCTTCTGAAGGAGGTGCTCAAATTCCAGGGGAAAATGCCAGTCCACATCAAGACTTCATAATCAACAAAGAGCATCTACCCAGGTGCCAGCTTTGGCTTTGTTAAGGGAAGCCCTAATTACAGTAGGGAATATGTTATGGTACCCTGAAAAACACAAAGAGAAATACTTCAAAGGTGTAACAACACAACTTAAATACATAGTGACTTAAGCTTGTTAAAGTATTTTCACACAAATGATTGTGTCAAATAGTCATAGCACCAAGGGTAGAAGAAAAGTAGATATCCTGTTGTTACTGCTGTGCCCACCTCCCAGGCTTATTGTGAGGCTAGAAATGAGATGATAATGAAAATATCCTTCCACACCAGGGAGAGCTGACCTGGCCCCTCTACTCTATACACAGAGGTCCATTCACAAAGAGCCTCCCCCACCCCCCCACACACATACAATTAGCAGGTTGCCACCTCAGACATCTTTGTCACCAAATGACTCATTCCATCTTTGTAATAGTTGTGGTCACCTAGCCCAATTAAAGTTTGCATTTCTGGAAGGCTCATTTACCAGAAGAAAGCTGGTTTTGCTTCCCCTACCCTTAGCTCTATCCTTCCTGTTTGATTGCTCTCATGTAACAGGCCTTAGTCTCCCTGCTTGATCCTTCAGTATTTATGTGCCTTCACACTGTCAGGGAGCAAACACAGAGTTTTTCATTGCCAAGAATGGCTTTACACCGTCCCTACTGATTCCACAACTCTTGCAACTGAGGCTCAGGGATGAGTACAGAAGAAGGAACAGAAATGTTACAGAAACCAGAAGAGTAGGAAGTCTGCTGTGAGACTGTATCTCACAGAACGTTAAAAGCTCTAGCCATGAAGTCTCACCAACATGGCTACCTAGCAACAATTAAAGAAAAGGGGCCATGAATTTGAAAGGAAGCAAGGCAGGGTATGTGGGAAGGCTAGGGGAGAGAAAGGAAGGATGGAAATTATGTAATTATAATCTCAAAAATTAGAATTTAAAAAAAAATATATATATATATAATATATATAATATATAAAGAATGACTGGACACCCAAAATCACAAGGCCAAATTATCCATCCTCGAACCCTTTGCTCCAGTTCTCTCCTGACTGCCCATGCCCACACTCACTCTTCAAACTCATGGAGTCTCCCAAATTCCTGTTTCATTTCCTGAATCTATCAGCCATTCCTAAGAGACTTATAAGTCACTGGACATCTGAACTAGTCACTTCCCAGCACTCTCAAATCCACTTGTGTTTCTCAATATTACATTTATGTAGCAAATTCTCATCACAATATCAAAGCTATTTTGGAAGCCAGAAAGGTGAGCACCGAGCCAAATGTGATCCATCCAGATTATTGTCAGAACAAACATCCAGGGTCTTACCTCAAGACCTCAAAAACTCTGTTCTATCTTTGTACGTGACTAACTATTCTCTACTCCCCTAGGTAAGTCTTGTAAACGTAATAGCCTAAAAATACATTTCTGTCTCTACTAAAGGATGTTATGAAGGTTTGTCCCTTTATTTGATGTAGACAACATAATTTCTTCATTTCAAGAGCTCATGTTTCAAGAAGAGAAAAAACAGAAGCTTATGGTGTCATAAGAGTGGTTTTTCAAGATTTCCCCATACCCATGAGACCAGTAACTAAGACATTCTCGTGGCTTATCTAGAGTTATATTAGTTGCAGAGGCTCACCTACCTTAGATGACTATTTATGCAAGGAATTCCAATCCTTGCATAAGCCAGAGCTCTCCTCTAAGCATCATGAAAACTTCAATATTTCCACACTGACTAAAAAGTACCTCAAAATCACATACTCAGCTGAAGAGATGAGTAAAGTATGTGATACATAAGGATGAGGACCTGAATTCAAATCCCCTAGACCTGTGAAAACCCTGATATGGTAAAGTACATCTTTAATCGCAATCCTCCTAAAGTGAGATGGGAGGGAAAGGGGGACAAAAACAAAAGAATCCCTACAAGCTCACTGGCCAGACAGCCTGGCCTACACAGCAGTGAAAACAGAGGCTCTGTCTGGTGGTAGGCAAGGACCAGTACTCAAGGTTGTTTCCTATCTACATACAAGCTAATCCTCACTTGTACACATACACAAATGAAAACACACACAAAGTTTGGAAAAAAGCCATAATTAGTCTTTCTGTTTCCATCTCTGCCTCTCTGTGTCTTTCACACACAGATGATGCAATGTGCATGCACACGTGCACGAGCATACACACACACCACACACACACACACACACACACACACTTCTCTTATCTCCCCTGCACTAAAACACCACCCAAGTTCAAGTCCTTGAGATAGAAGCCTGGTATCATCCCTGTCCCCTCCCACTGCCTCACCCAACCCATCAACAATATCTACCCATAGTACCTCCTAATCTCCTCTCAAGTCCAGTCCCTTTTTGCTGTTCAAATAATGAAATTAAAGCTGAGAGAGGTCAGGAGATTGCACAATATCATACAACTAGTAAGTGGCCAAACCAATTCAGACACCCATCTGCTTCTTCAAAACCTACATTTGAAATTTAAAAATTCTGCTTCAGTTGAGGCTGAATTTTTAGGTCAGATATTACCACTGAGAAACACAAATGAGAATACAGCAACAGAAGAGCAGCCAGGAAGATTCCCTACAGCCAGATAAGGAAGTGTCATCTTCATCTAAGGCCAACTCGAAAGTGACATAGCCCCAAGCCCAGGTGTGTGTGTGTGTGTGTTTTTTTTTTTAATGAAAGAAAAAAAAAAGCAAAAGAAGATATCATCACATCCAGATCCAAATATGATGCCAGCATAAATTTACCTCAAATAGATCACAGCCTATCTTCCATGTGAACTATGACCAGAATTGAGGTGTCAGGATCTCAACCTACATGTAGCAAAGATACCATGTTCAAGAATGCAGTGTCCCTAATAGCTTCCTAGGGAGCCTTTCTGAAAACTTCTTTTTAATCACCAGAAATAAAGAGACACTCACTCACTGTGCTAACAAGGACCCAGCGCATTTTACTGTCTGAGACCGACAGAGGCAGGGACCAGAGTGGCTTTTGAACTGAAGATCACGGACACAGTTACACCAGGCCCTCCAGAGACTTCCCTTCATAGGCCTGTTTCGCTCAGGAAGTATGTGACAAGTGTCTGAAAACTTCAAAGAGAGCTGGTGAGATGGCTTAGTGGGTAAAGGTACTTGCTACCAAGCTTTGACCCTGCAACTACATGGTGGAAGAAGAAATGAAAGACTCCTGAAAACTGTCCCCTGACCTCCACAGGCACATGCACATGTGTATGCACCATGTACACATGCAAAATGAATCAATGTGATTACAAGTATGTAAGGATCCCAGAGAACTCTCCTGAAATTCATCCCCTAGTAAAGAGTTTATCCTCGTTTAACTAAAGCCTTTTATAGTACATATTAATTATTGTTTTAGCCATCACTGTGATAAAAAAAATTATCAAACAGAAGAAGCAATTCAAGAAAGGAGTGGTTTATCATGAAACTTAGATGTCCTGAACAACTGTGTGGCCTATGCTAATGGGCACCTGCAATGGCTACATCTTACAACGTAGCAGATTGGGGAGCTAAAAGCTCTTTCTCCTACCTCGGAGAAAAGCACTGTTGGCTGAGACCAAGTGTTCAAATTCACGTGTCTGTGGGGAACATTTCATATTCAGAGTGTAAGAAAGTACATCATTTGCTGTAAATGATGAGTAGACTCTACAGGATCAGAGTAAGGAAGATGACGTAATAAGAATAGCTAACATTTTTGAATAGTTACTAAAGATCTGTACAGGACTAAATTTTATGGGCTTCAATAAATTCAGTCTTCACAACCATAAAAGAGGGTGCTACTGTTTCCCATTTCTAGAAAGAAAGCTGACACATTAGAGGGAAACGACCATAGTCCATACATCTTACACACATTTAAATGGATAGCCATACCTAATCTTTAAAAAAAAAAAAAAAAGTAAGAAAAAATAGTCATTATACAATTTTTTTATTCCAAATAAAATACCCTTTTAACATAGAATTGCTTTTCACCCAGTGAGAGAATGATGTAAACAGATGAGTCTTTGTAACTGACAGTCTTGATCAAGCGTCTGTAAGCGTAATTCTAGATGGGTTTTTAGAAAACGAAAATAACCTGTTAGTAGACAGAAAGACTGTAAACTTTTTAAAAAGTGTTCCTTTTTTAATGTATTTATGTTATGAGTATGAGGAGTGTTTTGCCTACGTGTGTGTATGTATACCATGTGTGTGACTGATGCCTGGGTCAGAAGACAGTGTCAGATCCCTGGAAGTAGACCTATGGTTTGTGAGTGGGTGCTGGGAACCAAACCTGGATCCGCTGCAAGAACAGAAAGTGCTCTTCCCCACTGAGCCTTCTCTCTGCCCCTAGTATTTTTATTTTTCACACTTAGGGTGCTGAGCCTTCACTTCCTAGTAAACACAGAGTTGTTTATCAAACTTTAAGCATAAAAATGATAGATAACTGAATTCAACTCTTCATTGTATTCCCTGTGGCCAGTAAAGGACAGAATCCTTTTTGATGAATGGGGCTTTTCCCCAGAGTTCCTGAAAGGAGAGGCCTGGATGCCAATGTCAGACTCGGAGCCTGAATCTCAGTCTCAATCTCTCTGTCTCTGTCTCTCTGTCTCTGTCTCTCTGTTTCTCTCTCTCTCTCTCTCTCTCTCTCTCTCTCTCTCTCTCTCTCTCTCTCTCTCTCTCTCTCATTGTCACTAGTGCTAACTGTCACGTATTTCTGCTTCACCCACACCTTGTTTGGGACCATGTGTCTAGTTCTGACTAAGCAGTTATAAGAAAATGTGTTTTAAGGACAGGAGAGGTGGCTCTGCAGTTAAGGGTACTTACTGGTCTTCCACAGAAGATCGATTCTCAGCACCCACACTCTGGCTCACGACCATCTGTAACTCCAGTCCAGGAGAATGCAACACCCTCTTCTGGCCTCCACAGGCACGGCACCCATACACGTAAAAGGAAAATAAAAAAGATAAATAAGAAAATATTTCACTTCCCTATCATATATAAATTATAATACAGGTCTCTCCAAAGCTTTGTTTTTGAAGTCACTAACCTGTGTTCTGAGGAAGTTCAGCAAGCAGAGCCACATGCAGAGCCTGGGTAAACATCAGGCATGCATGGGAACTGTTTTTATGCCATAAGACAGGCTGTTTGTTACCACAGAATAACATGATTTATACTGACTAATTCAACTGCTTTGTTTATAGCTTAGCATATATAGTAGCTGCATTGAAAAATCCAGGAGGAAATACAGACTCAAATGTCACAAAGTCCTTCTGCACAAAATACTTCCATTTGTCTTCCTGTTACATCCTTAAGTTCACATTTCTCTCTGAAACATCGTTCTCTCTCTCTCTCCCCTCTCTCTTCTCCTTCTCCTCCTGCTCCCTCCCCTACCCACTCACTATCCGCCTACCCCCTCACCTCCAGCTTTACTATGTAGTCCAGACTGGCCTAGAACTCACAATCCTCACACTTTGGTTTGATGGTTTGAGTGATGCCACATTTGATTCCTGCATTCTTTTTTTTTTATGCTTCTGTGTTGATGGTGGGATTCAGTATAAAAACAAAGGAAAATATGAACATAAAGGGAAAATGGACATTTGTAAACATCCATCAAATGGACCTACCTTGAAACTTACATACGAATTACGGTAAAATAACTATTTTAAAAATGGCTTTATGATCTTATGTTTACTTGCATGTGTGTCTGTGTACCACATATGTGCCTGGTACCCATGGAGACCAGAAGAGCATCAATCTTCTGGAACTGGAGTTACAGATAGTTGTGAGCCATGATGTGAGTGCTGGAAATCAAAGCCCAGTCCTCTGGAATAGCAGCCAATGTGTGCTCAGACCACTGAATCATCTCTCCAGTCCTAAGACTAAACTTTGAGATCTACAGAGAGGTGAAACAAATTGAATTTATGAATTGAATCTATTTATAGACTAAATCACCTGTGCTAGCTAGTTTTATGTCAACTTAACATAAGTTCAAGTCTTCTGGGAGGAAGGAACCTCAGGTGAGAAATTGCCTCCATAATCTAGATCCAGCTGTAGACAAATCCTTAGAGCATGTTCTTAATTAGTGATCGATGTGGAATGGGCTCTGCCAAGGTGTGGGACTGCATAAGGGTATCCTGGTTCTTGGCTGGGCATGGGCCTAGAACCCCGAGACTCCAAGGGAGAAACGGCAGGAGTTCGGCTACGTCCCCAGAACTCAGGGTCCTGAAAAGCAGTCTAGTCTCCATAGACCTACATTGTCAGTCATGTAGCCATTACAGCCTCCCAAATGCAGGTAGAGGGTGTAGCTACAGCTCAGCCCTAGGGATTTACAAGTAATGAAGTCAGAGGGCGAGCAATAACCATTCCTCCCGACCCTTCTATTCTCCCCCTATTACTCAGGCTGCCCTGAGTTTGGGGGGTACTTCAGATCCATTTACCATCGCCATGACAATAAACCTTTTGGACAAGGACTTCTCGTATCATGGCCTGCGGCCCGTCGCCGCAAAGCGCAGCCTGGAACCGGGACTTTCTCCGTACGAGACACAGGCTGCCTGAAGCCTCAGCAGCCTCCGCTCACAGTCCGGCGCGCTCGTAGGCTGGGCCTGCCGCCTGGGCCCAGGGGCTGCCGCGCTGCCCGCCATGCTTCCCACACCAAGGGACCCAGGTTCAGTTCCCAGCACACACATGGCAGCTCACATTGTCTATAACCCTAGTTCCAGGGATCTGACACCTCACACAGACTATATGTAGGCAAAACACCAATGCATATAAAATAAAAATAAGTAATTCTTAAAAGAATGTAACAATTGACAAATAGACTGATATTGTAAGAATAAAATATTGTAGCACAAATTACCTACATGTGGTAGAGCTCTCCTTGGGCTGGTGGTGCTATAAGAAAGGCTGAGCAAGCCAGTATGTAGCACTCCTCTAGGGCCTCTGCATCAACTCCTAACTCCAGGTTCCTGCTCTGTTGGATATCCTGTCCTGACTTCATTCAATGGTGAACAGTGATGTGGAAGCTAAGTAGAATAAACCCTTTCCTCCACAAACTGCTTTTAATCATGGTGTTTTTATAGCAATAGAAACTCTTTTTTTCTTTCCCCTTCCCTTCTCCCTCTTGCTCCAGCCCCACTCTTTCCACCCCACCCCCCTGCTTGTCCAACCCCCAAGTATGTTTGTTTGTTTGTTATATGTAAGTACACTGTAGATGTCTTCAGACACCCATAAGAAGGCATCAGTCTCATTACAGATGGTTGTGAGCCACCATATGGTTGCTGAGATTTGAACTCATGACTCAGAAGAGCAGTCAGTGTTCTTAACCAATGAGTCATCTCAACAGCCCACAATAGAAACTCTTAAGACCATCTTTCTAGAACTGTATCTTTTTGTCTTCCTCAATGTGTGCCTAGTCAAAATGCTGCTTGTACTAGGGGACTGCATCTACCTCTATCCAATGTTTCAAGAAATTAAATTAATTATGATAAAAAGCATGAGCTTTTAAAATGATGTCTCCACTAAACAGTACATACATATAAACATGTATCTGTAAAACTAACATACTATACCTGGGTGTCTGCAGTCAAGAGGCTGAAAGGGCTGTTAGAAGATAATAGAAAACAATTCTAACATACTACCTGTAAACTGAACAATTGATGGCTCTTCTAGACAACCTAGAAGTTAATTTATGGAAAGGAGCTGAAAGTCTTTCTCAATTGAGTAAATATTTTTAGTTTTCCTCCATTTTATCAAAGTAATCCATGTACATGTAGGAAACTATTTACAACCTCATAATAAAAAGGCCATTCACCTATTTGGGATTAGGTAGTTGTAGAATCAAAATAATTTATCATTTGGGAAGGATGAGGAAAAAAAAAGACAAAATCTAGACTAACTCCTAGTTTGGAGAATGTAAGCACCAAAGGCTCCTTGACTATGATGGGGGTGGAGGTGGAGAACAGCCTTCCAACAGACAGGGAGTGACGGATCACGGGGCGGGGGGGCGGGGGGGGAGTGGGGCAGGGCTGACCTGGACATAGAAAACCAAACATCAAAGTGAATATGCTCAGTAGAAATCTTGTTGTGCATTCTCCATGTATTAAGCTATGGAGAAAGTTACTCCAAGATGTGACAGGCACTAGAGCACAGAGGTACTCAAGAGTATTTAAGTGCTAGTATCTTGGGAGAACAGAGTTGCTGACATCAGTCAACAGGTAGAGAGTTCAGACTAACAAAAATAAGCCAAGAAAGAGACTGAGGCCAGAGAGCCAGGATGGGGTGATGACAGAAACGCTGGTCAACTGTACTACTCTGCCTTCCTACTCACCATATAACCTCAACCCTCTTCATTTCTTTCTGTTCCTTGATTGGAGACATTCAGGGCTGCCCTCCACTGTCTCAGCGCCCTCTTTATTCCTACTACACTTTTTGCCTGGGAACTTCCTCTCTGTAAAAGTTCTATACATCCTTCACAACAGAGCAAGAGCCCATTATTTAATATTGCATGTCCCAATCCCATACATCATTAACACCTTACACTATTATGTCATACTGCATTCTGTTTTATTCTGTGGCTGTGTGTGTGTGTGTTGAATGCACGTGACATTCTCCTCATCCTTTCTACCCCAATCACACTCTTTACAGGCCTCATGATTCATTCAAGTGCACACATGCAATAGGTGCTCCATAAAGATTTTAAAGGTTCCAGACTAAAACATGTAACTCTCAAAAAGTCAAAAATATCTTCAAAGGACAGTTTCTTTTATCATTTCAGAGTTTTGATGACCAACATCGGATTAGACACAGCCAATCCTAAGGAATTAGTATCTATTTCCAACCCTCTGTAGAAATACAGAGAGTGATAATTCTCAGGAATAAGTGTTTTCTCGAGCCACCTCCTATTTTACACTAGATAGGGAAAGAAGAAAAAGAAAAAGCAGGGAGACTTGAGCAGCTTTGCTGTCACGTGCATTTGCTGAGTGTGTACTAATGACTATTTTAAGAGCCTTTAAAACCAATTCTTTCCCAAAATCTCAGGTGTGAAAAAAGCAAGTTGCAAGAGTCTCATGTGTGGAGCAAAAACTGACCCATGAACTTAACACTATAAATCTAGCATACAAAGACTGCAGCAGTCTGAACCTTGGATCTTAGCAGTCAGTTAGTAGAACTAGAGCCAACTGCTGAGAGTGGATTGTGAGCATAAATAATTTTTAAAGTAATGTGGCAGAGATGTCTGATGCCTAACAAATCTGAGTTTAACCACAAAAAGAAGTCAGGCAAGGTCCAACCTGGATTCCATCCTCAGCTAGATCATGTGACATTTACATCCTCCTAAACTAATACTTGTCCTTTCAGCACTTTGTATTTCTCATTAGTTAAACAAAGAGAAAAATGCCTCCTTTATAACAACTCAATGAGTTAGCATAAAAAGAAACTCCCAGCATCAAATAGGGTTACAATCAGAAGCAGCCACTAGTACTGTGGCAAACTCTAAGAGCCTGTCTGCAGCCCATTTAGCACTGCCTCCTGATCATGTATAGTCTGACTTGGTGCATTCTAAGCCTCTCCTGGATGCCCTAGGTGCTCTAAATACACAGAGAAACATTATGTGTCTATGTGGTGAATAGCATGTACTATGCAGTCCCATCTTGTACCAGCTGTGTGACTTTGATGAAGTTAATTTATTTCCTTAAGCCCACTTCCTTCATCTGTGAAAAAGAAAGAACGGTAATACTCCCTCACAAAACCTGTGTAAGGATTTGCAAGAGACCAATGCAGAGCAATTGTTTGTCCTGAGCACAAACACAGGTCAATGCAATGGTTATTAATTTTTGTTGTATTGCTCTGGACTAAATAAAACAAATGAGGGATTTGCAGGCTGACTAATGTCCAGGGACAAAGCAGGAAGTTGGCCAGATTCTAGGTGTTCTGAAAAGAAAACAAGTTCACACCCGCAGCATGCATGCACCGTGGGAACCCTGATGTCTAGAGGGCTGCCTGGGCCTTCTGTCTGCATTAAAGATTCAGCAGTATCCAGCCACAGGAGAGTGTCAATACTTCTGCAATTGAAAATCTAGACCAAGTCTCTTCTTAAGACGTGTTAAATATGTTTTTATAGGGGGACAAAGTCTTGTGCTGTAGTCCAGTATGCTCAGGAATTCATTATGTAACCCGGGTTGGTCTTAGACTTGAATAATCCTCCTGCCTCAGCCTCCCAGATGTTCAACTACTTTTCATTCATCCTATATTGCCACCAAAAAATGCAAAAAAAAAAAAAAAAAAAAAGAGCCTGGGTGGTTATTACAAATGGCTACCTCCTCCAATTGTCTGCCTACAGACTCAGGGCTGCCAGGACAACTGCTCAATAATTCAGACAAAGCAATCGCTGCTGTGTGTGTCCCAAAGAACACATCCAGGAGGCTCTTGCTGACGGCCTGCTATCTGCTAAGTGGCCACACCAGGCACTGCTGGCACAACTCTGGTCAGACTTCTCACTTTTAACTGGATTTAATCCACACTGCATCCGCAAGCATCTCTGCGTCGGTAATCTACTCATCGGAACTTCTTTGGTAGCCACGTTTTAGTGCATTTCACTCACGTAGTATCAGAGAATTGTAAAAAGGAGGAAACATGGGAAAGGCTGGGGAAGCTCCAGCTCTGTATCTAAGGAACTGAAATTCCTTTGGCCAACCAGGATGCTTTCCGGTTTTCCCTTTGAACTATAAATTGGGATGATCTATAACTGTGACAAGGTTATAGAAAGAATCCTAGAGGAGACGGACAAAATGCTATAGGAGGCTTATATATACATGTATGCATGCTTAAACGTATATGTGTGTATATTGTATATGTGTATATACATACAATTTTAAATACATTTTTGAATGGCATAAAAATAAGACACAGACTTGACAATTATCTGGTTAAGTGCTTCACACAATCTGAATATTTCATTCTTTTTAAGAATTTATGTTTATAGTGTGGTTGTATATCTCACTGTCTCTCTGTCTCTTTTTTTAATATTCATTTTTTAATATTCTGGATGCTTTTGAACTCTGTGCTTTCTCAAATTTTATATCACTTTAACAGTACCTTTTCTATTTTTCAGAAATCTTTTGTTCCAATAAGAACAAATTGTTTAGCATCTTTGCATGAGAGAAACCTCTTGTCAGTTGTGCTCCCGTGTTTCATTGAGAACACGGTAGTAGCTTCTGAGTGTTCACATGTCGTGTATGCATTCCTCTGCTTTCCATCTGCGGCTGCTGTTCTCACACATGTTGTTCAGTAAGTTCACCTCATTATTGGAAGAGCGTATTTCAGCTAGTCATTTCATGAACAACTGCATGTAGTGATATATTTGAGACATGAATGTTTTGCTTGTTCGGTTGTTGAAAAGCCACAGTGATTTGCATGATGGCTGCAGTAAGCTGGCATTTCCTCTGACACTGTGTCTGCTTTCCTTCTGTTTCACTGTCTGCAGTAGTTGTCATTGTTGAGGACCTGGTGTGTGGACAATGAATACATATAGTGGAAATCAAACAAAACAAAACAAAATCAGGTGCCTGGGAGCTACCTGACTATTTGGAATGTGGGCGTTGGGAAGCAAACTCAGGTCCTCTGCAAAAGCAGCAAGCACTCAGCCACTAAGCCATCTCTCCAGACCCAATCACCCAATCAGACCCAATCTGAGTATTTTAAAGAAAAAAAAAAAAAAAAAAAGGTTTTGTGGGGCTGAGCTGTTTTGTGTTGTTCAGATAATTTCTCTTCCCCTAGTCTAGCCATGGAATCTATATATAAAGACTGACTTTTACATTAGTGAGACCAAAGAAAATAGTTTCAGGAGAAAATAATAACTAGTTACATGTGTTACATGGTATTAAACCACTAGTTAGTAGTGTTCAGCATAGACTATGCCGTCGATAAAGCACTTTGAGGGATGATTTTGTTTCCCTTTCCTAGCTATCATATGAAGATATATTAGTTAACAGATGAGGGGTCCGTGTTTCTCTTCTGTCCCCACTTCAGGCTGCAGCTCTTTATGTCTTATCAGTAACAGCTGGCTGTTGTGCAGGCCAGGCTCTGTGTGAAAGAGCAGATGGTTACTGAAGGGTGCCCTACAGGGGAGGTATGAGCAAAGAGTTCTAAGTATAGAGGACTTCTGATGAAAGCACCTTTGGGCCCTGCACACACTTCCTTTGAAGGGCTGCGTTTCTTTGGTTAATGCCACAAAGAGGTTTGTATTTGTAGAGAAAAGAAAGAAACGCTCCCTAGTCTCCAGCTGTTCAGCTAGCATGCAAGCACATGTGGTGATAAACTGTGTGAGAACTTGCTTTCAGTTAAGATTGTAATTTCCTGTCTCTCCAAGATACCTCATGCTGTCTCTGAGGAGTGGAGCAGATATCCCAGTCGTGCCCAAGGAAGAAGCTGTGACTGGGGTTAGCCTTCTCGTCTATTGAACCTCAGTGCTTGGGCCTAAAACGAAGCACGTAGCACATTAGCCCAGACATCAGAAATCATTTAGAAATACCACTGGGAGAGATTTAAATACTAGAACAGGAGTATTGACACTTTGGACAATAGATGGTAGACAGTATTTGTCGAGAATCACAGCATAGCAAGCGCAGTGCTACACTTTCTGCCGGAATTGCTTCGTTGGAATTTTATAGCATTTTATGAAGCAAGTACTGTTAACAATCCCATTTTCCACTTAGGTCACTGTCAAAATAGCCAACAAAATGACAACAGGGAGTCCACTTGAGGTCAGAGCAATGAGACATTCACATGCTAAGCTTTCCCAACCTCCCCTCTTCTGAACCCCACCACTCCAGGCATTTACAAACGCCATTGTTTGTTCTACTGCTGCCCAGCAGGGATTAATGCCTGGAGAAACCCCAGGAAACTATTTACAGAAAATGGGGAAGATCTAAATCAGGAGTTGTGAATGAGATTTAACTCAAAGGCCTTGAAAACTGCCTGCGGTTCTAAGAAAAGCACATATTCAAATGATAAAAGAATGTAAATTCTAGATGTCCCATGAGGAGCTATAACTGCCAGACCAGCCCCATGAAGAGACAGGTGTAACTCAGAAGAGATTGAGCACTAGACAGAGAGGGAAATTGTAGAGAAATGCAGTGTCAGGAGAGGAAGCAAGCAGGAGCTTTGGCAGGTGTGAGCACCTCTCTGTCTGTCTGTCTGTCTGTCTGTCTCCCTCTCCTCTCTCTCTCTCTCTCCCTCTTTCCTGAAGTCTGCTCCAGCAGAGAGCTACACATGAGCAGCAGTCTTGAAGACACACTGGTGCTGGCTCCTTAGACAGTGAAATATATGTATTTGCTGACAATACACATCGCTGTAAGACAAGCTTCAGGGCAGGGATTACAGTTCTGAGAGGAGAGGATAGAAATTCTAACTATCAACATGAAGTTAAATGAATGAACTTCTGGGTTTCCACATCTACAGTCAAAATGCATTCAGGACAATGTCTCTTGGTAAGATGGGAGGTCTGGGAGGATGTTAGATTTCTAGTGTACTTCATTCAATAGACAGTGGTTGTTCTGTGCCAGAATACCAACAATCATGAACCATGTTCACCTTATAACCATATTTATCATCCTTCTCATTTTAAAAGTAACTATTTGAGACTGGAAAGAAAACTCAGCAGTTAAAAGCATTTGTTATTCTTCGACAGGATCCAGGTTCGATTCCCAGGACCCACAAGGCGGCTCACAACCATATGTACTCTAGTTTCAGAGGGTCTGATGCTCTCTTCCAACTTTGTGGGCACCAGGAGCACATGTGGTATGGACATACATGCAGGCAAAACGCTCATACACATAGAATAAAAATAAATACATTTTTAAATAACAGAAACCATTTTTTCATTGTAATTATTGTTCAGGTTTTTAAACAAATTCTTTGTATTGAGACTAAACAATAAGAAAATATATGCTAATGCAGGTAAGTAGTTTCCAATTTTAGAAAGTAAGCTTTAAAATGGACTTTTGAAACGTATCCATGAAAGGGGTCATTAGCACATTTTTAATTTGAATGCCCAGTACTGTTCCTGGAAGAATCAGGAAATCTCAGAGTCCTAAAGAAACTTAGGCTGGCAACTTTTGCCTTCCAACATTTCTTCCCAGCCAAGGTGAAAATGTGGGTTAAACATTTCCTCTCTAACTGACTCACTTGGCAGACGAAGAAGTCCAGATGCCAAGAAGAATAGAAGAGAATAAAAAACCCTGATAGGGAAGGAGACACAGGAAGGAGAGGTAGAGAAGCATGCTATTTTCTCACTAAGCCATTTTCTAAAATGAGGACGAGATGCAAGATGCTCTGTACACTGACCTTCACTGGGAACTGAAGCCTGAAAATGCAGTCTTAACGTGACCCACACACCAAGCAGCATTAAAACTGTCCTGTGTATTGACCTGCTAAGAATTCAGTTAGATGCACGATAATAATTTTAAATTATTTGATTGAAATTCTTTTCTCACATAATGCTTCCTGATTAGATTTTCCTCCCTCTGCTCCTCATGGTTTCTCCCCACCTCCCTTCCTATCCAGATCCACTCTTTCTCTGTCTCTCGTTATAAAACACACAGGCTTCTAAGGGATAATAATAAAATAAAGTAAGATGTAATAGATAAAATAAAAAATAAACATTGGAGTAGGGCAAAACAAGCAAATAGAAGAAAAAGAGCCCAAGAAAAGAAACAAGAAATAGATAAAGATGCAGAAATCCGACATAGAAACACTAACCTGGAAGCCATCATATACATGCAACTGATCCACAGGATATAAACGGGTGTGTGTGTGTGTGTGTGGTGTGCGTGTGTGTGTGTGTGTGTGTATAAAGATTAAAAATTAAAAGTTTTTTTAAAAATAAAATCTCTAAAATGACATTGTGAAACAAGGAACCTCCAAGGACACTACTGAGTTCATTTTCCTGTTGCCATCTCCTGCTGGGCACGCAACCTGCCCTTAAGAGTGCTTTGTTTTCCAGTGAAACTCCCTTGGAGAAAACTACATTTACGTTTACAAGTGGCTATATAGCTTGTGGGTTAAGGATGGGGCATGTGTCTACTTGCCCTTTCAGCTCTGTTGCAGATCCATGCAGGCCCTGCGCAGGCTGCCTCAGGCTCTGTGAGTTCATAGGAGCTTTGTTCAGTTCTTCCAGACTTTCTGCCTCCTCTTCTGCAAGGTTCCCTGAGCTCTAAGCTGGAAGGACTTGATAGAGACATCCCATTTAAGGATGAGTGTTTCAACTCTCATCCTCACTCTCTCCATATGGTCAGCCTGTGGAGTTGTTCCCACCTGCTACAGGAGGAAGCCTTTCTGATGATGGCTGAACAAGTCACTGATCTATGAGTATAGCAGGAGTCATTAGGAGTCATTTTGTTGTTACATTTTTTTAGAACAGTAGCATTTTACCCTAGGCCCCTGGACCCTGGGCTATCTTATGATAATAATTTTTTAAAACATAACACACACACACACACAAATATATACACATATACAGTGTTTGTGTTAAATACATATTGTATACACTTATCAATTTACACGGGAAACCTCAAAAGCATCCATGTCAGGTGTATTTACATAAGCTAACAAAGCTGTGCTTTCATTAGATCACTCTGGAAAATAACCAGAACAATTGTTTAATAAACTTGGGAGATACCAGCATATTTTCTCTTTTGCTAGGCATTTTATCATCTTTAGCTAATGTTTCATAATATATCCTGTAAGTCCTACCATTTACTAGTTCAGTGTTTAATTAATCCTAGTCTGTACAACTCTAGATTTCTCATCCTCTCTTTTTTAAGAGATGTGTTTTATTATTTTTATTTATGTGTATGGGTCTGTACATGTCTATGTGGATGCCTGCAGAGGCCACCTGCCTCTGCAGGTGTCAGATTCCTCTGGAGCCAGAGTTCCAGGTAGTACTTGAGTAGCCTTTCCTTGCAATGGTGGACATCATGGAATCATGTGCCAAATAAAACCAGCCTCTCTTAAGTTACCCTTGCCAGAGTATTCTACCACAGCAACGGAAAAATAAATTAAGCACAGAGCTGGAAAGTTCGTGACAAAGAACAATGAAAAGTGTTTGGGTTTTTTTTGGGGGGGGGGTGTTCAGATACGGATACAGTGGTGCATACCAGTAATCCCAGCACATGTGGATGAGTGTGGGGTCAGGAGCTTGAGACCAGCTTCAATCACACAGTGAACTCAGTGACAGCTTGCTATGTGTGACCTTGTCTCTTAAAATAAATTAAACAAAATTATGGAGTCTGTTAAGTCATTTAGTAATTAAAAACAATCAGGCCCCATTAACCACGTGTAAGACACACTGCTAAGAAAGAATGCTGAATGAAAAACTCCTAACACAGAGGTTATGCTTACAATTCGCCATACACTGGAAGAAAACCCATAGCACAACACTTTAGATGACCCTTGCCAATGGCCAAGAAGCAATTTGCAATGCAACTCCTACAAATGCTGATGCTAATTATAGAACCAGAGGGAAGTTGGCTCCAATTCTTGAGATTCAGATTTTTCTTTTGTAACACAAGGAAGCTTAATGTTAATAATTCTGTTTCATGATAATGTTTATTAAAGTATTTATTTTTCTATTTCTAATAAGAGCTGGAGGATTCCAACAAGGCAGGTACACACCCAGTGTGGTGAGTCACACCTGCATCCTTAGGGAGCTGAGGCAGGAAAATTGCCTCCCACTCAAAATCAGTCTGCACTGCATAGTGAATTCCAGGTGAGCCTGGGCCACACCTAAGACCTCAAAGGAACAGAATAACAATAATAAATTGAGATTACTGCCTCTGAATAGAAAGGCTTCCAAGCAACACCTTAAGGTTCAGTATGAAAAAGATATTCTTGCTGATTAGTCCTGAGGGAGACAAAAAAAAAAAAAAAAACAGTTGGAGGGGGGAAAGAAAACATGTTTTCTACCTGCAGTGTAACTGGCACCAATATTGTCACTCTTAGATTGTTACTTTGTTTCATAAACAGCAAACATGTCTCTCTTACTTTTTCACCCTCAAGTACAATTTCATATGCTAACCACGTGTGAAATATCAACTGACTAAAGGAAAGAGAATTAATCTGAAAACATCACATCATGTGATGCTTATAGCTACCCAGGTCTCTCTTCCCTGCCCTCTGCCTTGTGTCTCTCTGAGAGGAGTTGTAATAAAGTGAATTGTGTATTACTCTCCCTAAAGAGCAGGGCATGTGTACTACCCTCCCTAAAGAGCAGTTCTCAACCCTGTGAGTGCCAGAGCTGCCACTGTCTCTACTAGCCCTTCTGCCAGCCTGACTCCCAGGGAGATGTACAGGCAGAGTCTCCCTAAGGTGTGTAAAATACTGAGAGCAAGACCTAAACACAGATTACTTAAAAGTCAAATGTTGATATTAAAGTCTCTTTATTTGAAAATGTTATAACCAGTGCATAAACTTATGAATTCAACAGCCTTGTTTCTCTTTTCAAGCAAACTCAACTAAGTTTAAAAATAATAGCACATTTCCAGAGGCTTAACACATAGGCAGCACTCAAACAGTAGGAAAGTCTTGAGTATGATACATGAGTAACTGAACGTTTGGGAAACAATGAAACCAAGCACAAACATCAGCCTTCACAATCCAAGGAGGGAGGAAGTAGGGTCATATTTTACAACACACATCTCTCACATACTAGACCGTACATTTTAAAGACAAATCCAGTCTTCCTCTGAATCAGTATATTAGGCGCCCAACATCTGAACACCAAATATATCTGTAGATAATCAAATACTACACACACAGTAGACATAATTCTCCAATCAGAACAGCCCCTTTATTCAGACAGTTCTTCATAGAGAAAAATATATAAAGACAGCAAATGTGGAAAAGCCTTAAAGTAAATTTATACACAATTCACCAATGTTGGTGAGATCTTATTTTGAAAGGGGAGAAAAATGTAAGAGACTGCTTGTTCTGGTGCTTAAAAATCATGAAAACAAGACTCTCAATTGCAAAAAAAAAAAAAAAAAAGTTCATAATCACTCCATACAATATAGAAAATGTATAGTAATGCTAAAAAGAATTCTTAAGTGATTGATAAAAATATTATTTCCATAACTAATTTAAAGTTTCAAAAACAAAATATGAAACCTATAGTCCCTTATAACTATAATGAAGAAAAAGACCTTAAGGGGAAAAAAAGAATTATAATTCCTATATAGAAGTAATGTGATCAATCACTTCAAACTGACAGCATATTACAAGAAAGATCATAAAAACCCATTGTAAACCGACTGTCAAAGCATGTGCACATTTGTAACTGTGGCAATGTGTTACCAAATCATGTATTTTATGAACAGAATTGAATAGGAGAGTTTAAACATAATGGTTCTTGCACAGTTATGTAAAAGAAAAAGAATTCAGGTCACTCTTGCAGAAATATCAGAGTTTTGGGGGAAAGGATTCAAAGTCATTGATAAACTTTCTCTAACGAACAGGGCCAAGGTTAATGTCACAGTCACTACTTTACATCACTACTGAGTCTGAGTACTTGCCTGAAGACAGTGTAGACTGAGACCTGCTGGGCTGAGCCCTGTATTGGTGGCCAAGGACAACATGGAGCCTGGGCACAGTGGGCAGATGAATTCCTGGTGAGGCATGGACCAGATTTCATAAATTTGTTAATGTGATATGCTGGAATGTTTATATCATTCTCTGCCAGCCCCTTCCAAGAGCAGTTATGTACTTTCTGCTTTTTAGAGACAGGAACTAATGATATGAATTGCTGACATCTGTGAATTATAACATTTTTGTGAATATTATAAATATTTGTTATATGACCATCAAGGCATAAAATGTATTGCTCACTATCCTACCTCTAGTGTCATGTCAGTTTCTGAAGCATTGCTGATATTCAGAAAATATTTGGTGAATGAATGAATGAAATTGTGAATGAAGGTTTCAGCTCCTAGAGAAATAGTAGACGATATCTGGAGAAGAAAATAGGAAAAATAACTTCAGCTACTCGAAGTCAAACCATTTATTCTTGACTTCTTCTCCCAGCCAAGCCCATTCAAAATGAGCTGGCAGTGACCTCAGCACAGGACCTGCTAGACAAGTCTTCTTTCAAGCCTAGCTGGTCTGACCACTTCTGTGTAAAACAGCAAACTTGGCTCACAGATTCCCAGAACCGATCTGCCCTGCTAAGACAGATCGTCCACGTGGAGTCTGGCCAATTGTGCTGAGATCATGGCATACTGAGAAAGCTGAACTTCAGCCACACATAAATTAAAGTGCAGGAGCAGGCCTACTCCCTACTGCTTCTAGGTGACATTTTTTTTCCCCTCTCAAAATGAAAAAGTTGGTTTTGAATCTATGAGTTTTTCTTAACCAGAGAATTTAACATAAGTCAAATTGGTTCAGCTTTTTATGGCAAGCAGTCATTAAATGTCATTATTTGAAATGTTTTGTCTTGGAGAGAGAGTTTGAGAGCAAAGGTGCACAGAGAACTTCATGACCTGAGCACTTTTATATTCATCTCCAAACAAAATCCTGATTCGGAACCTGGCAGAATTTCCCAGAGCCAGTTGCATTTTTATCCAGTCTCTCTCACTATTGAAAGGTAGGTGGCTTTCTACATGTTAGCCCTGTGGTTTAGAGCAGGACAGCTTCTCTTGCTCTACCTTCCCAGCCCAAATACAGAAAGAAACCTCAACGATGCCATTGTCCTGCTGACTCCCCAAGGAAAAAAGAGGGCTGGCAGGGCTTCTGCTTCAGTTTCCCTAATTACAGACAAGTTATTTTTAAGCCAGAGGATGATGCTGATTTGAGACAGTTACCTGGCTTGTGTAGTTACTATTTTGCCTTGTTATGCATGAGAACAACTAAGTAGCAAGATTAAATGACTTGGGGGCTTCCGCCCTCCCCCAGTGTCTTCCTGTCTCAGCCTCTCAGCCACTATTAAGATAGGCCCAGTTGAAAGTAACAGTAAATGCCAAGCATTCCTTATAATTTGACATGAAGAGATGTTAAGAAGTCACCATTATGGAAGATCTGACTCACCCTGTGACATGGATTTACCAAGAACAAAGGCTTAGTTTCTTTCAAACTTTGATGTGATACAGAAGCATAAAGACAGAAAGTTTGTTGATTTCACACATGAACAAACCATCCTAGTTTCTGTATACACACACACACCACACATATATATACACACATATATATACACATATATACACCATACATATATGCATACACATATATATATACATATACACATATACACACATAAACATATACACACACACACACCACATCCACACTCTGAAAATTAAAAAAAGAAGTGGGGAGGTGGGTTTGGGTTGTTTGTTTTTTTTTTAACAAGTCTTTGGACATTTGGCATTTGCTCTACTTTATTTTTAGGTTAGCAAACAAAGTAATGGTCTTCATCATAGGTTTTTTTTTTTTTTTTTTTTTATGTTTTTCATTTTCCCAAGTAACAAGCAGATTGTGTAGCAGCTTACTCTGGGTATACATTATTCCCTGTGGTTCAAAGAGCAGTAGGAAAGGACAAGCATAGCTCTTGAGCCCAGCACTGGAGGCCTGTGCTCCTCCCAAATATGACAGGCTACGGTGCACAGTCTTGTCCATCCTGTATAGAATCGCAGTACATTCAGTACATCACACTGGGGACTTGCCTAAGGCTGGAAGAGGAGTGGTACAGATGCTTTCTCAGTGCCCATGAGATGAGCTGGTGGGATAACCTGCATTCCATTTTGGAATAGAGAAGTAGAGGGAGATGGAGAAACTGAAAAAACATTCCACAGAGCTCTCTTCTAACAGAAAAGAAGCAAAAATGTCTTTGGTGGCCTCATAAGACTTTTGGTGTTTTACATTATAATTCTACTTCTTATGAAAACATAAGTTAGTCTTATTCTTTCAAAGGAAAATATAAAGTGCATTGAATAATGAAATCTAGAATCCAAATAAAGGAAAGCACCACCTACTAACATAAAAATAAAATGTTAGGGGCAGAAGACATACAATGAAATAAGATCAATGTCAGGTATCTTTTTTCAGTCATATTTCAAAGCTCAGAGAAAGCATTACCTGTTGTTCTTTGGCAATAGACTCAGAAAGACTTTCCCTATACGTCATTACAGTGAACCAAGCAAAGCTTCTTGTTCCTTTCTAAGCAACTTTTCCTAGTATGAAAAAGGTGTCCCGGGTCTACAAAGCTTGTGTGATAAAGACTTTGTTCTGATTTTGCTCAAAAGCTTCTTCTCAAAACAGGTATGACCCACACCTCCAGGTGTAATCTGGACTGAGATGATGGCAACTCTGGAGTCAAATGGACTTGGTTTCAATCACTGGCACCATAATGAAACAGCCAAAAGACCTTGAACTTGTCGTTTGATCATTTTGAGATTCAGTTTACTAATTTGTACAGATAAGACTTTATTATCTACACTGAAGATTCTTATAAGAATTAAAGCATGGAAACTCTACATGAAAACCAACAGAGTCAACTAACCTGGACCCCTGGGGCTCTCAGACACTGAACCACCAACCAAAGAGCATACACAGGCTGGACTTAGGTCTCCCTGCACATATGTAGCAGATGTGCAGCTTGGTCTTTATGTGGGTCTGAAACAACTGGAGCTGAGGCTATCCTAAAAGCTGCTTCCTGTCTATGAGATATGTTCTTCTAGCTAGGTTGCCTTGTCTGGCCTCAGTGGTAGAGGATGCACCTAGCCTCACAGAGACTTGATGTACCTGGGTGGGGGATATACAAGTGGCCCCACCCACACAGAGAAGGGGTGGGGAAAGGGAGGAAGAATTTTGGGAGGGGTTACTAGGGGCAGTGAACATGGTATAAAATTAATAATAATAATAATTTATTTTTAATTAATAATTAATTAACTTTAATTATCATTTGAATCAAAAATAATTAAAACATGATTACATGGTTATACAATCCTACCTTGGTCACCTGAGTTAAAATAACATAATTTTTCTAGCATTAAAGTAACAAAGGCCAATGAAATAGATGGCTTAGGAAAGAAAGATTCATTGTATCACAGCATTGAAGGCTAAACATCAGGGACTAGGCACCAGCAGCCCAAACTCCCTCTCTAGGTTCTTGGGAAGACTCTTCCCCAGACCAACCCTCCTAGTTTGTGCTAATGTCTTGGATTGTGACATAACTTCAATCTTCGAAAATTTCCCCCTCTCCTAGGACACTGGTCATGTTGAATTAGGACTCCAGTACTCCACTATGACCTAACCTCATCTTAAGTAATTGCATCTGTACTGACTGAGGAGCTAGGGATCAGGGATTCAAAATGCCAGTGGTGGAAAGAAGAATCACGGTTCAGCTCGTAACAACTAGAGTGCGAAAACTTTGAGATCCTTAAGTTCTGATAAATTTCACTTAAGAGCTGAGACTTCAGAGAAACTGTACAGTGGGCCACGCCTAAATCAATCAGCCACATTTCTAATCTCATTTTTTAAGAGAGTTAATGAGTTATCCAAATATCTCCTTCCATTCTGCTTTGAGTTCAGTGACCTGTATTTCCTTATTCAAGAAGTAAATAAAAAAAAGGGCTGGCCTCCCTCTCTCAGAACTTCACCATCAACACTCTAACAACACGCAAACGCTAAGACATAGACAAGATAGATTTTATGCAACTGAAACAGCCAAAACAGTGACAGGCTGTTGCCTGTAAGTGGAGAGGTGAATCTTATTCCCACATAAAGGTGAGTAGGGCAAGGACAGAGAGAAAAATCAAAATGTATCTAGAGTTGTATTGGAGGAGACTAAGCAGGTCCTTAAAAAGAGAGAAACAGAGACACACACAGAGAAACAGTGACACACAGAGAGACAGAGAGATGGGGGTTTCCGATAAGCTGCTAAGACAAAATGATCCACTCTATCTTAGATCTTTGTGATTATCCTCCATTAAGCAACAATGGTGAACCTGTAAATCTACTTTCAATGATTTTTGGCCTCTACAATTTAGAGGTGGTTTTAAGTGTTTTTTTTTTTTTTTAAGGATATTTTAGTGTATTATTTCATAGAATTATTTAGCAAAGAAATTCAAAATTATACTGACAGTAAATATTGACAAGAAAGATATTCATGCTCTTGCTGTAAATTTTCTCAGATAAATCAATGTCTAGGTCTCTTCTAAATCAAGCTCTAGTACAAAATAATGAAGTCAACAATGCGATCACTGTTTCTTGAGTACATGCATCCACTCTGCCAGACAGTGCTTGCGTTTAAAGGAGGAGAAGTGTGCTGTATTTCATCTAGGGAAGTAATCAAAATACAACAGGTGGCAAAAACACACATATAAACTTTAATTTTACCAAACACTGCATTTATTCTAAACATTCTGTCATTTCAAGCATCTTAAAGTTGAACTTTAAATGTGGCACAGCTGCACAGTGCTTACTTGGCATGACAAAACCCTGTGATTAAACCCTAATAAATAATAAATAAATGAATCAATATAACATGCAAATAAAAGGCAGACTGACTAGGAGAAGGTCAGAGACCCATGGAAAGCAGGAAAGAGAAAGAGAAAGGAGACTAAGAGAATGTGACTTTGGCCAAAATAATATATTATATATGTCAAAGGAATTGTCCTCTTGAACCCTAATGTCATGTGCAATGAATATACAGTGGTAACTAAAAAACAAACTATATCAGAATTACTGGCCTCAGTCACTAAACTACTCTCTTTGTGATTAGTTTTGTTTTTGTTTGAGACAGGATCCTTCTGTATAGCCCTGGTTGTCCTGGAACTCACTTATATAGAGCAGGTTGACCTGAAACTCAACAGATATCAACCTGACTTTGTCTCCCAAGTGCTGGGATTAAAGGCATGTGCCAGGGTGCCCTGTGAGATTTCTTTAAAGAAGAAATTACTTCTTACCCATTTCAAATAAGAAGCCATTACACCTGCCTGTCTGTATCAAACTTGTCAAAGACTTAAAAAAAAAAAAAAAAAAGAATCAGTATGATCAAAACATATTGTTTTACTATAGCCCTCAAACTAAAAGTGATATTCGTCCCAAACACAGACGCTAATGTCTAATGATTAGTTTACATGTTCTTCCAAATAAAAGATTTTAAAGACAACATAAAACACACTTCACATTAATCCAAGTTCTATCTTAAATAGGTTCATCGAGTTTATCCTGGCAAAAATACTTTTATTATGCCTCATAACTTATGTTTTGAATCATTATATGAGTAACTAAGTAAATGAAGAAACAATAGCAAATTTAATGAATTTTAGGGAACTGGGGGAAATGTTAAATTTCACAACTCTCCTCTAGGTGGCAAACTCATACCTCCTACGCAGTACTGCATATCCTGTGTCCTCCAGAAGTGACACAAAAACTGAACAGAAAAGAGACTATTATAATATCAAAGCAAGCAATGATAAAAGTATTTTCAAAATATATCTCATTTTTACATCTTTAAGTTTCCTGTCTAAACAAGTTAGTGTTAATAGAAAACCACTAAGAAATATGATTACATTCACACCATATAAGGGGAAATTGTGAAGGACTTTTGGACTTTTCTTTTTTTTTTTTTTTTTTTTTTTTTTTTTTTTTTTTTTTTTGAGACAGGGTTTCTCTGTGTAGCCCTGGCTGTCCTGGACCTAAGTCTGTATAGACCAGGCTGGCCTTGAACTCAGAAATCCACCTGTTTCTGCCTCCCAAGTGCTGGGATTAAAGGCGTGTGCCACCACTACCCAGCATGAAGGGACTTTTCAAAGCAGTCAGGCAAGATTTCTTTGAATTCTTTCACTTTTCATGTCCTGTTCTTAGGAGAACACTGCTCATAGTTCATTATTACTACCCAACCTATTCATCTCCTCCGAACAATAGGGAAAAACTAGTTTTCTATGCCTGTTATTTTAAATCAAGCCCCAAATATGTATTGCTGACTTTTTTCCAGACCCACTCTGAAATCAAAGAATAAAACTGAATAAGAGCTTAACATTTTATCCTGTAAGTTGAATATAGAGTATAGAGTTGGTGAGATAAAAATTCATTCAATACTTTGTTTTATTTCCTTTCAAACCAGGATGTGACTCTCTGCATGACTTAAATAATCCTATCCTCCAATCTCTTCTTCCCTTTGTGGTAGAACAGTCTATATTTTCTTATTCAGGAAACAAAGCTGGAAAATATCTTGAACGTCAAGAAAGCTAAAAAGGGAGCAAGCTAAAATTAATCTAGAAGCACACAGAACCGGAACCATGTGAATGAAAGATGCCCGTCCTCTTTCTAAAAGAGGAAGCAATATGTGACAAGAATGGGGACACATTACAGTCCGACAGTTAAACTAAGTGTGTGCAAACAGTTCTTGTTGGAACTAGAAGCCAATAATACAAAACAGGTAAAGAGTCCTGCCCAAACATGCCAGGCTGAGAGTCACCTAGCATGGGAAATGACTGGAAGAGTAAGTGCTGAACATGCATGGCAGCTATTACCAGCTACTCCACCTTTTAGAATAGACCTAAGCCCTGGGCTGCTTCTTGATACCACCTAATAAGCTGGAAGTGGATTGTTCGGGTGCAGGAATCTAACTAAAATTTCTAACACATCTATAGGTATTTCTTTACTACGTATTGAGCGATCACTCAGGTCCAGGCCTTGGGCTAGAAACCATGAATGATACACAGAGGGATAAGTCATAGTCCCTGCCCTTAAAGGCAGGTGAGGAAGCCATACATACATACAAATTATATGAGAATAGGAGAGAGAGGAGAGGGAGGAGAGGAGAGGAGAGAGAGAGAGAGGAGAGAGAGAGAGAGAGAGAGAGAGAGAGAAAGCCAAATTGCTGCACTGGCTTTTTAGTTTGTTTAAGGGCTGCCTACCTTCAACTTCCTCACACCTGGATTAATGGTAACTTGGCAAAGCAGAATCCAGACATAGTATTACCTTCTTCTGAATTTTCTTTTCACTCTACATGATTGGGTCTCTATGAAGCTAGGCCATGGAAATTGATGCCAGGTAGATATGAACATCTATGATGAAGGCACACCATCTATTAAATGAATATATGACTGCTGTTATAAAGAAACAATTACAAGCCATTTTAAGTAAGCTAACAAATCACCTAAATCCTAAATAATCATTAACAAAGGAATGTAAGCAAATTATAGAAGAATTGTAATTTTGAAAAATTTAACATCTACATATTACACAGATACAGTAGTAAAATAAATAAATAAATAGATAGATAGATAGCCAGGACAAAATATCAGCTCTTCATGCTATTGGTTGTTGAGACTGTCTTGGTGTCCATTTCTATAAACATGACTGCCATATTGAAAGGTTTCCATTTAACTGTTATAAGCATGGTATAATTTAAGTTGAAAAATTGAGAAGTTAATTTGGACCCAACTTATGAGATTAAATAGACTGCCTGCCTCCTAACAGGCCACAATAGATCTGATCTCCTCTGTCTTTAACCTTCATCACAAGAGAAGGTAGAGTTAGA
The DNA here is from genome assembly GCA_021653895.1 of Mastomys natalensis. Taxonomy (NCBI): domain Eukaryota; kingdom Metazoa; phylum Chordata; class Mammalia; order Rodentia; family Muridae; genus Mastomys; species Mastomys natalensis. The sequence continues at coordinate 58,136 of JAJTUV010000488.1, read as the reverse complement.
AAGGCGGTTCAAGAGAGGTAGGAAGAACTGAGCACATCTTCCACTGGCAAGAAATAAAGTTGAATAAAAATGGAGCATTGACAATTATTGTTAAATCAGCAGCCCAGACCCTGTTCTGTGATTTTTTGTTGGAGTGATTGAGACAACTTTGACTTTTGGCCAAAAATGTGTTAGAGTAAGTGCACATCTGTGAGGGTCACAACCTTCCTTCGGGTGTGAACGTGACTTTCTCTACTTTGAGAAAAATGTATTAACAACAACAAAAAGAAAAAAAAGCAAAAAGAAAAAGAAAAAATGTTCGAGGCTGGGGAGATGACTCAGCGGTTAAGAGCACCAACTGTGTTCAATTCCCAGCAACCACATGGTGCTGGCTCACAACCATCTGTAATGGGGCCTGATGCCCTCTTGTGGTGTGTCTGAAGATAGAGACCGTGTACTCATATACATTAAATAAATAAATAAATAAATAAACAAACAAATAAATAAGAAGAAAACGTTTGTCTTATTATATTCTTATTATATCTCATTTGCTTGTTTGTTCTGACTGTTGTGTGTGTGTGTGTGTGTGTGTGTGTGTGTGTGTGTCTGTGTGTGCGTGTGTGTGTGTGTGTGTGTGTGTGTGTGTGTTTTATGGGGTTTTTTTCCTTGAAAGAGAAAAAATATAAGTTGGACAGATAGGGAGGTGGGAAGGAGTCAGAGGAAGGGAAAGATGATCAAAATACATTGTAAATACAGAGTCTCACTCTGATGAGTCAAACTCATCTCTAGAAATGAGAGAGGATGACTCAGCAGAAACCCAGTGTGACCTCTGCAGGATATGGGGCTCCGTCCAACAGCACAAGTAAGTTGGTGACCTTTCTCAGGAAAAAATCTACACACGGGCAGAGACACAGCCACCATGCTAGGGCCAACATTCTACAAACTGTTCCCACCCGCATGTCCCCACAGACCAAGCTTCCCAGGCTCGGACTTTCCCACTAACACTGCAACCGTGTTTCTATGATTCTTTTGACAGGGTCTTGAAGGAGAGAATACAGAAGTGAGAGATGAGAGAATTCAGTCGTATCTAATTCACGCCACAACATCTGGCGTCATTTTCCTTGTCTGGATGAAAGGGTTTTAATAACGAACCAGCAAAACAGTCCCAAATGCTCCATCTAACGCAGAGGTCCAACAGCAACTGTTAGTTGAATGTAAATACAACAACTAGTTAGACAAAAAAAATCTAAAATTAAGATAATAAATTAAGGGCAGTGGTGACTATAGCTACCATCTGTGCCTAAATACCACTCAGTTCAGTAGGGTTATAGAGGTCACTCTCGGATAGACTTTGTTATCTTCTTTGTACAGTTAGAATACCAAGTCATGTTTCGAAACAAAAATAGAACAACAGGAAAAAAACAAAAGAATCAAATCTAAGGGATGTAGCTTAGTTGGTACTTCTCATTTACTACTCAAATGATTGGGGAATCCCAGAAACCACTTTAAGCTTCAATATAAATACATTTTTAAAAACCTGATTGTACTCTGGATGTAGATGTACTGATACAGCATAGTCAGTACCTAACACATGTTATGTATGTAGTCTTGGTACCAGAGGACAGGCTAGTTACTGCTGTGCCACGTCAGGCTCCTGTTAGACTAAAGTCACTTGGCGTTGATTACTGAGCAAGAAGCACCTCTCTTCTCTTCTCAAGGGCACATGGTAATCTGACGGCTGCCTACTGTGGAGATAAAGCATCCCTTACCTGGGAAAACTTACTTCTAACTCTCTAATCAAGTCTTGTACCCGTTGCAAATAACTGTTATAAGCTGTGATGCTTTTGTGGACAGGCTTGTTTTTAATCATGAGGTTTTTATTGGGGACGCAGGTTTCAGGGGAAGACTGCCATCTGACTTGTCAGCACTTGTTGGAAGCTTCTAGTCTATAGCGTGCCTCATTTACATATGTACATTTAGAAGTGCTGTTATTAAGTTCCGCTGTCATGCAGTCGTAGATTTGTGGTCCAGTTTGTTCGGACACACACTTCCCCCACAGCCCCATCTACCCTTCCACTTATCAAAGCTTCAGCTCTGTGAGGGTGGGAAGTGAACACCCTATAAAAGTAAACTCTTTTTATGTAGTGTAGAGGCTGGAGAAACAGTGGAGGTGGGTGTGCAGAAGATGACACAAAGCATGGACATTTCCCCACTGCCACTGTTGAGTATCTTTGTGTATGTGCGGGAGTGGGGGGGAATACCTTCAGGAAAAACTGTCTTCCCAGCCAAGTCAGCACGTGGTACATATCACCCACCACATGCAGTGCTACATGGAGAATGTAAGACACAGGCTCTTTAAAGAACAAAGCTCTCCTGGCTCCTGTAAGAAAATGAAAACTCAAGGTCACAGGGTCAGCCATGAAGCAACTTTAGGATGATGAAACAGCCAAACCGTCACTAGCACTGCCTACATATGCACCATGTAAAGCCCTGACAGGGCATCTGCAGAAGCAAACTACATAAGACATGTCATTGGTGCAGGAATCTATGACTCTATGTCAGGTTCCTTTAAGGTTCTAACTTTCCTATTCACTAAAAGGACAGGAATGAATACAGCATATAACTTGAAAGGGGGAAGGAGAAAACAGAAGAGAGGAAAGAGTGCATGAACAAGAGAAAAGGCAAAGATATCCAGTGTCAGGTGTAGTCACTAGAACTGTATGTGCCTGGAGCCTGAGGCCAGGGCTGTTCAGTTCAGTTCATGTCCACTGAAACACTCTGACATTGGTTTTGTGGACTAGTATTATATTGCCAAATAAAACGTTGTCCTGTTCCCCAACAATTAAGAAAAACAAACTACTGTCATAAACAACTATGAGCTGTTGGAAGGGTTCTAGGAAAGTCTCCACTGGGGCCACGGCATCATGCTTGGTCTCTCACAGGGCTACAGTCAAAGGGTCTCTTGTGAGGGCTGACACACATGATGTCATGATACACACAGGGAAGGATCTGCTTCCAAGCTAGGACTTAAGACCACCGGCAGGATTCACTTCCTTGAGGGATGTTGAGCTGAAGGCCTGTGTACTGCTAGCTGCTGCCCAGACACTGCTCTCCTGTTCATGTCAGGTAAACGTCTCCCATGGCAGCTTCCTTCATCAAAGTCAGAAAAAAAGTCTTTATTAGATGGAAATTACAATATTTTTGGAAACTCATCAAGGAAGTAGCAACTTCTAAAGGCTGTCATGTTCCATTTACGGCACCAAAGTTACTGGGGTGGGCGTGGCTACAGGAGGCCAAGAATGGGGGAGGCCGGCAAAGTAGAAGCAGCTACGCTGTGGAGATCTACACTGGGTGCCACAGCTTGCTCATGTCTTATGCCTGGCCTAGCTTTAAATGATCAGAAAACTCCTGAGTCTAACTGCATAAAATTTTATTTTTTAGTTCTGAATTTTCCTTCCTCAGTGGAGCTGGTGGCACAGGAGGAGGGCAGAGTCCTTACAGAGACACCAGGATAACATGGGCGATTCCATTCCGTTATTGATCATAATATTTTCCCTTGAATCTGATTTCTCATTTGTGGAGTCAGGTCATTATGCCATGCCTGCTTACCTCAAGGAGGTAAACAAGGAAGGGAAGGTGGCATGGCACAACGTGGAGGATTCTGAGCCAGTCCTGAAGGATACATGGACCGGAGGTGGAACACTGCAGTGAGGGAGTATGAAGGGGTGGGGGTGGGGGACACAACTCCTCACCCAGATTGCCTTTAAATTTGCAGTATGTCAGCTTCCCAAGTTCTGGGATGCAAGTGTCCACCACCACACTCTGTCTATAAGTAGAATTTGCTTAAGGAATGTGTTGTGGAGACATTAGGAAACTATGATATGCACAGCAAACCCATGATCTTGCAGATAATGCTGCGTAAAGTGAGATGAGAGAGGCTTAAGGAGGTGAATCACTATGAAGAAAAGGGCTAAGAAAATAAAGTTACAATGGGCCTAGAGAGATGGTTCAGGGTTTGGGATCATGTTCTGCTCTTGCAGAGGACCCAAGCTCAGTCCCAAGCAACCATGTCACACAGCTCACAACCATCCTGTAATTCCAGGGGGATATGATGCCCCTGGATGACAGTCACTTGTATTCACATGCATGCAAACATGTGTACACACACACACACACACACACACACACACACAACACACAAGAGAGGAGGAGGAGGAGAGAGAGAGAGAGAGAGAGAGAGAGAGAGAGAGAGAGAGAGAGTTTTAAAATAATTTAACAATTTTTAAAAAGTAAAAAGAAAATAACATAAATGGTCTGAGAATTTCGCAAACATGGCAGCGCAATCCACAATGAATCTGTGAACTATAAATACATCTCATAAATACACAATTTACTTATTCATTGTGCTTCATGATAGTGCTTTAGGCAGGTACTTGGACATGTTTTGTCACTAGTAGAGCAACTCTAACTGCACTCGCTTATTTCAAAGTGATTAATTGGGGGCTGGAGAGATGGAACAGTGAAGAGCACCAGCAGCTCTTCCAAAGGACCAGGTTCAATTCCCAGCACCCACATGACAGCTCACAACTGTCTGTCACTCCAGCTGCAAAGACTCTGACAACCTCACACAGACATGCATGCAGGCAAAGCACCAAGGCACATACAAATAAAAATAAATAAATCTTTTAAAAATCTCTCTTGAAAAGGGAAATTTGATGAATTGAACAGATAGCTCTCAAATGAAGAGGTGCAAATGGCCAATAAGTACATGAAAATGCAATGTTCTTAACCTTAAAGGAAATACAATAAAGACTACACTGGTTCCTTCTCATTCTAGTCAGAATAAGTTTCATCAAAAAACAAACAACACATACTGGCAAACATGAGAGGCAAAATGGATATTTAATGCCTGTGGTGGGGAAGGAAATTAATTCAGCCTCTATTGAAAACAGTACAACAGTTCCTCCAAAAATTAAAAATAAAGCTATTCACATGATCTTGCTATACACTGTTCTTGAGTATATACCCAAGAGGAATCAAAGTCAGCTCACTGTAACCCACCAACCCACATTTATTGTAGACAGTCTTTGAAATTAGTTTACAAGCTTATCCACTAAAGAATGAATGATTTTTTTTCTTTGCTTGGCTTACAAAGAAATCGATTCACTGTGCCATCTTCATCGTATATTTTGTTCTGCCTCATGAGACCACCTGCCCTTCCACACTGTCCATCCCCCATTTTTCTGTCCACTTACCTCACCAATAGTCTCCAGTTCTTGTTTTCACGTTACAGATCATCATCTATTACTGTTTGCTATTCCCCATCAGCACAGCCTCGGGCCTCTTCCCCTTGCCTCACAGTGTTCTTCCTGCCTCCTATCCTACACATAGATACATCTACACACATACACACACACACACACAAGCACACTTAAATCTGGATCCCACATGTGACAGACTTGGGACTTATTTCACATAACACAATGATCTTCAGTTGCATCCAATTAACTGCAAATGTTATAACTTCATTCTTCTTTAAAGCTGAATAAAATCCCATCACATAGAAGTACCACACGGTCCTCACTTCTTTGTCTACTGATGGGCATGAAGCCTGATTCCATATCTTAGCTACTGTAAACGTTACAGCCAAGCACACACACTGCAAGCATCTCTGTGGTGAACTGACACAGAATCCTTCAGAAATATACACAAGAGTGGCACAGCTGAATCATATGGTAGTCTTAATTTTTAGTTTTTCAAGGAACCTGCATGCCGATTGCCACTGTGTTTGCACCAGTTTACACTCTGACGGCAGCATAGGGTAAGAGTTTCAATTTCTCTACACCCTTATCATTTGTGGTTTGTATTCTTGATGAGAGCCGTTCTGACTTCGATGAGATAGTCCCAAAGCAGTTCTAATGTACATGTCCCAACACTGAGGCCTTAAAAACAGGTCAGAGAATGAATCGTTTTACTGCAAATGCTCAGACGTGATATGCAAACCAAAAAAGACCAGGGGAGCACTTGCTTCAAAGCTCCATCCACTCTTCCACCTCATTCCCCAACCAGTAACTGAAAGACGAAGTTGAATGCTGGCTGCATTTCTCACCACTCCCACTGTGTGACCTCTACCAGCAAGGTGCTCCACTCTAGTCCCAAACACTCGGTAAACTCTTGGACTGCAAAGTCTCAGCCCAGAAATAGACTGCATCTCTCCTTTTCCTGTATGAACATAGCTTTGACTGAAAGGCATACACTACCTGGCAGAAATGACTAAACTGTTTCAATTTCCCTTCATGATGAACTTTGAGTTTATAACTTTGTATCTAGAATTTCAAAGACTTAGGAGTAGAAATGCCCCATATAGTAATTAATACTTTCTAAATTCATAATTGTTATCCACAATCCATTTCATAAAAGAATATTATCATCTGAATTACGAATCACAACTTGAATCTGCACATTGTGATATTAATATCACAATATTCAAACCTTGGTTTGAATATACAAAGGAACTGAATTAGTACAGTGAGCACAATTAAATGGAAATTTAAAAGTACTTGAAAACAGGTCACTGAAATCTTTTCTGACAGGTTAGTGACTAAATTAGAAGGGCTACTTTCCAGTGCTCCTCTGTTTTCGAACAACCCTAGAGGATCACCTTCCAAACAGTTCAGGAGACATCTAGTGTGCATCTCAGTGGCACATTCCACAGTGATTTCTACAAAGAGAGTTATGTTGGGTCAGGGAATCAGAGATCCGAGGGAGGTCACACTATGGCCACTAATATTCTCCTACATTCTTTGATGCATCACAGTGCTGCAGAGAATCCAGACCTCTGAAATTCAGACCAGTTCATTTCTGGTCAGATTCAGATCAAACAGTCCATTAAGAAGCCCACGCAAGCTGGACAGTGGTAATGTATACCTTTAATCCCAGCACTCAGAGGCAGAGGCAGGAGGATCTCTGAATTCAAGACCAACCTGGTCTTCAGAGAGATGTCTTTATTTCTCCTGGGAGAGATCATGAGAATATTCTTTCCCCAGCTGCACTCTACCCCTGGTGTTCCCACTTCAACAGGGAATGAAAGAACATAATATGGCGGTCGGTGTTCTAATACTACGATTCACTCTATGCTAGGTCCCACATTTCTAGAAAGATTCCCCATCCCAGATTATTTCTCAAACTCAGTATAATTTGAATTGTGTTATCATTTTTTACATTAAAATTGTCCCAAATTAAGCCAGTTGAAAAGTTCCATCGCAGTCAGAGAGACAGTTTCCTAAACATAATTAACAAGTTTTGAGATGAGGTCTCACTGTGAAGCTAGGCTGGCCTTAAATCAAAGCAATCCTCCTGCCTCAGCCTCCTGAGTTCTGTGATTTCAAGTGTGAACTACTAGGGCTGCCTAATACTTCTTTGTTAATTTTTGAGTATTAATTTAAAAGCAGTACGGTAAATGAAAAATCCCGAATTTGTTTCATATGCTTTTGTTAACTCTTGATTTTAATTTGTCTGAGACTTTCACTTTAGTATTGTCTCGATTGAAGACCACATCAAAGGTTGTGAGGTGAGAGTGTCAGACTTAAAATCCTAAAGCTGCTGTCATCATAATGATACTAAGCTCTGGCTTGCCATGATCTGGTCCAAGCTTGCACTCCAACTGTGTCTTGGTTTGTAATGACATCTAGATTTCTCACTACTAAATGATTGAGTATTCTTCTAACTAACGAATGACAAAATCAAAAGAATTTAATGCTGTCTTCATGTTGGTACCAAGTTCTACTTTATGAAAGCTTTATAAGGTGTTAAGATAATGGTTTTATTATTTATTTATATAATACAAATATTTTAATGACTTTATATGAATATGCATTTGGATATATTGATATTCATTCCTTACAAGCCAATCCTAACCCGTTTTAGCACACAAAGGGTATTAAATAATATTTAACATTTTTACCATTTTTTTTTACATGTATTAATTTGGGGGGAAGAGGGAAGTATGTGCCATGGCACATGTGTAGAGATGAAGGGACTGCCTGTAGGAGTTGGGTCTCTCTTTCCATCATGTGGATCTAGAGATCAAACTTAGGTTGTGAGGTTGGCTGGCAAACTCCCATACCTACTGAGCCATCTCACAGGTTCAATCATCTTCTTCCTTCAAGTGTGACTTTACATATCTGTGTTGTGATTAATTCTACAGCAGAAATTGCTGTCCAAACTAGATTATAGAAGCCAAGGAACAGTGCTGTGTCTTGGCTTCGTTGCGGTTTTTTCACCTTCTGTCACTGAAAAGAAAGCAGTGCAGAAAATAATTGTTTGCCATCTTATTGCTTCTTTCCTTTTGAGCCTACCACAGAGGATGCTACACACGACTCGGTGTAGAGAGCAGAAGCTCTGAAGCCACACAGCTCAGATCCCACCTCCAATGACTGGGTAATATACACGTTTCTTCTTTCTCTCATGTTTTGTCTTATCTGTAAAGTTATGATACCAATGTATGTTACATAGGACCTTTACAGAGGTAGAATGTAATAGTGTTTGTAAGGCACTTGGAACAGGAAATAGAATGCTTGTTTGTTTTCCTTCTTTCAAATATAGTGAATATTATTCTCTATAGAGATAATATTATGTAATATAATAATATCTGAAAAACAAGTTGAGCAGGTTGTTTTTTTTGTAGGGAAAGCCCATTGAGTTTCTTTATAGGTGTTTCCTGTTATTTTGTTTGTGATCTTTTAAAACAAGGCCTCACCCTGTAGTCCAGGCTGGCCTTAAACTTGCCACAATCCTCCTGTCACAGCTTCCGGGATGCTGGGATTACAGGTGGTGGCAGTGGGGGAGAAGGCATTAAATCATTAAGGTTGGTGTCCCCAGAATCGGTCGCTGAGGATAAGGACCACCCAGACCAGCAGGACGGGTTGTCGCTGTCCTTGGTGCTGGTTACTGCGATCGCGCGCTTGGCAAGCGGTGCCCCTACCCCAAACGCCTTTCCTTCAACTTGATGAGTAAAGCTCCCATTTCTTCCTCATGGAAAATTCTCAGTCATTCTGTTCATCGGCTTTTCCCCTGTATTACCGTGATTTTCTTGTGTTTCCTTCAAAGGAAAAAATTATTTTGCATTTTCTCATTTATAAAACATTTTTATCCCCAGAAACAGGAACTATATAGAAGGTAACTTAGAAATTGGTGTAAAGTACCTTTTACTTTCCAAGTTTCAGAGAAGTTCAAAGCTCATTGTTAGGTTACGTGAAGTGGTGTGATTGTGGTGAATATATTAACGACTTCGGCACTTGCTGGAGATGCAGTCCCATGGCAGAACAACTGCCTACTATCCACAAGAGCCTGAGTTCAGTCACAAGCACTGAAAAGAAAATGAATGAATAAATAAATAAATAAATAAATAAATAAATAATAAATAAAAAATCAAACTGATAAATACCCAAAATACCCAGTAAATATATCTTTCAGTAAAAAGAGCACACTAAAATCTACCATCAGATTAAAAGTTAGGATTTAGGACATAGTCAACAGTATTCAATGTACTGGTCACTCTGTTGACTAGGACTATATTTTAAATTGATGGATCCATTAGGAAAAAATTGGTCCACACATCTTACAAGAGACTACGATCTACAAGAGTGGTCATGTGGGTAAAAATGTTGCATAAATAAGGAATCTGGACTCAGATGACTAGTTCAAAAAGACGCTTTGCCCAAGACAAGTTGTAACAACGTGTGGGGAAGGGGAGCAGAGATAGACCAGGATACTGCCACATGCTACTCAATTAAACAAAACACTGCCTCAAACCCCACTAACGACACTACTGTGTAAAACGACACTCAGCATCCTCATCTAGCCTCCACATCTGCTAACACATAATATGCTCACACACACACACACACACACAACACACACACACCACAGCCTTTTGTGCTACATTTAACTGTGCATTAAATTTCGAGTAGGAAAGTTTTACTGGTAAAAATATCCTAGAATCTATTTGCTTCACACCCATCAATATCAACCTGCTGATTTAGTTCTTTCACTTGCTAGCAAAACACCAATGTCCTTCATTTCAGAAGCTCTGATTTCAAACTACCCATCTTTCTCCCTCTGCCTCCCATTCTTCCTGTGTACACTGGCAACAGTGAATGACTGACTCCCAAAGGGCATGGGGGACATAAACAGTTTATAAACACCTTTCACCCAGAAGCAGACTTCTAGTCTTCTGCTGAGGACTGAGTGGAGTAATCGTCAGCAAATAGTTCTAAATGGGGGATCTGACACAAGTGTACCAGAAGATGTGTTCTGAAGTCTTTGGTTTTTATAAATAAAACACCCGACTTTCTTTAAGACCTCCTTATAAGCACTCTGAACCTGTTTTGTAAATAAGAACTGCCCAGCCATTCTCACACAACTATCTGGGCCCAGAGTTATTTGGAAACAATGTGTGGCTCTCTTCCTATTTCACTATAGCAACAGTTGTAACATTTAAAACTTTAAAGTAGTATGTTCGGTCACCCCTAGGGAGATTAGGGAGAAATGCACACTTGATCTTTACATCTTCAGAGGAGGGTTTAATGACAGGTTCACCCTGTTTAATGACAGGCCCAGCACCACACCCGAGTTTTATTGTTTCATTATTCCTGCATAAATGCTCTTTATTACACATGATAACTAAAAGTCAAATACTTGCTGAGGTAGGTTTAAACCGGTAAGAGGGCAAACTAAGATATATAGTACACACATGGAAACTGGACCTTTAGATAGTTTGGAAGGAGGTCTGGTTAGTTATATACTGATTGTCTTTGAACTTCTAGATTTCAGGGACCTTCCTGTCTCAGCCTCCCAAGTAGGTGAGTACAGGCACACGTCCAGGGATCTTAAATTCTTATGATCTACTTTTCTGTGCATGTGACGTTATCTTTCTTTTAAAAAAAAAAGAATTTAACTTCAGAATTACAACCAGAGCTCAAGAGAAAAAAATGTAAAGACAGGAAAAATAGGATCCTTGGAATGCTTTATTGTTTTTCTGGCTGACTAAATAGGAAGACATTGTCAAAAGAAAACTACTCGGCCTGATGCTAGATGTGAAACTCGTTAATTCAAATACCACCTAGAGATGACCTAACCTTGCATGACAGATGTTGTCACTTTCAGAAGACTTCAGTGGAAATTTTCACCCTTAAGGCTTTCTTTCAGCCATACGATTGCAAAAGAGCGATTAATGTCTCCAGAGCGAAACCTGCAGGCCTGGGCTAAATAAAGACCTCTGTTCCGCCTGCTGAGTGTAGAGGCACAACTTTTTCAAAAATAGCCAACCGGCCACGGTAAATTCCAGATTAGGAAGCTCAATGTTCTGCGCAGGCGTCTAAGACCTTCCGACTCTCGGATACCGGCCCGGATCCCGCCCATTTGCCGCGACAAAACCAAACGTGGGCGGAGTTAGATGAGCAGGCGTGGTCTGAGGGGGCGGGGCCGGCGGCGGTGCAGAACGTTGCTGCTCAGTGCCCGCGGGCTCCCCACCCGGCGCAAGTCCGCTGTGCCGGCGGTGACGTTCCCAGGCGCTAGCGCTCGAGCGTTCCCCGGACGCTCATCGAAGCTGCTGGGTTCCCAGAGAGGAGAAGCCGCTCAGAGACGAGGCTGTAGCAATCTCACGGCCGGCGGAGGACCATTTATTCCACGGACCGGGGACAAGGGCATGTTGGGCGGCGGCAGTGACGCGGGCCTGGCCACCGCCGCGGCGCGGGGCCAGGTGGAGACCGTGCGGCAGCTCCTGGAAGCCGGCGCAGATCCCAACGCCGTCAACCGCTTCGGGAGGCGCCCAATCCAGGTAGCGGGATCCCCAGGCCTTGCCGGCAGAGGGCGCACGAGCGCGGTGCCCTCGGCCGCTGCGAGTTGTAACCGGGCACCACCTGGGCAGCCCCCGCTGCTGCTGAATGTGTGCGGGCCCGATGGGAGGCAGGTTTTGCAAGAGCAAAAATTCAGAAAAACAAAAACGATCGAAATATCCCTCTGCACTAGATTGGCTTTTCTTCCTTTTGTGATGCTGGGTCTGGGACGCAGGGCCCCCGTACATGCTGGGCAAGTGCGCTACCCCTGAGTTACGTCTCCAGACTCCGAATCTTGGCAATGGTGGAAAAAAAATACCAATATTTATTCAGCCATCTTACAGTCCTGGAAAGAAGACCAACACTTGGGGAGCAAAGTGGGAAAGGGAGGGTCAGGTAGAGCGAACGACGCGATAAAAATGAGATTACCAGTTATATGGCCTACATTCAGGGACTTGCAAAAAATTGTAGTGTGTGGGACGAGAGAGTTAACTGTGAACAACGGTATGAATCTTTTTTATTTTCTTTTTCCTCAAACGTAACCGCATTCATAGGACTAAGGATTTTCCAAACCCAGCACTTAATTCCTTGTATGCGGGCAGTAACAGTGTGTAGTTTTCACTGCGAACAGGCAAAGCCCTCCCAAGAGAACTGTTGGGTCTTTTCGGACCGACAAAGGGGTTCCCTAAACGTTCTATTGACTGCTGAGATACATTCGTTCTGTGTTTGCTAATCCTGCTGTAGTTAGTATTGACTTTATTTCTTGAAGATCTAACACAATGCTTTTGTGCTCTCCTGTTGCTATCTACAGTCACCTTTTTCATTCACCTCAGCATCCCTCTCTGGGACTATGAAAATCAGCGTTCTTGCTACTAGAATAGGTTTTTAGGAAAATAAGTACCATTCCTCTTTAGTTTTTACAAAAAAGAGGTGTTTAACAAAAAATATTTTAAAAGTAATAAAAAATAATTGTAAAGTACGTATAAAGACCTTATAAAAATTTTGTTTACGATTTTCTTTACTAAAAACTTTTAAATCTTTTGGCGGCTGTAAAAATAGCCCTTAACTTGCTAAAAGAAAGAAAAGGATTATTGTGTTTCTTGAAGGAAGAAATGTTTCTAATGTTAATGTAATAAAGACTGGCACATGACCACTGCCACTGTGTAAATTTCAAAGCACATAGGCCCACCAGAACCAGTGACTGTTTAGGACAGTTAGATGCCAAAACCTGTTTTATTACTAACTTAAAATATAGAAGCAAATGTTTGCACAGTGTACAACATACACAAATAGCTGCAATGGGGATTACATCTTCAAAACGTTATTGGTTTTTCTTAATTATGCATCTTTGTGATCTTAGGTACTAGTCAAACTTTTTATACAGAAAAAAAATACCATTTACCATTAAAGTTTTTGTACAATATAAATGAATGTTAATTTCACATTACAGTATATGTTCACTGTATGTGTAATTTTTCCACTGTATATCATACTAAGTTAAAATGTTATAAGATGCTGAATAATTTGTTTCCATTATGTTATATAAGCTTGGAATGTGACAGCTTTCTCCTGATCTCCTATGCTCAAATGATTACAGTACAGTTTGTGTGCACAGATCCTTTTTTAAAAACTGCCTTGTTTGTTTTGTCCTGTAAAGCATTGCTCTAACTTCTTAAAACAAAACAAAAACCATCATTATGTGGTGTCCTCATTTGCTTTCTGTTGCTGTAAGAAGCACCATGACCAAAAGGAACTTGGACAGAAAGGAGTTTATCTGGCTTACATTTAATTGCTACAGTGCATTTCTGATGAAAATCAAGGCTGGAACCGAAGCAGAGATCATGGAAGAACATTGCTTACTGGCTTGCTCTAGGCTCAAATTCAGCCACCTTTCTTCCAGGTCCATATGTGGGGCACACACCCAGAGTGGACTGGAACCTACACACACACACACACACACACACATTTGTCATTAACCAAGAAAATGTCCCACAGATTTGCCTACAGACCATTCTGGAGGCTTTTCTCAGCTGAGGTTCCTCTTCCCAAATTAGTGTGACAAACTAACCAGCACATGTGCTTGGTAACACCTAGAAGGTTAGGGGAAAACAATATAAAACTGCATATAAAGCCTGGTTTCTGGTGTCCTGCCTGCAACATATGCTAGGGCAAGGTTGGCACAAACTTTGTAGAGTAACCAACCAATGCCAGACTTAACTAAAGGCCCACTCCACAAGATGGAACCGGATATTGCTTGAGTGTCCAAGATCCAGAGACTATAGCTCAGTAAACTAGGGTAAAACCAAATAATATTGTTCAAAAAGAAAAAATAGTAGCAATAAAATGACTTGTAATGACACTCCGCTGTACTTACACATGTCTGGCCTTGCTCAGCCATCATCAGAGAAGCTTCCTTCTACAGCAGATGGGAACAGATACAGAAACCCACAGCCAGACAATATGCAGTGAGAGACAGACCAGACTTAAGTGCATGTCTCCATCAACTCCCTCCCCCACAGGGCTAAGGGAACCCTGCAGAAGAGAAGGTAGAAATAGTGTAAGAGCCAGAGGGGATGGGGAAAACCAAGAAAGAAAAAAGGTCCTCCAAATGATCAAAGCTCATATGAACTCACAGAGACTGAGGCAGAATGCACTGGGTCTGTGTGGACCTGCACCGGATCTTCTGTGTATATATTATGGTCCCAGTTTAATGTTTTTATAGTGCGCCCGAGTGTGTGAAAGAGTGGGTCCCTTGAGTCTTGTGCCTTCTCTTGTGCTCTTTCCCTTCTGTTTTGTTCAATTCCAATGTATTAGGGCTTTTTGTTTTATATTTTATGCTATCAGTTAGAAGCCTGATTGTTTTCTAACAAGAGACAGAAAGAGAACCGATCTGATAAAAGGGGAGATGGGGAGGAGCTGGAAGGAGGGGAGGGGATATCATAATCAGAAATTATGTAAGGGGGGAAAAGTCGATTTTCAGGAAAAGGGTAAAATAAATTAAAAAAAAAAAAAAGTTCAAACTAAGCTAACAAATCACTTAACGAAATCTCTGTTGTCCAACATTCCATATAAGAAATAAGCCATTTTTCCACCCTTTCTTATTGCTTCACCTGTGGAGAATAAAATGGACTCTGTTGAGTTCAGCCTAGGCTATGATGGGTGGGGAGTGGATTGAGTAAGCAAATGAGAAACCAGACACCTGAAGCTTGCTAGCGCCTTCGCCTTCGCTGCCCCTGCTAGAAACTTTAGTTTCGCAACCTCTGAGCTCTTTCTCTTCTTTTCCCTTCAGGTCATGATGATGGGCAGCGCCCAGGTGGCAGAGCTGCTGCTGCTCCACGGAGCAGAACCCAACTGCGCCGACCCTGCCACCCTCACCAGACCTGTGCACGACGCAGCTCGGGAGGGCTTCCTGGACACGCTTGTGGTGCTGCACAGGGCAGGGGCACGGCTGGATGTGTGTGACGCCTGGGGCCGACTGCCGGTAGACTTGGCTGAAGAGCAGGGCCACCGTGATATTGCGAGGTATCTGCACGCTGCCACCGGAGATTGATTGCAGGTTCCCTCAGCCCCCTGCAAGGACTTTTTTCTCCCCAGCCCCATGTAGGAAGACTCCATAAAGAGGATCAGCAGCCTGCAGGCCTTCCAGAACTTGAACCCTATCCAGGAAGGCAAAGCCAATCGGAAGTAACTTCCTACGAGTTTTCTGCAGCTGAATCTGGCTCTTGATCCTCACCCTGAAGCCACGGGATCACCAAGTAATATTGTATGAAGTACCTTTCTGAACGCGGTGTAAAGTAGCAAGGAAAATTCTTCAGTCTCCATAAGAAGCTGGAGACAGCTTGACATTTGGGTGGGAATGTGAATTCCTCTGTGAACTCAAAATGCAGATGATCCTCAGTCTAGAGGGAAACCTGGAGAGTTGATAAGAGGCTCTGAGTGGTTCTGTGCACTGTCAGGTGTGGGGATTCACCTGCAAAATGGCATTTATAGAATCCGAGGAGTCACCTCCAGCTCCACAAGGAAAATAGTGGAATTGAAAACAATAGATAGATCTCTGCTAAACTGTGACCCACAGTTGCCTTGACAGACTCCACGAGTACACCGCCCAATGGTGAATTGTACTGTGTAGCAGTTTACTCTATTCAAAATAGTTTAAGAACCCCTTTAGAAATTTCCTACATTTGAGTTGCTCTTTAGTAACAGTGTATTTAATGAGGAAAACCTTTAACAGTGTAACATCTGCTCCTCAGCAGAGGTGAGACTGAAGTGCATCTTGTTTTTGTTCGGTTGGTGCTTTGGTTGGTTGGTTGGTTGGTTGGTTGGTTGGTTGGTTGGGTTTTTTCCCTTCTTTCCTTCCTTTTCAAGGCAGTGCTTTCCTCTGTACCTAAAGCTAACCTCAAGTCAGGCTACCCTTGCCTTAGTCTCCCAAGTACTGGGCTTATAGCCTGCACCCTTCCAGAAATACAGCTCCTTATGAAACTGCAACACTCCTAGTGGCAAAGCACACGTTGCTTTTATCTTTAAGCTGTGTATTTCTCTGTTCAGTGATCCTGTAAGTGTCTCAAGGAAACTATTCTAGGTGTCCTGTTAGATGACAGGTCTGTTTATCGAGTCAGTTACCTTGGGCTACTTCCCAAAGGCTACTAAAAAGGAGATTAAGTATGAACTTAGTGAAATCAAATGACGACTCACGGGCTGTACTGCTGTCTGCTGAACAAATTGTGGATGTACTCTGGGGGGCTTCCAGTGTGGCTTGGTTCATTTTGCATTGAAACAATTGATACATCATTGTTTTAATAAAGAATAAACAGTATAGGTAGACTCCAGGATGTGGAAGATTTGGCATTAAGGTGTATTTTCCAGGCCAGAGAGATGGCTCAGTTCAGTTCGAAGAACTTGTAACAGGATTCACAACCACCTATAACTCCTGTTTTAAGGAGGATTAAAACCTCTGCCTCTACAGAAAACTGCATTCTTGATACTTGTGCATACACACCCCCAACACACACACACACACACACACACACACACACACACCCCACACACAAAATTTTAAAAAAATAAAAACTTGAGCCTGGAGAGTGCTCCATGGTTAAAAGCCTTTGCTGTTCTTCAGAATTCAGTTCCCAGCAACCATAACAGGTCCAGGGTATTATGACCTCTGCAGGCACCCATACATGCCATACACTTACATTTTCACACAAATATTTTAAAAGTTAATGTATTTTCACACATTTACCACAAAATCCCAAATGTCAAAGATTCAAATGCTTACTGCCTGTCCTTTGTAATAAATCCAGAAAATGATTTCAATCATTTATTCTTAAAATCTGCTTTCTTATAGTAAAACATAAGACTTACACTTTATGTTTCTATGTGTCAAATATAGTGAATATTCATCTAAAATAGAGAAGAGGAACTAGAAAACAACTTGAGAGTAAAAAGAGGTGCCTCTGAACTAAATACACAAAACTTCCCTATCAATTCCTTATTTCTCAAATTAATATATCACCAAAGAAGATGAGTTGAGAAATAGTTCATATCTTTTGGCAAGGGCAGCATATTTATTGATACAGTTTACATTTACACTGGGCATGCTTTCAAACATATTTGTTCCTTAAACACTTAAACCTTCCATTGTGTACAAAAGTAAGTCAATTTGGCCCCTAGATGTGGGTCTTTTAAAGTTTACAAATACTGGAACCCCCTTAGCTTGTGGAACAGGAGACTGGCAAGTCTGGTATGGGGGTAGGGGAGGAGGAGAAACAGAGTTTTGAGGCCCTGTGCCTTGTGCAGCATCTGAAATGTAGTTGGCCCGATGCTTATAAAGATAATTGTAAATAATTATTATCCAAGGAGAAGCAAAATTTATGATTGCAAATATCAATGCCTATTTATAGAAAGTCAAGTTTAAGGGAATAAGGAGGTTCTACATATGTGCAAAAGATAGTCTACCTTCCCATTACTGTTTGAATTATAAGTGAATAGGCATAGTCATGTCATAGTCATGTCATGTGCACTTGTAAAGTATAAAATGGATTCCTGAACACAGTAAAGAATGCTGAATCAAGCTAGTTAACACATTCATCACCTCAAGCATCATTATGCTAAGTGAAAGGTCAGGAAAACAGATGTCACAAGTCCTTCCATATACTTTAGACTCTGACACTCACCAAAGCAGATATTTAAAAGGTAGTCCCAAAGGCAGAAGGAGGGTGGGAGGCATGTTGCAAAACTTCACACCAGAAAATGTTTGTTTTTGTCTTTAAATCTAGTAAGTTAGTAAGAGTGTGTAGATGTGCAGATTTTAATGTTGCTACAACATAAAACTGCAGTTGCTCTTATTACAATGACTACACTTTTGTTTCCACTGTATCAAATCATGTACATGGTAAACATATGTGGGTAAACAGATATTTTTCTAAAGTACAGAAAACACGATCTCTTTTACCTTCTGGGGGTAACTCTCCTCATATAAAATTTTGAAAATACAGATACTTTATTCAACATGCTTTTCACTCCCCAAAGAAACTGAAAACTCAAAATTACTGGAGCAAAGCTTTCATCTCTGCCTGGAGAAACTGACTCTTAGTCCTGCTGCAGCACCCTGCAAGAGACTCCTCCCACTCCTAGTCTTGGTGAGGCCTCTGAGTCCCCTTTAACACTTTCCTTCCCAGCCTTTCAGCTATTAAAAACAATGACTTCATGAAATTCACAGGCAAATGGATGGAACTAGAAAATATCATCCTGAGTGAGGTAACTCAGTCACAAAAGAACACAAATGGTATGTACTCACTGATAAGTGGTTATTAGCCAAAAAGCTCAGAATACCCACGATACAACTCACAGACCATGTGAAGCCCCAGAAGAAGGAAGACCAAAGTGTGGATGCTTCAGTTCTACTTAGAAGGGGGGACAAAATAATCATGCAAGGTGGAGGGAGGGTAGGACCTGGGAGGGAAAAAGGAGGGGGAGGAAAAACAGGGTGGGGCAGGATGAGGTGTGGGAAGAGATGAGAGGGACGTTATAGAAGGTAGGGAAACTGAATGGAGGTGTGTAGCAGTAGGGGATGGGGAACTAGGGGTAGCCACTAGAAAGTTTCAGCATTCCGTTCTGGCCCATCCTCACTCTTGTGTCAGCCACTGACCTGCGAGAATCACTTGCTTGAGTTTAGACACAGGTGGGTGATTTTCATTACCCTCCCCTCCCTCCATTCCCTCTGCATAATTATTCTTGCTCTGATAGCCTGCCTGTACCAGCCTCTCCTCCCATCTCAACTGCACTCCCCAAAGACTCCATCTTTTGGTACAACCAGGTGCCTTTAGCTCTTTCCATTGCCCCCAGCCTCTCCTGCTACCCCACCTCTATTTCCTTGTGTTACTTGTCAACCCACAGAAACACTCCACCAGGAAATCCCACAGTCACCGCACTTGCCTAAGATCTCAGAGTGGACAACAGCAGCCAAAGAAGGGAACACTTACCCAACAGCGATGAGATCAGATTTTTATACCAAGAAACACCTCAAATACAACTCCAGATAGCTAGATATAAGCAAAAAAGCACATCCAAGATAACATGCCTCCTCCAGAAGCCAGTAACCATTGCAATAGACCCAGAGAAATTCATTTAGCTGAAGCAAAAATAAGGGTCTCAAAATAGCAATTATTAGTACAGTCAAGGACCTTAAGGAGGACATGAATAAATGCCTCAATGAAGACTGAAAAACACATTAGCTGAAGTAATGAAAATATTTCATGACACTAAGAAATGGTATCGCTAAAGAAAATCCAAATTGAAATGAAAAAAACTAGGATGTGAAACAAAAACCTCAGAGAGCTATTTCTATTATTGCTCAGTCCATGAAATGGAACCCAAACCTGACACTGCTAAAGTGGCCAAGAACCTAAAACTGGAATTAGTCATGACCTAGTAAAATACCTACTACCTGCTAAAGGAACACAGCAATAAGATGACTCCTAATGACATTGCTCGCCTGTAGATCAGTGTCTCACATGCCCACAGCAGAAAAGCTGCTTCTTGCAATAGAGAAGAACTAATGGAGTCCCACAACTGAACAATGTGCAGGAGTGAGAGACTTGGAAGTACCTAACCCTAAGTGGGATGTTTTTATTCAAACCTCTTCTCCTTCAGAGCTCAGGGAGCCGTGTGGAAGAGGAGGCAGCAAGACTGTAAGAGCCAGAGGGGGATGGAGGACATCAAGGAAAACTCAGAGACTGTGGCAGCGCGCACAAGTCCAAGCACGGGAGGAGTGAAATGGTTCCATCCCTAAACACGAAGCTATCTGCAGTGGACACCCACTGTCAATGGCAAAATCAGTTTTCTCCAGTAGTCTCTCTGGGTATATCAACCACACCCTCAGGGCAGGCTCCATGAGTAGTTGGCCAGCTTGCTTTGTTTAGCACGGCTTGTTTGCTTCATTGGTCTTTTCCTTGCCCGGTTTGATTTTTGTTGTATGTAGGGGGTGTTTTTGCTTTTGTTATGTTTTTTGTTTGTTTCTGAGAAGACAAAGTTGAATGGGTAGGGAAGTGGACAAGCTCTGGGGAGAAATCATGATCAAAATGTATTGTAAGAAAAATATTCTTGAGCAAAGATTATGGAGCGCTCATTTTCATAATGGGCTGTACAAATGAAAAATATAATTCTAATTAATACTTAAATAATCAATAGTAGCTAAAATGGAGTTTTTAGAGATATATTATTTAAAATAGCTTCAAAGAAAAAAATCACACAAGTGGTAATATAAACCTCCCATTTGATTTATAAAATCCCTTAGCTTCTCTATTCCTTTTGGTCCAAAATATTTCAATTTGCTAGTTTGAGGAGATTGACTGTTATTTCATTCCAAATTTAAAGAAATTGTAGAATTATTGTCAGTGTCATAAGTCACCATTGCAGTAAAGCCAACATACATATATTTAATACATTTTCTATTGCTCTTCACAGGAAATTTTTAAAAGTCATATACACACACATATATATGTATATGAATATATATGTATATGAATGATAGTTAATAGAGTTTAACTGCCTTTGTAATGAAAGATTAGCTAATTTCCTTTCATATTCTCCCAGAAGCTGCTAATTTTTATGGCAGGTTATAAGCCTCACTATGGCCAAGACTTTGTCACTCTGAAAAGGACAAGGCAGTGGGATTAAATATCCACAAAAGTTACAGGATACATCTGAAGCAGCTGTGTGAATGGCAGAGGTCAATGTCCCCAAATTAATTTATGAAAACTCAAGTCCTTGTTACTTGGTGTCATTTCAGCATCCAGTTGTTGCTACTGATGATTTCATGGACAGATTATCACATATTTTTTAAAAAACAAGACAATTTCAAATTTAGAAATTACTTGAAGAAACAATAGCAATTGAACCTCAATAGTTTCAAGGTATTCTCCCATTCTACTTGCAATCCTTGCAGAGAGAGGGAACGAGGTGGGTGGGAAGAAAAGCCAGGCACTTCTTCGTGTTATTCATTTAACCATGTGCCTGGTAAGTCATATAGCCTTAACAAGTCTCAATTTCTTTTATGTGTGAATACAGAAACTATATCAGGTCCTTTCTGCAATACTATCATCACTAAAGTTCTATGCTGCTTAAATCTCTCCATAGTTGACAGTGACGTCTGTCTGTCTGTCTGTGTATATAAGTAGATAAATCTGTGGTTTTGTGAATATTTATTCTGTGGCCATAGGATAGAAAATCCTTTACAATATTACCCATCTGTTGGTGGAGAATTCTACCCCTGAACCACCCCTGATTCACTGAAAACTTAACAGACAAGTCAGATGAGAGCTGGTACAACGGAAATACTTGGCTCAATTTTTAAAGTGTTTGTCAATTCATCTTAGTTCAGATTTCTCTTCTGGTTTTGCTATTTTCTCACGCTACTCAGACACAGTTTCTTGTAGTAAACTAGGCAAGTTCAATATAGAAAACAATATGGGAGTTAGTCATTCTGAGTTAATGTAAGCACACTGAAAATGTCATTTTTGTGTGACCACACATCAAGGCTTTCTGATATGTGTAAGTTCAATATAGAAAACAATATGGGAGTTAGTCATTCTGAGTTAATGTAAGTACACTGAAAATGTCATTTTGTGTGTGTGTGTGACCACAGGTCAAATCAAGGCTTTCTGATATGTGTTTGTGTAAGAATTCAGACAGAGAGAAAATGGAAGTTGGAACAGATTCCATACTCCTATCTTTTCACAAATCTGTCTCCTTGCTCTTCCTGAAAACTGTGTCTTTCTGGGGACTTCATTCTCTTCTGCTCCAGTGAAGTTGTTCTGAGCTGCAGACAGCAGTGCTGGGGCAGGGCAGCACTTTATCCAGACTTGTAATAGCTGTCAGGGGGCTCCCAAATCAGAAGGCAATGTGAAAGGTTTCTTATCTCCCTAAGATATATAATACTCTTAAATTTGGTTTTGTTGTTGTTTCTAAGTAAGTTGTAAATAATTTCTCTGTATGCTGTGACATATTTTATAATATGTTGAGAAGAGATAATACAAAAATATTAAGCAGTAACAATGTAGTACACTCAAAAAATACAAGGACAGGTCAATATGTTACTGGCAACAGTTTGCTTTTTTCCTCAAGACTGAGAAGATGTGGAGTCAGTGGCTTCCTGCTTATCTAGGGGTTAGGATGCTCTTTCCTTTTTCCTCCTACACAGAGGTGCTCCTCACTGTTTCCCCTGCTCACACACTACCTGGAGTCAGAAAATATAGCCATGCCTGAAAACTCTCTGACCATCCCCTATTACTGCCTAGTCACTGGACAGCCACCAATATTGAGAGTTACCACAACAAGCTTACTCCAGGATTTGCAGTGCCATTTGGTCTGTTTAAATCCTAAAGTAAACAGAAAAATGAATGTTGTCTTCTTTCTGGGAAAAGAGTTAAATGGTATTCTATTCTACCTCCAAGTATTTAGTATATTTATACCAAACTCAGTATATTTAGACCATGATGGTGTTGGCTCCACCAGTTACTAGAAAGCAACAGATATGTATGAATATATATATATGTACATATATATAATGTATTTTTCATACATGAGCTTTAAGACTAGACTTGTTGATTTAAAACTTTTGTAAAATATATAAAAATACAAGGCCATCTTACATACATACAGTTTCCTACACTTCTAGAAAGCAACTTCAAAACACTGAAAATAATTCATATTTACTAATCAACTCCACATTTACTAATTGATAGTTGATCTGTGGCGTTTACTATACTTCTTGTTGATAGCAAACTCTGAAACAGTTCAGAAAAGCAGCAAGCATTAAATAAAAATCTGAGACTTTTTAAACTAGTCTTAATATCCAAAGGTAACATTTTGCTCAAAAAAAATGTATCATCCCAGAAACAAACAAACTAACTAACTATATATGTTTATATATTTATGTATATATGTCTGTGTGAATGTGTATAATTGTAAACATGCCTACCCCAACACACATTTAAAATACAAGTAGGATCACACTACTCTCGTACTTACTCTCTCCTGCTAGCATGAGCTCTTTGACAGGCTCCCCACTGCCCACACATTCAGATGCACTTCCATTTTTCAAAGCTACAGTTTTGTATTTGTGGGTAAGTCCTGGTTTGGTGGATGAGTCATGGTTTTTCGCAAACAAAATGTCACCAATACATCATGTTTCGTGCTTACTTCTTTTTCTTTTGCTACCATATCCTATTATAAAGAACCCTTTCTCCACATTTCCATCATCCAGAGTGAAATAATTTGAAGGGAAATGTCTGCAGCAAAAGGAACAGCTCTATCTATATATGTGTGTTTGTTCACAATATTTTATACACATACACTTCCCCATGCTTACAGATATATACATATATAACATTTTTCATACATGAGCTTTAAGACTAGACTTGATTCAAAACTTATGTAAAATATATAAATATACACAACCATTTAACATGTAGTTTCCTATACTTCCATATGCTGTCTGTAAGTATAATATATATATATATGAGTATCTATTTTCACGTATTTGTATATTTCTGGATACTTACATGAATTATAAGAATGAAACATCTGAATCTAAGGGTACATGTGCCTACAACTCTGATATACTATAAAGTGATTCAAAAATAACTGCAGCACATTCTAATAGCAACCAGGAAGACTGCGTCCTGACAACACTGTCATTCCTTTTCCCTCTGCCACTTACAGCTATATGACATGACATCGTGTCTGCTTACATTATTTTACTGCTGATATCTTTTCAGTTATTCTTTGGCCATTTGTATATAACATGATTTATATTCTTTGCAGATCTTTTTGTATCCCAAATCTCCATCTTTGGGGGGCTTAAAGGCATATTTAGAGGGGTTTTTAAGCTTTGGGTGGTTTTGTTTTTTTTTAATCTTTTGTGTGAGTGTATATATATGCAAGTTAGTGTGTAAGGGCACATGTAGGAAGATCAGAGAACAGCCTCTAAGGTTGGTTGTCTTCTACCTTATTAGCTGCTCTGTGTGTCAAGTTAACAGACCCAAGTTAAACAGAGATTCTCCTGTCTCCACCTACCACCCAGATGTTGAAACTGGGATTACAGAGGCAGGCTACTATGCCCAGTTTGAGCTCTGGGTATTCAAACTTGGGCACTCATGTTTGTATAGGAAGCGTTTTTTATCCACCGAACCATCTTTTCAGCCCTTATTTTGGATGTTTTAAAACATGGTCTCCCAGGTTGGCTTCAAATTCATATTCTTTCTGCCTTGGCCTCTACAGTACAGGTATTATAATTATATGCCACCATGCCCAGTTATTCACTGACCTTTTTTTTTAATTGAATAAGTTCTTCGAGGACTTATTTCTAGAACCCCTCAAAAAAGGGAAAAGGCCCTGAGAGATGAACATCTTCCCTAACATGGGGGGGGGTAAGGGAGGGGAGAGGAATGCCTCCTCTTCTCACTACAGAATGAGTTTGCTAATCCAAGAATACTGTTTTCTTTTATAAAAGACACAAAATTGTCATTTTTCTAGACCACTGGAAGATGGTCTACAGCTTTCACTGATTCCGTTTGCAGAGTGACTCACAGATAACTCACTTCAGTTGTCAGTGGTTCTTTGACAACAGAAAGAGACATCACTACCTGGTAATCCAGTGATCGTCCTGGAGTCTACCCTGTACACGTGAAGCCAAGTAGTGTTCAATACTTGAGCTTCTCAACCTGTCTTGCCACCTGTAAAATAAGGACAAAAGTCTCTCATTCAAAGGGCAAATCTGAACATAAACTAGGTGCTTCCAGTTTAAGTAAAAAACAATATTCATTATCAGTTCATTCTTAACTGTTTGAAGAGCACATAGCCAAAAGTCACTTGGAACTCCAATACCGTCATGATTGCATTTACACAAAGACGGAGAAGCTCAGTGCCTACTCATCCAGCAGACAGAGCATAGACATCAGATGGCAGTCCTGGTAAGTGGTAAACTGTCTTATGCCCAGATATCTGGAGGAGGAGCAGCTGTCTGGAGAGGGAGAAAATTCCAGGTAGGGTAGCCAGAAGCCCCAGGGCCAACCATGATATTTGAGAAATTCAAATTCTCTGTGACGCTAACCCAAGGTATGCACTGGTTTGGGTTCTGTTTTCACCCTACACTGATACTCAGGGGGTCCTTATAAGGGGCCCACGAAACTCATTTTATTTAGCTGATCCATTCCTTGGTCCTAGGTTTGAAAGGTTTTACTGCAAAGTCACACATGGGGGTGGGGGAGATGGAAAAGCAGCCCTGACCTCTCAGTTACCACAAGGCCTTAGCTGGGTTAGTTTGGCTATTTCCAGGTCTCGCCATCCTCCTATGTCTAGTACTGGCATTTGGAATCCGCTCTATAAGACCCTGCCAGCTGTCACCCTGCTGTGGATTGTTACTTTACTGCAGCCAGACTAGGCCCGAGCTCGGAAACCAGAAGCCACCAAGTCTCAGGGCCGCAAATCCAGGTTCCAAAAAACTACCCCGGGTCCCACGTCGTCTTGCACAGCTGGGCCACCCAGACCAGCTAGGCTCCCGCTGGTGAACTCGGAACAGGTCCAGACGGATGGCCCTCTGTCCCGTGAGCATTGGACCCCAGGGCACCTTCGCGGGCCTGCTAGAGGGATCCTGGGCTGGACTTCCCGCTTTCTCAAGCTCAGAGCTCCGGCCCCGCACCGGAGCCTGGGTTGACCAAGCGCACTCCCTCTGTTCCCGGCCGGCAGCTTGATCAAGTCGCCCTCTGTTCAACCGCTCCTTTTTCTCCTTCCCCTACTTTTCCTGTTCCGTGGGGGGCGCAGTGGAGGCGGGAGGCAGCGGGGAAGGGGGCAGCCGGGAGGGGGGAGGGGACCGGAGAGGGAGGCAACGCGGGGCGGGGAAAGAGGAAGAGCCGGAGATGCTCGCGCTTAAAACCGAAAATAAACAACGTCCTCCGGCTGCGGCCTCGTGTCTGCCAGACCGCGCAGGGGCCTGGTCGGGCCACACTTACCGGTCCGCAGCGGCGTGCAGGCCCTGGTCCCCTGTACACGCAGCGGCTCTTCTCTGCGCGCTGTTCCCACCGGAGGAGCGCAGGGTACCGCTAGTGTTCAAAACGCCCGCGCGCGTCCTGATTGGCGGGCCGGCCCAAGGCAGGCCTCACCGATCTTCCTTTTTTCTTCTTTTATAGCTGGATTCGGAGGGGGACAATCCTTGCCGAGGGGCGTCAGGCATAGACTGAGGGCCCCGGACCCGAAAGTTAATCGGAGCGAAACAAGACCGGCGCAGGAGACCTGCCGGGCCGGCCGCGATAGGACGCAGCTACAGCTAGGGGGCGGGCGGTGCGCACGCGTCCCGCGGCGCTGGCTGTCACCGCGATGGGTGGCGAGCGAAGCGAGCGGGATCGGGAGCGTGCCCTGCGCGGGAGACAGCGGGACCCCGGATGCGACAGGCCCCGCGCGCGCCTCCCCCTGGGCGCCTCTGGGAAGCTTTTCCCGCGCGACTGGGGACCGCGTGCATGGGACTCGGGGGCGCGCCTGAGGGCGGAGATGGGCGTGGAGCGGAGATGGGCCGGGGCGGCGCGTGGGTCGCGAGGTGCCTCCTAGCTGAATGGTCTGGGGGCGGCGCTTCTCACCTCTCTTGTCACAGTAAAGCCACCGCTGGAAGAGAAAGTCGGCGGGAGCATGAGTCGCAGGTTCGTAGTCACTGCGAGGATTCGGCGCGCGGGCCGCCCACGCCAAGTGAGGGTTTTCTCGGTGCAGTTCCTGCGATCCTGGCTTCCCAGGTCAGCGAGCTACGCACGAGCTTTGGTGACCATGGTGTTGATGCTAGAGAGGATCGCGCGGAGAGGGCCGCGGCGGAATCCTGGACCAGGTAGGAAAGGCCCTCCGAAGCTGCAAGCACAGGTGCTGTGGTTCCGCGTGCTTCTAGCATCTGCCCCACGAGGTAGAAGGAGGACGTGTCCGGGCGGGGACTTCAGGTGGGGGAGGGGAGAGGTCGCTTTTCCACTTCGGCTTAGTTCCTGGGAGATTGAGTTTTCTCTCGCACACTGCGAGTCTAAAGGGGTCGGCTTCACGGTCCTCCTCAATCCTGCAAGAAGCTTAAGAGTATTTCTAAACCTACTTGCCATCTTAAAATTAATATACTTGCTATCTTAGAATGAGCTCCTACATTTCCTCCTTATAAGTTAGGAAATTGCAGGCATATATGTGTACACACTACTCTAGGTAAGGTGGTTTGTTTTCTAGAGCTCTGTATTTCGCCCTGGAGTGTCGTAGAGGGGAATACCTGCTAAAGGTCTTGTTTTCTAAGGGATTATTTATTTCGTCCCCATCCACCAGACCCTCAATCCTGCTTGCAGGGGTAGCAGGGTGAGAGGGGGGGGAGGGGGGCAGGCAGCAGGAACAAAATTTGACTTCCTTAAATAAGAAGACAACAACGAACCACGGTTTTAAATATAATCAATAGCTGCTACACAATAGCAAGCACTCAATTCGCTAAGATTTCTCAGCCCGAATAGACTTGGCTGGTCATAGAGTTGAACACTTCTTACTGGCTGGCCTAAATTAATTGAAACTGTTTTGTACAGTGCTTTCTCAGTGAAGGATTAGAACTTACGCCTGCGGTCCCGGAGGAGTCAGAAGTAGTAATATTTTAAGAATAACAGACCACAATTAACAAAGGTTCTAAATGAGGCCTAGTACTTGAAAAATAGAATCTGTGGTAGTTTTGTATGTCTGGTGATCTGGAAAACTGAAAGGAAAAAAAAAGTACGTGCATACAGTGTGCAAAAATCTTAGAGAATTCGGGGTTCCAAAAGTGAACCAACCCCTCACCCCCTGGAAAAGTTTTTTTTTTTTTTTTTTTTTTTTTTAATTGCAGTTATCAGTTATCTTTTAGGTATGGAAATGTGAAACTATTAACACTCGGCAGGAGGGCTAGAGAAGCTGGAGCCACAGTGGCCTGGACAATAAAGAAAATGAAGGGACAAAAGGAAAACTCTCAAATTTTGTTTGTTTGGTCGGTTTTTGTTTGTTTGTTTGTTTGTTTTTCAAGATAAGAGTTTCTCTATGTAGCCCTGGCTGTCCTGGAACTCGCTCTGTAGGCCAGGCTGTCCTCACACTCAAAGATCCACCTCTGCCAGCGTCCCCAGTGCTGGGATTAAAGGGATTTGAAATTTAATTTTTCCAAAAGTTAGTAGAGCATTTATAAAGAATTTTGTGACTTGTCGCTAGCTTTGATTTTAGTTCATTTAAAAACATTCACCGGATCCGAGTGATCCTCCTCAATGGGGATTTTTTTTTCTTTCTGCCCAGCATACAACATCTAGCCTTTGTGATATATGCGTGTGAGCATAGTTGTTAATGCTCAGCTCTATTAAAAAGCTGTTTTATTACTCTAGTTAATATTTTTCCCTATATAATTATTTTATACAAGTAATTTGGTACCTTTGGGAATCTGTGGTTAGGAAGTAGAAATTTTAAGCATATATAAATTGTATATTTTTAGGAATATAAAACACAGCATTGCGGGCCCTTAGAGTTACCGAAAGGGCTGGAGCTATATTCCTAACAAGTACAAAATCTTGGGCCCTATCCCCAAGAGGCAGAGTTGCTGGATATGGTGGCACTTTCTTGAAATTCCAGCACTGGAGGGACTGGGGACCGACTGGTAATAGAGACAGGGGATCTGGGGCTCAAGGTAATCCTTTATTACATACAGAATTCAAGGGCTATTTGAAACAAAAATGAAACACAAAGTTAAAATGCCAACTTAGAAGTCATAGTGCAGAATATGCACTATGCAGAATATATGGAATAGTCAAAATGGGTCTGTTGAAAGAAACTATTTATGGTCACAAGAAAAAAATCACTTCTGGGGAATTATGTGTAAAATTATCTAGAAGTGCTTTCATTATGTAAAAGGCCCAATTATCAACAAGTATCTGATAATAGAACATACAGCATGGATAAAATGTGTGCTAAAATCTGTCCAGTTCCCCAGCTTTTTATTTGAAACTAAGCACGTAATAGAAGTATTTGAAGTGA
This sequence comes from Mastomys natalensis, assembly GCA_021653895.1. Lineage (NCBI taxonomy): Eukaryota > Metazoa > Chordata > Mammalia > Rodentia > Muridae > Mastomys > Mastomys natalensis. The sequence continues at coordinate 28,776 of JAJTUV010000488.1, read as the reverse complement.
TAATCACCAGTGTTTTTATAATTATGTACCTCATATTTGTATATTACACCACCGTTGTATTGACTTATGTGGTGCTCATTATATTGGCTCAGGTTGTTGAGGTGCACATTTTAGACATTCCTTACACAAATTATTGATATTAGATGTCAGTATTTCAACGTTTTTGGACGTTTCTGTTGATGCTTTCATTAGAACTTTTTATCCCTATGACTGAAAACATGTACGATAAAATTCTGTGAGGGAATTAGTAGCCAGTAGTAGTCTGCAAATAGCACTGGGTTCATTCTCCAGTACCAGTACACATTTCTGTTTAACATTACAAATTCTGCTCTACCAACTCTTTATCCTTCGATCTTTAGGAGCTCTCTATAGCAGCTGCTCCTCCTTCTCTTCCTCCTCTTCTTCCTCCTCCCCTTCCCACCCCCATAGTTTTCCATACATTGCAGTAGACATAAACCAATATTTCAATATGTACCTGATCCCAATTGATGCAATGTTCTACATTAAAAAAAAAAAAAAAAAAAAAAAAACCGCCTTCTTTTTGAATTTTAAGACATCATTGTCATCCTATTGTAGAAAGGGGATAGCCTACTACTAACTGGGTCTCTAATATTTTACAGGTCTGCCATTTCATTTCATTTCTAGTGATTAATTGCTAGAATCACTGTGATGAAAATAAACTCCACCATTATTCCTAACACTAGAATCATTCTTGTTTATAAAGTAATATGAATCATCAAAAAATATTTTCTAATAGCAAAGCTGAACGTTTGGACCAGTGTTTCACTCCACAAAAGATGTCTCTTAAGCCTGGTGTGGTGGTTTATACCTTAAATACTAGCTCTCAAAAGGCAGAGACAAGTGGGTCTCTGTGAGTTTGAGACTAGCCTGGTCTACAGAGGTAGTTCCAGGACAGCCATGGCTACACAAAGAAACCTTGTCTCAAAAATACCTAAATAAATAAATAAATAAATAAATAAAACATCTCTCTTTTTCCTTCACATTACAGTACCCTGGGCTACCTTAAACTGAAACCCTTCCTTAGCTAGAATTCCATGGACTATCTGTGTGGTTTGTCCCACCCTGGACGTTTCTGTAATACTCTGAATTATGTAGATGAGTATTGTTTCATTTTTTAAATATATGGCCTTTTACAAGCACATTACAAACAAGAAAAACAATTTTTAGACAGGATCTCATGTATTTAGCTTAGGCAGGTTTTGAAATAAGAATCTGAACATCTCCTGGGTGCTTGGATTACTGGCAACGGGCCACCAAGCCTTGTTTATATAGTTCTGGGGACCAAACCCAGGGTATTTTATGAACTGAGCTGTATCCCCAGCCAATTGCATACCACAGGATGAGAACGGTATAAATGCTTACACTATACTGTATTCAGCTGTTCTATATAGATACCACCCTAAGGAAAGAAAATATCTGATGAAGACCAGTACAGGAAGAATGAAAGTTGCCTCAAATTATAGCTATATAATGTTAATTTGTAGTTCAACTATAATCTGGAATGAGATGATTGTTAGGTTTAGGAGTAGGACTGTCCCACACTTTGAGAAAGGGTCTCCCAATGAATTCACTCTGTAGACCAGACTGACCTCCAACCACGGGATCTGTCTACCTCTGCCTCCCAAGTGCTACGATTAAAGATGTTTGTTTGATTTTAAGGCAGTTTCCCTATGTAGCACAGATTGACCTGGATTCTCTGTTCTCCTGCCTTAGTCACTGGGAGAGTGCAGATGCCTGTGTGTTCTCTGACTGACATAGTTAATATATTTAATACAATGTAAAATAGTTACTTAAATGTAGGTATTTTTTGGTTGGGTTTGGTTTTGTTTCTTTGAGATAGAGTCTCACTATGTACCCTTGGGTGCCTAAAACCTCCTGTATAAACTGGACTGGCCTTGAATGCATAGAGACATGCCTACCTCTGCCAAGGGCTAGAATTAAAGGTCTGTGCCACCATGCTCCACACTCCCCAAAGTTAGGCAATTTTAAAAGTGAGATTCAATGTAATAAACAATTTTGTAATGATTTCCTCAGACTGGGAGCCGTGGGGGATATTTATCATCTTCATCAGACTTTTGAGTTTTACAAAGTAGCCTCGCCTGATATCACTAGTAAGCATATCTCATTGTCAAAGCCCATCCCCATAAAATTGCACACCAGGGATGAATTAAGAGTGTTATATGAGTGAAGAACTGAGTTGTGGGGAGTCTTGCCTCCATAAAGATGGCTTTCAGGTTTGGGAATGCTGGCCAGGGCTGTGACCTCGGGCTTTAACTGTAATTGTGCTAGCTCATTTAAGATTGAAGGAAAGGATACTTGCTGTTCTGACCCATCTCTGAAGCCCTTGGATGATGGGTCCCATCTCAGCATTGGCATCAGCCCTGTTATCTTTCTCTTTGCTCACCCTCACCCAACCTCGCATGCTACACTCATACTGAAGTATTTGAATGACTTCAGACTGAGAATCACTGGTTGGCAGGGCTAATCTCTTAGAGGTTTGTTGGGCCTCCTGAGGCCCCAAGAGCACCAGTGGGTATCAGAGGAGCTCTACACAGCTCAGATATTGGTCCCTGCATCCCTCAGCTCCTGCCACCTTCCCTGACTCCTTCCTCTCAACCTTCCTGGTTCCTAGAGATGATGCTGATTTAGTTGGCTGCCAAAGCAAGACCAGATAACTAGAATTTAGACCCTAAATCCACGTACCACCACGTGCCGCTCAGGCACTCCTTCCAAGTCTTTTATAGTCTCCTCTGAACCGGTTCCCTCCCCAGGGCTACATCCACAGATAAGGTGTAATCAGATACCAGCCGTGTAGGTTTTAGTGGCCTTGCAGACAAAGGCTTTCACAGGACACTATGGTATCCAGCAGAGTCCGACTACCATAGATTCAGATGTGACAGGAGATCATATCTATGTCCCCAACTCTGCTGTTTTTGGAGGTGATGGTGGGGAAGAGTAAGTCAGCTTTATTTAGAACACCTAAGGATGCCGCACTTGGAAGATTCCCAGCCAGGTTCTGTGGAGTCCTAGCCTCTCTGCTTCTGTGTCTGAAGTGCAGCATGCCTTCTAGAGGCAAGCAGTAATTTTCCAGCGATGACCTCTCTTTCTTTTTGTAGTGCACAACTCCCTCATTAGATGGAGATCTTAAAATTACTAATCAAAACTGAACACCACTTCCAGTCAAAGCAAGACCCAAAATGCAGGCAAAGATGCAGCCCAAGAGAACCTGTGAGAAAAAAAAAAAATGTCCTAAAAGTATCCTCCAACTTCAGACCTCAACAGATCCACCATATCATAATTTGTGCTATGTCAGTGTAATCAGCAAGCCCAGGTGAACGTAAGATTGTTGGTGCTACCCTACCAAAAATCAATGTCGTCTTGAAGAAGGGCCCCAGAACAGTCATTGTATTTCAACAAAACCATGATCAGAAGAGAAAGTGATAAAGGGGAAGATTAAAACGTTAATCTTGCTATAAGATTGGAATCCCAAAGCATCACAATCATTTTTAGACAGCTTTACTTTTCAACTAGAGAGTGTATATTGGCTCTGCTTATGAAATCTTAAAACATTTTTACCACAGAGGGCTTTTTAATTCTTCTTCAACACATGGTCGATTTCCGTCCCTTGCCACCAAATCATCGTCTTGCAACTTGCTCAAATGATTACAGAACCCAATAAAAACCAGGAGGTTGGAGATGGAACTGTGGGTGCACTAGTTACGGCTCTGCCACTGGAAAACACCCCAACCCCCAAGGGGAATTGCGTTCAAGGAAGAGCTACTTCGTAGACATTTAGAATTGTCTGAATAAAGTTAGCTAATCTCTTATGTAAATTGAAACTAAGAAAACTGCACAAAGTTCTCTCCCTTGTGTTTGCTTTCTTCCTGGAAGCATGCAAGAAACCAGAAGGTGGGAGGGGGGGGCCGGGTACAGTGCAGCAGCAGCAAGCTCAGCTGTTCCTGTGGATTCCCCTGGCTCACCCTCCTGGAACTCTAGTCCTGCAGGTCTTTGGTGGACCTCAGTATCTTCACTTTAACACCTGAGATGGATTCTGGGTATGATTTGGATATATAGGCCAATATTGCTTATTTAAAACCTCATTTTTGCTTAACTGTTTTTAAATGTGGGGAAGATGTTTATAGTTTAGAGTTAATCATAGTTTGGACTCCAAGTAGGAGAATAACTGAAAATCAAAGAAGGAATCATTTCACAAAATGAAAAAAGAGGTCTTTTAGCATTTGCAGAGGGGAAGGAATCTCAAGAGATACCAGGTTTGTATAATCAGAGGTTATGTTAAGCGGGGAAGACATAATGGGATATTTTAAAGCGTACAGTGTTCAATTGAAAATTCTGTATAGAAAACCCACAATAAAATTATCTGCTCAAAATTCTGTTATACTTCACTTTGTTCATACCAGATGAATAAATCTCTCTCCATATGAATAAGGGTTTTATTTTACTTTATTATCTAAACCAGATTTTGAGTAACCTAAAATGCTGTTGTTGTTTTTTTTTTTTTTTAAAGGAAGGAAGATACAAGGGTTTCAGTGGTTTAAATTGTTTATTTAAATGAAAAGCCTATAGTAAAATATTACCATAACATAATGAAACTGACTAACAAAATGTTGGGCCTTTGTGTGTCTGTAAAAGCACAGAAATGGGTGGGGAGCAGGGGAAATGAACAACATGAGCTGGAAGAAAATGCACAGTTGTAAGAAGACCCAAGCTAGGGTACCTTTCATGTGTAATCATAGTTTCTTCTTGGTCTTACCAGGTGTCCCTCCCCTGTCACATTACCGATGGATTCAGAAAAACTAGTGTTTTACTTTCTCTTCTGAGTGCCACTGTTTCCTTGATTTGCTTCTTCTGTTCACTGCCAGATCGTCTGAGTCAGCCTTTGTGTGAGCCTTGCATCCAATTTAAAGACACAGTAGCTATCTGACTTCCTTCAGCTGAAAATCCTCCTCCACATAAAAAGTAGTTTCTTTTTATTTTGAAACAATGAAGAGCCCATGTAATGTGAAATACTTTGAATTTTACACACCAAATAGTTACAACAGAATATAATCTGTGTAATACCACATTCCTTAAAAAGAAGCCCATTCAGTCACTCTTCCAAAAGAAATATTGGAGATATATTTTCTCTCAGAAGTGATTATGAGGAGCTTACTAGAGAAATCTGATCTGCATTTTCTATTGAATTATCTTAGTGTTCTTATGGTTTTGAAATTTTACTCTGTCTTGTCTTGTGTTTAAAGATGAAGGCTCAGATAAATATCACAACCTGTAAACTGTCATTGGTTAATAATTTCTATATTACTGACTTTGATTGCTTCTGGACTTAGGAGCAAACATACACATACTATTTCATTTTCTGGTATTTTGAGGTGGAGTCCTTCTAATTCTGTAACCCAGGCTGACCTGGTACTCAGAGCCATCCTCAGCCTACTAAATGCTGGCATGGGCGATGTGTACCACCATGCTCAGGGGTTCACACATTTTTAACCCCCTTAAGTCACTCGTACGCTTAGCATGAGTCCCTATGTCCCAGTAAATATTTACTGATTCAGTGGGAAAGTTCAAAAAACAAGGCAATATAATAATTGCTGAAGTTCTTATGATCTCCCAAGTCTCTGCATCTTACAAATTTAAGCTGAAATCTCTCATGAATATAAATTACTTGTTTCTACTTTTATTTAAAAGCACCAGGTGAGAGGCTCTATGATAACACAGTTTGAACAGTCTGAAGCAGAGGAACGCCCGTTCTTGGTATTCACACAGCCTGGGATCAAATTTGTTTCCTTTTACTTCCTAAGCTGTTGTGGTTTTGGAGCAGTCGAGGTTTCTCCACTTCCATTTTGTTTTTAGCTGTTTTAAACTGAGGCAGCAGTTTACGATATGTATGTAATGACAGGTAGAAGTAGGTAGAGGATGTCAATCTCTCTGCATACATCCAAGTAAGATGTATCTGTCAAAACCCTAGCCAAATCCAACATAAGATGCCATATGAAAATTAGTGTAAAGTCGCCTGCTTTTAAATCCACAACTGCATAGATGTCCTGTATGAAAGCATGTAGGGTACAATTGTATGTCCTATCTGGATAATACTATTTATAATTTTCTGTAGTAGAAAATCAGTGTAGTTGTTAAAACCAAAAGTATTGTTATTAATTTGTCTTTACTTTTTTTGTTTTTTTGAGACAGGGTTTCTCTGTATAGCCCTGGCTGTCCTGGAACTCACTCTGTAGACCAGGCTGGCCTTGAACTCAGGAATCTGCCTGCCTCTGCCTTCCAAGTGCTGGGATTAAAGGTGTGCGCCACCACCGCCCGGCTAATCTGTCTTTGATCTCAAACAATTTCAATGACCTGGTGTAGTGATTTCTACAAAAAGCACTGGTGATTATTGGATTTCTAACCCCTGCAATTTACTCACAAAAAGTTTTTAAATATTGTTTTAAAAGTGTGGGGGTATTAAAGCCATTTTAAAACCCCTCAAAATGTCTGGAATGTGAAAGTTAATATTTTTGAGTCATTTATGATAACTCATAACTCCTTTGACGGAGTTATCCAGAATTGAGATTCCAGACACACAAATGCAGAACACACCATTCTTCCTTCCAGTTAGCAATCAGAGGGCAACACTTGTTTTTAAAGAAAGATCCACTCCATAAGGGACTTTATAAAGGGGAAGGTGTAAATCAATATCAGTGATAAACTCTTGTTTCCCCTGTTTAGCCTAGTTTTCCCAGGTCAACCTGGGTTATGAATTTTCGCTTGAAATACACTCAAGGGAAAAGTGGTAGGCTACAGAGCAGAGGAAACATTGGGTACAGTGACTCACCCCAGAATCACTTGCCATAATCTAATAACTAGTTTTTCTCTGAATGTTATTTTGTTAGAACACAGGTACTTTTGCGACCACAGTGATCCCTTTAGAGGTTGAATCCCCAAAAAGAGAATCACAACTATTAGAAGGGAGTTTACCTATTGGTCCTTATAACTTCTGCAGGAATACACAGTTATGAATAAGGGTAAAGAGGAAATTGACTTTAATGGCCTCCATCACTAACATGAGAGAACATGTATGTGTTCCAAAATAATAATTTTTATTTATTGAAAACCCACTATACGGGCGGTGGTGGCGCACGCCTTTAATCCCAGCACTTGGGAGGCAGAGGCAGGCAGATTTCTGAGTTCGAGGCCAGCCTGGTCTACAGAGTGAGTTCCAGGACAGCCCGGGCTACACAGAGAAACCCTGTCTCGAAAAACCAAAAAAAAAAAAAAAAAAAAAAAAGAAAACCCACTATATACCTGGAACTTCACAGGATATTCATTACTCCCCAAAATGACCTTTTCTAGGTAAATTTTATTTTCCTTACAGACCTCAAGAAGTTTACATAATTTACTTAAACCTGAGGAGAGAGAACAAAGCCTCAGGAAATTTACATAGTTTATCTAAACTAAACCAGTCTTGGTAGCAGCCTATAATCCCAGCAGTTGGAGACTCTGAAGCAGGGCCAACCTGGGGTATAATATAAGGTGAGTCTCTCTCTCTCTCTCTCTCTCTCTCTCTCTCTCTCTCTCTCTCTCTGTGTGTGTGTGTGTGTGTGTGTGTGTGTGTGTGTGTCTGTGTCTGTGTCTGTCTCTGTCTCTGTCTCTGTCTCACACACACACTTGAATTCGTGGAGCTGGAAAATTGGAAAATGAGGGGTCAGTTCTCTGTCTCTGTAGTTTTGTGTCCACAGAATGATTGACATTCTCACCACACACATATGTGAAGTCAAAATAGCTGTGGCCGTATAAAGAATATGGGAAGAGAAAATTATTTTAAAATCTACAGAAAATAATGCCAGGCCTTTAATTCTGGCACTCAGGAGGCAGAAAGCAGACAGAGCTCGCTGAGTTTATGTTGAGTTCCAAGAGTGGAAGAAAGGGCCATTGCCTTTCCAGTGAGGACTGTCTTATTTAAGCTTTCCTTTTGTCGAGTACCGGTAATTCTACCCAAAGCGTGTTCTTCTTCCTGCCTCACAAGATTGCAAGTATATTTCTAATGAACTTACTTTTAAACGTGTGCAATTGGATATGCAGTAGTTCCTAACGTTTATGCGCAGCAAATCAACACAATCAAACAACAGCCCCGTAAAATAGAAATACTTTATAAACAGATTACCCTCCGATGATTTCACCCCCTCACCTTTTAATATTTGCGTACAGAATCCTAGCACTGATATACCGCAGCATCAGAAATGTTTCTGAAAAAATCCCTCGCCATGATTCGGGTTTCATACTGGGCGTGGTACCCTCCAAAATGAGTTGTTTAAACTAGGGTTGTTGGGATCTCAGCTGGAGGATGTAGCTCTTTCTTCTGAATTAAAGAGGACACTAGTTTTGCTAAGAGGTTAAATACCTTAAGTTTCAATTTGGCTATGAAAATTATCCTCCTTCTTTTTTCTAAAACCTGGGTGTTGCACTGGGGAGGAAGGAGAGATTTCGAGCTGGTGGAAAACTAGTTCACTTTCTCAGAAGACACGTGTGTGCTTCTTTGCTGTGCCCGCCCGGAAGGAACCCAAGGGGTGGCCAGGAATGGGGGAGGGGTGTCAGCGTGGGTAGCAGGTGGGGGTTGTCCGATCCTTTAGCGCTGCTTCAACCCCCAGCTCTCCACAGGAACCCCGCATCTCATCTGCAGTCCAGGCTCCATCCCCTTCCCCGATCTCGGGGGCGGGCAGCAGTGGTTTCAGGGGTGTCCAATTCATGCTAAATTCAGGGCAAATAGCGCCACCTATAGCGGGCTGTGGAGCCAGGTCAAGAGCAGAGCGTGGTTAGCCCCCCATCCTCAGAGGAAGTTAGGAGGCCCCCACTGGTCACACGACTGGGCGGGCACTGGATCTCTGGGAGGAAGGCGAACTCTAGGGGAGCGATCGGGAGCAGCATGGAGCCCTGTGCAGACAGACTAGCCAGGGCGGCGGCCCAGGGCCGTGAGCACGAGGTGCGGGCACTGCTGGAAGCCGGGGCTTCGCCCAACACCCCGAACTCTTTCGGTCGTACCCCGATTCAGGTAGGCAAGGAATGTATCATCTGCACTGGGGTAACTTTAGTTCAGAAAGAGCTAACATTCAATTACCATTTGAAATGCATACCCCAGATTTTTTTGTTTGTTTGTTTGTTTTTGTTGTTGCTGCTGCCCTCTCGGGCCCCCATTAAACTAACTTGTTACAGTGTATCCATTTTCTCATCGAGTTTTCAATGTCTTATTATTGAGAATTCTTATTTCTCCCATCTACTGTCAGTAGATTAGTTCTGGTTTTGCCTTTACCAGCTTACTAAGTTTCAACCTAAAAGGAGCCCGGGTAATATCTATGCGTAACCATCGTTTCTAACTCTAACAAAGAAAATTCCTGTGAAACAAATGTGTATCCCAGAAGTCCGCGCATAATAAGGTGAAGAAAAGTAACACCAGGTGGAAGTTGACTAAAAAGGCTGGACTGTGCCTTCTGAAACTGCAACATAGAATCTATTTTACACACTTTAAATTATAGAATGAAAATAAATAAACGAGTTTGGGACCTTGAGATCACTTGCAAGTCAAGGATGGAAACATTTTTTATTCTAGACAGGTTGGGTGGTTGTACAAGATAAATGTGAACCCTTTAAAATAGTGTGTCTATAGTTTACAGTTTAACATTTGGAGCGTTACCAGTGGCTGAGGAGTTTGCCCTTGGAATCCTAAAATATGTACGAGAGGACCTTATTTATTGAATGCAGAAAAGTAAAAGTCAGGTTGATAGTTTTAATAGTTATTTAGTAAGGGGGAAAGAGGAAATCATTTTGGTTCAGAACCATAACCAACTTGGTGTTTGAGACGAAAATACTTAGTTGAAAGAGGAGGGGAGGGAAGGAAAGGAAAGGAAAGGAAGGGGAAGGAGAAGGGGAAGGGGAAGGGGAAGGGGAAGGGGAAGGGGAAGGGGAAGGGAGGAAGGGGAAAGGAAGCCGGGCTGTGAAGGTATACATCTTTAATCTCAGAATCAAGAGACAGAGGCAGACTAATCTTTCAGTTTTAGGTCAGCAGGGATGACCTATACAGAGAAAACCCTGTATAGAAATGCCTCCCCCAAAAAAGAAGAGAGGGAAAAAGCAAGAAAAATTCTAGATAGTTTCTTAAAAAGATTTAGTATTCATTTTATTTTTCCATTTCATCTTTTCCATACCATAAAAGATGTGAGCAATTTTTAAAACCAATTTTATTAGCAAGATGGAGATCTTCCACACACATGTGGTGCACACAATATTGTTACTTTCTCCTTTCTGTAGTTTCCTTACAGTTTTCCTGAAACCTACATTAGTTTTACTTTATTCAGAGTATGATTCAGCAATTGCATACTAGTGCAATTGATTATACATACATACATACATATATCCAGAGAGAGAGAGAGAGAGAGAGAGAGAAGAGAGAGATTTATGTTTAAAATCACACAGAATGCTGAGTGACTATGTCCACTGCCTTCTCTCTCTCCTCCACTCCAACAGTACGGAATAAGAGATGTTTGACGTTGCAAAGCAATCTGTGGCCAACAAAACCGTGTTGGATGAGGTGATGACACTTCAGCCCCTCTACACTTACACACACACACACACACACACACACACACACACACACAGAAGGAGGGAGGGAAGGAAAGGAGGAGGGATGGAGGGAGGTTGGGTGGTGAATCCAAAAGGATGACCAAGTTTCTAAGAGTTGAGAGAGCAAATTGATTAAATGTTCCTCTTGGGAGCTGAAGGTTCCTGAAGGCTTATCAAGGTTCATTCTTCAAGCTTATTCTGGTGGCAAACTTCTTGGCCATCCATGTGGATTTTTTTTTTTTTTTTTGGTAATGTTGTGTACAAGACTGTTGTTGCTAATATGATTCTTGAAAGACTCCTGAGGCTAAAACTTTCAACAGGAGAGGAGGAGGAGGAGGAGATAGCAGCTGAAGCGGTGGGTAAACAAAAGCAGGAGCCTGAAGAGAAGAAAGTGTGCCTGACATTGTAGCATAAGAGTAAGACTTGTTCCAGAGGCTACTTGCCAGAGCTTGATAGTTATTATACATACAGTGGGCAAAAGTAACAGTGCCTCAATTACATTAGCATAACATTGCCCTTAACGTCCTGTAGTACAGATTCTAAGCCCATGGTCAAGTTTATTCTAGTATGACCATAAGTTTCTTTATTCTTAGCCCTAGATAAAATTAGTTCAAAAACTGTGGGTTCTCTGTACAAAGTGGTGCTTGGGGCTTTCTTATTTTCTCCAAAGCAAATTCTGCCTATTTTATCGCCAAGTCAACTTTCCAGAGCTTTAATTTTTTTTTATTGCACCGATTTATTTATTTAGTTGAGATTTATTTATTTAGTTTATTTATTTATTTATTATTAGCTTATTTATTTAGTTGAGAGGGCTGTGTGTGGAGGTCAGTGGACAACTTGTGGGACGTGGTTTCCTCTTCCCATTATATGAATCTGGAAAATGGACAGTCAGGCTTTTGAGCAAAGCCTTTTACCTGCAGAGCCATCTTGTGTACCCTAAAGAGCCTTTAAAAGTTGCCATTGTAAGTCAAACAACTTGGGGAAAGTTGTATGTGACAGTTACTACAATATGACTTTATTCATGTTTTGAAACTGCAAGTAGGTGACTTGAAGTTAACATTCCCATTGGTGCTGTGAGCATGACTTCCAGCCTCAAGTCAAGCACCCAGTTGAGCAGCAGAACTGCCACTTATATAATTGGCTTCTATAGTATTCTTTATTATTATTTTATTATTTGTGTATATATGTTTTGCCTGAATGTATATCTGCACCACATGCATGTCTGATGTCCACCCATGGCCAGAAAGTGTGAGATCCCCCAGAACTGGAGTCCCGTACTCATAACAAAATAGTTATGCATCTTTGTGGTGATTGTGGATTCCATTTCAAAATGCCTGTCTGGTAGATGGAGGGAGCTAAGAAGGTTGAGCTCTTGCTTCTCATGCACAAAGCATGGTGTTGAGTCCAGCCCAGTCCTCTATGAGAATGGGTTTGGTTGTTGTTGTTGTTGTTGAGAGAGGGTTTTTCTTTGTAGCCTTGGAATCAAGAGCAGGCCTGTAATCACAGTTACTTGGAAAGAGGATTGTGCCAGGAGGATTGACAGTCCAAAACTAGCCTTTCAAAATTTAAACTTCACAAGTGCTTTGTTTTCTTATTACTGTTCTAACAAATTATAATTTTTCCTTTTATGTAAAATAGATTTTCTCATATAACAAATCCTGATTACAGTTTCCCTCCTAGTCCTTCCCCATTTCCCTCTTTTAGTTTGTAAGAGAGAAGGGGGATCTCAGGCTGTGCAGACTGGTTCCAACAGGAACCTTAGCTGAAGGTGACTTTGAAATTCTGATCCTCCTGCCTCTACTCACTGGGGTGCTGAGAATACAGGTATGCAGGGTTCATGCAGTGTTGGAGATTGAACCCAGAGTTTCTTTCATATGCTAGGTTTTATAGGTGCTTTTACAGTCAACATGACAAACTAGAGTAATTTGGAAAGAGGGTACCTTAATTAAGAAAATGTATTCACCATATTGGCCTGTAGGCAAGTCCTGGGTGTGGGAGGTGCCATTTTCTTGATTTCTGATTGATGTGAGAGGATCCAGCTCAGTGTGGGCTATGCGGCCCTTAGTTGGTTTGTGATATTAAAAAGCAAGCTGAGGAAGCCATTGAGAGCATCCCTACATTGTCTCCTTCAGTTCCTCCCTGTGGGTTCCTGTACAGCTTGAGATTCCGGACTTGCCTTCCCTCAGTGATGAATTGTGATCCCCTTTCTTGGCCAGGATATTTTTGGTCATGGTCTCTATTGTAGCAATAGAAAGCAAACTAAAACACCAGGCAAGCATTCCACCAACCGAGCCAGTTAGCACACATTTAATGACTAAAACAAACACAAAATTATCATTATGTAATTATAGGAGCCGGATGTCTAAGATGAATCCAGAGGGATTCATTCCTTTGGAAGGCTAAAAGCCAGAATGGGCTTTCTATTTCTTAGCTTAGCGGCTATCGTTGGTACAGGGTGCCCACATCTTCTCTCTGACCTGTGTCCCTGCTTATATCTTCTCAGTGGCAAGACATCTATGAAACCCTTGAACATATTCTGATAGGCCAGAGTGCATGGGAATTCAGGGAGCCTGGGTTTGCACACTTGGTTAATGTACCTCAAGAGCCTTAATATAGTGCTATGACTTTCCTCTCTAGTCACAGTTCAAAGGACCAATCATTTAAAATGTGGAGGGGACATTATTATTTTAGGGACAAGCTTTCTTATTTTATACTTAAATGAATTGAAATATAACATTACAGGAAAGACAAGGTTAACAAAAAAAAATTGTGAGAATTCTGGTTGTCTTTTTTTTTTTTTTTTTTTGCCAACCACTTTTTAGTAATTACCACACAATTCCAGTTCGTCTCAAGTAAGTCAAGTGCAGTGTGTCTATGCCCCTGGAGATGTTCTACAAGGGGTTGAGCACCAGTAAATCTTAGGAAATATACCGTTAACCAGTGTGTAAGAAGAATTCCAGGGCGGGACTGGGAGCCTTTAAGGGGTAGAACCTCCTGACTGTGGATGTCTGATCCCGGTAGTTAACAAGGAGGCTCCTTATGTAGGGCTTCTTTCTTGGGTCCTGCCCTCACTCTGGCCGTGATTCCTCTACTCTTTCTTCTGTCTTTTTAGGTGATGATGATGGGCAACGTCCAAGTAGCAGCTCTCCTGCTCTTCTACGGTGCAGAATCGAACTGCGCCGATCCTACCACCCTCTCTCGACCGGTACACGACGCAGCGCGGGAGGGCTTCCTGGACACGCTGGTGGTGTTGCACCAGGCAGGGGCGCGACTGGATGTGCGCGATGCCTGGGGTCGCCTGCCGATCGACTTGGCCGAGGAGCGGGGACACCACGACGTCGTGCAGTATTTGAGTTCCGTGGGGAACGTCTCCCAGGCCGACAGGCATAGCTTCTGCTCAAGGTGAGCATGGCTGGTCCAAGAGCTTCTGAAACTCAGAAAAATAAGATGCAACCCAAATGAGCCAGAGAACATGGACACTGTCCCATAAATTCCCATTTTACGCACCCTTATTCCTGCTCAAGGCCTAGACTGGGTACCGCGCGGGCAGGAGGGCCCAGAGGTCTAGCATTCGGTTCTGCACACACCCGTACAGCAGAGCCTCGCTGCCATGCCACAGTATTGCAGCTTCTCAGTCCTGCCTGGTGGAATGATTCCACAGTTTCCAAACCAAGTTACTCTACACCCTGTCCTTCAGCTCCTGCGCAGCAAATTTGTAAACCTTGGCCTTTCTAGACCCTCTCCAGGGCGTTTTGAGGGAATCTGAGATGGAGATCCTCCATGATCCCCTCCAAAGAAAAGAGACTCCGTCCTTTCCCATCTTCTCAAGGTTACATTTTAGGGCTGGAGATGGGCTCAGCTGTTAAGAGTGCCCCGCTCTTTCAGAATTCGATTCCCAGCACCTACTTCAGGCAGCTTATATCAGCCTGCAGTTTCAGCTCCAGGGGATTAAATGCCTGTAGCCTCTGTGAGCATCGCGCAAGCGGTGTACACACATAGTTAATAAAACGTAAACGTCCCACTTCTTGGAGAGATGATTAAACCACATATCAGTATAAGCCTCCTTTTCTTTTCAAAACCCTCAGCAACCAGGAAGCTGTTCTTTTCTTGGATCCCATCCCCTCTACACAACCCACCCGTACATAAAATGTCAGGCTTAAAGGTTTTCATTTGCTAAGGAGGAAATATTTTAATTAAAAAAGCAGAATACGAAAATAACGCAAATGTTTAGTGTGAAAACGTGGTTTTAGATGACATTAGAATAGATCCTGTTATGACTGGAACAAGTGCGCATCAGTCTCATTCTGACCCTTGGAAGTTAGTGTTGACTGGATTAGACTCCAAGCTGCAAGCCAGAAGAGGAAGGCTCGGGGTGGGTCCTAGTTTGATGGACCCCCGATCCATCCAGGTGCATCTCTCAGCGCACATGTGAGAGGAAACCTGTTTTCAGTAAGTAGGTTTGCATACCGGAGCTGAGGGGTTATGGTCAGGATAAAGAAGTGGTTAGAGAAACTCCTGAAGAAAGAGCTGGCATGAGGAACGGTCGCAGAAGGGTGGGGGAACTAGAAAGCGAAAGCCAGTCTTGTGGGTACCCTGAAGATCATAAAAGGAGCCTCCAGTTACAAAGGAGGGAGACCAAAACGGTCACTGCAGAAGGGCCCTCAGCCTTCCAGAGCGCGGGGCCGGGAGTTGGGGGAGGGGGACGCATCTGCTCCGGGGCGGGAAGTCACCGAAGGAGGAGATGGGAGGCAACTCTCCACCACCGCTGCGGGACGGGTAGCATTTGCCCTTGGCTAGCGGGTATCCGAGACTAGAGGTGCTCAGAAGGCCACCTAGAGAGCCTAGCAGGAGGGTTGGGGACAGGGAATGCTGCGCACGGCCGAGGGCAACGCAGGAGTGGGGCAGAGTTGGCACCTAGGACAGCTTTAAAACGGCCGATTGTTTTCTCTTTTCTATGCAGGTACCTAGGACTTCGCGGCCAATCCCAAGAGCAGAGCTAAATCCGGCCTTAGCCCGCCTTTTTCTCCTTGGCTTCACTTTATAGCGATGCATGTCTTCGAGTCTAGCGTGTGGCTTTAAAAAAACTATAATAATGCTTTTTGCAGTTAGGGGGAAGGGCAGAGGAGGGAGGGAGGGACCTGGGTGGGAGAGGAATGGGATGGGAAACTGTCCAAGGGCAGCCGGGAAGGAGATAATGGATGGATTGTAAAAAAAAAATAAAAAAAAAAATTAAAGATAATTTTAAAAAATATATATAATGCCTTTTAAAATGTCAACTGGTTTTTAGCATAGAAATGCCTTCCCGTGTCCCCAAACTCTTATTAAGCTTTCATTTCTATATCATTTTACAAAAGTGTCTTGAAACTTCTGAGTACCCATCTGTAACACCGTTTCTTGGTTTCTTGTGCTCTGGTGCTCCACCCCATTCTGATACTGTAGGCATCATAACAGCTATTTAGCGAAATAAAGATCAAAAAGGGATACGTGGCTCTTCTAAAGTTTCCAGCAAATTGGGAGCTCCAAGATTCTTAACTTAAAAAATAGTTTTTATCCACCCATTCCGTCAACATTCATTATTAGGGCACAGTGCCAAAGACTAACGAATTCTCTTGCAAAACACAACTTTAACAATTTGACTGAGTCACAGACAATATAAGAAATAGTTTTGTAAACCTCCTACCGTAGATAAACACTTCCGGATTTCAGAAACAAGAAATAACAAAAGCCAGGTCTTAAGATGGATGAGCTGTGCTTAAAATGGTGGATGAGAATTCAGGGAGCCTGGACTTGCACACTTGGACTTTGGTCATTACCTGGCTATGGTAGTAAAGTGGTTTGGGACTCTTGATTAATTATGAAAGCAGACAACCCCCCCCCAAAAAAAAAAAAAAAAAAAAAAAAAAAAAACCTCTTGCCCTTTTTGCAAGCTTGCACCGGAGGATGGTGCAGGAATCATCAGGCTCGAAATGCGCGTGAAATTGCCATTACCACAACTTCACACCCCAGAATGCAATGCGCCTCCAGGGCAGGTATATAGTGCTGCACTTGCACTATATTATTTTTAAAATGTACAATTATTGAGTCAGGGTGGCATACATCTGTACTCCAGTCTACTTGAATCCCAAGGCAGAATTGTGAGTTCCTGGTCAATGTGGGCTCCACGGTGAAATTACAAGATCTCAGGGTGGGGATGGGTGTACAGGGCTAGGATCATAAATGACATGTAGCACAAATACAGTGTTGTACAAAGGACATCCTCATCTAGTCCCAACACATTTCCATGACCGTCACTTGATGATCTTCTTCCCTAACTTTAGGGCGTTCCTTTCCCATTTCCGCCTCCGAGGATGGAGGTCTTTCCGGATTTCCTTGCATCAACCTCTAAGGCTCTAAGGTCTGAGGACCATCCTGGTCTCAGAGCCACCTCAAAAGCTGAACCGGAGCTCCGGGTTCAGCACAGCTGCCTACGGAGCAGTCCCGAAATGGAAGCCCTCTTCGAGCTTCCTGTAGTGTGAGAGCGCTACACACACACCCACTGCAGCTGCGGGGCGAGCCAGGAAAAGCCAGTGTTGTCAGAGGGCTGGAAAGGGAGAGGCTCACAGAACCGCTGGGACTCAGCAGAGGCGGTGCCCTGGATAATGGCACTTGGGACCACGGATTTCAGGAGCTTTCCCAACCATTGGCGACCCTACAGGGGGTTCCCTTAACTTTCTTGTGGCCTCTATTGGGACCACGCGAGCGCCTGTTGACACGAATCACTCCACTCCCTTTCAGACCAGGAAAAGCCACTGAAGAGTTCCACTTTTGGAACTCTTTTCTGAGTGATTTGTCTTACAATACTTAACAGGATTCTGAGTCTTGTACCTCAAATAGCAAACAGTTACTAGCTTCTGGTTTTGTTTTGTTTTGTTTTGTTTAAACTAATTTTATTTTTTTCTTATTCATTTTACATACCACTCCCTGCCCCCTCCCTGTCGCCCCCTCCCACAATCCTTCCCACATCTTTCCCTCACCTTCTCTTCTGAGCGGGTGGGGACCCCCTGGGTATTCTCTAACTCAGGCACTTCAAGTCTCTGAGAGGCTAGGCACTTCCTCTCTCACTGAGACCAGACAAGACAGTCCAGCCAGAACAGATCCCACGTACTACAGGCAACAGCTTTTGGGATATTCCCCGCCCCAGCTCCGGACCCACATGAAGACTAAGCTTCACATCTGCTACAACATATATGCGGGGGAAGCCTAGGTTCAGCTCATGTGTATGCTCTTTGGTCGGTGGTTCAGATTCTGAGAGTCCCAAGGGTCCAGGTTAGTTGATTCTGTTTGTCTTCCTGTGGAGTTCCTATCCCCTTTGCCCACACCTGTCCCCGCCACCACGCAATTTTTTTAAGCAAAATTTCTGATGTTCGAAAACCTTAAAGCGTTCTGTTTCCGCTTCTGCCTCCTGAGACTCTTCTCGCACAGAGAACCATGTCAGGGAATTCCTCTTCCACTCCCCTAGTAAGTCAAATTTGGTAAACACTGTTAATTTTTTTTTCAATCTGTAGGAGAAAAATTCCGAGCTATACAGAAGAATCAAGTGATAAAACCTTAAATCTTTATTAAACATGCAGAGAGGAAGCTGTCCGCTCGGCCTTCCATTGCAGATTGGAACACTGCTTATTAACAACGGGAGCAGTGCCCACTGTTTATTAATCTTCCTTCATTTTAAGTCAGTTAATAACATTATTTCTGTTGTTAATAACTGAGATGAGAAAATGCTTTCCACACAGCCACTTAAGTGCATTTTGCATAGTTACAATTAAGTAACTTAAGATTCTTCTACTTGTAATCCTGTAAGACATCAAGGCTGATACATAAAGATAATATTATACACACCACACACACACACACACACACACATATATATATATATATAATATATATATATATGTACATATAACATTAGCATGTACTCAGTTGCCAAACCTTCAAGCTTTACAGGAGAATAGTGTGGACAGGTGGATTTGGCTTTAGAAATCAAGTGATCAGTCTTTATAGACCCTCGTCTATAAAGAGAAAATAAGCTTCATGAAGTTGCATAATAAATAAAGAGAAAGAGGCTTAAGGCAGGCTTAAGAGAAGAATAGAGTGTTTCTCTTAGTGAGGGAAAGTATCTCATGTAGGGAACTTGTAGGAAGGTCCTGGGTTCTGGATGCCACTACAGGATCTACTGGATGCCATCACAGGATCATGAGAGGCTAAAGCAGGTAGGTAGAAGAGTTATGTTCAAAGTATAATAGAACCAGATTTCAGTTTCAATTGGGAGGTGACAGTATTTTAGAAAATGGAGGAGTTGATTCTATCAATCCCAGCAAACCATTTTTTAAAAGTACCTTTGTGTGCCCTAGGCAAATTAATTTTTTTTCACTTCCTCTTGTACAAGGAAATGTTCTGCAGTTAAGACCAGGAGTAGTAGTTTATACTTTTAGTCCCAGGATTCTGGAGGCGAAGGCAGTTAGATTTCTGTAAGCTTGAGACCAGCCTGGTCTGCATAGTAAGTTCTAGGACAGGCTACATAGAGATACCCTGTCTCAAAACAAAACAAAGCATCATTATGATCATTATCATCATTAGCAATCATAACAAAATAATTTCTGAAAGAAGACTATTTACATAACATTTATGGTAAAAAGTTAGCAATTGTCCCTGCCTATGCATCCTGCATCCCTAAATGGACTGCCTCGCCTGGCCTGAGTGGGAGAGAATGTGCCTAGTTCCTCATCGATTTGATGTGAGGTGGTAGTGAGGTAGAGGAGTGGGAGGAGGGGAATGCGGGACTGACACTGAATGGGGCTTCTCCTTCTCAAAAAGGGAAAGGAAATGGGGGACTGGGAGAAGCAGAAGGGCTGATAATAGATTGTAAAGTGAATAAATAAATAAACTTAATAAAAAGTTAGCAGTTCTCCATAAAACTACCTATTATTGTTTACTTAGAGACAGGGTCTTGGCTGACCTCAAACATACCTGAGTGCTGGTTTGCAGGCATGAACAGCCACACTCAGTTTTCTCTACAAAAAATTCCAATTCAATGTCTGAAATTTATTCTATAGACACAGTTGCATATTGTTAAAATAGCCAGTTTACTAGCATCACCACTGAAGCCTTGTAATAATAAAAGATGTAACAATTCAAAGACCATACATGAAAATGATGTAAGCTAGGCTTCCCTGCTATTCTTTTCATTGTCACATAAAATAATTAGACATATCTAGAAAATTCAAAAAGCAAGATATACAGCAGCCATCTCTTTGTATCATAGGACATCAGGACAGGACATATTCCTTCTACCTGTGTATTGCTATCAATTTTTAAAACAAGTTTATGAATTAGCTAATAAAAAACAAAAAATAACACAAGTGAAACAGGCCTGAAAGGGACATTTTTCTAGAGATGACTGCTACATTCCATTTGGTGAGGTTTGTATAACTATCAAACTGCATAAACAGGAAAAGAAAGAGAAAACATCAATCAAGTGGTCACACACCCAAACCTTAGGTTCGTCATTGGTAAACCGGGGACAAGAGTTCTACTTTGCAAGGTAAATGTTTAGGTTAGATACATAATAGCAGTTCATTTCAGAGAAGTACACACAGAGACACTGATACTCACAGTTCTGTGACATACTTTGAACAGGAAGAATTTAGAATATCTATAACATCTGCCCACCAGTCCAGGATTCAATATTAACTACAAGCCACATCTTCATGAATTGTTTATTAAATATTTCCTGTCAAGGACTAGTTGGTACTTGGATACAATAGTAAGCAACAAACAAACAAAACTGTGGGACTTCAGAAGTAATACACAAACAAACTGTGGTACTTCAGAAGTAATACACAGATTATGTATTATGCTTTTGCAGTTAAGCAATGCAGAATAGCATCATTTTTCTTCATTGCTATCCCTCAGCGGTATCTGAAGATATCATTAAACTGGATGAGTTCTTCATGATACATGGCTCCTTCTGGTGCATTTTATCTCCTCTGAAATAGCATCATTACATAGTATGTACTCTTTGGTAACTGACTATCTTAGTTAGGGTTATCATTGCCTTGATGAAACATCAGGACCAGAGCAGTTTGGGGAGCAAAGGGTTTATTCATTATTATCCTGGATCATACTCCACTGGGATCATACTGCACGGTAGGGGCTCAAATTAGGTGGAAACCTGGAGGCAGCAGAGGCCATGGAGAATTGCTGCTCACTGGCTTGCTTCCATGGTTTGCTTAGCCTGATTTCTTATGGAACTCAGGACCAACAGCACATGGCACCACCCACAGTGGATGAGCCCTCCCCATCCATCAATTACTAACTAAGAAAATGCCCTACAGGCTTGCCTGCAGCCCCATCTTACAGAGACATTTTCTCTCCTCTCACATGACCATAGGTTGTCACAAAACTAGCCAGCACATTGGCTAAAACACCCAATATGTCTTGGAGATTTTTTTTTTTTTTGACAAGGCAGAGAAATTCTCCATCTTTATATTTTATCAGGAAACTTGTCATCATCTCTCTGTTGTGGAATCTTCAGCTTTCCTCTTACAAAGCACTGTCCTCCAATTAAAGGAAATGTCTAATCATATTTAGAGCTTACAATCCAAAATAACATCCTTATTTTAAGATTTGTGACTTAATTATATCCTTGGAAACCTCTTTTTTTTCATACAATCATTGGTCCCAGGAATTTAGGCCCAGATATCTTTGAAGTCTGCAATTTTAGAGTATCCTGGTTTATCCAGGCGGGCCTGATGCCATCCTTGGGATCCTTAGAAGTGGGAGAGGAAGACAATCAGAGAGAATAATATGAAACAGAGTTAGCCCAATGTGGCTAGGTTTAAAACTGTAGGAAGGGGAATGGAAGCCAAAGAACATGTACAGTCTCTAAAACGTGGAAAATAAATATTCCCAGACTCTCCTAAAGGAATGTGTGCTATCTATGCATTGATTTACAGTACAGTAAGATCTATTTTGCACTTGTGAGTTCCAGAACAATGAATTTCCATTGTCTTAAGTGATTATGTATTTTAGAACATTCATTGTAGTCACAGCAGGAAATTAATACAAATGAGGAGAAATGTTCTATGTTGGCCTTTATCTAAGAGTGATCTTCAGTAACTTCTCATATTACCTTCTATTTGAATGCACGGGAACATCACATAACATTAGGCAGTTGGTAAGTGCAACAGCCAGTTACTGCCTTACATACATTAGAATAGCCAAAACCCTAACACCCCAGCTAACATCAGATCCAAGTATGTGAGTTGCATTCACCACTGATGGGAACACAGAACTCATATCTACTTTGGAAGACAGCTTGACAGTCTAACAATTGCTGGTCTCTGTAAATAATTGCTAAGTGTTAGTAGCAACCAAAATGACATTGTTTACAAATAAACTGGGATCCATTTTAGGGTTACAAAGAAATGATGAGCTGCTAACCCACAAAAAAGATGTAGAAGAGCTTTCTTTCCAAGGGTTATGTGAAATGAAAGAAGCCACTCTGCAAAGGGTGCAGAAAGAAAGAATTGCTGCTGTTGCAATTTTTGGACTCCAGTAGATCAAAAAGGGCAGCCTTGAGAGCCACACTGAGTGTGATAGCCACAGGTCAGTAAATAATACTTGTTTTGTTTGTTTTAGTGGTTGCTGTTGAGTCATGGTTGACTTTGAACTCACAATTCCTCCTTGACCTTTCAAGCTCTAGGATCTCAGGTCTGTGCTAGCTTGTCTGCCAGAAAAAAACAGTTTTTTTTTTCCAGGGTGGGTTTATAACTAACGGTTTACACATAAAAAAGGGCCAGGGTGGCATTGAGAAAGGGAGTCAAAGAAAGTGTCTACTTTCATTATGATGGCTTCTTTATCCCTGGTTTTCTCTCTTTGTGTTAACCCTCACTTTAGCTGAACCTCTAAGATATCTCTTGCTAGAAAAAAATACTCATTCTGAGAAATTTTCCCCAAGAAACCAAAAATCTAGCTGAGTCATTTACACATTTTTGCATTGGAGAAACAGGCTTTAGACACTCAGCCGTTGTAATAAACCCCTTCCACCATTTAAATAGCTGTATAGTAAGCCCCGTCAAACCAGATCTACATAGTAAGATGGAGGAAAAGGAAATGTGCCCCCTGTCTTAAGGCACATGTATTTTGATATGGAAGACTAAATGCAGGTTCCCGAAAATCTACACAAGCTGCATCTCGAGGTCTGAGACAAAGGGAATTGGTCCATGTGCCACAGGAGACTAAGAACCTGTCATGGGGACAGGGAAGCTACAGACAGGGAGGAAGAACACAGTAGCCATGTTAGAGTCAGGGAAGAAGCACTGGATATGGATAAAGGGGATCCAGGCAGAGTTGGAGTCAATTAAAACTCTACCACTATCATCTTCATCGTTATTCATTTTGTGGTTCTGTGTTGTGACCCTGGGCTGACTTTGCACATGCTAGACAGCACTCTCCCAGAAAGTGACCACTCTGCCCAATCTCAAACACATGCCACTCGTAGTTTTGTTTCTCCTTTTGTTCACTGTTGCCTTTTCCAAGTGTGTCACTCTCCTTTTACTTGGGATTGACACTCCATCTTGCATCCACCATCATTTACATATCCTCTCTTTTGTCCAAGTGCACTCCTGAGTTCACTTTCAGTTGGACACTTACACAGATAGGTGCCATAAGATACCATGGTAACTGCATCATGGGAAGCATGAACCATTTGTCTTTGTTATTTGTTCTGCGAGACAAGGTCTTAAGTATATAGGTCACACTGACTGTGAACTTAAGATGCCTTTTACTATCACCACTTCATGAAGGCTGGGGTCCCAAGGATGCACCACCATTCCTGCCTTTGCAGGAATATCTGAAATCTATGTGGGTCGTTTCTATGAATTTCCACACATGTTGGCATCATGTGGTATATTTTTGAAATTTATTATAAACTTTATAAAGTATTATAAGTCTTTGAAGAATTATTTGTAAAACTAATTAGAGGACTGTATGAAGCTGCTTGTCTCCAGAAGAATTCATCTTTGTTTTGCCTGGAAACAGTGTACTTTCTACTCAGGACTAAGTCAAGGAAATTTTGCTTCTGGTATTCCATGACTCACTCAGACAAAGCAGATCTGGGCTGCAGATATCTGGACAGGCCAATTAGTTTTTAGTTCCCTCTTACCTGGAGGGTGCAATTCAGCTGTTCTGAACTGGGGGAACAACAAGAAAATCTCTTATCAGAGTGGATCAGGTCTTGGAATTAGTTCCACTTCTTTCCTTCAGAAGGCTGTTAATATGAATAGACAGACTGAAGCAGTGAGATTGCTGCAAGTTCAAGACTAGCCTGAGCTACTATGTCTACAGCAAGGCCCATAATGATACCACAAAGATAGCCTGTGCTACAAAAGAAGAAATGAAAGAGGAAAAAAAAAGAACAGAACAAAAGAGAAAAGAGCAGTCTTGCTGTGGTCAGTAAGTGCCCTGAGTCTAAAGCAGATTTTGAGGTTCTTACCTTTCTACGTTGTTTTGAGGGCTTTTTGTTTTTGTTTGGTTTGATTGTTTTTCCTTTTTTTTTCTTTTTCTTTCTTCCTTCCTTCCTTCCTTCCTTCCTTCCTTCTTTCTTTCTTTCTTTCTTTTCTTTCTTTCTTTCTTTCTTTCTTTCTCCTCCTCTTCTTCTTGTTCTTCTTCTTGTTCTTGTTCTTCTTCTTCTGCCTTGGTCATATCCCATTAGATTGTTCATTTTCTAATAATTTTTAAAAAGTTTTTAAAAATTATGAGAAGTTACTTGACTGGAAGTTACTTGACTCACACATTCTGCAAGCTAAGTAGTTATTACCTAATTCTAGACCCTGTACTGAGAAAAATAGATTTGGTCTTCTGCCTTCTTGGCACAAAGTATACAATTTTGTCAATCAATATCCTAGCCTTTTGTTAGATTCTGGTTGCATTCTGTCAATATTGGTCTGTATACCTATCAGAATCTTCCTAGCTGGAAAGTTATGGCCCTGGTCTCCAACAGCATGTTCTATGTTTCTTCTTCCAATTCAAAGTTTCCACATAATTTCAGTTCTCTTGTGAAAAACTGACTTGTAACACATGCCAAAGACCAAAATCTCCCTACACAAATATTCTTAGCATCATCCTTTTGTTGATTTTTTTTTTAATAGTTGAAGAAAGTATTTGTCCTTGTTTGCTTTCTGTTGCTGTGGTAAACATCATGACCAAAAACAACTTAGGAGAGGGAAGGGCTTATTTGACTCACACTTCCAGGTCATAGTGCATCGCTGAGGGAAGTGGGAACAGAAACCCAAGAATTTCAGAAGATCTGCTCACTTACTGGCTCATGCTCTGCTAGTTTCCTAAGGCAGCTGAGCAATTCCTTAGATGACGTTTGCTCTTCCCAGGTGTCTCAATTTGACAACAAACACTAACAAGTCCAGTATTCTTTCTGGTCAACGATCAAACTTCATCCTAATAGAAACTTAAGATACCATTTTGACACCACGTTACTTCTTTTGCTTTGTGATCAGACACAATCCCTCATTCTTAGGTATACACACAGAGAACTTTGCTTTCTCTTAATTTTCTTGAAATTTAAATATATTTAGTAATTAAATAAAAATTTAGAAGTTAATATGGTCTATTGCCAGTTCCCTGACAGTTTTTATTTATAGCAAAAATAATAGGACTGTTTGACCAGCTTCCATTCTCCCCTTCATTTCTAATATGCTCTACTTCTTTCTTTTTAAAACACACAATATGGCAACAGTTATAAAATTCCAGGTAGGTGAGTATACTGGTTGATTTTGTGTCAGCTTGACATAAGCTAGAGTCATCTGAAAGGAAGGAGCCTCAGTTGAGGAAATGCCTCCATGAGATTCGGTTCTAAGGCATTTCTCAATTAGTGATCGATGGGGAAGGGTCCAGGCCATTGTGGGTAGTGCTATCCCTGGGCTGATGGTTCTGGGTTCTATAAGAAAGCAGGCTGATCCACCCATGGGAAGCAAAGTAGGAAGAAGCACTCCTCCATGGCCCTGCATCAGCTTCTGTCTCCAGGTTCCTGCCCTGCTTCAGTTCCTGTCCTGACTTCTTTGATGGTGAACAGTTATATGGAAGTGTAAGCCAAATAAACCCTTTCTTCCCCAACTTGCTTTTTGGTCACAGTATTTAGTCACAGCAACAGAAACCCCAACTAAGACAGTCAGCCATATAGTCTGGTTCACATTCCTGTCATTATTTAGAATTCCAGGCAAGCTAAGCTTCTCTATCTGTAGGAGTTTGCAAGTGTAACTGAAATTTGGGGATCTGCCAATTTTAGTCTTTTGAACTAAAACATTGGCAAATGCAGAAAATGTGTATATGATACGATTCAGGAATAAGTTTTGTGAGTACTGAAACCAACTACCTCAAGGTTCTTCAAGACAAATAATAAAAGTTGAAAAACGTGATTTTCCCCCTAGTTCCATCTATCCTAAGTGAAGTAACTAGACCTAGAAAGACAAATATGGCATGTATTCACTTACACTTAGATATTTGTTGTCATTTAAGTCAATGATAATTTTCTTAAGGTTTCTATGACTGTGATGAAGCACCATGACTAAAAGCAAGTTGGGGAGGAAAGGTTTTTGTTTTTTGTTTTTAAATTCAGCTTGTACTTCCATATCACTGTTCATCAACTAAAATAAGTCAGGGAGGAACTCAAGCAGGGCAGGAACCTGAAGACATGAGCTGATACAGAAGCCACGGGGAGGTGCTACTTGTTGGCTTGCTCATCATGGCTTGTTCAGCCTGCTTTCTTATAGAACCCAGGACCACATGCCCAGGGATGGCACTACCCACAAATGAACTTGTGGGGAGCATCAGTCACTAATTAAGAACATGCCCAACAATGGAACTGACTACTGCCAGATTCTATGAGGGCATTCTCTTAATTGAGGCTCCCTCTTCTCAGATGACCCCTAGCTTGTGTCAAGTGACCTAAGACTATGAAGCATAATAACCAAACAATCTATAGAACCACAGAGTTTAGGTAGAGTAAGGGACTGTGTATATATTATGGCTTCCAGATTAGTGTTTTTACGGGATCTCTGAGCTTGAGAGCAGCCTGCTCTACAAAGCAAGTTCCAGGACAGCCAATGCTATACAGAGAAACCCTGTCTAGAAAAACAAAGACAAAATAACTTTTATATAATGTATGTATCTTAACAACTGGATGGAAACACTTCTTAAATTTAAGATTTGGATCTCACTATATGGTTTGTGTTTGTTCCAGCATACCTGTGAAGCTAGTCTCTCTAAATTAAAATATTCTCTCATCAGAGGGTGAGACTCAGAAGACTTCAAGAAGTTAATCACACTAATAAGACTGATGAGTCTCCCTCAAAGTCATATGCAGTAAGCAGTATCAGTGCCAGGAGAGACTCCTAGTGGAACTGATTCAAGTTGTTCAGTGAACTCCTTTGATGCAGTTTTCTAGGTTGCTGAAAGGCTTTGGGCTGGGCAAATAATCTCCACCCCTTCTATCTCCTTCATGGTTTCTGTATTTTCCTTATAGCCCCTAGGCAGTCCATACTGTGTCCCTACAGGTTCCCATCTTGCCCAATCAAGCAAGACTGCCTGTCTTCACAGTTTCTGTTGTCAGACAAAACTCTCCAAGAGTGGTATGCAGGGTGTGTCTCAACTAGGGATCCACTCCTGGTGTGTTCTCTTGCAGTAGAGAAATGTACACCATATATTATTGCCTACCAGATAAGCTTACTATGTTTTACACACATGTTCCATCCTTTGATACCCATATTTCTCTGTGATCTAGGAAGCCACCATAAATTGAGGTACCCATGGCTTCAGTATCCAAAGTACATTAGTAGAGGACTAAAAAAAATCTACAATTTGAAATGGGATCTCTGATTATTATGTATGGCCTTCATTTATAAGCCATGAGGTGATGGCCACCCCACGAGGGTAGTAGCTAAGTTGCTTCCCATCCCACAGAAGACTTTCTTCTTCTGTAGCAGGAACTGCGGTGGGAATCTCTTGTATTCCCCTACCTTGTCTTCTACTCCCTTTACCCATTCATAGCTAGTCTGGTTGTAAAGCCTTCTAGAGGCTCATGGACACAAACTGACCTTCTATCAGTTCTTTCCCTGGAGACTCAAGCTCAACACAAATCTTGCTTGTTTCTGAGTAACACAGACAGGGACCCATTGTCTGTTGTCTTTTTCTTCTGTGTGCTTTAATACTTTATGAATTCAATTTATATATGTATCTAGATAATTCAGGTCTGCCAAAGCCTCTCATACCTTATAGATCTTGTCATATCATGGGGACTCAGCAAAGTCAACTAAACCTTATATCAGTCCTGTATGAATACAATCCCTGATGAATCAGTTTCCTAATAACAGTCTCATGTGACTCAGTGAAATATGCTCACAACGTTGCAAATCTCATCCTAATTCCTGCTGTAGGTCTGCTTTTTCTCTCTTGTTTTCTAGTATTTGATATTTGGAGGTGGAGGGATGTCAGATGTGATAACAGACAGTCCATCAGAGGCTGGTTCTCTTCAGATTGCCCCAGGTTATGCCATCTGTGTCTTAAGAAGGGATGGAAAATTACATTATTGTCCCTCCACTTTTGCAGCACACTCTCTTTCATTGTTCTTTTAAATTTTCCCTAATTCAAACAGTCCAAGTACTAAGTACTCCTGGATGTCCATAATTTCTATATAGAGCTGTTATGAAGGCCCCATCTCTTCGTCAAGTGTGGATTATTTTTCCTTCTGTGTTAAAGATTGGACCTGAGAGGTATCTTTGATCATTTTCATCTTGCTTGATTCTCAGTATTTGACTCTTCACAGGTTCCAGGTGTTTGGATCCAAGAAGGGCATTTTTGAGCACAGATCTAACTCGATCTTCCACTAGCCAGTGGGATTGCAGGCAGGGGAATCAGCGGATGACTCAAAAGCAGCTGTATCACCAAAAACAAACCCCCCCCCATCTCAGTGTGGGTGACTCAAGCTGTAACCCTGAAGTTCCTGTGACTTGAAGGTAGCTCAACAGATCAGAGTGCCCTCCAGGCAACTCGGTCAGTCCAGGAGTCGCCTCTCCCCAGCCATTGTTG